>CM061918.1:86292503-86340515 GCA_031002005.1 Vandiemenella viatica
GCAGTGTTCCCCCAGACAACTGCTGCGTACTCCATTATTGGCCTGACTAGCGCAACATAGAGGCGGATTCCCAGCTGCGGCCTCAGTGTTGAAGAGTGGTTGAGAATCGAGTATAGAATTCTCAGCCTTTACGCGTACGTTAGTGACGTGAGGCTTCCACGTCATTCTCTTGTCCATTTTCACACGTAGGTAGGAGGCAGTACTTATCCAGTTAATATCTTCGCCGAAGAGGGTTAGAGGAGTCAAGTTTTGTGGAACCTTCTTCCTAGTCAATACAATCGCATGGCTCTTTGGCGCATTAAAGGCTAGCCGCATTTCGTTGCTCATTCCTGAAAATTGTCGCATGCTTGTTGTAGTCGACGTCGCAGATTATTGATGTTCAGGCGTCTGGCATACATTGCCGTGTCATCGGCATCCAGGGCTTTTTTTAACACGTGCTGTAGTAGGTGTATCAGCAGTGTAGAGGCTGTGTAACACCGGGCTTAAGACCGAGCCATGTGGGACGCCTGCAGCGATGTTCTTGATTGAGGAAGTGGCCTCGTCCATGACTACTCGAAAGGTTCGTCCCTCCATGTGGCTCTCGGGTAGTTTAACATGAGAAAGAGGTATTCCTTGCGTGAGAAGTTTATATAACAGTCCTTGGTGCCACGCCGAGTCGAAAGCTCGGCTGACATCCATCAAGACCGCACCAAAGTACTCGCGACGTTCAAAAACGGCAAAGGCTTCTTCAGCAAGACGAAGGAGCTGCTGAGGGGTGGAATGCCCTTGTCGGAAGCCGAACTGTTCATCCGGCAGCAGCCTCTCGTTGTCTATGATTCTGCGCAGTCTCTTAAGGTATATCCCTTCAAACACTTTGGAAAGTGTAGGCAGCAGGCTGAGCTCAGTAAAGTAGCGTGATTTAGCTTCACATTTTATCTTTAGTGGCGTGTGGATTTAGTTAGTTTTATCTCTGAGTGTTTACTTTTGTAGAAAGTAGAGGTTAGTTGCAGTTGGACGGTCGCTCAGTAAAGTAGCGTGATTTAGCTTCACATTTTATCTTTAATGGCGTGTGGATTTAGTTAGTTTTGTCTCTGAGTGTTTACTTTTGTAGAAAGCAGAGGTTAGTTGCAGTTGGACGGTCGCTCAGTAAAGTAGCTTTATTTAGCTACACATTTTATCTTTAGTGGCGTGTGGATTTAGTTAGTTTTATCTCTGAGTGTATACTTTTGTAGAAAGTAGAGGTTAATTGCAGTTGGACGGTCGCTCAGTAAAGTAGCGTGATTTAGCTTCACATTTTATCTTTAGTGGCGTGTAGATTTGCTTAGTGTTATCTTTGTTTGTTTACTTTTTGTAAGAAGTACAGGTTATTTGCAGTTGATCGTCACTGCGTCAGTAGCGTATTTTTGTTTTATATTTTATCTCTAGTGGTGTGAAGATTTGATTAGTGTTCTCACTGAGATTTTGCAGTTTATCCGAAGTACAGATTTGTTCGAGTTTCTGTTCATTTTTCTTTTCTTTCGATTTTAAAAAGCAGTATGTCTAGGGACTGTGATTGCTGTGTGCAGACGCGAGCTGAGGTGGCTGATCTGCGCGCACAGCCTGCAGCTGTGTTAGCGAAAGTTACACAGCTGGAAGCTGCCGTAGAATGTAACAGCAGATGCGATATTGGGGAACCTGATGTAGCCATGCCGCTCACAGATTCACCTATGTCAAACATTGTACCTGCATCCCAGGTTGAAAAGCTGGAGGTTGTGCCTCGGTCTCCTAACGGTGACTGGCATATTGCTGCCAGACGTCGAAGCCGCACACGGGGGCAGTCGAACATGCTTAAAGGCCAAGACGGTGAACTTTTTCGACTGTCCAACCAGTATGACGTATTGTCGGACGCTGATTCAGTCCCACAATTGTCATCCTGCGAGTTGACGGCCCCCCCAGCCCGATAGGTCTGGGCGATCGCAGAAGGGTATTCTGGTAGTTGGGAGCTCTAATGTTAGGCAGTTTATAGAGCCCCTTACGGAAATGGCGGATTATTCGGGGATGAAATCCAACGTCCATTCGGTGTGTATTCCGGGTGGTCTGATCCGAGATGTAGAGCAGGCTATCCTATATGCCATAGAGCGGACGGGGTGTAGCCAACTGCAGATTGTGGCTAATGTCGGCACCAAAGATGCTTGTCACCTTGGGTCGGAGGTTATCCTCCCTTGCTTCCGGCGGCTGGCTGAAAGAGTGAACTCTGTAGCTAAGCCGCAAGATATCGGCGAAGCTAACCATTTATAACATCGTAGACAGAGTTGATTGTAGACCTCTGGATCAGAGCCGTATTGAGAGGCTGAACCAGAGACTGCGACTTTTCTGTGATGATACTGGCTGCAGATTTTTCGATCTCCGCCATTGGGTTGAGTCATGTAGGGTACCCTTGAATAGGTCAGGTGTGCACTACACACGTGAATCGGCTACACGGGTGGCAGGGGCCATGTGGAATGCACTGGGTGGTTTTTTAGGCTGAGGGAGGAAGACCCGAAACACGAAATACAGTTATGGGCAACCCAAACAGATGCAACACTGGAATGTAGGAGGAACGTAAAAGAGTCACGGCAGTTAAAAGTACTCTTAATTAACTGTAGAAGCGTTTGGAACAAACAACCGGAACTTGAAAACGTTATTTGTTGCACAGAAGCGAATATCATTATTGGTACAGATAGTTGGTTAAAACTCGAAATAAATTCCGCCGAAACTTTTAAAGACAGCATGAACGTTTTTACATATTACATTCTCATGGAGGTTGGGTATTTATAGCTGTGAGTAAATTCCTCCCATGTAATGAAATAGACGTCGATACCATCTGTGAAATCATATGGATTAAACTCAATATTGCTGGGTCAAAACTCGTCATAGGCGCCTTCTAACGTCCTCCCGATTCTGACACAGCTATCGCCGAGGAATTAAGAAGTAACGTTAACAGTATAGCTAGCCGTTTTCAGGATCATGCTATAATTCTGCCTTATATCAACTGGCATAATTACGTTCACATTACTGGTAGCAGGGATAAGGCAGCTTCTGAAGTAATTCTCTATTTGTTCTCGGATAATCATCTCGAACAGCTAGTTAATGAACATACGCGGTGTCATAACGGTAGCGAAAACATTTTTGACTTGCTGGTTACTAACAGGCCAGAATTATTCACCGACATTTCAACAACCACTGGAATAAGCGATCACAAAGCGGTAATTGCGACTATTAAATTAATGACCAAGTGAAAAAGGGGAAATGGACGGATACTATACAGATTCAGTAACGCCTCAAAGGAGTGTTTTAGAACCTACCTGAGGAATAATTACCATAACTTTAAGTTAACATAGGACACCGTTGAAGAGATGTGGCATCGATTTATACATATAGTCTGGGAAGGTATGGAAGTACATATACAGAAGCGCAAAATAAATGGGGAGAATGATCCACCGTGGTACACATGCGAAGTCAAAAGATTAATAAAAAACAAAGGAGGTTACACGCACGCTACAGAAAGAAGAGGTCTCGCAGCGATTTAGAAACTTTGGCTGAGTGAAGAGGACGTGTGAAGAATGTGATGCGTGAGGCCTTCAACGATTTTCATTCAAACACTCTCTCTTTCTCGCAGAAAACCCAAAGAAATTTTGGTCGTATTTTCGAAAAGGCAGTTGTACCAACAGCAATATTCCAGCACTAGTTCGTGAAGGGTCCGAGGTTAACGAAAGCCACGATAAATCTAACGTACTAAATACTATATTCAAAAATTCATTTACTGACGAAAATAAGGATAGCATTCCTGCTTTCCCACGTCGTGTCGAGTTGGAGATGGAATCATTACGAATAGATACTGCAGGTATCATAAAGCAATTAGAGCTCCTGAAGTGGGGGAAAGCACCTGGCCCGGATGGTATTCCAGTAAGAGTATTTTCAGAGTATGCGGCGGAAATCGGGCCATTTCTGCCTGATATATTCAGTAAATCCCTAGAAGAGCGAAAAGTACCTTCAGACTGGAAAATAGCGCAGGTAACTCCGATTTTCAAGAAAGGTGATCGAAGCGATCCTGGAAACTACCGTCCGATATATATAACATCTGTTTGTAGTAGAGTTATGGAGCATATTATATGCTCGAACTTGAATTTTTTAGATGAAAATAATTTGCTTACAAAAAATCAACACGGATTTCGGAATAAAAGATCATGTGAAACACAGCTGTCCCTATTTACACACGACTTAATGAAAGTAATTGATGCAGGTTCACTAGGAGATGAAATTTTTTAAAAATTTTTCAGAAAGCCTTTGACTCTGTGTCACACAACCGCATTTTAGTGAAGTTACGATCGTACGGTATATCGGATCAGCTTTGTGAATGGGTAAGGGATTTTCTAACTGGTCGGTCACAGTATGTCGTAGTTGAAGGAGAAAGTTCTTCTAGTCTAGATGTTACATCGGGTGTATCTCAAGGAAGTGTTATAGGACCATTTCTTTTCTTAATTTTTATAAACTATCTCGGAGACAAAGTTTGCTGATGATGCGGTTTTTTTATAGGGAAGTAAGGAATTTGGTCGATTGCTTACAAATTCAACGCGATCTGGATGCTATTTAGGCTTGGTGCGCTGAGTGGCAACTCACACTAAATTGTAAAAAGTGTGAGACAATGAGCATAACTAACAAAAAGAATCAATTGTTCAGAAATACGAGTTAAACAGTTCAGTTATTGATATGGTCCGTTCTATGAAATATTTGGAAGTAACAGTACAAAGGAACATGAAACGGGAGTTACATATTAATACGTTAGTAGGTAGAGCTAATTCTAGGCTGCGGTTCCTAGGTTGAACTTGAAAAATTGTAATGAACAAACAAAGGAGATAGCATAGAAATCTCTTGTGCGTCCACATTTGGACTACTGTTTTGCCATCTGGGATCAGTTTCTTAAGTGGTTGATTGAGAGTATAGAGAAATTACAGAGAAGAGCCGCTCGATTCGTGACTGCTTGCTACAGTCCTTATGAAAGCGTTACAGAACTGATTAGTAGACTTGGCTGGGAGTCTCTGGTAGATAAGACGACGCACGTTTCATATAAACTTATTAGTAAACATGTGTACTCCCACTTTCACTTACGAGTGTAGTGAAATACTTCGTCCACCAACCTATTTGGGTCGGAATGACAGGAAAGATAAAATTAGAGAATTAAGGTGCCGCACTGATTCTTATATGAATTTTTTCTTCCCTCGTACCATAAGGGATTGGAATGCACAACAAAGAGATTAGGTTTGGTGCTGAGCACCCTCTGCCACCTTCAGTTTTGTGAATTGGAGTGTATATATGTAGAAGAAAAGGAGAAAAATAGAGGTCCAATTACATCTAGCAGGTCATGGAAGAAGAAACATAAATACCTAGGAGTGGCACTGGATTCAAAACTTCTATACAACCACCATATTACTGACAAGTGCCACAAAACCATCGGAATACTAATGAACCTGTATCCTATTTTGTATAGTAATGATTTATCAATAGGCACCAAATTACTACTGTATATAACCATAATTCGACCCACGTTCCTATATGGCTGTGAGGTATGGGGTACAGCAAGCCACATCCACATTAAAAAAATGTAAAAGATCCAAAATAGAAGTTTACGTATGATTTTACAAGCAAACCGATTTACCAACACAGACGACCTTCATGAATGTACCTAAAATACACACAGCGATATTCCAGCAAAGCTGAGAGGTTTCAAGCGAATATTAACAAAAATAGAAAGCTTACGAAACGTTGGTAAATATATGCCAAAAATATGGCACCGATATAAAGTCCCCTTAAGCATAGTGTTCCAACCAGAATAAAATAAAGATTACTACCTAACCCCAATATCCAACCTGAGTAAAATAAAATTTTATACTTATTACCTTTTTTTTTTTTTTTTTTTTTTTTTGCTGTCGTCAGTCTATAGACTGGTTTGATGCAATCCTCCATCCCTTCCTATCCTGTGCTAACCTCTTCATTTCTACATACCCCTTACAACCCACGTCCTCAGTTATCTGCTTCACATATTCTAATCTCTGTCTACCTCTACAGTTCTTACCATTAACTGTTCCCTCCACTAACAAATTAACCAATCCAGCATGTCTCAAAATATGACCTACCAGCCTGTCTCTTCTTCCTGTAAGCTTCTTCCATAAACTTCTTTTCTCACCCATCATTTCCAAAACTCGTTCATTTCTTACTTCGTCTGTCCACCTAATTTTCAGCATTCTTCTGTAGCACCACATTTCAAATGCTTCAAGTTTCTTTCTTTCCGGTATTCCTAAAGTCCATGTTTCGCTACCGTAAAGTGCTGTGCTCCACACATAGAATTTTAAAAGTTTTTTCTAATTCCTAGATCAATATTTGAAACTAAAAGGTTTCTCTTTTTCATGAAGGCTCTTTTTGCTAGTGCTATTCTGCTTTTAACATCATTGCTGCTTCGGCCATCGGTTGTAATTTTGCTTCCCAAGTAACAGAACTCACTCACTTCTCCTATTGCATCAGATCCTATTTTTATATTTAATCTGCTAGTATTGGTATCATTTCTGCTACATTTCATCACTTTTGTTTTACTTTGATTTATATTCAGTCCAAAATCTTCCTTCAGTATTTTGTTCATGCCATTCAATAACTTCTCAATATCCTCAGCCCTTTCTGCTAACAAGACAATGTCGTCAGCGAATCGTAGCATACTGATTCTTTCTCCCTGCAAACTTATGCCACATGGAAATTTTTCTTTGACTTTCTTCATTGCTTCTTCTACATACAAGTTGAATATTAACGGGGATAGACTACAACCTTGTCTCACACCCTTTTTAACTGATGCATGTCTCTCGTGATTCTCTACTTTTATTACCGCCACTTGATTCTTATAAACCTAGGAGGTTTTCCCCCTGTTATGGGTTTTTCCCTCCAACGAGCACAACAAAGAGCACAACAAAGAGAACAAACGAAAAACACCTAACACACAGAAGCAAAGATAGCGGGGCTTGCAAGAACAAACATGAGACAAAAAAAAAGAATTCTAACAATATTACTCACACGTAGATTCAGCCGAATCAATCTTTTTTCATACACTGCACACCAATAGAAGAATTTAAGATTGCTTGGAATGATTCACTTCTTTCATCTTGGCATTAGATTCGATAATAAAGCCAGTTGGATTGGTTTATCTGCAGAATGTTCTGGGGTTGAGAGTATTTATAGACAATTTGCCACATCATTGCTTGCAGTATGGAACCCACATGATGGGTACCAAATAACAAAGAATTTTAAGTTAAAACTATCATAGTTCATAATATTACGAACCGTACCCAAAATTTAAAGCCCTATATATGGTCTTCTCCCGTGGTGTCAAGTTTGCAACATAGCGAGCGTGAATGGAGAGCAAGACTACCTCGTCTCCTCAGTAGAATGCATACAACTGAAGGTCTACGCGTTTATTTCTCCCTACTGTTCCCGATTGGTGCCGAAGGTCAAATAATAGATCACTGAATCAGAAAATCCAATCTCGATTATATTTGTGTATTAACATTTACAGCCCATTATTAATGATTCTATGTAGCAAACTCTCTATAAAAACATAACGTAGAAATTTTGAAGGGCTATATTTCTGAAAATATTATGCCCACAGAGACCAATCGTACTTTAAATTGTCGAGAATTTACAGTACTTTTAAAATAAACCAAATTACATTTTAGAATACGTTGTGCTTCAGGGCTAATATTAAAAAAAAAAAAAAAAAACTGCTTGTGGAATTCGGTCGTTGTTGAAAGCTTTTTTTTTTTTTTTTTTTAAAAAAATTAGCATTTGGCTACGAGGCCATACAGCCAGCACTGTGTAATTTTGTAGTTTGCAAGTATGTATTGGATCACTCAGTGCATTATAGATTCTCCGTGGTATAGACGACACAAGACAAACACAACACTTAGTTAAAACCCCCCATGCCCGAGGCCGGACTCGAACCGGCGACCCCTGCAACGCGAGGCTAGCACGCTATCCCCTACGCTGCCGGGGTCGGCATGTTGAAAGCTTCGATTAATCATCATGCATTGACATAGAAAAAAATAGAACTACCCAACTTGATGTACTGAAGTGAGGGAGCAAAAAAGGTTCTTTCACAGGTGCGATTTTCGAACTCAAACAGACAAAAAAAATTGTTTATCCATCAGGGAGTTGACAGCATTTGAATGGATTGATCTATGGTGTCGGATCGGTGATCACATGGGTTAGACAACCACGGCTTAACCATGCTTTCAGCGCTAGTAGTCGCTGTAATATCATTCCATGTTTAAGCTGGAATCCGTTTTCGCGACGTGATTCTGAAAACACTTCTGGAATGTCGTTGCGGGGTAGCAAAAAATTTCTGGTTGGCAGATCTATAACTCGTAAATACAGTGGCACACGAGGGGAGCTTAAGGAGCCAAGGATTAAAAGAAGCCACCACAAATCATCGGCGACAATAATGACGTAAGCAGCTACACTTGTTCCCTGGCCTCTGTGTTTTGTAGTGCTCCTAAATCACCTCGGCCCCCCGCCCGGCTGTCAACCCGAGTCCCCCGGCTTGGCGCTGCTGTCGCCCGGTTCCTTGGCCCAAATACTTACCTCCCCCCCTCCCCGCAGGTCCCTCTAAGAGACCAAGATTTTTCGGTTGTCGCAGACGTCGTAGCAACAGAAACAAGTAAAAAAAAAAAAAAGGTCGCAGCAGAAATAAAAACAGGAGCCGCCGCGGCGTCCAGAGACCGTGCTATGAGTTACTGCCGTCGTTTGTCACATGGGGGCAGCACTGTCGTAATGAAGTGTTTGCCGTGTTTCCCAATAAACTTGCTGTGCTCCGGTCTCAAGACGTAGCGTTTGGGTGCTCTTTGGTTGGTCAATTTAATTTATTATATGCTGTTAGTAGAGCTGGCCTCATAGGCCATGTCGCTAAAGTGAAACTATGGATTTTGGCAGTAGATCAGAATTCGGTTGGTTCAAGCCCCTTCGAAGGAAGTGATGTTTACCTGATTCCCGGCTTAATTCCCAATACGTATGGAGTGAAGGTACGCAACGTTGTTGGTGGTATAGTCCGTTCAGTTAACACAGGCGGCTCAAGGTCATTCTGCTCTATCCCCACTCCATTGCCTTACCCTTACATGGGAAGGAGAAATTTACCATCCGCCTGCCTGGAAGCAGCAACCACTCGGAGAGGTAGAGAGGGAGGGGGTTGTGTGTGAGGGGTGGGGCGCGGAGAAGTTGACCTTGAGGCGTCAGTTCAGAGTGAACAGTGTATAGCTAGTCTGTTGAATGAGAACTCTCAACTAGGTGGCATCGTAGGTGAGTCTCGGAATATTTTACCGCCTACCTTCCTTCATCTCTCATCCACAAAATACAGTAGTTAAAATAGTACACTGACACGATCACAGACTTCCACACACGATCTAAACACTTACGAACGATTTGTTTTTATATGACTTCCGTCATTGCCGTAGCGTGGAGCATAACATTTCCACATTACACAAATTCAAATGCACCGACTTTTTTAAAATAAATAGTTTCTGTGCCGCTTCAGATAGCGAGTGGTGTCTTTTAACAGTGCAACGGAAATGCGAGACGGAAGTGACGCCAGTGAGCTGATAAAGATGTGAAAGAACATGAAGTACCAGGCGCTGGTCAACGGGCACATGTGAAGTTCAATTCTTAAGAAGCCTTCGCAGCAGTCCCCCCCCACCACCCAGGACATCCACCACCGCAGGAACAAGAATTCCTCCGAACTACCAGCGACTACAGCGGGGACGGTGATCAAGGCGCGTTTCGCCACCCATTAACGGTGCCCACGGGGAGGCACGTGGAGATAGCGCCGACCACGACCAGGCCGAAGACCCTTCCAAAACCTGGCCGTAAAGCTATAGCATCCCAACAGAGGGAATTACTTGGTGGCTATACATAGCAATATAACTTAGCCATACCATTCCAGATTGTATTAATTTCATTGTATGTATTCACCGCGTGCGACTAAACACATCCACTCATAAATTTTTTAGAGACAATGCGTATCTTAGCAAGGGAAATAGCAAAAAAATTACCTGAAACACTGGAATAATAGCAGGGAACACAAGCGGAAAACACACAAAAACATTTTCCTGAAGTCTGCCCTGTTGCGACAGTTGGATGCGGTGCCGTGATTGTGTCCGGCGATGACACGATGGTTCGAGTCCTGGTATCCGGTTCGAATCCCCGTCCGGGCATCCCGATTTGGGTTTTCCAAGACTTCCCCAAATCACTCTGAGCGAATGCCAGGATGCTTAGTTCAAAAGACCATGGCTGAAATCCTTCCCGTTCCTTGTCAGCAGTCCCATCCCGCTTCTAATAACCTCGACGTCGACGAAGCGTAAAGCAACGAGAATAATAAAAAGGTCAAATCCAGGAGGTGGAAGAAATTCATCATCATCAGGACTTGGCCAGCGTGGAAGGAGATGTGGTGGTGTACAATTCCTAACCACCAGACTATGCACCAAAGTCCTGGGCTAAATCCCTAACTTCTCCGCATTGCGTATGGAGTGTAGGCATGCGACACTGTTGATTGTGATTCGTCCAGTGCGTGGGGACGTTAAGCTTGGCGCCCCGTAGATGTCTTTCGAAGAGTTTGCCTGAAGGCGCCGGCACCGAGTTTCATCCCATTCTTTATTCATCTATAGTTTCATACAACACAAAAAACACATACTGAACACATATATTATCACAGTTATCTTCCCAAGAGAGTTCCCGTGGGGGGCTACATTCTCCGTGGTAACCGCATAGGCCTCGAAACGTATGACAAGTATGAATATGAAACATCTCCCTAGAAAATTGCTATGTGGGTCTAATGGCTATTAGACCCACATAGACCGCTGTGTCCAGGTAAACGAATACCAAATTTGGCAGCGGGAAGTAATTTCCCTTCTCATGTAGGGCTAAGGGAAGATTGTTACTGATCTTTTCCCCCCTCTAATAACCTCTACGTAGATCCAAAAATGTTTAATTTTATAGTTTTAGTTGTCACGAACAGCTGATTGCGTTTAAATTAATATTTTAAATTATCCGTTCTAATTGCTAAATTAATGTAAAAAATTAAATTTAGGGTGTAGTAAATTTGATAATAGTTAATTGTGTTTTTATGGTATTTAGCCTTTGTTTACAGGCCTCAAACAACCGGAGGAAAGCTCCAAACTGACTATCGATTCTAGAACATCCAGTGGTAAATGGCTTTCTGTGCATTAACTGGTGGCAGATGTTAAGCTACACTAGAATGCAGTGCAATTCGAATGGAGCCTGATAACGGTAACATTTCTTTCTGTCTTGGCAACATTGACGACAATTGAGATGTAAGTACGTTGTCGTCGCATATAATACATATCAACGAAAGAAACTGATAATTATCAACTAAGAAACACCTGTGTCATCGAGTTACTTCAGTCAGTGGCCTCAGAATTTGGCAATATATTTTTTTTTTTAAATTAAACCACAACATAACTCCAGACCTTATTGTGGGTCATGTTATAATCCACATAACATGATTAACGAAAACTTAAACATACTTTGGCTGTGACATGTGTCTCACTTTCTATCCAATAATTGTAAAGTAATAAAGTTATAATGGCACTCAGCATATGGATCGGTGATAAGGATGAAGGACACTTGAGGGCGGAAATTAAGCGGAGGAGATGTTTAGGATAGAGAAAAATGATAACTGGTAGAGTTACATTTAAAAAACAACGCAATGTTGGTGATCGTTATTTCACTACCAACTAATTCCTACACCTTTTTCCGGTTTTGTTTGTTTGTTTTTTGATTGTTTATTTTTTGTTTTGTTTTTTATTGATTAGTTATAACAATTATTTATACAACTATACAGTATTTCTATTATAGTTTGTTCAAGACGAACTTTTTTATCACCGACGTATGCCAAATTCTAAGACGCAATCAGGTTATCATCAATCAAAATTCACGTAATACACTCTTTCGGCCTCAATACTGTTTTTTTTAATTTTTTTTTATTTGTTATTGGCAATGGGCCATACAGCCATAATACAGCTTATGAGTATTATTTTACAAATATGTCCATAACACAATTCCTAAGTATCTATCACATATAGTACATGATCACTATTGCCATACGACATTGTTAAGTACATAATTTCAGTTACAAGATAACTCTCAATAGTTGGAAACTCTCATGTTCATAGGCATCTGTAAGTTCATATGCCCATCTCACAGTTTTTTAGAAATCTGCATAGCAGTGTGTAGATCCTGGCGTCGTCGGTCGCAAGGAGGTGTGACACTTTTGTTGGTTGGCCGTGACCTAGTTTTGCAAGTTGTTCTATTAGGTCTGTGGTGTTGTTGTATCTGTTCTTGCAGCCGAACAGGATATGGTCCATGTCCCCTATGCTCGTGTCGTCGCATCCGCATAAGGGGCTTTGCGCTATGTTTATTCTGTTCAGATGTGCGGGGAAGCAGCCATGGTTGAACTTAAGTCTGGAGATGGTTACGATAGCCTTTCTTGTCAATACTGTTGACACGATTTTACGTCCGCTGTTATTTACTTCATATTTAAATACAATTATTCATAATTATTCCTTTAGACGCAACATACTGTCCCTTTATGTCATTACCACGTGTGGTAATTCGCTTGACTGAATTGGTGGCTGCCATTTTACTATTGCAAAGCTATCCCTGGGGCTGAATATACATAGCTGAATAATTTTGTAAATGAGAACAGATAAATTACTTTGGAATAGGGTCAAATGTCGGTGTAACATGATTAGTTACTGTGCACCGTTTTCATCTAGCAATGAATAAGCAGTGAGAATTCAGGAATAAGGATAGCAGCTCGTAATTAAGTGATAAACTGGTTATTAGAAGTTGTGGCTAGTCATTCACAAATGATTGCTGGGAGTTTTGGACCACCAACGTGGAGGCGATCTATTTCTGCGGTCGCCATCCAATTGCGGGACACGGACTATTAATAGGGGGCAAACGGGCGGTCAGCTGACACGAGTACCACACAGCAAGTGGACGGCATTTCTGCACTGGCATCGTCGTCCCTCGTTACCCAGCCAGAGGCAGGTATGCCAACATAGACGAGCCAAAAGCACCATTTTCAGGATTAAGGGATTTGTCAAATATAGAAAATAAAATTAAAAAAATCTTTATCTTTTTCAGTGTTAATACTTTGGACTGTGTTGAATGCTGGCAAAATAAGTATCGGAACATATTTAAAAGAGTTCGCTTAGTAGGCAGTGGAAAGTATTATTTTCAGATACACTAGATTTTTATTGTTACTATACCGTCATCAGCGCGGGATACGTTTACTTTTTTTTTTTTATAAAAAAAAAAGAACTCTGGACACTGATCCTGAATTGCAGGAGAAATATTAAGCAAATATACCTTCAAAAACTTGAATCGTGATTATTTTGAAACTTTTTTCCCCGCTGCGCAGAACTTCCCACTAGATGCAATCAGGAGCGTAACCGATTAAAATCTTTGTTCTTTATCTTTCAATGATGTTAATAGAATAATTTAATTTGGACTTTATGTTCTACCTTTTTTTTCTTTTTTTTTTGCTGTTTATCAGACTTTCGACTGGCTTGATGAAATCCTCCATCCTTTCCAATCTTATGCTAACCTCTTCATCTCTACATATCCCGTTATCTGCTTCGTAAATTCTAATCTCTGTCTTCCTCTACAGTTCTTACCTTCGACTGTTCCCTCCACCAGCAAATTAACCAATCCAGCATGTCTCAAAATTTGCCCTACCATCCTGTCTCTTCTTTCTGTAAGCTTTTTCCACAAACTTCTTTCCTCACCCATCATTTCCAAAACTCGTTCATTTCCTAGTTTGTCCACTTAATTTTCGGCATTCTTCTGTAGCACCACATTTCAAATGCTTCAATTTTCCTTCTTTCCGTTATTCGTAAGGTCCATGTTTCGCTACCGTACTGTGCTCCACACATAGAGTTTTAAAAAGTTTTATAGAAAAAATTTATTGAAAAGACGAAAAATGTGAATAGACAATTAAAGCATACGCAATGTTCTCAGTAGTGGATAAAAGTGTTTTCTTCTGATGTAGATTGTAACTACTATTATAACGACTAAAAAAGTTTTGTTTCTTTTGATTTCAGTCATTCTACGCGGAGATTCTTCTCGTGTCACGTGACACCAGGGATTGCTGGAAGTCAGCTTCGGTGCTGCCTACGCCATTTTGGACAAATAAAAACAAATCGCTTTGTGTTTTAACTGAGAATAATTATTTGAATAAAAATATACTTCCTTAAAATCACAATTGTATTATTTAACCCATAAAAATTCATGAAATCAAGAAAAGCAACCTGTTTTCAGCGTCCTAGAATGTACTAAATCCTTAAAAAGATTTGCACCAAGGATATCCAGCAGTAGTTATCACTTAGTTTTTCCCGAGTACCACTTCAAGAAAGAGTTCAACCTCGCGTACACCCTCTAGCTGAAATGGAAAATAAAAAATGAAACCACTTTATTAAATTTTAATCCGATAGCAAACTTCACAAAAAAAATCAGTAAACATTAAAAAAATATATTTTAAAATATTAATGTATTCGTAAGTTTTTTCACTATCTTAATGATTACCATAGACAAGAGATTACCTCGCCTACACCTTGAAACAACCTCACGTACCCCTAGGGACACTCGTACCACTAATTGGGAACCACTGGTATCCTGGTGTTGCCAAGACGCCTTAGGTTTTAAGATGTAACACCTGTTCAAGCCCTGGAAATAACGCACCTGACCACCGAAAGAAATGTTCTCTGCTATTACAACATGTACTGTGAATCACCAATCTACGTTAACTTCCACCCCTTTCTTATTAGCAGCGACTTCAGCTGCAGAACTGAAAGCTGAGCGCTGTTCAAGAATAACTACACTGCAGAGGACTGGCTTGAGTGGCTACATATTCAGAGAAAATATTCTGCAATTTAATTATAGATATACGTTGATTTTTATTATTAACGATAAAAAAAAAACGTCAAGAACTACAGAATTTTATATTCTGGAAAATTTCCTTAGCCAAGTATAATTTCACAAACGAATAACGATTAATTAGTTACTTATTTCATATTTTACAAACTATTATCACCAAAAAATATAAACATTTTGCCACATAACTATATATTTCGTGATAACCACCATTTCGTGCAAACTTTCTCTCATTATTTAATAAACTTCCCTCTCATCACCAAGTTTATATATAAACAGGGTGTTACAAAAAGGTACGGCCAAACTTTCAGGAAACATTCCTCACACACAAACAAAGGAAATATGTTATGTGGACATGTGTCCGGAAAAGCTTACTTTCCATGTTAGATCTCATTTTATTACTTCTCTTCAAATCACATTAAACATGGAATGGAAACACACAGCAACAGAAGGTACCAGCGTGACTTCAAACACTTTGTTACAGGAAATGTTCAAAATGTCCTCCGTTAGCGAGGATACATGCATCCACCTTCGTCGCATGGAATCCCTGATGCGCTGATGCAGCCCTGGAGAATAGCGTATTATATCACAGCCGTCCACAATATGAGCTCTAACATGGGAAGTAAGCGTTTCCGGACACATGTCCACATAACGTATTTTCTTTGTTTGTGTGTGAGGAATGTTTCCTGAAAGTTTGGCCGTACCTTTTTGTAACACCCTGTATATATATATGGAATTGTGACCTGGTACAAAGAATAATAATAACAAAAAACTAATAATTACCATGCGGATTTAAATGAAATACTTTCCTTTCCTAACGGTTTGTTTCCAATTGTAAAACATATTGAATCACTATACACAGTGTAATATATTACACAAAGATGAATAGCTAACCTTCATTTCTGGCTTGATAAAATAGGGCCATCTGTGGACACAGAGTATAGTGAAAACATCCCAAAATAGCCGGACCTGTTAGTGCGTAATTAAGGCATAGATTTAAACAGAATACATGTCTTTCTTTACCGTTGGTTTACAATTTTAATTTAAAGGTAAAACGTATTAAACCGTTAGACAAGCATAAACGGGCAATCTTCCTTCTTAACATGCTGCAACAGCATTATCCATCGCCAGAGAACGAAACATTTCAGACCATCTCTTGCCTGTCAAAGAACACCTGACTCACATTATGACCAAAGTAGACTTTTATCGCGTTTGATAGTTATTATTATTATTGATTCCATAGGAACTTACGAATTTTTGGCACTTCCTTTAGCTACTAAATCACACGGATTTTTAATCTAAATTTTATCAGTGTTTCAGGTAAGTATTCAGAAAATCCTTGCATAAGTTATTTGAGTGTAAAATTGCCTTATCTACAAAGTACAACTTTTTCATCTGCCTTTCGCCAGCGAAAAACAATAATTTTTCTCTTACGCAGAGGTATACTACTGCTAATTCTTCTCGAAACGCAGATCCAAGCTTCACCAACAATACACTCTTTATACACTGTCTACTCGTTATTTTATTGGTCACTGGTTTGGTTAGGTAGTATAATGATATTACGAACCTCACATTACAAGCTAGATGCTCAGTTTTCCAGTTACGGAAACGCTATACAAACAAAAACAGTTTTTTTTTTTAAATTGAAATCTGTTATACGACATTTTTCAGTTGGGACAATGGAAATAAATATTCTACAGCTCCATAGATAAAAGTCTTACGACAATCAGTGAATAAAAGTTAGGGGAAAAAAAAACACAGTTTTCTCCAGGGCCCCCGGTACACTGACATCTGTTTATTTATTATTCTTGAGACATTGATCTCTGATGGGGGAGTGCTCTGTGACGTAGAATATGTCGTCATATGTACAGGGTGTCCAGAAAAGGACTCCCTGCTTTCAAAATTAAATATCTCGAAAACAAAGATCGATAGAGGAATGCAGTAAACGGTAAGTTTATTGTGACAGCTGTAAGAAGTGTATACAGCAGTGTGAAATAATAGTTACAAAAGCTGCTAACAGATGGCGCTGTAATCGCCATTCGTAATGCCTAAATAGTGATTCGAAGCTCAGGGCGATCAGTTCCACCATTGAAACGTGCCAATGGTGAACATTTTGAAAACATTGTGATGTGATTGTTTGCAAAGATTGTTTTCATATGATTATTTCACTTATGTATGCTGATATGAGTTTACAGCGCCATCTGTTAGCAGCTTTTGTAACTATTATTTCACACTGCTGTATAAACTTCTTACAGCTGTCACAATAAACATACCGTTTACAGCATTCCTCTATCGTTCTTTGTTTTCGAGATATTTAATTTTGAAATCAGGGAGTCCTTTTCTGGACACCCTGTATATTACACTGACGCGGCCTTAAAGCGCCACCGCGCAGGATCGAGAAGGTACAACGGGTCGAGATTCGAGTCCTCGACTCAAGTACCAGCCATTCTGATTGGTTCTCATAAACTACAAATTTCACAAACAAAAATATACATATCATAGAATCGCAGATAGATGCTTCAGGATCTGACAATCCCGGGCTCTAAGTTCCCAGTTCATATAACCATCATAGTGAAAAACTATTAAATGTTACATAGAAACTAAAATAAAACCATTAATTCATCTCAGATACAGTTAGTCACTTTGTACAAATTCACGGATGGAGTGGAAGGAGTTGTCAATACAGCTTTTTTTTTAAAAAAAATACATTTTCACTATCGACAAACTGCTTCATACTATTACGGAGATCATTAAACAGAGGAAGTGAAACACACAGAGGTTCTGATAAAACGTTGGAGAAAGTGGAATATGATATCGTCTGAAACATGCTCAGGAGATACAGGTATCCTCACCAGTTGAGAGAATGTTTTACAATCTTTTTTCACAACTCAAATATTATAATTACATTTGCAAAATTCAGTAAAGATGGTATTGCTACCAATCAGGGGGTGAAGAATGGTTCGTGCTTACCTTGAATGCATATGCATCTACAATCTGCAAAGAGAAGGAGGGAAGCAAGTAAAGCAATAAAGATGAGTAGAAATGTGGCATTATATACTATTTTGTATTCACATGCGATCTTCTAATTGAGGCAGAGGAAGATAAAGAGAAGCGTGCTCTTCACAAGCTTAAGCAAATATGACTTACAATCTTCTGAATACAAGACGAAAGTAAAAATATTCAAAGGCATATAACCTACTACAAGAAAAATACTATTGGATGACAGAAATTTATATTCTGGGTTGTACCACAACGTATGATTATGACAAGGACATCACAGATACTCCCCATACATACCAAACAGTATTTTGGACCATAAAGGAAAAGCAAATAAAGAAACACGGCCTAATTTTTTTAGAGTTATGGCAGTGACGGTTTAGCTATATGGGAGTGAATCATGGCTACAAAATATAGAATATGAAATTCACATCTAAGCAGCAGAAATAAATTTCTTACGCTCACTCAAGGGGTATACGAAGGAAGACGGAATATGAAACAAAGATATCATAGAGTAAAAATATATGGAAGACTCTAGAAGAATAAAAAAAAATGGTAACAGTATTTAAATACAATGGAGGGAAAAATAATTTAAAAAAATGACATATTAAATACAAGCCTAAAGAAAGACATAGGAAGACCTGAGCAACACTGGATAGAGGAAGCAGCAACAGGCCAAAGGTGCTAAAATGCGTAAAAGAGAAAGAGAGGGATCATTCATGGTACAGATTTACAACACTACAGCCTTTGTTTGAATATGATAATTTCTACACAGAAGGAATGCAACATTTAACTGAAACACATATATCCGATCCAGTATTGGAACGAAGGATTGTTATAACTTCAGAACAAATTTGTAGAAACTACACTACCAGGAGCTTCTGTCTATAACATATAAGTTTTTGTTGCAGGTAATTCACAAACAGCCACTGGTCGTTCGCGATTCTACTCTGCCTGGTAGTAAAGGTTGTGTTCGCGCTCTGTGGTGTCTATGGGGGTACGCATAATCCGGAGAGGCAGGGCGCGTGCCTGATGCGTGCGTGGCTGTGCGTACGTCATGAGGTTGCCAGGTGACAGCGGCCGAATTAATGTCCTGCTCGGTGGCGCATACAGACTGAGCATTGGGCCCGGCATAGCTACCACAAGGCAAAGTCTGCTTGTTACGGGGAGAAATGAGTTTAAAGTAAAAACATAGGTAGGTGTGTACGAAAATTGTCACCGGATCATGAAAAAGTCTATCGCAATTATTACTTACAGTAGCTTCAGGCAAACAGTGTTTCTGATCGCAAATATGCTGACAAAACCCGGAGAATGAGGGAACGGATATGTAAGATACATGGGAGTGAAATTTCTAAGAAATAGAGTAGGGGTTGTTTTAATGAAAATGATAAAGGACGAGATGGATAGAGGAAGACCAGGGAGCGGATTATAGGTATTTGGTGTACGAAATAATTACTCGAAGAATCACTATCCACTTATTTATCTTTTTCTTTAAAGACATCGACTCCATCAAAAGATATTAAGTACAAACATAAACAAATGTTGCAGCGATTAACCTCACACATTTACCAGAACTGCTGACTGACAACTCAACATCTCTGCGCGCTTAATTAGACACTTTAGAAACATTCAGAAATTTTCAAAAACTTCCGATCGACGTTTTCTCGAATTCTGACAATACTTTAACAATTAAATCCATACAAAATCATTCACAACCATCACGAAACACACAGAAATGAACATTAAAGATATTTACAAGTATTTACACAGAAAATTATGTACATAAACCGGTCCAAACAGTCGCAAATTTTCCACCAAACATCGTGGCTAACGAAATAAATACTTATCGTGATAATATACAGTATTTATTAACGTCTTTATTTGACAACGGTTCGGCAACTACCTCCGTTGCCTTCATCAGGTTAGCTGTCATACCAAGTTACAAGTCTGAAATGTCTCACCAGCATGGTAGTTGTCAAATAAAAGAGTTGAATAAAGATATTATACAGCAGAAAACCCGCCAAGTATTTATTTCATACATACGCCGGCAAAAGCTTAATTCTCACATCAATACAGAATACGTTTAATCAATTTTTCATGTATGATACTGTCATTGAACATATTAAATAGTATTTACTTAGTTTTTTCTCCATATAACAATGTTCAGTTACACAAATTCACAATTAATTACACGTAAAATATACAAAGCCAATATCAATAAACTCCAAGCTTGCTATACACAATACTTAACATAACATATCATAAAATGGGCTGTTATAATAGCTACCACAGGGCAGCGTCTGTTTGTTACGTGGAGAGGTGCAACAGAGACACGAGTTTAAAGTAAAAACATAGATAGGTCTATAAGGAAATTGTCACCGGAGCATGAAAAGTCTATCGCAATTGTTACCGACAGTAGCTTCGGTCATAATATGTCACTGTTCACATGTATGCTGCCGAAACGTGGGCAGGGAAAAGCGGATATGCAAGATACATGAAAGTGAAACGAAATTTCTAAGATAGAGAGTAGGGGATATTTTAATGAAAAGGGTTTAAGAAGGAGAAGATTAGAGGAAGACCAGCGGCAGATGGCTGAGAATAATGGAGGAGAGGAACGGATCAACGCGTTGATGAACAGATGGTGGGAAGAGAGAGGAAAATGGAGAAACTTATGTAAAAAAACAGTTCCGTCCAGAGGATGGAAACTGTGGACAATTATCAAATAGTTTAAAGTAGAAACAGAGGTAGGTAGCTTCAGGAATACTATGTTTCGATACAGAATCACGAAGCCGAAACCTGTACAGTGAAGAAGCGTGAAAGGCCCCAGACCAAATGATTTCCCTAATACATATTTTCATACTTTTTACAATCAACAGTTCTATGAGTCCAACGTGTGGTCTGTTCCACAACCGCTTCAGAGCGGATAGATCTGAACTTGTTTCGCAGTATGACGCGTGTATCTGTGAAATACAACCTGACCCCTCTGTGGTCGCTATTCCACGTTGTAATGTGACGCGCTGTCGCCACGTTACAAGGTGCATTTTTATTATATATGTCATAATTTTAGAGTAATTTACATAAATCTTGGGCGACCACCTAAAAAGATTTTTGTTGTAATTTTATAAAGTACGCAAGATTCCAAGTGAGGACTGTAATGAAATGGTGAACATACAGTGTATCTTGGTAAAGCGAATATTAAAGAATTGTTGAGCTGCGTAGGCTTGAAGCTAATCGTGGTCTTCCTGAACCATGGCGACAGGAAGTCGCGGATCTGGGGTTTTGCCGGACCTCACATTCTGCTCCCTGGGGATGAGTGGTCAACAGGGTTACTCACCTGGCGGGAAATGCCTGCCACCCGACACCAGAATGTGCTCTCACCCCGGTGAACTTAGCCGAATATGTCCGACCTCTGTGATATGAGCGGTGCAAATCAGATTCGGGGATATCACGTGACATTAGGTACCAACCTGAAGATCCAATCCAAATGAGAGTATAACTTAAAATCCTGGGAATTTCTGTTATATGTGAGATTCGAGACTACAAGGGGCGGAGCGAGAAGTTTCCTCGCGAGGGAGAAGAGCGACGAAATTCAATTCGATCTTCGAGTCCATGCTATGCGAGTCTAGTCTGTGGCGGACTAGGAAAGTTGACTTCTCGCCAACTGCTGCTATATGACTTCTGGCTGCCGGCTTGCTGGAGCAAGCTTATCATGCCGACACAGCCGGTAATGCCTGTAGCCGCCTTGTGAGATAAGTCTCACATACCGTGGGTCCGCTCCAATCACCGCAGACATCAGACGCAGAACTACAATGGTAACTTATTACGACCAAGCAATCTGATTGTGCATTCCGTTAAACTGAATCCTTAAGCGACCATGAGAGGATAGATCCATGTTCTAACTTTGTGATTGAAACAAACCCCTGAGCTAGCGGGATCATTTGCCAGAACTAATTGTTTTCGAATGATATTGTTCATTCGTGGCGCTCATGATTTTCTTTTAACTGTAAAGTCACAGTATTATGATACCTTTGTCTAAGATCGTAGTAACTTGTAATTTTCATGGTTTCCAAATGTCATTATTTCTTGCATTTTAATTCTGAGATGGATTTAAAAACAAATTACAATTGTTTGCTTGCTCAAGACGGCTAATTGTACCTCTGAGCGTTGCTTTTATGATTTTGCCAATCTGTGTTAATGTTAACGGTAAATTCGCTCAGACTTGTAGTAATCGCCAGTGATAAGAAAATAAATGTCATATTGGACAATTCCAACTAACATCGAGATTCTTGCAAAATTAAGAAATTTTCACTCCTTCATAAAAATTAAGCTTAAAAATCCCCTTTTTTAATCAAAAGGTATGAAAGATAATTGTGACGTGGCTTGCCCGATAAGGTACCCACCACAACGTTGAGCTGTACAAGGGCAGGTCCATACTCAGTTTTGCATAAATGCGATCATCGTTTCTCCAGTTACTGTGGCGTGAAGAGTATGTCCTTCTCATAAATCCTTTCGGGGCTCTGGCCCCGCGTTCGGGAGTACGCGGGTTCAAATCTCTGTCCGGCCATCGATATTTCTATTTTCCATTCTCTAAATGCAAATTCTTGAATAGTTCCTTCAAAAAGGCAATGCCAAATTTATTCCCGCTTCGTTCCCCGCCCCTAATGAAGTTAATGAGGCGTAAAGCCGTATCTATAACCAATTATTTGCCTCGATTGTCTGAGGTTCTGTCCAACGTAAAGTGCTGTAAGTAGCAAAACATTTTGTGAGTATTCAAATGGTTTAACAGGAAAAAACCGTTATTTGTATTAACCCATCTCCATGAAACCATAGAAAATATCTACAATACAGTCAGAATCCTAATTGAAGCTTGGTGATTAGTAAAGGAAGAAAGCTGATACATATCAACATAGAACAAGTTGTTATCAGCCTAGTAGGAGCCTTAAAATATCTTGGAAGTACAATCACTGTGGACTTGAGATGCCACCATGAGGTGAAAACTCGTGTTGCTGTAGCGAAGGAAACTTTTAATAGGAAGATGCGATCATTAACTGGGAAAGTACATATAGCACTGAGGAAAAGACTTTGCAAATGAATGTAGTGTGGCTCTTTATTGGGCAGAGACGTAGACACTGAGATCAGAGGATGAGTGATAGATACATAAAAACATTTAAAAAAAACACACACACACACACAAACAATCCAATAAATATCACAATTCAGGAATATACAGGCTAACATGCAATGAATGCGAATCACAGTACATAGGACAAACATGCAGACAATTCGAAACCAGGTACAAGGAACATATAAGAGCTCTAAAATATAACAACCATTCAACATTTGCAGAACACCTACAAGAACACAACCACCAACCAACAAATATTGACTCAGACATGCAAATACTCACCACAAACAACAACAAACCACAAATACTAACATTCCAAGAAAACTACCACATACAAAAAGCAATAACAGAAGGAAAACGAATAATAAATTAATACACAAACCTCACACACCCAACACTATACAAAACACTGAAGCTAAAACAAAATAGAAACATCGACACAGAAAAACAACAGTAAATAAGGACATACAAAACCACAACTACTGAAATCATTTATATTTGAAAAAACCGCCAAATAATGGAAGACTGAAAAAACAAAACAGCACCGCATAACTACACAAACTCGATGCTTAGTAAACAAAACAGAACGGCCATTCGCAAGTAAAAACACATAGTGCAGTGCAATAAAGTGTAGCGTTGTGATTCTGAAAAATGAAGGCACTTCCCACCAAAAATGCAAAAGCACTGATGCTGAGAATGGAGCTAAAAGAAATACAATAGACCACAAAATGTAAGTAGATTATAAGTTAGATAATAATTCATTCCGCTGTACCAAACACAACATAACCTGCTTACAACAATTAACAGAAAAAACCGCTGAAGATGGTTCTGCAAAAGAAGTGAAACGCGTACGGGAGACCAATAAATACAAAAATGTCAATTGCTTTGGCGTAATTTATTTATTAATAATTATTAATAGATAGAAGCGTTTGATATGTGGATTTTGAAGAGAATGGAAAGGATAACCTGCATGGAAAAAACTGACTAATGATGAAGTGCTTGCAACGATTGTTGAGAGCAAGAAACTACTCCAAATCGTAAAATAAAGAAAGAAGAACTGGATGGGTCACTTGCTGAGAGGAGAGTGCATGTTAATAGACGCCTTGGAAGTATTATTTAGTAGGAGGAAAGCGAGTGGAAAAAGGAGGTACAAGATCACACGTAACTTCAGTGCAAACGGAAACTAAACGAACATGAAGAGAAGGGCAGAAGATGAGCATGGAGAGCAGCCATGAGAAAACTTGCCTTAGGGCAGAATATTGATGATGATGATCAAAATTATTGTTAAGTAATTTCGGATATGCGATGTGGAGGTCATTAGAAATGGAAGAAGGATTGTGGGCAGCGAACAGTGAGAATTTTTCCCCATAGTCCACCATTCGCTTGAATTGATTTCGGGAAACAGAGAAAAGCGAAAAAACTTGGTGGTGAGAAATTTGAACCAGTTTCCTCCAGAACGATATGATCGAAGGCTTGGTTGTGGGGAAACGTCTTTCAAGTGGAATATATAATTACAAAAAATTCAGTTGGGAAAAAAAGAATAGTCGGTTAAAGAAAACATGCCTTGATATACCTGCAATGTTTCTATAGTTATCTGGAGTAGTCAATAGTCGGATGAGGAATCGAACTGGCTTCCTCTTGAAGTCATGTTCCGGTGTTAGCAACTCTCCGACTATTCCCGATATCCGACTATCAATTTATTAATCTGACTTTTCCGCTCGCATAGAGCGCAATCTTTAGTACGCATAATTGTTTCTGGCTGTGCAAATAACTCAGAGTGTGTCGGGGATGAGGCTCCACGGCCGAAGGAAATAAATCCGAGCCTACTTACAACTTCGCCACCAGTCGGAACTCAATTAGTGAATCCATCCGCCGCGATGAGCAGCCCACAATAATTATACGGACCAGATATCGAAACTTGGGGCGCGAGAGTGGAGAAGGCAGAATGAAGAGCAACCAACAGTTGGTACTCTAGTGTATTGATACGAAATATGACCATCTGTTTGTGTAAAATGTTGTTTTGGGAGTCTGAAAACCACAATCAGGATTATCGGTATCCTATGCCAGCATATTCAAACGTGGACACAGCTTTTCTTACCATGGTTGTATTTAAATGTACTCAAAAGCTTAATAGTCTACAGTGTAGCTGGTTGGGGCTAGAGTACTGCCCTCCTGTGCCAAGGGTTGCGGGATCGAGTCCTGCCAAGGACAAGTGTTTTTAAAAACTGCGTGTTTTATTGTCGTGTTCGTCCTGTGATGTCTACAGTTACTTGGAAACAATACATATATCGGAGAAGCTGAAAACACAGGATAATTCGTAGCCACATTTGAGCTGGCTGTATGGACTAACAAACCGAAAGCTAGTCAATACAAAATTAAATGAATGAGATTGTCTTGAATAATCTGTTGCAATTAAGGTGCTATATATGAACGACGTTAACATTTAAAATTTGTTTTTTATTCTACAAGTAGCATAAAGTATTAAATTTTTGGCCTGCAGATCCCCAAGGATAGTTCGTGCTCAAAGTGACAGAGTTTCTTCGATTTGCCGTCCATTTTGCATCTATCGTGGGTGGATTTGCAATATCACGTGGGTTTCGAACCACGGAATATTCTGGCCTACTCGAATGATCAAAGCAAAGTCGACAAAACTTACTGGCTGCACTGAAATATGAATCTCAGGCGTTGAGTTTTTAAGGCAAGTGTCTTAGGAACTTTATTCTTTCTTTAGATATCCTTCCCATTTTAGCCTTCTATTTTTCCCTCTTTTCCTTTGTCAGATCTGGTTTCATAACAAATTCATAAACGTTGTCGGAATATTGAAGTAAACTATAAACTGTGAAATGAAGTTTATTATTCCTAGTTGTATAAAAAAAAAAAAAAAAAAAAAAAAAAAAAAAAAAAAAAAATAATAATAATCTTTTTATGATGAAGCAATGAGTATGTGATGTAATAAAGTTCTAATATTGATACACATAGCAAGAATTAGCAAGAATTATTGAGTTTATTGTGATTATATAACTTGATTCTCGTGACAAGGAACTGGAAGGAATACCGCCATAAAATTTTGCAGGGACCATCTCGGCATTCGTCAGTAGTGATTTCTGGAAACTATGGAAAACAAAAATTACCCTTGTACAAATCATATCTCATTCCTATACTCACATATGCCCTGTAAACATGCATATTCACATCAAATGACCTCAGCAAGATACAAGCCTGTGAAATGAAGTTTCTTAGAACTGCATTCCAGAAAACGAGACTTGATCATATAAAGAATGATGAGATTAGATCAATCCTAGAGTTAAGGGAATCCATGGAAGAGAGACTTTGGTCATCTACACTTAAATAGTTTGGGCATGTTTAAAGAATGAAGAGTACAAGATTATCAAAAGCTCATTAAAAAAAAAAAAAGCGGGCAGAAGACCAATGGGAAGACAAGACTGAAGGAGGGCATAGAGAGAAGAGGCTGGAACCTGGAATTTCTTATGGACAGGGAAACTATTCTAGACAGGAGAGAGTGGAATAAAATTGTCTATTACCACCAGGACGGAAACACAGGAAGGCTCATAAACCACACCCGGGAAACTGGAGATGGTCCCCAGCGATAATGATGATGGATAACCGAAATCATGATGGCCAGACACGGAATTGAACCTGCGTCCTCCCAAATTTGAAATCACATTATTATTCTCTGGCCATGGCGGTATGTGCTACTGCGGGTATGCACGCTGTGTGTAGGTTTTAAGTTTCTTCCAGTAAAGTGTTGTTAGCGCCGCACCGCATCCTGCACTGCAGCTGGTTGTAATTCTGTTAGCTTCGCACTTGACCGGTGAACATTCCGAGAAAGACAGATCTGAAGGCGGGTTGCATGCTGTACATTTCCCCGAGCTGTCCAGCTATCAGTCAGAGTGGGTCCCGCGACAAGTGGTCCCCTGACAGCTGACGGATGGTCCTCTCGCCCGGCCCGGCCTTATCCCAAACCAGAGACGCAGCGGACAAACTCCCACATTCCAACCTCAGTCCATGCTCGACACCACGGAGGCAGAGACCTGCATTTGTATCCCCGACCTGCGATCCTGATAACTGTCGTCAGACACTCTCAACAAAACGTGACTTTCAGCGCGCACACACGTATATACGAATAAAAGAATAAAGGACATACGCTACTGTAGCTTGGTCTGAGAATTCTTTCTTACATGGACATGCATTTAATTTCAGTCAGAGATACACACCATAAAACGAAGACATAAATGGGGTGGGGGGGCAAATGTGAGGTAATTTATTATAAAAAAATCAAATTATATATACAGGGTGATTCAAAATAACGTGGACAAAATGACATGGTAGATCAGTCATATAATAAGAATCAAAAATCGCGTAGGAACAGAGGGTCGCAACTGCGATCCGGAGCCGCTACAGGGCGTCTAAAATAATACTGATACAAAGAGAAGAAACATAACCACTTCAGATCATTTTATTGATAATTACTTACTCACATGCGAATAATGCAAGCAAAATGTTGAGCCTACAGCAGATGCTCAAAATTTTTGCCAGATGTAACGAGACAAACCCGGCATCTCCGTTGCATGGAACGGTGTACCTTCTCAATGATACCAGGCGTATCTCGAGCACATCCGGCTGCAGCAACGATTCTACCTACCAAGTCTTCTGGCGTTTCAACAGGTGTTTCTTACACAAGTCCTTTTAAAAATCCCCACAAGAAAAAATCCAAGGGACCGTGTTTGTACCGCAACGCCCTCTCGTGGCTCTAGCGCCCACTATAGGCGTTTGCGACCCTCTATTCATATGTGATTTTTGATCCTTATTGTATGACAGATCTACCATGTCATTTTGATCACTTTTTTTTTAATTCACCCTCTATATATATCAGGAGTAAATCCGTATTTTCGATATGATCAAGGGTTGAAACCAGTTGTCAGACAAATTCAGGTAGGTAAATGCCTATTTTGTCTAGGGTCTGCTCTCGAGACTTTAATTGCGAAAAGAAATGTCAACATGGAACGGAACTGCTTCCTTTCTATTGTGTAACTCGTTCGCGTGTTCGAAGGATTATGTGAGTAATAAACACATTCTCGCCCTAGGCAGACTGACTTAAAACTTTTGATATCAATCAATTTTATATCACTTTTGGCTTTACGCCTCGTCAACGTAGAGGTAATGTGAGGCGGGAAAGGACTGGGACATGGAACAGGAAGGAATTCGGCCATGGCATTTCGAAGGAAGTATCCCGACTTCACGTGGTGTGATTTGGGGAAACAATAGAAAATGAGTTTTCAGTGTAATATCCCACTATCGCGTGACCTGATATGATCTGTTACTTGAGTTCGATCACTGTTACATCTCTTAAGGTCGATATAGACCAAAAATCCATTACGCAGGATCTAAAAGCTACAACTTGACAGAGACAAATATATATATATATATATATATATATATATATATATATATATATATATATATATATATATATATAAATATAAAATTTACTGTCAAAGATAATGTTAGATTCTCAGACCGATATACAAACTTGTATTTTGAATCTAGGGGTTGGCTCTGCAAAGTTTGAAGTATCTGTGTTCAGTCCGAAGAGACTTAGAATTACTAAAGTAGAACATACATGATGTCGTCCTTTAACATTTGGGTCAAAGATCATACCATCTGATCTACTCTGACTGACATAAAAACTTCACCTGCATTTGACTCATAAGTGTTTGCTTCGCAAAATTTGAAGGATTTCTGTTGGCTCTGAAGGTATTTGGAAGTGTTAATAGAAGTATAAATGCTGAATTGAAACTATCTCATTATATATATATATATATTATAATCTATACCTTACGGTGTATCCCTTACTTCAGAATTCTTTTACATTATAATATTACCTTTTACCCTTTCTATATCAATTAAACAATATTATAATTCTCTCTCTGATCAGTTAACAACGATTATTAAAAATATCACACCATTTTCTTTTACCCTATATTTTTCCTAACATCTCCCGCCAGGCAGGTAATACATGTTTCGGCATCATTTTATACTATGATGTATTTTCACGTTCGTCATGCCGGTTATAATTCCTATCCATCCTTTCCTCTTTTATACTGTACTTGGAATTATTTCGCGATTTCTTCTTTAAATAAAATCAATAATACCATAAAATGTTTCTAGAATTATTCCTTTATTATTCCTTTATTTTCCATGGTTTCCCAAATCACTCCAGGCAAATGCCGAGATGCTTCCTTAAAAAGGCCATGGCAGAATTCCTTCCCATTCCTTGCCCCCATCCTTTCCCGTCTCTAAAGACCTTGCTGTTCAGAGACATAAAGCAGTTAAAAAAAAAAAAAAAAAAAAAAAAAAAAAAACTTTAAGAGGACTCCGGACAGATTAGTCACCATCATTATTAAGTCCCCCAACCCCTTGCACTGTGCACCGACGTTTGAGATATAATCCAGGACACAATTTTGTTATTACGAATTGTGCACCACCCTCTATACACAGGTCTAGCCCCGAATAATGGATACGAATCACCACCTGTGCTCGAAATAAATGTTTGAAATTGAATTGATTTCTCCTTGCTTTTCCTGTCACTGAAGTGCTTATCGTTTTGCGTGTATGTCGATTGCATTTGTTGTCCACCGGGACCCTTGCAGAATACCTACGAGCCGGCCTCGGTAGCGTAGGGGCTAGAGTGCTAGCTCCGCGTGCCGAAGGCCGCCGGTTCGAATCCGGCCGCGGGCATGGATGTTAAGTGTTGTGTGTCTGTGTGAATGTCCTGTCCGTCCTGTGGCGTCCATACATTGGAAAAAATACACATTGAGCTGGCTGTATGGCCTCCGTTGCCGAATGCCATTATAAAAAAAAAAAAAAAAAAAAAAAAATACCTAGGCCTACGTGTTGTTCTCCTATTCTTGCCCCTGTTGTACAACCATGCCCATACAGCCCCGCGACGCCACTTGACTTATTACCTCCGGACCTTATCTCAGTGTCACGTGCAGTGCATCTCATGTCACTAGGGAAAGGAGGGATTGTCCATTGTCGCCGGAGACTATGATCGTTATCTCTGTTCGGGGAAATGATGCAGGGGATTACAGCATACGCTTCCACTGGTGGGTGAGTGGTAACGCTCCGGCCTCGCATTTGGGAGGACACAGGTTAAAATACCCGTCCAGCCAATCGGGTTTTCATGGTTTCCCACAAATCACACAAGGCGAATGTCGGATTCGAGAGGACACCGGTTCGAATCCCCGTCCTGGCATCCATAGTTGGGTTTTCTTTGGTTTCCCCAAATCACTCCAGTAGAATGCCGAGATGCTACCTTAAAAATTAAGTTTCCCAACTCGTTGCACTGTGCACAGAGGTTTGAGTTCTGATCCATGACACAATTTGGTTATAACGAATTGTGTCTGAATCCTTGTCGGAGACCCATCCCGCCTCAAATGGCCTCAACGATGAGGCGTAAAGCAGTAAGTAAAAAAAGCGAGTGCCGGGATGGTTCCTTCGAAAAGGCCATGACCGAATTCCTTCCTGATTCTTGTCCTCCATCTTCTTCTGACTCTAACGACCTCGATGTCAAATCAAAAAGTAAAATTGAAAAATAAAGAACATATGCTGCTGTAGCTTTATGTCTGAACCGTAAGTGGATGACAGAATTCTTTTTTTGACACGAAAAAGTCTTTAATTTTGCATTTGGTTAGGGATGCACAAAAGAAAACAAGAGAAAAAAGAGGAAATATATGGAAAAATATAAGTATTTTTATTTTAGAAAAGCTAAGTGGTCACTACCAGCACCAAAATTTTTCACCTTATCTTCTTTAATATGAGAAAGTGCAGAGGGTGCAAAATGTGACCTTAATTATGATCATCCGTTTTCGCTTTTCTATAGTTTTCCTAAATCACTCGAGGTCAATACGGGTCTTAACTCACCATTCCTTACTCTCTACGACCTTTTTATTTTGTTTATGACTTTATGACTAGTCGACGTCGAGGTGATTAGAGGCGGGAAAGGATTGAGACAAGGAACTGGAAGGAATTCGGCCATAGCCTTTTTGAAAGAAGCATCTCGACATTAGCCTGTAGTGATTTGGAGAAATCATGGAGAAGCCAAATCTGGATGACTGGTTAGAGATTCGGACCTGCATCCTCCCGAATGCGAGACCAGAGAGTTACCGCTCGGTCCTCCACGATTCTCTTCTTCTTCTCATCAACCAGGAATTTTAACTTCAGCACGGCTTTTTTGAAGGAACTTTTCCTGAGTTCGGCTGGAGAGATTTACGGAAACCCTCGAAAAATAAAATTCGATGTCCGTCGGGGTTTGAATTCACGTCCTCCCAAATGCCAGGCAACAGTTTTACCTATAACCCATCGGGCTTGGAAGATAGGAATAATGCTTAACCAAAAATTTTATAGAATTATCAGAGTTAGTTAGAAACAAAGAGAGTTCTGAAAGTTTTCCTGATTCTATTTTCCAGATTTAAAATTTGGAACCGCTAATTAACAATGCAGAATGATTTGTATATTTATTTACTGTTACTAATTATTACTATTACTAATAAAATTGTTGCTACTGCAATCAAGTTATGCTTACCTTCTAAATATGTTGTGGTGAAAACAAAATTAAGGTGTTGATATTCCGAACCATTTAATTTTCTAGAAATAGTTTATATGTATTTCGTGACTCAGTTTACCATTAGAGTTCTTTCGTAAATGATCTTTCTACTTACCCTCAACCTTTGCGTGTATTTGTCACACACAGTTCTATAACGCTGCAGCTCTAGAAAGTGTAACGAATTCCATTAAAACTCTCTTATTGGTTTTCCGTGCGTAATTTAGCAATTCTTTTTGGTATTCTTCATCTTTTGCTAGCAAATTGTTAACTGTTTATTCGAGAAAAAAAAAAAAAAAAAAAACACAATGGTTATCAAAATTACGAAAAAAGTTTTATCATTCCTCTATAATAAATCTATTTGGTTATTTCAATAATTATTAATACTAAAATGGTGATATTCGTGATTATTTTTACTGTAAAACTCCGAACTTTGCCTCTAAGCGTCTTCGTGTTTCTTGCTGCGCGGGCTAATTTTTTTTTGTCTTGGGTAAAGTGCTGGGTATGAGAGGTCTATTTTGTCATGAATTTAGTGTACCACCTACCAGTTATGCTGTCCCATGAGGTATTCGTGTCTAGAACGAAGCATAATCGAAAGGCGAGGGGTCTCGCGAATTGTGTCCCAGACTGTACATGTTTGATGTATTGTGTGAATGATCGTGATGTGTTAATGTTCAGTGTGGTGCAAATGAATCGGAGATGAAGGTCTACTCTTCCGAACGACGCAACGGGACCGCCATGCTTAACGTCCCCATCCAACGTATGAACCATCAACAGTGCCGCATGCTCTCACTTCATACGCATTGCAGATAGGTTTGGGATACAACACAGGACTTTGGTGCGCAGTTAGGGGATAGCGAGTGTGGTGGTGTAACGGCTAGCGTTCTGGCCTCGCATTCGGGAGGACGGCGGTTCGAATCCCCGTCCGGGCATCCAGATTTGGGTTTTCCATGGTTTCCCAAATCACTCCAGGCAAATGTCGGGATGCTTCCTTCAAAAGGCATTGGCCGAATTCCTTCCCATTCCTTGCCCCCCATCCTTTCCCGTCTCTAAAGACCTCGCTGTTAAAGAGACGCTAACCAGATAAAAAAAAAAGTTAGGGGATTATAAATTGTGTACCACCAACATTCCTCCCCAGCCTGCCGAGTCCTGAACATTTCTTCCACAACTGAACCACATCTATACCATCTTGGTGCTGTAACTAACTGAGCCATCGTGACTTCTTTTATCCTCTACTTACTACAATTACCCCGACATCGATAAATTCATCAATACCGTAAAAACGATAAAATGTCCATTTTACCGCCATTCATGAAACACTCTTTTACTTGCGACGGATCGAAAATTACTTTTAGAAATACTGAGCATATTTATATCACTTTCCAACTCACAAATACAGTTCTTGCCTCTCCCCCCTCCCCCAGATCTAGTGTGTTTCTATGTGAGAGCGTTTCGTCTATCTGGCCATTTGTCCAAGATCTACCGGATCAACGAGAATGAGTTTTCATGGTTGTAAAGCTTATGGTCTAGCTTGAAATCTACGGTATTACTTGTCTGGAGAATGGAGAAAGGTACGGTAATTCGTATGTAACGAGTACAGATAAGCATCAAAGACCACACTGCATCTCATATGAACACCCCTTTACGAGATACCCACCTAAGATAACTTAACAACACAGATAAACACTCCTCTGTTAGTAGGGCCCTACTACTTTTTGACGACGTAATATTGGTTATTTATTTCTTTAGTTTTCTGAAGCATAATAAGTTAATCTAAGCATAACATCAAAATTTAACACTACAACAAGCGTAATTTTTTAATTTAATTTACGGCAAAGACTATAAAAATAGTGGCTTACAAACTTTTATGCTTTTCCAACAGAAGAAAAGTATAAGGCAAATACATTATTAAACAAACCTAGGTCTGCGAAGGTGAAACAGAAGAAAATGCTAATCTACACTAATAAATAAGAAAGTAATTCTGCCTCTCTGTCAGTTTGTTTAATTTTTGCGGTTTAACCGATCTTTATGATATCTTCCAAGAAAGTACTGTGTATTACTAAGAAAGAGATAGGATACTGTTTACGGGATATATATTTTAACACGAAAGTATGAAAACTAGCAGAACCATGACTGACAGACAGACGGATAGCGTGTGTTAGTCTCAGTAATATTATATCGGTCACTAAGACTTTGTTTCTATCGCAGTCGGTTTGTGTATGATCTGTTCATAAATTTCATGTGCAGATACAACTTAACATTGCTATATTTAAAAAAATGTTGTAATTTGGTTCTCTTCATAAGACAGGTTCATTTTTAGAATGGTATGGTTATGAATTCCTTGACATATTATCCCATCTTCATTTCTTTATGAGACACATTCATGTAACTTACAGCTATCTGTATCAAAATTTAACAATAAAATTCGATGTCCACGCGTACGAAGTCGAATGTAACAGCTTATTTTACATAATTTTCTTTGATACTGTAATGCATATTGGACTCGGATTCAACATTATCGGATTTTAAGAAGATAAATATCTCGCTTCTACCCTTGACTTAACCTACAGTGATGGAGAAAAATGTTTTCGATCTGTGTACCCCTCCCCCCACTCTAGGGATTCCCCCCCCACCCCTCCCAGTCTGACGCGCAGATATCGCAGCGTGGCGAGGATTTCAATGGATTTACATAGTAATCATATCGAGCGCGTCGCTCTGCCTTTGAATTCCCCCGTCTTATTAAGGGGGGCGACAACCCCCGGGAGAGGCCGCGGATAAACGTCGCATACTAATCCGGAGGCGGAACCAGATTAGCGCTCGGAGAGTTGGGGGTGAGTTTGACCCTGCTTCAACCCCTTCGGGCGCCTCACCTGACCCGCCGCGGCCCTAAATTGAAATGGAGGCGGCGAGGGTGGCTTACAATCCCGCCGAGGTGAATTGCAAATGACGCTCCAACTGCAACGGGGAGACAACACGGCGAAACAGATCTACCTCACGAGTAGGGTTGTTTGTCCCACCCCAGGGGAAGATTTGCGGTGGATTTGTGTGTTCTCATTAAATTACATAAAGATCACATGCTTAGCTTTCGCAGACGACCTAGTGATAATAGTGGACAGTGAAATCACAGCGTTCAAGCAGATTAAAATCCTCAAGGAAAGTGCTGAAAAAGTTGGGGTACAAATTTCATTCGAAATAACTGAGTTCATCTGCACTGCATTCAATACTTACATATTAAACATGAAAGATAAACCAAACCGGTTCCATACTTCGGACACTTAGGTGAGATTCTAGAGCCAACAGGGCTAGAAAAGGAAGAACAGAGGGTTTGACTACAGAAACTCTAGAGAGCATGCGAGAGAATAAGCATGTCAATACTTACAAATATCCGACACTACTACACATTGATCAAACATGTAGCTCTGTACACAAGTGAAACACCGAAACTCAAAAGGCGTCCTGGAAAGTATCCTGAAAGATGAACGAAATATAACGAGGAAAATTCTTGGCACACAGAAAACAGAGGTGGCTACAGACTGCAATTCCGTAAAGAAACAGATAAACTGTTCAATCTTGCAGCAGAAATCACAAAACGATAAAAATTCTATGGACATGTTCAAAGACTCGTAACAACAAGGCTGTCACGTAAAATCGTGAAGAGAATGCTGAAGAACATACCATGGTTCCATTAAGTCAAAAAGGACACCTCTGATGTTTTAGACAGAAAATTTCTCAGTCGAAAAGTCAACAGATTGCTAGTGCAGTGAGGTAATGTTCCAACGAGACCAGGAGCGAAGTGGACTGAAGGAAGATAGAGATCTTACGGAGATAAAATGAGAACTGTTTGGAAGCTCAGGAGGCTTATCATATAAGCAGTGCGTGATCCGACTGGGTCCATACGCACATAATAATAATAAATACAGGGTGGTCCCGAATTCATGGTACAAACTTTAATGGTAGGTACAGGACATTGTAACAATGATTTATTGTGTAGGAATGTATGGTCGCAAGTGACGCGGTGTGGCGTAAACAGGGGAAATAACAGCCGAAAGGAAAAACGAAGCTTCTATTGAAAGCGTTGTTGACAAGTGTCATGTTTACATTAAGTGTTCAAAATTGCGTGCACCAGTAGCGATACATGCTTGACAGCGTCGGCGGAGCGATTGGCGTACACGTTCAAAGATGCCTGGTATTTCACGCTCACCTGCAGCAGCTACGGATATGCGAGCAAGGAGATCCTCATCTGAGTCAACTGGAGTCTCATAAACAAGATGCTTTAGATGTTTACATAAAAAGTAATCGATGTTCGATAAATCTGGAGATCAGGGTGGCCAAGGCTCTAGCGGCAATGCTACCAACCGATCACTCCATGTCTCTTTCCTTTTATTTTCCCTGTTTGCGCCTCACCGCGTCACTTGCGACCATACATTCCTATACAATAAATCATTGTTGCAATGTCCTGTTCCTACCATTAAAGTTTGTACCATCAATTCGGGAGCACCCTGTATATTAGAAATAGACGTGGCACAACGATAAAATTTTACAAATTGATTACTGTGTGTGTGTTGAACGATAACTAAAAAACAAATAAAGTGAATAGAAGAATATGAGATGAAATTTCTGAGAGCAATGGCTGGGTACACATGCTTCATCAGTGACGAAATCGGGGAAGAATTTAAAATTTTTAACGTAAATGATGAAATAATTAGATATAGGAAGAAGTGGTTTGAAAACCCCAGATCACCGAAGCTGCTGCTAAATTACAAGCGAAAAAATGGAAGAAGGAAGATGGTCGGCCTAAGAAGAGTGTAACATATTATCCTGATTTCTAAGGGGATAAAACAGAGAATATTTCGTTTAAAAACCGTCTATCATTACTTTTATATGCAGCTATCAAGCTTTTTTTCGATGATCATATATCCGACTAATTATAACTAATTTACTTTTACCATAGTGTGTCTATTTTTGTCATTTCTAGCCAGGACGAGAACATCTTTAGTCTCCTTCTAAACTCTGTTACCCTATGATGTTAGCTTCCAAAATCTCCTCGTTTCTTCCCGTTATAATTTCTGAAAGAAAATGTTTATAGTACCTCGTTTTTTATTATTTTACTTCAAATTGCTCGTCGATTACGTTTTCTTCAAGTTAACTTTTATTTCACAATTTTTCATACCTAATTACAAATAAATTCCAACTTTCATTTCTGCGTCACCTGCCACTGCAATAAACTTCATACAGTTTAATTGGTTTCCATTTTACAGTCCAACTAATTACTTTATAATTTCTACAGCTTCAACCAGACTGCCACCGTATTCTTACGCCATCGTGGGCCGCTTCTTCTTCATTCTTGATTTCATAAATATTCCTTTTCCTCGAATCTAAATCGACTAGTTACTTCTTGCCTTCAGAGATACTCATAAAATAGTATTAATACCGTAAATTTATAATAAAAAAACAAATACATTACTTTGTATTTATAATTACTAATTTATGGGCGTGACGTAAGGACGCTACAAGAGGTAAACACAACAAAATGCTATTTAATTCTTGAGTATGATAATATTAGAAACTTCTAAGCTCTAGAACTAGAAGCCAGTAAATCATGGCATTTTTGGCATAGGTACATTAAGTTTTGCTATTAACATTCCTTTTCCATTGTGGTTCCATTTTCAATGGGAAACGATGCCTATATGTCTGTCACAGGTCGCTAAAGTCGTAAACCAAAAAATACTTCAAATTTACAGATGATATGTGTTTCGTTGACCCGAAACCAAATATCATATTTAAAATTTCTGAAAATTTTATTTTATGTGGTTACAAAAGACAAAGGGGATTAATATACATACATCTCAACCTGCTTAGAGCTCAGCACGAAGATAATTAAGAAAATCGAATCACCGCTTTGTGCAGCGGAGTCCTGGATTAAATTCCAAACCCCTCAGTAGAGCGTATGGGGGTGGGGGGGGGGGCATAAGACGGCGATTCATCCGTCGGTTGCGAACGTAAGCTCATAATAGGAGCGGGTACGGCAAAATCTCATTTAAGGGGCAGTCGATAAAAATACACTTCACGTAATACTATTGAACGCTCCCAAAGAATTTTCTCTTCGAAAACAAAACAAAAATTGGATGCCTTTACTAACTGAATGCTGACTTCCCTATTTTTATTCAAGTCATAGTTTACCACGCAATCTACAAGGTGTCCAGAAAAGGACTCCCTGATTTCAAAATTAAATATCTCGAAACCAAAGATCGATAGAAGAATGCAGTAAACGGGATGTTTATTGTGACAGTTGTAAGAAGTGTATACAGCAGTGTGAAATAATAGATACAAAAGCTGCTAACAGATGTACGCTGTACAGCTCATATCAGCATACATAAGTGATATAATCGTATGAAAACAATCTTTGCAAATAATCACATCACAATGTTTTCAAAACGTTCACCATTGGCACTACAGAAGTGGCGCAAACGAAGAATGAAATTCGCCATCACATTTCGTAGTGTCTCGACCGAAATGGATTCACATGCCGCAGAGATCGCCGATTCCAGCTCGTCCAGCGTGGCGGGATGCTTCGGGTAGACCATGTCTTTCACTGTGCCCCACAAAAAAAGTCACAGGGAGTCACATCCGGCGAATATGGAGGCCAATCCATGCATGCACCAGTAAATTCGGGATATCCCAAAGCAATGACTCGATTCCCGACGTATTCCTCAAACTGCTGTATACACTTCTTACAGCTGTCACGATAAACATACCGTTTACTGCATTCCTCTATCGATCTTTGTTTTCGAGATATTTAATTTAGAAATCAGGGAGTCCTTTTCTGGACACCCTGTATCTCTTCGTTGCCGCTTAACCCAAAGCGATACTATCCGTTGCAGTTAATTGTGGAATCCGAACTACTGGACGTTCATGCAATGCTTCCAATACAGTTATATCCAGTTCACTTTCAACAGGCGGCTCAAGGTTATGTTCATTTCTCCTTGGCCCGCTCCTTTCCCCACCATCTCTTCGCCTTCCTGTCTCTGCGAGCTGTCTGCTGTTTCCTTGTAGGCGAGTGGCATTTAGGGATGAGAGCATTGGAGGGAGGTTAGAGCATGATGACCTTGAGCGCCTGTGTTAATTGAACGGACAATAGCAAATTTTCTCTGCAGTATGGCAAGCCAAATGACTCCAACAATTCCAGCCTTGACCAGGATTCGAAGTGAGACTTATCCAGTTTATCAAGGTACTCGCTGGGTGGTCCTTTCAGACAGGTCTAAGGGGACATCCATAAATTACGTGAGGTTTTTCCGGATTTTCTGATTCACCCCCCCCCCCTCTCTCTCTCTGGTGATTTTTGTGAGATCTGCGTGCTCCTCCCCCGATTTCACCTCACGTAATTCATGGACGCCCCCTAAAGCTAATTGCAAATTCATTAATTATTTCTTTAATTAAAATGTTTTTTTTTTTCGTCCGGTCGCCATGTGATTTTTTTTCTCCTTTCGCATAAGGATGATAATTAACACAATATCAGAATTGATTTTGGTTTCAATGAAATAACAAAACCGTAAAATCAATTATCATCTCAACTTTGTTCTGTCAAAATCTTCATAAAACACATGCAGATAAGGCAATTACTTCGTCCAAAGATACTAAAGCACATTACAGAACAATTTCAGCTATTAAACTTCACTATGATGACACACAAGTAATGTAATAAAAAAACTTCTGAGAACGGCGAGCTTAGATAAATGCAGGAGCAACATCGAGAAAAGGAATAAAGGTATCGCTCGACGGTTCTCGAGCTCAAGCACTCTGACAATCAAAATCGTACAAAAACAACTAAAACTTGTACAGAATCACTCACAATCATAAGGAAACATTTTAAATTGAAATTAAAACTGTTTACCAGGTATTTAACTATAAAAATACGGACGACTTCAGACACTCCAAACAGCTGAAAATCGTCCTCAAAACACCGTGGCTTGTACATTATTCACAACCACAATTAATATTTCACATTTTATCCTGCTTTTTATTATATTACACGTAATTTACACAGTATCTTTCCATATAATATTAATTTGAATGAAAAAAATTGTACAAATTAATAATTAGTCAACTTTTATTATTCTGTACTGGATCATTAAGATTAAAATTCAATAAAGGCTGTGTTTGAGGGCTTTTACAAGTGGCAAGCTTCACTATTGAACCACCCAAGTTCATTCGTAGTGTTAATAAACAACCTAGATGTCAGGTCAGTTGGTGAGTACTGTGTGTAGTGCTACCACGCCACGCCCTCAGAGATGTGGGGGAGGGGGGGGGGGTAGTTTGACGCCTGGCCGTTGGCAGCACTGGGGGCAAGTTGGTGGCCGGGAGAATTAGAATTGCTGATGAGACAGGGGACAGGACAAGCAAGGACTCTGCCGAGAGAGGCACTGCAACCGGACTGTTTCATCCACATTTCAATATTCTAAATTTAATAATCGAAAGGACGTAAGCTTCCCGTCACACCACACGAAAAATTTGTGTTTTTATTTCTGAAATTATTGGGGTCACAGAATAATCGTCTTGGTTTCTTGTTGAAGTCACTCCCTGGTTATTTTTTTTGATTAAGTTGATGAATCAGGGATATTCTGTTGGAGAAACATCGCATCTTTCCTGAAAATAAACAAAAATATTTATTCATAACTTCATTGTATAGCCTCAACCAATGGCTTGGCAAGGCTTGGTTCGAAAACAGCTATGAAGTTCTTACTTGAATATTATATTATCCTTCGGTAATTCTTAGGCTTATAAATATATTTACTAGCTCGTACTCGCGACTTCGTACGCGTGGATTAAGATTTTTTTTGCCAGAATTAAGTATAGAAAGTTGTTGGTAACGAAGGATTGGTCCCAAACAATATCGAGTCAGTATAATATTACAGGAAAGCTATCACTATATCATTGTACCGTTGAACCTGTCTCTTGAAGAGAATCAATTTCCAACATATTTCTGCCACCATTCGATAAGGTCTCAAAATTTAGTGACTACAACTGTTAATCATACTGGAAAAAATAGCCTGCGACCTTTATAAAGATTTCCTTATAAAATTCCATCACAACGATATAGCCATTTAGTCGTCAAAACGTAACAAAAAGACAAAGACTTTACTTCCGTATTTATAATAATATTACTGTGGTTCACACTCACACACTGGCTGCCAACAACACCTGAGGGATCATTATAACGTAAAAAAGTGTACACCTACAACATTGCAAGACTACCTACGATTTGCCTCGCATTGCACCCCTAACTTTCTAATATCTACAGTTTAACATTCACTCCGAATAACCTACTGCCCAGGCCTGACTCTTACGATGAAAAACAATTTTTAAAAATCTTTGCCTCCACTGAGCTTTGAACCGGAGATCACGACGTTCGTAAGGAAGCGCTTTAACCACTGAGCTGCCAGTCCACTACACGGAAACACGGTACGGAGACGTCCATATCCAACGTGTCTGTCTATCGCCATATTTCGAAGTTATGACACAACATGTGTTATTTACACAGATAATTTTTCAACCAAATGTAGACAGTATTTTTCTCCTTGTTTCAAAGGATAAGTGTGCAAAGTTTCATCGGGATCGGTTGAAAACTGAGGATTTGTATGAAGAACAAACAAACTAACAAACAAATATACATTCATCTTTATATATAAAGATATATTGCTTATGGCTTTACATCTCGTCGACGTCAATGTCATTAGGGGCGGGAAAGGAGTGGGGGTAATGAACTGGAAGGAATTCGGCCATGGCGTTTTAAAAGATCCATTGAAAACCCAAATCTGGATGTCCGGATGGGGATTCAAACCTGTGTTTTGCCGAATGCAAGGGTTACGGTTATGGACAGTAACACAAGACAAAGAATGAAATACAGATGGGCACTAAGAAGAGCTACGTATTGTGCCGATCTTTTTTAAATATATTACTAGGAGCAATTCCGAAGCGGTTCGGCCGTTTGTTCCTCTATTGCAATGTTGTTTAAAACGGTAGTTTAATGTCTCTTTAAACAATCCATGTTGCATTACAATGGCAAGATTGTAGTTACAGATTAAGTGAAGCGAAATTGTGGAATGAGTTAGTAACACACAAACAATCTGAGGGGGAGGATGAAAACGACGAGAAAAGTTAAATTAAGTTTGTTGCCAATTTCGGTTCATCACCCTTTATTGTTGTTTATTGTTCCGTTCAATTCAATATTACTTATCATTTCACTATATTTTTTCCTTCTCTCCTCAGACCAGTTCGTAACAGATTTCTTTTCTCTTCTGCCTTGGAATCCTTCCATACTTAGTACCTTCTTTCTAAAGATCACCTTTTTCATACTTTACTCTTCTCTTATCACATTTCTTTCCAAATCTTTCTTAAACTCTTAAATCAGGTAGGTTGTTGAATTTTTCCATGAATGTAACTCAATATCTTTTTGGGTAATCTGTTATAATTAATTCTATAGATATCTCTAAATAACAACAACCTCCTTTTGTTATTGATTTTGTTACATTTTCTGTGCTGTGATATATTTCCTTATTTCTTCTTAATTTCCATAGTTCTGTTGTTTTGACCGAACGCAAGATTTTTCTCATGACTCTTCTTTCTAGTAATTCCAATTTATCCATTCTATAGTTAAACTATTTTAAAATAATATTTTTGTTGAAAATCCTTAATAACTACCGCCATTTTGAATACGCAGTTAATTTTCAGTGATATTGTACGAAAATTGGAGGGTAAACACACAGGCCTATTTAACAACATCGAGAGCTTATATATGTCGAAATAGGCTCTAAAATAAATCAAGTTTTCACACATTCACACTTTAGTATATTGCTGGGTTCTGGAAATTACTAAGCATAATTTACACCCTACATACGTAATTAAATTTATTAATGTGAACGTATTTAAAACTTACAGTACCTCTTTTCATACATTATTTGATTCCAAAATGCAATCGTCTCTAATTTTTTGTTTGTCATTTTCGGCAGTTGGCACGAAATATTGTTGCGGTACTAAGCGAGAGATCTCGACAAAAGCTAACCCCTAAAGCTGCCACTGCTAAAGGGACCGTTGTTCACGGCGGGATGCATATCTCCCGCACAGGCGCCGCGGTGAGGTAAAGTGTGTACGGGCAGCCGGAGGATCCACTTTCAACTTGAAATTATAAACAAACAATTTGCTTTAGCAGACAACGATAAAATATCTTACCCACTGATGACGTATTTATTGTTGTAGGTTTTGTATCAGTTAATAAAAAGGGATGTAAACAGCAGAAATAATTTGTATTATAGAGTTATTCTGAAACTAGAATGATTGAATTCTTTAATAGCTGCCCAATGGTAGATACAAGCTAAATGCAGTAAGAGGCCATACTTAAATTACGTCACACGTTAAGTGGAAGGGAGAGGGTCAACAAAGTGTAACATCGTGTGGCTAGGGGAAGATGAGTCATAAGCTTCGTGACGTCACATGTATAATTGTTATCCCTTTTTGGCACGGTACCTACGTTGTCGTGCGTCGGCCATCCTTGACATACGCCGAAAGGCCAATACCGTCTTTGAGGCTTTGAAAAAATACCACTTCCGCATTCTTACTTAAACGACCGTGCCGTGTTGTATCTTTGGTTTATGTCTTTCATCATACAAAGCCACTACCCAAAACAAACTAATACAAAAGAAGAGGCCACAAGAGGTTTCCCCCCCCCCCCTCCCCCCCCAAAGGCTACGGCATCGGAGGCCATACAGTCAACTCGATAGTAGTCACTCAGTGTTTACAGTATGTCCAAAATGAAATTTTTCCATTTAATTAGACACACCACAGGACGGACATTACATTCACAGATACAACACTTAAACACCCATGCCGGCGACCTTAGTCACGTGGAAGTAGTGCTCTAGCCCCTACGCTACCGAGGGCGGCAACAAGTGGTTTTGGTCATCACGAAGATTTTTCCTCAAAGAATTCCAACTAGACGTCACAGGGAAGTTCTTTGTTTGGTAAATGATGATGATGCCATATGGTTGTATGAAGATGTTGACGCACCGAATGTTCCTAACATTATACAAATCGAGAACGATGTGACTACTATGCCAGTCATAAATAATATAACGCAGCCTTTCCCAGCTTTTTTCAAACGGCGAACCCCTTACAGGTTAGCCACGGACCCCTTAATAATAGTAATAATAATTATGATAATTCCAAATTGACTATTCTAGAACTGTCATTTGACAGCTCCACTCGCATTTCATACATTGAGGCCAGAGTTCGCGTGGTTTCACGCCTGCGTTTATGTTTTCGTAATTTTTTTTTTTTTTTTTCGTTTCAGCCATCTATGTACAACGACTATGCAACTTCATTTCCTCTTCTGAGTTTCCTTCCTTCGTCGCCAGTACTCCGTCATTCTCTGGCTAACTCTTGCTTTTTCTTCTTCTGAAAATGCCCTCATTTTCCTTCTTAAGTCAGATCCTTTACCTCCGCAAATTTTTGCTCTGAATAATTCCCTGTCTTAGATGTCTTCCAGGCTGATCCCACATCTTTTCAGATCGTGAAGGACCTCTTTCACCCAAGGCACTTGAGTCTTCCTGTTCTCTTGAAAGTTGAATATTTTCTTTGCGATTCTTTCTGCTTCCATTCTCTTGATGTGTCCATAGAAAGCTCATCTGCTTTTCTTAATTGTGTTTAATACCTTTTCAAACTTGTCGTATAATTCTTGGTTCGATCTCAAACGGAAATTAAATTCGATTCCTGACACTTTTATTGGCCCCAAGATTTTCCTTAAAAAGTTTCTTTCTTTCTTTTCTATTTCCGTCAATCCCTTTTCTGCTAGTGTTTCTGCAGCGTATAAACATTCTGGCTTCACTAGTGTACTATAGTGGTTGTAATTCGCCTGATGGGAGAGTAATTTAGATTTGTATGTCTTTTGAGAAATCCTGAAAGCTGTTTCCATCTTTCTAGCCATAGCTTAAACTGCAGCCTTTTATTTTTATTTTGTTCCAGAATCACAGGTTGGAAAACACTGATATAAAGAAATAGCTGCAAAGTCCAACGACACAAGGTTTAGATTTCGTATTGTTCTTTTGATTTAAAATTTTATTTCCCATTGGTGCAGTGAGTGCACGGAAGCAAATTATACTGCCTACATGAAAGCGACACTACCAGATAAAATAACTGGTGTACAACTGATTATGTTTTGATGTATAGTAAATTTAAATGTGTACTCATATTTTATTATTTTTTGGTCATATTTACCCGTTTTAAGATCATATTTGCATGCATATTTCTCTATTTTTTTTTTTTTTTTTTTTTTTTTGGTCACAAAGATCCGAAACCTACTTATGAGGAAAGCATCCTCAAAATGCTTTGAAAAACCAAATACTGGGTTCATCAAACCCACATTTTCCATAATGCCTAATCCCTCGAGGCATTCTGCGTTTGTCAAACACGAACACATTCATGCGGCGATTTTCTGTCGACCGATCACTGTTGATAAAGTATAGATCTTCTTTCGTTTAAACATCCATAACCTCGATCCGTTGGGTGAGCCGATAGAGAGACGAACCAAGCGTCTGGACACTTACGAATGACGAGCTGTTTGTCACCCTCCGATAGCTTGGAGGTGCCAACCTCAACGAACAGAACAGCATCCGAGCCGGCCTCTGGTCGACTTTCTTGTTTTGCTGCCGTCGTGTTGCGCGGCCTGGAGGGGGGTCCCCGCACGTCACGTGGTGACAAATGGGCGACCTCATTGGGCGGCCCAATCTCGAGGCGACATCTGGTGATTGACGGATGCGACGCCCGGGTCGAGCGGCGCTGCATTAGTCAAGACGAACAGACGGAGCGTTCTCTTGATGGGCGGGGTCAGGCAGACAACTCCAATGGACCCCTGTGTCCACGTATATACAGATCATCCGATAGCTATCATAACAAACCTGGAAAACGCGACGGTGGACCAACAATTGATCAGGATCCTGTCAAACGATCACCATGAGCCACAAGTTTTAACTACGACACACTTGTGCTTATTATCGCTTTGACCAATTCTAGTACAAATCAAAACAGATTGCTTGACAAGCACTATACCGGGTACCCCAAAAGCGGTACAAGCTTTTAGAGGATGGAGAGCATCAAACTATTTCGGTTGCAACTCTCTTCCTAAGAGCTTTACAGAAAACCCAGAGAAATTTTGGTTGGACGTAAGAAACGTCATGTGTGGCCACAACAATATGCCAGTATTAATCCGTGACGGATGCCAAATTAACGACAGCGGTGACGAAGGACTGAACGCCAAATTAAAAAATCAATTCACTAATGAAAATATAGATGGTATGCCATTGGAGCTAGAATTGATTCGCTGCGAATAAATATTGCAGGTATTATGCAGCAATTAGAGTTCTTTAAGTGAAGGAAAGCACCGGGTTCCGATGAAATGCCAGTACCAATATCTGTAGAGTAAGGGATGGAAATTTGACGATTTCTGTGTGATATACGCACATTTTAAATCCTTAGAAAAGATGAAATTGCTTCCGACTGGAAATTCCTGCAGATAACTCCATTTGCAAGAAAGGAGATCGATTCTAGGAACTACTGAGCCATATTTATAACATCTATTTGCAGTTCTGGAGAATATTAGAATCTTGATCATTATGAATATTCTAGACGAAACGAACTTCTTATACCCAAACTATACTGATTTTGGAAGAAAAGATCGCTTGAAACACAGATGGTCCAATTGATGCATGACGTGAAATAAGTTATTGATGCAGGTTCGCAAGTTGATGCTTTATTTTATTTTTTTACTGCACTCAAATATTTTCTCTGTGATATCTGACAGAGTGAGGTGGTAGCTTCGAGTCTGTACCACAGAACCACCTTTCCTCGAACATTCAAGCGTACGTTTATGTGTTCGTTGAATGAGAAGCCTTTTATAATCTAGATGTTACATGGGGCGTCCATCAATGAAGTATAATAAGACCAATTCTTTTCCTAATATTTAAAAACAACCTCGGAGATTATTATAATAAAAGTCTGAGTTTTTTGGTTGATGATTCATCAAGTAATTGTTTAAAAATTTAGCTCGATATGATTGTTGTTTCGGCATGGAACGACGAATCCAAATAAATTGTAAAATTTCAAGGCAATGTTCTTAACTAACAAAAATAATCCACTTGTTGAGGAGTACAAAGTAAACACTTTAGTTATTGACATGATTGATTCCCTGAACTATATTGGGATAACAGTACAAATGTACATGAAATGGTACCGCCACATTAATTCGGTCGTAGGAAGAACTACTTCTAATCTGCAATTCATGAATCGAATTTTGAAAAATAGTGATGCTCATGGTCAAATAAAAGGATACAGCGTACAAAACACTCGTATGTCCTGGTATGGACTAGAGTCATGTCGTTTGGTGTCCTTTTCCCGAGGAATTAATTGAAAATAAAGAGAAAGCGCAGAAAAGAGCCGCTCGATTCGCGACCGCTGGCAACAGTCTTAACGGGAGCCGCAAGATTGATACACAGGTTGGGCTAGGATTTTATGCCAGACAGATGGCATAGGTTTTATTAGAACTTGTTTTTAATTATGCGTAAACCCACTTTCAATTACGAGTGGGATGAAATACTTCGTCCACCAACCTAGTTGGGTCAAAATTACAGGAGATATAAAATTAGAGAAATTGGGCGCTGTACTGATGCTAGACGGGCCACCTTTTTTTTTTTAGCTCTACAATTCCCCCAGACCCCCCAGACGGCAAAAAACCAAGGACCCCTTCTTCACATTTGATACAGGCCCCACGCTGCCTTAATCCGGCCCTGCTGATGCTTATACGAATTCTTTCTTCCCTCGTGCCAATCGGGATTAGAATGCACATAGTTTCGGGGGCAAAGGCCTATCTGCCTTGCGAACTGCATAGTATATATGTAGATGTAGATTCAGAATTACATAGCAATCCAGGACCGGAAACTTCATGAGAAACATTCAAGAAATTATAGGACATAAGAGAGTAGGGGAAAACATTTATTCCATTTCATAGTAATACTGAATATGATTGAAGTTTCCACCAATACTTCCAAAGCAGTGGATCGTCGTTGGCAGACACGGTATGGATTTTCTTGAATATGAGCGGCAGTGCAGACAATTCTTACAAACAGATCCATTGCAGAATAGACAGATTTAAGAAAGAAATCCATGCTGCTAGGAAAGTGTGTGGGCAGTAACCTGTCCATCACGTCAGGTGCTCTCATGAACAGTGCCGCCTAGTGACCAACAG
>CM061918.1:86341515-86360512 GCA_031002005.1 Vandiemenella viatica
CGGGATGGCAGGAAATTACGACCAAGATTCGGGGATCGGGAGATTAAGTCGAGACATGTAGTCTAATTAAATTTTACTGAACAGCATCGACTTTGAGGGGGTGGTACTAACTTATGGTGGCGACTACAAGCATCTGAGGCCTACTTACTGAGCTTGGCCTAGCATTCGGGAGGACACCGGTTCGAATCCTCGTCGAACAATCCAGATTCCGGTTTTTCTTGGTTTCACCAAATCAATCAAAACGAATGATCAGCAACCACAATCATTGCTATACAAACAGGTATTACCGTATTTGGATGACTAGCAAGCAAGGATTGTTCCCTCAAAAGGACATGGCATAATTCGTAACCTTTTCAAGCTCTAAGACCGTTGACTGATTAATTTTTCGATGACTAGCAAGCAAGGATGGTTCCCTCAAAAGGACATGGCATAATTCGTAACCTTTTCAAGCTCTAAGACCTTTGACTGATTAATTTTTGGATGACTAGCAAGCAAGGATGGTTCCCTCAAAAGGACATGGCATAATTCGTAACCTTTTCAAACTCTAAAACCTTTGACTGATTAATTCTTTTTCTCATTGCTTTACGCCTCGTCGACGTCGAGGTCATTAGAGGTGGGGTGGGACTGTAGACAATGAAAGGAAAGGAATTCAGCCATGGCCTTGTTGAAGGAAGCATCCCGGCATTCGCCTGGAGTGATTTGGGGAAAACATGGAAAACCCAAATCTGGAAACCCGCACGGGGATTCGAACCGGCGTCATCCCGAATACGAGGCCAGAGCGTTAACCGCTCACCCACCACGCTCAGTACCTTTGATTGAAATGCAATTTTTATGAATAATTATTAGTAGCAACATACGATTGTGCCGGGTTGTCTATTCAAAAATGGCCGCAAGTATTTTTAATTAAATTTTCGAAAAAAAGTTGACTTCTTTATAAGTAAATTATGATTCATTTCAAAGAGACACATGTAAAGAACACAAAAAGTTTGGGTTGCCTGTGTAAGCAGGGATTGACAGATGCTGTGGTGCGCTAATTCTCTCTCGTTGTCACATGCTGTATCTTTCACAGCTGGCAATCCCTACTTGCGACCGCTTTTACATAGGCAACCCAAACTTTTTGTGTTCTTTACATGTCTTAGAAATGAATTATAATTTATTCATGTGAACGAATTTTTTTTTTTTAAACTTTGTTTAAAAATACTTGCGGCTATATTTGGATAGGCAACACGCCAGAATCTTATTCTGCTACTAATAATTATAGATAAAAATTGCATTTCAATAAAAAAAACAGATGGAAGTAGAAATCATGTAGTCTGATCTTGAACCATAAGGCGTGGATCTTGCATTAGGGAGGACGCGGGTTCAAATTTGGCCACACAGATTTTGATTTCCTCTGGTTTCCATAAATCACTACAGAAAAATACTGGAATGGTTCCTTATAAAGGTCATTGACGATTTCTTGATGGAATATTTTAACCTGCGTCCTATTGGATACATTTTTATTACGCTACTGGCTTTTCAGCAAATAGTAGTTTACGAAATTTTCAATGTAAAAATCTAAATAAAAAAGTTCAACTAGGTATTTAGTGGGAAGGTCGGATGGACCTTACAGAAGGAGGTATACTTAGCTTGTTATTGGAGGTGAGGGTTGCCAGCCTCGGTAGCGTGCCGAAGGTCGCCTGTTCGAGTCCGGCTGCGGGCATGGGTGTTTAACTATTGTTTCTGTGAATGTGATGTCCGTCCTGTGTTGTGTCTAATAAGCTGGAAAAAGTTACTATGGAGCCGGCTGTATGGCCTAGATGCAGAAAGCCATAGAAAAAAAAATGGAGGTAGGGAAGTCAATTTCTTTCCTTTTTACCTATCCTAAACCGGTAATCATACCAGGTAAAGAGGACCTACAAGTTAACTAGGAATCCGAAACATGGAAACGTTCTGGCGTACTTCATATTACACAGCAAGCTGAGCCAGAGGCGAAGGTTGGGTTAAGGGTTATGAAAATCTCCGCTTAGCCAGGGATTCGATCCGGAGATCTTTTGATCTCCAGTCTGACACCTTAACCACTAAGCCACCAGGTCGCTGCAAAACCAAATATGTGGAAATCATTAAGTGTTTTTATTAGTTTCTAACCTTAGTATAAAAAGAGTCAAAGATTCCGTGGGTTCCCCAAATCACTCCAGGTGAATGCTGTGTTGCTGCCTTCAAAAGGCCATGGCCGAATTTCTTCCCGTTCATAATCTTCATTCCTTTCCCATCTCTAATGAGCTCGATGTCGTAAAGGCGTAAATCATAAGCAAAAAAAAAAAAAAAAAAAAAAAAAAAAAAAAAAAAAAAAAATGTCGAAGACTGTGTTGGAATTTGATTATACTAAATTGCATTGTTGCTTAACTCTTTCTTGTGAGATGTACGTTGTAAATTTAGATTAAAGACACCAACGAAAACTTCGGGAAATTTTAATAGGTGTTATGCTTCAATTACATCTATTTTAAGTTTTTTGGAAATCTGTTAGCTCGCGAACGAAAAAAATTTGCCACTTCAGAATTAACATAATTCTCTTAGCGTATTAATATTATTGTGACAAAAAGAATATTTAATCTCGTGTGTCTTGGCACCTGGTGATAGAGTGTCGATTTTACATACATACAGCGTCTTTCGTGGCTGGACTTATAGTTTAAAATGGAATCAGAAACATGGAACTTCCTGGCGTTGGTCATATGAGCAAACACAACTTTTCAAAATTCCTGGTCCCACCGGAATTTGAACGTGGGACCGGGCCGCAAACTTTTAAAAGCAAATGCCTTAGCCATTGCGAAACCACACTGCTTATGATTGTGATAATTATATCTTGGTTTAATTGTATTAGAACAGTTTAATTAATTAAAAATTAAGATCTTTTCTTTTTTATACGTCACAGCTTGTAAATACTGTTCTGGCCATTAGTAGAAATTCTACTCACGAATCAAACCCGAAAGGCACGCGACTAACACGATTTGCCTTTGCGTCACCCGACAATCCATAACCTGTCACCGCGAATTTGGCGATACTATTCAGAAAGTGCGCGCGCCCGTATTTCTATTGTGCAACACATTTCCGGACCGCCCCTCCCATCTGCATCACGCGGGCTCTGAAAAGAGCGGACCGCTTGCTTTAGTTCACCTTTGTCTGACACGACGTCTCTATTTGTCGACAGGGAGAAATCCCTGGAAAGTCAAACACAGTGTACCTCCAACGATCAAACAGGAACAAAGGGGCCTATAGCTCCCTCTATACTTCCGAAAATCGGATTTTCCCCCTTCAGTGTCGCTTTATGTTGGCGTGTTTGGAATAACAGCAGCACAAACAAAAATTGCCACAGTATTGAGAGTTGCGGCGCGAGACGAATGGACCCAGCATTGTCCCCTGAGGTACTCCACTCATCTATAGCACGTGACCCACCCCGCCACAAAATTCTGCCTCGCCTTTCACAGTTACTAATTTTTCTTCTTTTTTTCTGTTTGTTGCAGGGGCGGCTTTGGGTCTCAGCGACTTCTCTATTGGTCGCTGGACTGAGGACTTTCGACCAAAAATCGACCGAACTCACCCCCCTCAGGGCAGCGCGCAACGGTGCCTCGTCAGATCGATCACAGTAGCGGGCAGTGTAGACCACAACTAGGCTGTCCGCGACCGAAAATATTGTTTACTATTTAAAAGAACAGCTCGTACGGGAGATACGCTCTCGTGATACGTATACTAAAGTTGGGGGAAGGAATAATATATTGTAAGATAATAAAAAAAGTATTTCATCCGTCGCAGCCCTATAGGGAGAACTTAAAAGAAGAAGATATTATATAATTGAATATATATATACAGATCAGAAGTATTTTTTTCTTCTCTCGCTGAAAAGTATACTACGTAAGAGTTTTATAGGGGAAGTTTGTACAGGACAAAGTGTGTGTTTGAGAAGTTGTTGTTTTTAGTATCGTTTGGTGTCGAGTGTTGAAGAAGTGTTTTTAGGAGCAGCGCAAAGTGTCAGTGTCACTGCAGAGATGTCAGTGGGGGAGTAGCCAGCCCCGTCCAGTTTGCCGTGTGTATTGTCGAGGGTTCCTTGAGCTCTACAGCTCCAGGAGCGCATAGTAGTTTTCGTCCCGCGGGGTGTCAACTGAAGCCCGTAGCCTGGCGGTCGCTTGCACCAAGTTGTGGGGGTCCCCCACATCCGCGGCCGGACCGTACGCCCCCGACGCCGCCGCCGCCACCTCCGACGGTCCTCCAACCGCCCCCGACGCTACCGGCCCGCCGCCACCCCAGACGCACCACCACCAGTACCCCCAAGCCGCTGCCAAGATTTTGGTTTTCGGCGGCGGCCGCGCTGCGTCAGGTTGGGAACCGGAAGACGCCGCGGCGGCGTCGGCGGCGGCGGGGGCGGCTGACGAGGACGGCAGCGTGGTGCCGGGGGCCGGAGAGACGGGAGGCGGCGGCGGAGGGCAGGGTGCCGCGGCAGTGGCGCCGCCCCCCAAGCTATCGCCCCCGTGGTCCGACATCTACCACCACCAGCAACAACAGCACCCCCACCACCAACAACACCACCCGCACCATCAACAACACCCTCACCAACAACAACCCCACCACCACCAGCAACAACATCACCAGCACCACCAACAGCTGCAGCAGCAGCACCACGTTCCGCATCACCCGCACCACCCACACCACCACCAAGCCCACCATAACCACCACCACGCAGCACACATAGACCCCGCCATGAGCAGCTACTTTGCTAGTCCATACATGCCCGACCTCAGGAATGGGGGAGTGGTCCCTGCAGAACACCCCCACGCCCACTACGGCGCTGCCGTGCAGCAAGGTCCCGGCGGCGGTGCCGATCCTCCGGGGGCGACCGCCACGTGGGGCGGCAGCGGCGGTGGCGGAGGCGGCGGTTCCGGCCAGCAGCCCCCTCAGGGTATGCCCTACCCGCGGTTCCCCCCGTACGACCGCATGGACATCCGCAACGCGGCGTACTACGGCGCGCAGTCTGGGATGGAAGGTTCCCCCGGGGGCGGTGCCTACAGGTCAGGTTCCCCCATGAGCGGAGGCGGCGGGGGCGGTCAGACGCCGGTGGTGTACGCCAGCTGCAAGCTGCAGGCAGCGGCGGCGGCTGCGGCCGCGGCCGCCGCCGCTGGCTCCGGTAACGGGGGCAGCCCGCCCCTCGACGTGCCGCCCCACCAGCACCACGCGCCGCCCCACCTGCAGCAACAGCAACAGCAGCAGATGCAGCAGCAGCAGCTGTATGGGGACTCGCCTCAGCAGCCCCCGCAGCAGCAGCAACAGCCGCCGCCAACGCAGCAGCCGCCGCCGGTGCCACCCCCGCACCAGCACCAGCCTCAGCTTGGCGCCGGCGTGCCGCCCCCGGGCCACCAGCCGCCCCCGCAGCAGCCGCAACAACAGCCGCCGCAGCAACACAACGGCAGCCCCGCCTCTACGCTGCCCAGCCCGCTCTATCCATGGATGAGGAGTCAGTTTGGTGAGTACTACCTGGCATTCTGCATTCCACCATATGACTGAAATTCAGTAAATCATAGTTCAATACTCTGGTATTCAACTTCGAATGATCTTACTTCATCTAACTTCCGGTTTTTGCCGTATTGGTGTCTGTCTCCTCACAAAGAAATAGAGCTTACTATAACAGAACTTAGAGTCTTTCACAATTGAACATATTAGTATGAGGTCACCAAATATGTTACCACTAGTAGTTACCTGCGACTTCGTACTTGTTGACGTTGAATTTTATTGCCACATTTAGATAAAATCCGCATCTATATAATAAGCTGTCTCTCTACATGAAACTGATGGACAGGTAGTACACGAACTGACATTGAAAGAAACGAAGGCTGTGTGACCAATAGAACCTTATGGAGACTTACACACGCTATCCGTCTGTCTGTCACAATTTTTTTAGTTTTCAAATTTTCAGGATAAAGTATGTTACCTCTTCGCTAAGTATCCTATATCCTTCCTAGTGATACATAATACTTCGCTGTCAAATTTCATCAAGATTGGTTTACCCCTTTAGTCATGGAAAACGTAATAAACAGAATTACTTTCACGTTCATAATATTAGTGTAGATGTGCCTGTAGATAACAGAGGCCTTTGACCTATTTCAATGAAGCGTCACTTATCAGACAGAGGAACGTTTGGTGGTTGGTTTCTTCGAAAGGTATCCACAATGTTTTCCACTTGCTAAATGTCCTTCTGAATCAGGAATTTCTGGTTCTATTAGAATGCGTCCGGCTATTTCCGTGCTCTTGATTCCAGATTGACTTATTTTCTAGTGGATGTAGATACTGTTGTCGGCTTCAAAGGAAAACTAGAGGTCTGTGAACAGGGCATTGCGAGGCAACATGTTGGGTCACTCACATAGAAAATGAGACTCACGGAGTAAGCTAACGACAAAACTACTTAAGTCATATGTTTCGTATCTAGATCAACTAAACCAGTACTCACCAACTTTCCCGCTGGGTACTCTAACGGTGAAATATCTCTGAAAAATTCTAACCTATATCATATGTTTGTTCCATATCTTTCTTGTATGTAATATTAGAAAAGTATCTTAATCGTTCTCACTAAAGTGACGTCAGCAATCCATAAAAATGCTTCCGAATGTGCTGAATTCTTCAAATACAGAAATTTGTTCTTGGGCAAAAGTATTAAATAAATTAAATTGACTAACCGCAACTAGTGTTTCCCTTTTTTCATGATTTTCATTGATTTAACAGTGAAACTAAATTTAATATAGAATTGTTTTCTTGTCTGTTTGTTACTGACATTGTGACAATAAGTTATAAAAGGAATAGAACTGACTCCGTAAGAAACTGCCAGTTGACGATAGGTAATGCACCACATTCTGCGTATTCTACCTTTATCAACTCGCTTGTGCCATGGATTCATTTGTCTTGTCCTACGATAATCAGTTTCAATCAGTGTTAATCTGAGATGTTTTACATTTATTGGTGAATACCTTAAAAACTTTGTATCTTTTTTTAGGAAACTTGTAATTTTGTAGTAATTTCTGGAGTATACAATTATTCCGCAATTTAGCCATTCTGCCACAACTTCAGCTTTCAATCGCATTCAAATGTTTCTTGCTTTACGTCTTTTCCGTTTCGGCCTCTATGAACTACGTGGTTCTTAACTCTGGCGAGCATTCTTTCTTGCCCAACATTCTTTCATCCTCGCACTGTGGTTGTCTTATCTTTCTTGGGTCAATTTCGCTCTAGATCCTGGGCTAGATACTGTTAGTGTATCAATTTTTTTTATTCATTTTTTTTACTTATGGCTTTACGCCTCGTCGACGTCGAGGTCATTAGAGGCGGGATGGGACTAAGGACAAGGAACGGGTAGGAATTCGTCATGGCCCTTGAAGGAAGCATACCGGCATTCACCTGGAGTGATTTGGGGAAACCATGAATCACCAAATCTGGATGCCCGAACGGGGATTCGAACCGCCGTCCTCCCGAATGCGAGGCCAGAGCGCTAACCACTCACCCACCACGCTCGGTTAGTGTCTGGAGAGTATCGGATGTGTTAATGAACGTTCTGTACTTATCCCTGTATTAAATGTCATTGTGGTCAATTTACAGTTGCTCAAGATCTTTTCTGACTTTCCTTGTCCATTTTTCGTTAGCCGCTTTCCGTCTAGAGACGGAGTTGAAGATTTTGAAGATGAGTATATGATTGTCAATCCAAACTACGTACTTCTTGCTTTTTATTTATTATATCCTGTATGTTTCTAACCTTCGGGAAACGTTTATGTGTGTCCGATTGACGTTTCATTAAATAATTAGTGACTGATTTTAGACCAATTGAATTTGATGATATCTTCAATAGATCAGGTGAGATTCACGTTTACATACAAATTAACCGCATACAACGTATTTTTGCAAACAGTTCTTTATTGTACTATACATACTTTCTTGTTCGATACATTATACAAAATATGTATAAGATTGAATTACGAAAGGTGTCACAGTACGTAATTTTAAAGTAAATCCAAACTTATCAGTTTATTTCAAAGGTGGTGCTTGTACACATAATTTTTCAAGAGACTTTACTAGTAGAGGAGAATCGGGTAATATGGAATACCGTTTATGTTTTGTTGTACAAAATAGTAATGAAAGTAATTTAATACCTGAAACTAAAACCGATACAACCTTCAACTTCTTGATGTAACATATATCTAATAAAAAGCTGTCAAAACACATTTTTTTAATTAGTAAAATTTAGTTTAAAAAAAATTGTCGTTTGGAGGGTAATATGGAATAGGCGGGTAATATGGAATAGAAGGTTTCAAATAACGTAAACTATCTGGAATTGAGAAACCCGGATTTAATGATACTTTTTAGTCAATATCATCATCATCCTTGTCGGATTCAATAGCTTTCGCTTCTTTTTTTCGGCTATTCATAAAACAAAACATAATTAATAAACTAATTCAGAAATATTTACTTTCTCAATTGTCAGTTTATTATTTTCAATCAATATTCACAAAAATCGTATTACTCTCACTTATATTTTATTAAAAATGTATTTCAACTCAGTAGTTATTTTTCGGGTTGTATGTTTTATGTCTGGTTTTGTAGAATACTAAGTATCTCATATTACCCGAATCGCCATCTTGGACAAAATAGGCTTGATGATATTATAAAAAAAGGTACCAGCCAGAAAAGAGAACTGTACAACAAACCATCACGTTTTTAGTACACATTACACTAAGACTAGCGATCAACAAAATAAATCTAATATTTTATATATATTTATAAAAATTATCTGCAAAAATTCTCGAAAGTGGAAAGACAAACTTTGTTGGACAGCAAACACAGTTCAGCTCCCAATTAACCGACCTTCATCACAAAGCATCATAGGAGTTTTGAGCAGCAGTTGATGGTACTTCCACTATACAGCAGCATTTGGCAGAGGAGAAACCTGGGTATTCCATATTACCCGACTATTCCATAATACCCGATTCTCCTCTACGTTTATTTAGACCTCATCATCCGAATATCTGACGAAAGGGAAGAAATACAAGCAGTAGCAATTCTGTCATATGTTCAACATTTCTTTAACTGGTCATTTTTAATATGTTGGTTGTTAAAGCAGCAAATGGGAAAGAATGGCCGAGCACGTTGGGAGAGGGATGCAATTGGGGCGTAGTATTTTGGAGGATGAGGATTCAGATCCCTATCCATCTATCCAGATTTTGGCTGTCCATGGTTTCCCGAAATCACTCCAGGCGAATAACGCCATAGTCAGAATAACACCATTCCTCTGAATTTCTTCCCTTCCTTACTCCCAATTCTCTACAGCAACTAATGACATAGACATCGACGAGGCTTAAGGTCCTAAGGAAAATAAAAAAGTGTATGAACAGAAAAAATTTCTCATTTATGAAACATAATTAAATTCTATGATCATGTATCCAAATCTTTGTTGAAAATGCCAATGTGGGAACAGCAATTCAGCTACATATAAACGGAGTGTGGTGGGCGAGTGGTAACGCTCTGGCCTCGCATACGATAGGACGCAGGTTCGAATCTCCGTCTGGCCATCCAGATTTCGGTTATGCCAGTTATTCCTGGCGAATGCCGGTAAAACGCCGACTTCCTTCCCTTTGCTTGCTCCCAGTCCTTTCCCGCCTCCAATGACCTCGAAGTAGACGAGGCATAAAGCCAGAACAAAAACAAACAAATATCTTCTTGCGGTATATCACTGATACTGCAAGCTAGGATCTTGACTTACTTACTGAAAAACGTTTTCACACTGTCATGATGTAGTCGAAAATTGTCGAAAGGGATCGACTTTCACCATGGCAGTAACGATTCACTTGCTACTGGGTTCACCGATATATAAAGTTTGTGTTATTTTAGCAACCAAAATAAAAATGGAGATTATTTCAAGGCACCATAGAATCTTTTAGAATATTCAGCCATATGGTGATGATTTTTTGAATGCCCTCGTGATATCCTCATTGCAGTTTTCGTCTGGAATACCTTCCTGTTTCTTACTTATACACACATTCCACAAAGGGACTACTAATACAGCAAGCCATTTGTGGTTCTCCAACCAATGGCATCAGTCGTTTTCTAGAACATGTTTAATGTCTAAAAGGCGTCAGTGGGTGTTAAAAAGATTTAGCTCGTAATTTTGCTAACTTGCTAACACTTGCTTTACTTATGGCTTTACGCCTCGTCGACGTCGAGGTCATTAGAGACGGGAAAGGACTGGGGAAGAGAACGGGAACTAATTTAGCCATGCCCTTTATGAAGGAAGGATTCCGTCCGGTCATCGAGAATTGGGTTTTCCATGGTTTTCCCAAACCATTCCAGGCGAATGCCGGGATGCTTTCTTTAAAAGACAATGGCCGAATTCCTTCCCGTTCCTTAACCCCCAGTTCTTTCCCGCCTCTAATGACTTCGACGTCGACGAGGCGTAAAGTCATATGCAAAAAATAATAATAATAATAAAAGAAAACAATAAATTTTTGTGAAATTAAATCTTATTTGTCATTCTTAGAGCCAGAAACAGGTACATCAGGTAGGAGTTTAACTTTCAGGTAATATAATCTGGCAGGAGCAATATAAGAGCTATAGGGGATAGTGTTTAACATTTAACACTAGTGTATAATATTTCGTGCATGGTACTTGAACATTCATAATAATAAATATGAATGAGTATTACAGAGGCATACTGAGCGGGGCGGTGTAGCGTTCTCGCCTCGCATTCGGGAGGACGACGGTTCGAATCCCCGTCCGGGCATCCAGATTTGGGTTTTCCATGGTTTCCCAAATCACTCCAGGCAAATGCCGGGATGCTTCCTTCAAAATACCATGGCCGAATTCCTTCCCATTCCTTGCCCACCCATCCTTGCCCCCCCCATCCTTGCCCCCCCATCCTTGCCCCCCCCATCCTTGCCCCCCCTATCGTTGCCCCCCCCATCCTTTCCCGTCTCTAAAGACCTCGCTGTTCCCCCTATCCTTGCCCCCCCCCCCATCCTTTCCCGTGTCTAAAGACCTCGCTGTTAAGAGACGAAAAAGCAGTTAAAAAAAAAAACAGAGGCATTATCAAGTAGATGGGTAGCGTTGTCAAAACATCATTGAGATGCACATACAAGGGCTAATAGGTTTTTTTTTAATAAGAACTTTTTGGTTTAAACGATTGCTAACAAATCAACCAAGACCACATGTCGTAAAATGTGACCCATCATACTGTCTCTTCCTTCTCTAAGACCCTTCCACAAACTTATCTCCTCATACATCATCTCCAAAACAGGTTTATTTCGTTTCTTATCTGTCCTCTTAATTTTCAGAATTATTCTATAGCAACAAATTTCAGAACTTTAAATTTTTCTTCTTTCTGGTATTCCTAACGTCTATGCTTCACTGTCATACAGTGCTGTGCTCAACACATAGAGTACTTAAACATAATAAAAGATGTTATTCAACACGGCATCAGGATGAGTAAAAGCTCACAGACCGAACGATTCACCTTACTCTCAAGGAAAAGTCGTATGAAATTCTACGGACATATAGCACAAATGGATGACTCGCTACTGACAAAGAAAATCTTACACATCGTCAACGGACTCCGACAAACCAAAACACGTTGGTCTAAAGAAACCCGGAAGGACCTCGCAGAACTTAACCTTGACCTACTGACATCTAAATGGAGTGCATATACACAATTAATCACGTCACATAAATTTGCCCTTAAGATACCAACAGCTAAAAATCTAAACTCAGAAATGCATGGGCAAAAGAGAGACGTCAAGCCCATAGCGAAAAGATTAGGAGGTTTTGGAAAGATAAGAAGAAGAATAAGAAAGACAATGCAAATTAATGGTTCCACGCGCTCCTTAGTCGGCAAACGGTGAAATAAAATATAAGAAGTGATACGATTTTTACATTTTTGTACAGATCTCTGTTTAGTTGTAGCATGGAAGTTGCCAGTAGAAAATGTCACTTTCTAAAGGAAAAAACTGAGAAGAATCTGAATGACCTAAGATGATTGCTACTTTCCTGCAGGATGCCAACCACTTGTTGACGCAAATCTTGCTGCCACTGTACCTGCTGCATATTATATGGCGTCCCTTACCCCAGCTACCTGTTACGTTTCTGTCTTATTGCCACCTTTTGTGTTTTGAAATTCCTGTTGTCGGGAGTCCCTGCTGATAGGTCGCAGTGAAGTCTTTCTCTGGAGAGGCAGCATTGTCCTAGGAGTCCCCGGGGGTCCTGTTTTGTCCCCTGGCTGACCAGGGGTCGAAGACCCTGTGTGACATACACTACAAAGCGCAGCTCGTCTCCTCAAGAAAGACTACCAAAAACGAAACGTCACTATGAACATATGCTGGCTTGGTAGTTATCTGTATGTGTTTAGATTTAGTGTAGTCAACGTCAACGACTTACCCGACGATTTTGTTCTCATTTGATGACAGAGTGAAAGAGACTGCGGAGCCAATGTAGATGATCGGGACAAACTTTCTATTTTGTGGTTATAAGAACATCGAACGTCCAGTACTAGTCAAGCGGCCTACCTATTCAATAATGCGGCATTGTAGTTATCGTGTTGATCATTTCCTTATCTACTACACCATTACAGTTTTCAATATCCTTCATTCATTTCTTATCTTACTGATATCATTTATGGAAGTCATTGTGCCATCATTTCACCGAGCTTGTTCTATTAATGGTTAACTTCTAGTCTCGCATTCGGGAGGACATGGGTTGGAATCCTCGTCCAGGCTTTTGGGTTTTCCGTAGCTTCCCCAAATCACTCCAGGTTAATTCCTAAATGCTTCCTTCAAAAGGCCATCGCCAAATTTCTCGCCGCTCCTTGTCGCCTGTCCATTTCCGTCACTAATGACCTCGACGTCGACGAGGCGTAAAGCCCTATGCAAAAAAAAGCTACCTTTACTACCTACATATGAAGCAAGCCTCCTCTGTACTACCACCAATTTCCTCACCTAGTATTCCTACGCACAGTGTAGTAATGTGTAGTGTCACAGTAAACAAGTAAACAAGTAAACAAGTAATCAAAAGTATTCAGTTTTCAGTTTTTTTTGTTTTTTTTACTTCTGGCTTTACGCTTTGTAAACGATAAAGAAAATAGATGCGGAAAAGCTCTGGAACAAGGAACTGGAAGAAATTCGGCCATGGCCTTTTTGAAGGAGCCATCCCCGAATTCACCTGTAGTGATGTAGGGAATCCATGAAAAATCCAAAACCGGATGGAGATTCGAACCCACGACCTCCCGAGTGCAAGGCTAGATCAATTTCGCTCACCCATCAAGATTGATCCCGAGAAATGTCTTTTCATGTTGAACACTGTGTAAGACCTGCATCTTCTTACCAAGCCTAGAACGTGAGCGTTAATGCTCGGACTTTGCATTGAGTAGGACTTGGGTTCGAATCCTCGTTCGGCTATTCATATTTCTTTTGTGAAAAAAGAATGCTCTGAATGTTTCTGAAATCACTCCAGGTGAGTAGGGAATTTTTCCTCAAGATGATATGATCGAATTTTAGAAATGAAGAATGAGGAAAGAAGTTTGTGAAAGAAGCTTACAGAAAAAAGAGACAGACTGGTAGGTCATATTTTGAGACATGCTGGATTGGTTAATTTGTTAGTGGAGGGAACAGTCGAAAGTAAGAACTGTAGAGGAAGACAGAAGACAGAAATTAGAATATACGAAGCAGATAATTGATGACGTGAGATGTAAGGGGCATGTAGAGATGAAGAGATTAACAGAAGATACGATTTAAAAGACTGATGACAGCAAAAAAAAAAAAAAAAAAAAAACTGAGGTATTTCATGCCGCACATACAGGTCTGAAATTCTTATACTAGTATTTATATTGTATGCCGCCTTTCATTTAGGCATATTGTTACAAAATACACGAATCACATATTGGTAATTGGTGCTTTGAATACACCAAAGCCATCTTCAAATCATGGAGATATGTCCGGAATATGTAGCACTGAGATAAAATCTGAATTTTGTTTATGTGTATATTTTTTTTTTATTATTATTGAAAACGATTTTTCATCAGTACAGATCGAACATAACAATAGAAACTCGGACCTCAGAACTTGTCAGATTATCGTATATTACATAGTTTATCTTCTCAAGATATTTCTCCATATACTTCGGTCTTGTGTAACTTCCTCTTCTGCACCAAATTTTCTCTTCTCATTTTATTTTTTGGCTTATGTGTTTACATCTTACCAACGTCGAGATCATTACAGGCGTGAATGGAGAGGGAGTAATTGGGCCCTGGTATTTTGAAGGAACCATCCCACCATTCGCTTGGAGTGATTCCGGGAAACTATGAAAGTAGAAATCTGGATTACCGGACGGAGTTTTAAAACCGCGTCCTTCCGAATGCAAGGTAGTTCATCAACCATGTTCGGTGATTTTCATCTTTCGCTGTCACCGGTTATACAATGGGAATGTCCACCACACTTCTTCAAATCCGATGTAAGATCTTCTTCGATTTAGTCTTAAGAAAGCAATGTTTGGGGCGTACTTGGAGTGAGGAGTTTCTAGACGAGTATGAAAGTTATCGATGCAGGTTCACAAGTAGATGCAATTTTTTTTTAGATTTCCAGAAAGCCTTTTACTCTGGGCCACACAACCGCCTTTTAGCGAAGCTTCGAGCGTACGGTACATCGGATCAGCTTTGTGAATGGATAAAGGATTTTCTAACTGGTCGGTCGCAGTATGTTGTCGTTGAAGGAGAAAGTTCTTCTATCGGGTGTGCCTCAAGGAAGTGTAATAGGACCACTTCTTTTCTTAATTTTTATAAACGATCTCGGAGACAAAGTGAAAAGCCTTTTTAGATTGTTTGTTGATGATGCGGTTATTTATAGGGAAGTAAGAAATTTGGCCGATTGCTTAGAAATTCAGCGCGATCTGGATGTTATTTTGGCTTGGTGCGCTGAGTGGCAACTTACTCTAAATTGTAAAAAGTGCAAGAAAATGAGCATAACTAAAAAAAAGAATCCAATTGTTCAGAAATACGAGGTAAACAGTTCAATTATTGATATGGTCGATTCTATGAAATATTTGGGAGTAACAGTACAAAGGAACATGAAATGGGACATACACATTAATTCGTTAGTAGGTAGAGCAAATTCTAGGCTGCGATTCGTAGGTGGAATCTTGAAAAATTGTATTGAACAAACAAAGGAGATAGCGTACAAATCTCTTGTGCGTCCACATTTGGATTATTGTTGTGCCATTTGGGACCCGTTTCGTAAGGGATTGATCGATAGTATAGAGATAGTACAAAGAAGAGCCGCTCGATTCGTGACCGCTTGCTACAGTCCTTATGAAAGCGTCACATAACTGATTAGTAGATTAGGTTGGGAGTCTCTGGTAGATAGACGACACACGTTTCGTTTAAACTTATTGGAAAACATGCGTACTCCCACTTTCACTTTTGAGTGTAGTGAAATACTTCTTCCACCAACCTATTTGAGTCGGAAGGACAGGAAAGATAAAATTAGAGAAATAAGGTGCCGGACTGATTCTTATATGAATTCTTTTTTCCCTCGTACCATTAGGGATTGGAATGCACAGCAAAGAGATTAGCTTTGGTGCTGAGCACCCTCTGCCACCCACAATTTTGTGAATTGCAGAGTATATATGTAGATGTAGATGTAGATGTAGAAAAAATTCCGTTCTGAAAGTTTTCCGAGTGTGTGAACAAGACTTGTAAAACACGCGGACTGAGGAGTCGAGAGTTCGCTGGCCGCAGCGTGTCTGAGGACCTCCTGCGGACTGGTGTCCTTTTCAGGTCCTGATTTATGCGCTGGTCTGACGCCTCGATCTGAATAGCGACCCAGCTCACTATTGTGGCGCGCCAGGGCATTGTCACCGCTCCGGCCTCCAACAGAGACGGAACAGTGTTCCGGAGTGAGCCAACTTGGCCGTAAGGAACGCGACAAAAACACTGTACCGCACACATTGATAATAATTAATTTATTTGGTCCCAAGCTCTATCCAACTTCGGTATAACTACAAACTTCTCTTTTCGTTGGGCTGAGCGTCCCCGTCCAGCCATCCAGTTTTGGGTTTTCCATGGTTTCCCCAGATCACAGTAGGTAAATTCCACTGCCAAATTCCCGTTCCTTGCCCCAAGTCCTTCCCGTCTTTAATAATCTCGACGTTAACGAGGCGTTAAAGACAATTTTTTTTTTTGTCAGAATCGCCAGATCTATCAGAAATGCTGTTTCGAGTGCTATATTGTTGTAGACTACTATTTCACGCAGATGGTTAATTAATTAAACTACCGAGCGTGGTGGTGTAACGGCTAGCGTTCTGGCCTCGCATTCGGGAGGACGGCGGTTCGAATCCCCGTCCGGGCATCCAGATTTGGGTTTTCCATGGTTTCCCCAAATCACTCCAGGTGAATGCCGGGATGCTTCCTTCAAAAAGGCCATGGCCGAATTCCTTCCCATTCCTTGCCCCCCATCCTTTCCCATCTCTAAAGACCTAGGTGTTATAGGAGACGTTAAGCAGTTAAAAAAATAAAAAAATAATTAAATAACCACCAATAACCATCGAGCCAGGTGAGTGAGCGATAATGTTGGAGGATGTGGGTTCAGTTCCCAACTGGCCACTCCAATATAAGATTTTCATGTTTTCCCAAAATCATTCCGAAAGAATGCCGATATGGTTCTTTTAAAAAGCCCTTCCGAGCTTCTCCCCGTTTCTTAGCCCTTTGGGTCAGGTTGGCTGGAAAGAGCACCTGAGACAATACAGCATGCTGTCTCCTGGACTTCACTAATGAAACGTAAAAATACAATATATCTAGTGTTTCCATTTCTGGCTTATCTGGAAGTCTCGCTATATTGTTCGTAGCATCCCTTGATTGATATGACAGTGTGGTTTTGGGGTTGTCAATTATTTAAGCTCTTAAGAAGATAACTGGGCTTTGATCTTCAGCATAAGTCTTAATTGGAATCCCATCTAGATTTCCGTTCTTGTGTCTATTAGTATAGCCGAATTCCCTCAAGTTTCTTGCTACCAGTCTTTTCCCGCCTCTAATGATCCTGTCGTCGACGAGTCGTATAGCAATAAGAAAAGGAAAACTCAAAAGAATTAGTACGCGTTGTATAAAATAGAAATAAACCTTGACAAACATGATGCTTTGTCGATGGTGATTCATTGGTCGGAGGGAAACGTTAACGCTGTTGGCCCTCTAGTTTTCTTTGGCAAGAGTAGGTCTGAATGCGCCGGCACCAGGATTCATCCCCTCCTTCTTCATCTCTCATTTCACACAGCACAAGTAAAATTCCCAACTCCATACTTACACTATCACAATCATCCACACCTATAATTAATCCCCGTCCGGGCATCCAGATTTGGGTTTTCCATTGTTTCCCCAAAACACTCCAGGTGAATGCCGGGATGCTTCCTTCAAAAGGCCATGGCCGAATTCCTTCCCATTCCTTGCCCCCCATCCTTTCCCGTCACTATAGACCTAGTTGTTATAGGAGACGTTAAGCAGTTAAAAAAAAAAAAAAAACACCTATAATTACCCATACGAACACACATTGGGGAAGGCAACGAAAAACCACACTAGCCCATCTTCCCTTACAGGAATACATCGTCCATGGGAACTGTCTACTCCCGGAATCTGGCGTGACAAAATAAGAAGAAAACAGTGAATACCTTTTATCGGAAGAACTGCGTGGTTGTAGTAATCCACGAGAGAGCTGGAACGAGCTGCAAGTGGGAACTCATCACTTAGTAAATACGGCCAACACGAGTATATCTCAAAGCCCTGCCGCACTCACCTTTTAAGTGAGCCGTCTTTCATCTGTAACACCTGCTCCGAATAATTAGAAAGTGATCGGATCACTCATAAGGGACAAACCTAGTTTAAATACTGATTTAATTGGCTTCATCTCATGGTTTCATTCATTCAGGAAACCATTATTTTATTACTCCTTTACGCTTCGTGAAGTCGATGTCATTCGAGGCTGGAGAGGGTTGGGGCAAGGAGCGGGAAGCAATTCGGAAATTGCCTTTTGCAGGAATCTCCCGACGTTCGCATGGAGTGGTTTGGGGAAACCATGGAAAACCGAAATTTGGATGACTGGCCGGGGATTCGAACCCGCGTCCTCCCGAATAAGGTCAGAGTATTACCGCTCGCCAACACGCTTGATGAAACCACTATAACCAGGTGTATAATATCCCCGTAACATGCGTGTGAATTGATTAGCGGAGGTAGAACTAGGATACTTTTGCAACACTTTGGTCTTTTAATGGTGCCATTGTCCTTGTCAACGATGAACCAACACCTCTGCGGTACCCATTTGTCAACGGGCTGTGAAGACATGGCCAACTCGCTTCAGTTATTTTCGTAATATCTTTTCCAATTATAATGACAACACTGTAAACACACAGAATCTGCAACACTTCGTACACTGGCTATAAGAGACAGGAAATTATCAGAAATATAAATATTTGTGAAGTAATATCACAGAAGATTTTCCACACAAAAACTAAAAGTATGAATGATTATGGTCAAAGAAGGATTCAGTAGGACCACTCATCATCATTAGTTTTCTGCCCTCGGGCAGGTTTTCACTTGGCTGCTCTCCATAATCTTCTATCTTCTGCCTTTCTCTTAAGAACCATGTAGTTGCCGTCTTCCTTGATGTTGTCTATAATTTGGTATCTCTTTCTTCCTCTTATTCTCCTCCCACAGACTAAACCTTCCAAGGCGTCTTTTATCAGGCACTCCCTCTCAACAAGTGTCCCATCCAGTTTTTCTTTCTCTCCTTTATTACTCGGAGAATTTTTCTGCTTTCACTGACCCTATCCAGCACTTCAGCATTGCTTATTTTATCAACCCAACTTATCTTCTCCATCCTCCTCCACATCCACATCTCAAATGCTTCTAACCGCTTTTCATCCTCTCGTCTCAGTGTCCATGTCTCCGATGCATAAAGAGCCACACTCCATACCA
>CM061918.1:86361512-86381629 GCA_031002005.1 Vandiemenella viatica
CCTTTCTTTTATTCGTCATCTGAAGTTAGTGCAAAAACTTCCGTACAATGTTTTAATGGCGTTCTCTTTCCTTCTTTCCACTATCATGTATATTGTATATGCCTTCTCTTCTCCATCTCCTGATTGAAATATTTTATTGCGGAATATATCTGGTGGCGAAAATCGCCTGTTTAGAACATTAATACACCGTTTTGATATTTCTGTGGTTACTAAGAAAGGCAGAAGACAGAAGAACATGGAGAGCAGCCATTTGAAAACCTGTCCCAGGGACTGATGATGATTACTAAGATTTTGGATAAACAAAACGAATAAAGAAAACAGTATACCAGTTTTTAAGTTTGATAGAGCCTTTTATGTTTGTCCAATAACGGGAAATAACTGACGAATTGTTTGTTGCAGTGGATATCAGGCCACCTTTATCTGAATCAGAGACGAGTGAATCCCACGACCTGTAAGCATTGCTGCTTACAACCATCTTAAAAATACTTAAAATTCTTCTAGTTTATTGGTTGAAGAAGACATCAGACAATTTGATCTGTACCAAGTTAGCAAAACAACAACACTTGAAGCAAGGGTTTTCATTACAAAGTACTTTCTCCTTTTACGAATTTTATTTTTAAATTCTTCGAGTGTTTTTGGCAAATTGTTCAGCATGTCTCATGGTAATTTATTCCATTTGCTGACTCCAATGCGCACAAAAGAAAATTTCTACTCCTATACCATTGATTGAGGAGTCTAATTGTTCAGTGGTTAAGGCGTCTACTGAGTTCCATAGGTCCTCGGTTCGAATCCCTGTTTCGGCTGGGATTTTCGTAGGCCCTTAACCAGATCTTCATCTCTGTCATAGCTTGCTGTGTGATGCAAATTACCTCACAACGCGTCCGTGGTTTGGATGTCACGTTAAACTAGGTAACCTTTAATCTGTAGGGTTACCAGGTTAGTTTAGAAAAGGAGGAAAGAAACTAGCTGTCCTACCTCTATTCCTTCGGGAGGGTCCAACCAACCTGCGTGATGGGGTCCACGTTTTACTTTATACCTCTGTCAACAAGGCCTAGTTTGAGGTCATGATAATCACTTTCCTTCCATAAAATACTCCTAATTTTTTGCCAAAACCCTTCAACGACTGGTTGTGGATTTAAATCTCCATTAGACCACCAAAATTTCGATTTTCCATGATTTTCCGAAGCTACTCGAGGCAAATCCGCCGTGATTTCCGCAAAATGCCATGGCAAAATTCCTTACCATTCCATGCCCCCATGCTATCCAGCCTTTGATGACCCTGACATCAAGGAGGCATAAATACGAAGTAAATCCCAACTCCGCAGGTCACATTCAATGATAAGTATTTGAACAAAAACATCTAGCAGCCATCTTTTGCGTTGCTTCCAACTCCTTTAGTTGCTTCCCATAATTCTGGTCCTATGCTACAACACCATATTGAAGCAATGAAAACGATAAAGTTCTAATATGGAAGTAGAGTTCGCAAGGATGAGCATCACCGAAATTACGGAATCTGACATTGTTACGCTTGTGTGGTCGTAATTACCTAGTGAAAGGGTTGTTATTGGCTGCGCATTCCGTCCAAATCATAGCCGCCTTAACCTAACCCGATAATCCTACCAGGTAGTGGGTAAAGTTTAACGTGGAATCCGAATCACGGAAGCGATCTGGCATACTTCACACTACCTGAGGTGAGGGTTGGGTTATGGGTGTATGAAAATTCTCGTCGAGACAAGAATTCGAACCGGTGAGCTTCCGATCTCCAGTCAGATGCCCTAACCACTGAGCCTCCAGATACTTTAATTCCTTGTTAAGATGGACGTTTTCAAGCGCTAGCAATAGAAGCTATTAGAGCGCCTTTTCTCTACATTGCTACAGTTAGTTTTTTATCCTCTTGCTGTCATCAGTCTTTCGACTGGTTTGATGCAATCCTCCATCTTTTCCTATCTTTTGCTAACCTCTTCATGTCTATATATCCCTTACAACCCAAGTCCTCAATTATCTACTTCATATTTTCTAATCTCTGTCTTCCTCTACCATTCTTACCTTCGACTGTTTCCTCCACTAACAAATTATCCAATCCAGCATGTCTCAAAATATGAACTACCAGCCTGTCTCTTCTTTCTGTAAGCTCCTTTCGTCACCCATCATTTCCAAAACTCGTTCATTTCGTACTTTGTCTCTCCACTTAATTTTCAGCATTCTTCTGTAGCACCACATTTCAAATGCTTCAATTTTCCATCCTTACGGCATTCCTAAAGTCCATGTTCAGCTACCGTAAAGTGGTGTGCTCCACACATAGAGTTTTAAAAAGATTTTTTTAATTCCTAGATCAATATTTTAAACTAAAAGATTTCTCTTTTTCATGAAGGCTCTTTTTGCTAGTGCTATTCTGTTTTTAACATCATTCTTGCTTCGACTATCGGTTGTAATTTTGCTTCCCAAGTAACAGAATACACTTCTATTGCATCCGATCCTATTTTTATATTTAATCTACTAGTATTGATATCATTTCTGCTACATTTCTTCACTTTTATCTTGTTTTATTTAAATTCAGTCCAAAATCTTCCTTCAGTATTTTGTTCATGCCATTCAGTAACTTCTCAATATCGTCAGCCCGTTCTGCTAACAAGACAATGTCATCAGCAAATCGTAGCATACCGATTTTTTTCCCCTGAACACTTATGCCCCATGGAAATTTTTCTTTGTCTTTCTTTATTGCTTCTTCTACATACAAGTTGAGTATTAACGGGGACAGACAACAACCTTGTCTCACTCCCTTTTTAAGTGCTGCATGTCTCTGTTGATTCGTAGCGAACTATCACCTACCAAGATCCGAGGACGTGGCTGATGAATCCTGTGATGATGCCGGACAGGAGCGGGTCTTCTAATTGGACGAGACAGCCGTCATCCCTCGCTCCTGTGCCAAAACCACTCCCGGGTCAGAGCTATTTATTTCCCTCTAATGACGCCCGGCTCTTAGCGCCTGGCCTAGTATTCGTTCCCCTCGGTTTACATCAAAATGTCTGCTCCCTCGTAGACTTGACATTGCCTTTTTCTATTTCCTACTCCTCGATTCTCCATACAGGAGAGTCCAGTCAGCAGTTGAGCCCAGTGGTGAGTAAAACACATCAGATGTTTGAATGTGGCAAGTAATTCCCGCCCACTACGATAACAGTGTAGTATTGATACTCTGTTCTATAAGCGCATAATTTTATACAGACTTCAAGAATTCCTTTATTTTCCCAATTATATCGTTTCACAACAATTTTGCTTCTTTCTGACGACTATATCTTTCAAAAACTTATGCTGATTGGAAGTTACTCTTCCACGCTGAGTTTTTGAACACAATAGGGACTTTAAGTCTGAAACTAGTGTTTTTTAGCGGAAAGTGTTGGTGACATTGGCGCACAGTGCCACGTGCTGTTAGAGCAGAGCTCGTACTTGCTATCCGCAGTTTCGTAGTCACTGGAACCTTCTCAGCATATCAACAGTGTAATTATGCCTTGTGTTAATATAAACTTAGGATAAGGCATGTTACTGCGATGAATGTATGTGAAACCGCAGGCTACTATGTTGACAATTATAGTGTGTAACGCATTGTTGCTGAAGTTTTAAGCTTATGCACTCATATGCTTACAATTTTCTCGTGCCTTTAAGTATACGATGATTTGTCACTCCTTCACACACTGCATCTTCCGTAACAAAAACAACACGAAGTTAGGTTTCTCTGAATGAAGTTTCCAGAAACACAACGATTGCAGTATAGCTACGATTGTGAATTTCCTTTTATTAATATTTGTACGCTGCGAGTATCGGCAAAACTGGCTCATAGTTCGCGTCTTTCTAGTGAATTTTAAGTTACGATGTTGGCAACGGTTTAGTTTAAAGAGTATCTTCTCCTTGTTTCCCCCAGATATATGACAATTTTTCTCCATTTCAGGAATTTGGATCTCATGATAAAGTCTCTTTCGTGAATGAAAGTTACTAGAACATCCTTCCCGTGTGGTTTTACCAAGTTTTGGAACTATTTTAATTATTATTACTAGTGTGTTAGTTTGGGGAGTGTTGACGACATTTGTGCCACGTTTTAATAGTTGCAGTATTGGCAAAACTGGTTCATAGGCCACCGTGTGTCTAGTGAACTTTTTTTTACAATGTTGGCAACGACAGTTTAAAGCGTATCTTCTCCTTATCCCTATAGATGCATCACAATTTCCAACTTTTTCTCAATTTCAGAAACATAGATCTCACAGTAAAGTTCCTTTCGTGAGTGAAATTTACCGAAACATCCTACCGATTCTTAGGAGTTTTTTTTATTGTTTTTTATTACTAGTGAGTTAGTGTGGGAGTGTTGGCGGCAGTGGCGCACAGTGCTACGTGTTAATGCAATAAAGTCCTCTGAGGCCAGTCGAGCGCGTTTTCGGAAGCGCCAGTGGCAGAATTTGGTGAGTGATTTACGTCACGTCACGCTGTTAAATTCAGCCGTCAGTCACTCGGTGCCGTGTCCGTCATATTCCTCGGTCGTCAGCTGCAGTTCTGCCAACCATCCAATGTTGTTTTATTCTGTTGAACTGCTTCTAAATTACTTTTTTCTACAGCGTCCATTGTCCATATTAACTATTGACGATTCGTTGTATATTCCGTCAAGTATTTAACAGTTTTCAACCTGTATTATTACTACGCGACTGACTACAAATTGTATGGCGGAGGGTGTTTTGCAGCTATCCTAATGTCAATACTTCAATGCATGGCAATCGATTTATGGGAAACGGCAATAGGTGCTCATTGGCTTACCTTTAAGATCATCTCGGTATTTTTCTCGCTCAATAAATCCTTCCTATTCCATTCCGTTATCACTCGTGTGAAATCGACTACAAGGAAAAAATTGGGTGTATAGGTAGTATGACTTAATTTGTCAATCATTTCTGGGTATGAATGTTGCTGGTAATAAAGTGTGTTTACTGGAATCTTGAAATGAAAGAACTTCCGAATTATTTTCTCTCGAGAGCAGCGCCCAAACTGTTCCAGGTCTTTCCAAACTTACCTATTAACTTGGCATGAGTTATTGCGAGATGTATATGTTTTACTGTGCTCAAATGTATTTAGAGCCAGCGTTTACGTCTGATTGAGTGCTAAAGAATCAATTAACTTCGATTCGAAGGGTTAATATTTTGATTTAATTTTTGATCAAAAAGAATTTTAAAGCAAGCAATTTATCTACGGATATCTTCCAGTACAAACCTCAGTTGATTCTCCGGGGAAAACCACGATTCTTCTTAGGAAGCTGAACGTCCAGAAAGACATCCCAGTTCCTCTCAGCCTGTTGTTCAATGAGGTATGGGAATAAAACTTTTCGCGGAGATCCACTCCAGTGTCAAGCGTTAGAAAAATGAGTAAACAGGTCTACTTCAACAATTAATTTCTAGTATAGTGATCGAAAGAACCGTCCGAAGGGCAAAAATAGAACAAACAGGTTTTTGACGGTTATTTCTGAAACGTTTCGTCACCAAAAAGTATTCTTAAATGTCTGCCATGTATATGACAGTTCTGAATTTGTTTGAAGACTCTCATTTAGATTTTCAAAAATACTATTCCTAACTTCCTGGCGTCAGTAAATGCAGTGGAGGTCAACTACGTATTGCCGAGTTTGCTTAACGTTTGAGGGGAAGCAGATTCACATCTCCGCCCGGCAATCCTGATTTCCCGAAATTTCTTCAGATGAATGTGGTATGGTTCCTTCAATGAAATAACATGGCAGAATTCTTTCCCGTTCCATGATCCCAGTCCTTCGCCGCCTATAATGACCTTGACGTCATCATCATCTGACCTAAATCAGGTTTTCATGTGGCTGCTGTCCATCTTCTAGATACATACCATGCACTACTAGGAAAATATTATTGTTTTAGTATCCCGTTACTTTTGTTTCTATTTGTCTGCGAAACATTTAATTATGTTCGTTGTGTGATAAGCGCGTTATTGTTTAAGAAATATGTTGGTTGTCATGCAGTGATTGGGATCGTCCCTCCATTCGCCTTGAAGCTGCGGAAACCAGCCTAAAGCCCGCAATCAGGACTCGATCGTAAGAAATATATATTGGAATACACTGGAAGTGTTAATGTTCTAGATAGCCACTGTCAGATTTTTTTTTTTTTTTTGCTTATGTCTTAACACCTCGTCGATGTCGAGGTCATTAGAGGCGAGAGAGGTCTAGGGACAAGGAACGGGAAGTAATTCGGCCATGCCGTATTGAAGGAAGCACCCCAGAATTCGCTTGGAGTGATTTGGGTTAACAAACGAAAATCCAAAACAGGTTGGCCGGACGGGGATTCGAACCCGCGTCCTCTCGAATGCCAGATCGTTACCACTCACCTACCACGCTCCATGCTACTATTCGGTTACCACGGACTAAGTGTTTTTTTTTTTTAACTGCTTTACGTCTTTTTTTAACATCGAGGTCTTTAGAGACGGGAAAGGATGGGGGGGGGGGAAAGGATGGGGGCAAGGAATGGGAAGGAATTCGGCCATGGCCTTTTTGAAGGAAGTATCCCGGCATTTTCCTGGAGTGATTTGGGGAAACCATGGAAAACCCAAATCTGGATGCCCGGACGGGGATTCGAACCGCCGTCCTCCCGAATGCGAGGCGAGAACGCTAACCGTTACACCGCCCCGCTCGGTCGGACTAATTGTATCAATAGGAGAAAAGTTGTCGTTCTCCCGACTGAGGCTGTAGCTGTCCCGGACCGTGCAGACTATCCCGTGGGAGCGCCGGCGGGGGCGCCTCATTTGGCTCGTCGCCTCTCTCCCACGTGTCAGCCGCTCACGTGGACTAACGAACTGCACGTGGTCGCCATGTCACGTGGCGGTAAAGGAGGGGGAAACCGCACATTGCGTGCAATACATAGCGGTAGTGCGGGGTTCACTACAGGTAGATTTGTACCTCAGTAATATAACAACAGTATATATGCAACTGTAAAATAGTACTTCCGTCGAGTAACTGACGTGGCTAGCACAAGACCGTATGTACTATACTGAGTTGTCTTCAGACGTAGAACTCAATTATCTCCATAAGCCAAATAATGTGCGCTCTACAGAGTGTGCTAGCACAGTGCTTACGTACACCAGTCTTTTCTAGATGCTGACCCGTCCACAACAACGACTGGAACATGAACAGGGATTGTCTGCCCCAGTGTGACTTTGTTGTTGTAAGTATGTGTGCCTGTGATAGTGTGTGTGCTTAGTGTAGAATGTTGTTTCTGTCGTAGATGAGAGATGAAAGAATGGAGAGGGTACAACCCGGTGCTGGCCCATTAAGGCCTACTCTTTCGAAGGACAGCTATGGGACGTGTGTCTTAACGCTCTCATCTGAAGGACCATCGACATTGCCGTATGCATTCACTCCATAATCACTGCAGAGAAAGGTGATCGGAGAGATCCTAGGAATTATCGACCCATATCTCTAACATCTGTCTGCAGTAGAATTCTGGAGCATGTCATATGCTCTAACGTTATGAAGTATCTGGATGAAAACGAGTTACTTACAGCAAACCAACACGGATTTCGTAAGAACCGTTCGTGTGAAACGCAACTGGCTCTATTTTCGCATGACGTAATGAAGGTTATCGATGCAGGATCACAAGTTGATGCTACTTTCTTGGATTTCCAGAAGGCTTTTGACTCTGTACCTCATAACCGCCTTTTGGCGAAGATTCGAGCGTACGGTATATCTGATCAGATCTGCGAATGGATACGCGATTTTCTAACTGGTCGGTCGCAATATGTCGTTGTTGACAGGGAAGCCTCTTCAAAGCTAGATGTTACTTCGGGCATTCCTCAAGGAAGTGTAATAGGACCACTTCTTTTCTTAATTTTTATAAACGATCTCGGTGACAACGTTAATTGCAGGATGCGATTTTTTGCTGATGATGCACTTATTTATAGGGAAGTGGGGTGCTCTGACGATTGCTTAGAAATACAGCGCGATCTGGATGTTATTTCGGAATGGTGCCGTAAATGGCAGCTTACACTTAACTGTAAAAAGTGCAAGGCAATGTAAATAAGTAATAAAAAGACCCCGTTTGCTCACGAGTACAAAGTTAACAATTCAGTTGTTGACACGGTCGATTCCCTGAAGTATCTAGGCGTAACAGTACAAAGCAACATGAAATGGGACTTGCACATAACTTCAGTCGTAGGCAAAGCTAATTCAAAACTACGTTTTATAGGTCGTATTTTGAGAAGCTGCAATGATCATACAAAGGAAATAGCGTACAAAACACTAGTGCGTCCGCATTTGGATTACTGTTGTGCAATTTGGGATCCGTTGATTGATTGACACGTTAGAGAAAGTACAGAGGACAGCCGCTCGATTCATGACCGCTAGTTACAGTCCTTATGTAAGTGTCACAGAGCTGATACGTGGGTTAGGCTGGGATTGTTTGGCGGACAGACGACGTCGTTTTCGTTTAAATTTGTTGGAGAATATGCGAAAATCTCTCATTTACGAGTGCAACGAAATACTTCTTCCGCCAACCTATTTAGGTCGCAATGACAGGAGGGATAAGATTCGAGAGATAAGATGCCGTACTGATGTATTCTTTCTTTCCTCGTTCTGTTCGGGACTGGAATACTCTAAAATTGGATTGGTGATTAGCACCCTCTGCCACCCACAGTAATTGTGAATCGCAGAGTATAGATGTAGATGTAGAGAGGTTTGGGATTTAACCCAGGAGTGCACAATCTGGTGGTTAGGAATTGTGTACCACCATCTTCCCTAATCTGCCGGCCAAGTCTTACTGACGAAAATTACTTCCACCATTAGGATTCGAACCAGCTAGCCCCGAAATATGTTGCAGTAATCTGCTGTTCATGGTTATGATAGTTTCGACTGTATTTGTGAATTTGATAAAAAAAAATAAAAAAAAATATGGAATTCCTTCTCAGAAAAGTGTGTATCTACCGTCAAATAAAAGTTGTCGGTATGATTCCTCCGTCGTCACAAGAAAATTGGTTGTACTATTGAGTGTTTACGTTCAGTATGAAGACAGTTGTCAATTTTTTGTGGTCCAGTTTTCGGAGGCCAGTAGGTTAGCCTTGCAGCCGGTATTTGGAACTCGTCCACGCTATAGTTTCATCCCAGGGCTAGTGCCTCTGTCTTCACCTCATCTGCACACATCTGAGTCGCTCGTAAAGCTCTCAAACCAGCATTACTCAGGACGCTAACCGAAATCCCTGCTGTCACAAAAGCATTAACAGCAGGGGGGAACGCCGTGGGATGGACAACGCAATTTTTAACACACTGGAGAGTAAATTCGAATTACATTCGTATCTAGTAACATAAGGAACGATCCACTTCCATTAACACCAAAAAACCTAATCAAGTATGCATAGGTACGATACAAATGCAATGTTCAATAGCTGTTAGAATATACAGGGTGTTTTCGTAATCATAATAAATACAAATTTCCGAGGGTACTAGACAAGGGCAAAACTATCCTTTTTATCATCTGTTTTATATATACTCTATAACGAGATCATCTGTCCTCTCTTTTAAGACTAATATTAGTAATCATCAGAAAGTGGGTGGCGGAGGTGGCATTACACCTATCTTCTTATTTTTCACCTTTTCCCAACGTTTTGTTGTCAGCTGCCTTTGACGAGTTTTACTAATCGTTGGCAGGGTTAAATATGGAGCCTGCCCTTGCTGACTGATAGGATTTTACACCTACTGCCAGGCCGTACTACGTACTAATGAATAAAGCCAAAGTGTAGAGATCTGTCTGTGAAATGTGTAACTCACACTGATCAGCAAAAACATTATGACTGCCTGCGTATTAATGTTTTGTTGCATTTTTGGAGGGCAATACAGCTGTATTCCGCCTTCGACAAGTTCTTGTTAGGTTTCCGGAGTCGTCTGGCACCAGATGTCTACGCACAGGTCACAAAATTCCCTTAAATTACGGGCCGGTGGTTTGTGGCGCGGCTGCTGGGAACGAACATCTCGGAAACGGCAAACCTGGTCGGCTGCTCGCGTGCTAAAGTAGTGCACATCTGTGCAGGGTGATTGAAGAGCGGTGAAACGATGACTGGGCTACAAGGTGGTGGGCGGCCACGCCCCATCGTAGAACGTTGAGGCCGGAGGCTTGCCCGCTCTGTAAAATTGGATAGGAGACGATCTGTGGCAAAGCAGAGTACAATGCTGGTGCAGGTACAAGTTTTCGGAACACACTCTGCTGGCGGATCTGCCACAGATCGCGGCCTATCTCGGACTCCACGTTCTGTGATGGGGCGTCACCCAGTCATTGTTCCACTGTACTTCTATCACTCTGCATACATGGTCACTACAATAGCACGCGAACAGCCGACAAGCCTCGCCGTTTCCGAGATGCTCGTTCCCAGCCGCCGCGCCCATAAACTACCGGTATGTAAATTAAGGGAATGGCGTGATCTGTGTGTAGACACCTGGTGCCAGACAACTCCGGAAAACTAACAAGGACTTTTCTAATCCATGGCACTCCAAATTGCTGCTGTATTGCGCTCCAAATTTTGATCAACACACTAATAAAAAGATGGCCATAATGGTTTCGACGATGAGTATAGTCCTCTGTGTGATAAGTGTAATTTTTGTTTGTGTAATGTGTACCTTATGAGGAGAATACTAAAGGCAGTCCCGCCATTCTCATAGATGGCTGCAGAAAATCACCTAAAAACCGCAGTCAGAAAGCCATGGTAAGTGGTGGCTTGGGTTTCTGCTCGGTGCCCTTATATATTCCCGTTCAAAACGGATGTTGCGTTGCATCTATCGGAATGTATAAACGTTTATGCACATGAAGTGATTTGTAGGGCAGGACGGGAGGCGTCCTGTCAAAACCAGCAGAAATGTTTCAAAATATTTTACAGTGACCTCTTAGGGGACATCCATAAATTACGTGAGGTGTTTTTCCGGATTTACGGACGCCTCCCCCCCCCCCTCTGGTGAGATCTAAAAACCCATTTTTAGCCGAAATACCCCCTAAAATCGACATTCGCACAATTTGTAGACTTTTTTTAGCTCTACAGTACAATTTTTTTCCCAAAACCTCACGTGAGATTTATGTAGAAACCCCCCCCCTTGGTGAGATTTCGCTGGCCGGACCCCCCTCCCCCTATTTCACCTCACGTAATTAATGGATGCCCCCTTAGGGTCAAACACAGGTCAAGGTCACATTTCACCCAGATCAGGTTACGCATGACCTTCAACCATGAAATCTTACCTAACACAGTTTTGTCACTTTCAGACACTGCAATGCATGTTTGGCTTAAATTGATTTTAGGAGATCTAATTAAAGATACCAGACTGAAGAAATATGTGAAATCAAATGACACTGTGATCGTAAAAGCTGTATTCGTGAACATTAAACATCATTAATTAGGTCACTTTTAGACTGTGCGCAATGCATTTTTTTAATGTAAATCGGCATTAAGAGATCAAACAATGTTCAAACTGAAGAAGTAGGACAGATCAGGTCACGTTGTCGTGACGTATAATGATAATAATTCATTTTTGTTCATAACAACATCACAATTTAACTATAGCGGAAGAGTTGTGTGGTTATGTCAGAGCTGAGATAGTGTTTGTTCCACGCGTAACTCTCAGAACAGCATGTAGAGGTGGCGACCTTGCTTTTCAAAATTTACAAGAAGCAGTTTCCTGTCATGTTTACATTTGCCACGACAGTTAACAAGTCCCAACGGTAGACCATGGACAATGTAGGTATTCACCTACCTGAACTTGTCTACCAACTGGCAGCAACTAACAAATCTGACATGTGTTAAGGGAATCGTTGCAACAAAAGAATCAAACCATTAGTGTGTAGATACTATGAGGATTGCTTGCAAAATAGGTCGCCGATTTCGATATCGTTAAAGTCGGGAGAGGGCTGGGGGATAACTCGATCATGGCGTTTTGGTCGAACCGTCCCGGCGTTCGCCTAAAGTAACATCAGGAAATCATGGAAAACTGAAATCTGTATCAGTGGATTTTGGATCGAATGTCAACTCCGAAGGTTCTTCTCTCAGCTACGATGCTCACTGATACGGAACTACCATAACCGTGGTGCCGCAGTTTTATGATGAATTCTTGTATAACTCGACGAGAAAAAATGAAAGTGAAGAATAAAAATTTTCGAAGTTCTTCAGATATAGTTCCTTATGCCTTTTGCAGTGTTTTTGTCTTATCCAGGTCGCTTTTCTACCTACCAAACCACAACCACTAATAGTAGTAATAAAAAAATATGAAACACCCATTGTGCATGTCAAGCGTGTATTTCCTTGTGAATTTTGCCATATTTTTTTGGTCCAGGTAACGATCTCATTTTGAGACATTATATCTCGAGAACTAAGTCAGATTTCGAAAAATTGTATTCCTCGTTTTCGTTTTGCCTCGTCGAGTTACGTACGAATCCATCATCAAATTGCGGCGCTACGGTTATCGTGGAATCCTCAATGAGCATAATCGGTTAAAGATCGTGTGTTGAATCAATGACTGTTTTACTGGCACTTGAAAAAATAAGTATTGTTTCTCTATGATAGACAGACAAGACTATTTATCCCTCTCAAATCAACCGTGTTCGCGATATCAAACTCTGGATTCATTGTCGTGAGGTTCCAAGGACGCTGACGCCCTAACCAAATGAGGCCCAGCATCCAGGTTGCACCCTGTCCATCAACCCTACAGGGCGGAAAGACACGCGTCATCTAGCAGCGTGACAGCTTCCTGCGACACACGTGTTTAGGGTCGGCGGAGAGATGGCTCGACACGCAGTCTAGGAACATCCAGCAGCGGGGATGGTCAGCGATGGCGGTGAGTCCAGCAGGTAGCTATTGCCTGCAGTAGTCTCCCTACCGACCTTCAGCTCTTTCAACAGGTAGTTCATATAATATTTTCGCTGGACTGCTTTATTATTATTACTAGCCCGTACCCGCGACTTCGTACGCGTGGATTAAGAATTTTTTTTGCCAGAATTAATAATAGAAAGTTGCTAACGAAGGATTGGTCCCAAACAATATCGAGTAGGAATAATATGACAGGAAAGCTATCACTATATCATTGTACCGTCGAACCTGTCTCTTGAAGAGAATCAATTTCCAACATATTTCTATCACCATTCGATAAGGTCTCAAAATTTCGTGACTACAACTGTTAATCATACTGGAAAAAATATCCTGTGCCCTTCATACAGATTTCCTTATAAAATTGCATCAGAACGATATAGCCATTTAGTCGTCAAAACGTAACAAAAAGACAGAGACTTACTTCCGTATTTATATTAGTATTACTGTGGTTCACACTCACACACTGACTGTGAACAACGCCTGAGGGATCATTATAACGTAAAAAAGTGTACACCTACAAAATTGCAAGACTACCTACGAATTGCCTCGCATTGCACCCCCTAACTTTATAATATCTACAGTGTAACATTCAATCCAAATAACCTACGGCCCAGGCCTGACTCTTACGATGAAAAACAATTTTAAAAAATCTTAGCTTCCTCGGAGATTCGAACCGGAGACCACGACGTTCGTAAGCAAGCGCTTTAACCACTTAGCTGCCAGTCCACTATACCGAAACACGCTACGGAGACGACCATATCCAACGTGTCTGTCTATCACCGTATTTCGAAGTTATGACACAACATGTGTTATTTATACAGATAATTTTTCAACCAAATGTAGACAGTATTTTTCTCCTTGTTTCAAAGGATAAGTGTGCAAAGTTTCATCGAGATCGGATGAAAACTGTGGATTTGTATGAAGAACAAACAAACAAACAAACAAACATACATACATTCATCTTTATATATAATCCGAAAGTGTAACAGTTTGGAAGGGATATGTAGGATGTGACAGGAGATACCAATGGGCTATTTTGAGGAATCATCCCGGCATTTGCCTTAAGCGATTTGAGAAAGCCATGGAAAACCCAGATCAGGATGTCTGATGGAAAGTAAGGTTCACAAAGCGACCATTCTTTGTATCCCATCCCTGTTTACTGTTTCATCATTTTTGTTGTTTTGTTGTTTTGTTGTTTATATATTTTGTGTTTTATTTAATAGCAGTGTTAGAAGAGTATTCACTTCTGAATCATATATATTGTTCCCGAAAGGTGTTTATTCACCTTTCATACTCCCCAAATCGATAAATGAGATGATATTCTAAAGATTAAATTCTCCGCTTTTGTAACATTACTAATTAAGACAGGAATTTTTCGAAATTCAATCCGTAAATCACAAAATTGTGAACAATGAATGTCACGAGTCTGCGACAGTTCAGGGTCAAGCTGCTAGGCTTCTCTGATGTCGGTAAGGAGTGATCGCATTACCTCTAGATAGCAACACCATATGTAACACAGATATTGATAAACTAGAAGTAAGAAGCTTTTCATTGTACATCATTCGCGGAACTTTTGCATGAGCATCCTAGTTATAATTTATTATAATTCCCAATGGGTTATATGAAACAAATAATTTGCATACTGTCGTCCAATTAGTTCTAACTTGCGTGTAGCTTACATACTCCTTGAAATTAAAGTTTCTTTGTGTTTTCGATGCCTTCGTGAATAGAGAGTGATTTTCATTATACACATATACTAGGACTTATTAAATCTAGTCACAAACAAATTCGTGTTACAACATGTCCTCTTCAAATTTTCTGTTGATTCACGAATTTTCCACTTTTTAAAATATTTTTTGTTAAATTTGTTCGTTCTTGAAAATAATTTTATGGCTAGTGGATCTTTAGTTCTGGACTTATTTACTCTTCTTTCACTACCTTTTTTATCTTTTTTTTTTTTTTTTACTTATGGTTTTACGCCTCGTCGACATCGAGGTCATTAAAGGTGGGATGGGACTGGGGACAAGGAACTGGAAGAAATTCGGCGATGGAGTTTTGCAGGAAGCATCCCGGCATCCCGGGGAAACAATGAAAAACCAAAATCTGGATGCCCGGACGGGGATTCGAACCGGCGTCTTCCCCAATGCAAGGCCAGAGCGTTAACCGCTCACCAACACGCTCAGTCAACTCTTCTTTCAGAAACGATTTTAATACCTCAACAATTCCTCGATGTCAAGTATGTTTTTCTTCAAACTGCATTCTCACTCACTAATCTATCATGGTTTTGTTTGTTTTTTAAAGCAATTTTATGATTTATTGCTCCTCAAATTAGTCATATTAAGTCTTCTTCCAGCTAAGATTTCAAAGCATCAAGACTTCCTACAATTATGTATGAACTTTCAGCCTGTGTTTGTGTTAGTAATAACTATTGACAAGGGACACCTTTAACCTCGAACGATCGGAACAGCACGGAAACATGATTAGAATAACAAGCGATCATAAACAAAACAGTGGGGTGTGTCATTTCCATGCAAAATGTTGCATTCCGCCTCAAGAAGCATTTGAACAGAGAGAAACAAAGTAACAAGTTATCAATACCGTCATAAGGAAATTATACGTAATTCAACGACGTCAGTGTATTATTACATTTTCAATCAACAGTTCCATAAACTCTCTGCTAAAGGTCTGTTAATATATCGCAAAACACGCTTATACAGCAATACCAAACAAAGTCAACAAAGTGCAGATGCAGGATGCAGGATTTCGATGAAGTGGTTAAAACCAAGTGGAAGAGTACAATGTGCACACCTCACTAAAGCCAAGTTATCACATTCCAATTCACTTTTGCATTCGCGCAGTACAATATTAAAAGCCACACTAATTAAATTTTCAGATGAAGATGTTGGTATGTCAATGCCATAACCTGGCTTCCTCCAAGCATATTGCAACACAGGCTTATACGCAGCAAATTGATTGTAAATCACAAAGTTTCATGTTCAAATAACGATCATGTACATTCAATTGTGGTTTGGCACACTCTTACAAAAAGAGCTTACATTGCCGAAAGAAGTAAACATCAGAGGTTGTCAATATTTTGTTGTTATCGGTGACAATATCTTCAGCATAACATCTTTGTTTGTAAAAGTTTCATTTAAAAGGTTACGATCTATATGAGCTGACCAGGAATCACACAACAATAGACTCTTTTATGGCTCTTTAATGGTGCCAGTAGACAAGTGCTGGGTTCTGCATGGAAATGACACACACCACTGTTTTGTTTATGATCGCTTGCTGTTCTAAACATGTATTCGTGCGTTTCCGAGCGTTCGAGGTCAATGGTGTCCCTTGTAAGTGTATGTTGTTGATGAGGTGCCAATGTCAAGACAACATTTTTCTTTAAACACCGCATGCACCTGTAAAGACTACTACAGAATTTACCTGCACCCTTCAATGAACTCTGTCACAGAAGGTAAAAGTTGTTCTTTTGATCGCTTTAAATGCTCCCAGCTTCCCTTGCAATATTTTTTCACCATCCATCTAACTCTGCCCTTTACGAATTCCTTCAGTGATTATGGTAAATCGTTCATCATTTATTTCGGTAATTTAATTTATTCCATTCTCTGACCCCTTACCTTAGCTGTGGTTTGAACGGTCTAGTGGCTCAGTCTAGCTGAAGTTCTAACGGTGTTCGGTTCGAATCCCTGTCTCAACTTGAAATTTCACAGTCTCTTAACCCGACCTTCAACTCTGGCACAGCTCGTTGTGTGTGAGAAGTACGCCAGAACGCTTCCATGGATGGGATTCCACGTTAAACTGTATGTCCCCTTAACCGTAAGATTGCCGGATTAGGTTAAGGCTGCTATGACAGCATCTAGAAGGGCACGATTTTTTCTCGCAGTGGAGTTGTTTGCTGCTAGATATATGAAGATGTCTCATACATTTTATCTTTGTGTGTTGTTCTACTATTTGATTATTTTCCTTGGCTGCAGTCTCTAGATGTATTACCGTTTTAAAAAACCTTATAACACTAAATCAAGTAACGCTGTTGGCTCCATATCATCCGGACTTTACGAACACTCGGTATTATTGTTTTTAGCTGTAGTTTCTCTTGTTTTAGATCAATTTAAAATGACTGTCTTAAAGAATTGCACCAAACTTTTCAAGTTTTTAGAAATCTTATGGTGATTGTACTGTTTTCACATCGCGTCTTAGCCTCTTGATGACGTTTCGACCACAACAATACACAATTCCATTATTTTTAGCACACATTCATCTGAATAAAGTATAATTGATATTCCACAGTTTTTACTACTAATCTGGATGTTAAAGAGGTTGAAAACTAGAATATCACTATTTTCTTAAAAACTTAGATAAAAGGAGGAATGAAGAGAGCGTCATATTAATGGCAGAAACGTCGAAACAGGAGCTCCTGGACAATGTTACACTTCTCTTTGTTTATTTAAATTCATTTTAACAAATATTAGAACAGAAATCAAGAATTTAAATTGTGTTACTATTTTTTTTCTTGAAGGATGAGAAAGCTTTAGAAACTTTAACATAATCATTATGTAAGTAATTACGATAATTCGATTCTCTTTTAGTATCAGATAATCGGTTCCCAAGCCAGATTGTTTAATTTGATAAAGATATGGGAAAAAGCGTGTGAAAAGTATTTTACTGAAAAAAAACACAACTAAAAACTAAATTTAGGCCACCTGCACATGAACATTTTTAGAGACCGTTGCTATAGAAAGGTCAAACTAATTATTTCCATCAATAATTACAATTATTATACCAGGCGGTTCTTGCGAATATTTGACGAATGCGATGACTAGCGAGATTGGAGATTTTTAGAAAGATGAGATAAGAACCGACTCATCTGTAGCAATTGATTGAATGTCAACACAAAGGATTACAATAATACGATTACTGTTTGCACATATCCGGAAAAACATCTGGAGGCCGAGAACAAACTTACCTGTAAATGGAAACTAACTTGCGCCTATTTTTATCTTAATTTTTTACCTTTTCGACGTGACATCCAAATGAAATTCCACTCCAGGGACCGTTGGCTGAATCATTTTCGAAACCTCATCAAAACCAGCAGTTTTTGCTCAGGTCGATTTCAACAAAACAATATATTTCTCGCAGGGGAGTAGTTTGTCGCTAACTATGATGTTTTTACGATGTTGTACATATTCGTATCATTGTGCTCTTCTTACAGTTCAATAACTATTACCTTAAGGTAGTAATTGAAGTACCTCTAATGATTCCCTTAGCAACGACCACAGCTCCTTTACATCAAATTATAGTCATTACTTCCATCTCATGTACTACTTCCAACATTTTGCTTAAAATCGATGCGACGTATGCCTGATACCAATCCATAACTCTCTTCACCTCGTGTGTCCTTCAAATGATTCCATATCCAGCTCATTTATGATATCACTTTCTGATCATATTCTGTAATAATTCACACAAAGAATCTAGCCGTCCTCTTTTGCACCTGCGTTGTGGTTAAAGTGAAGAAAAATTATTCCCATTCACCACTCCGCTTGAATCGTTGACTTCGTTGTCAAAGGAGGGAATTCGGTTGCCGTTGTCCTGACACATATATTATGCAGATTGGCCCCAATCTTTTCCGTTTATATCGGGAGACCGGAGCATTAGCTATAATAAAGGAATAAAAATGCGGGGGGCTACGGCAATAGCCGACCTTCTGAAAAACCGGTCGGCCGGGTTGGATGCAAATTGGAGGCGCTTAAATCAGTTTGTACCCGGAAACACGTCATCTCCGATGGGGAAATACTGTGTCCCAGGTCAGCTAGAACAGGCAGACAAGTTCAAAAAAAAAAAAAAAAAAAAAAAAAAATAGTAAGTAATAAATAAATGAGTAAACGACTTTGCAATAGCTGGATAAGTGCAAGGAAGAAGAAGAACAATAGCGGCTAAATTTCAGAAGTCCAACATCTTATTTGAAGTCACATATCTACAAATGCATCCGCTCATTATTATTTTTTCCCCATGCTTCATACCTGATTATTCTGTCAATAGGAAGACAACCCGCTTAGGATTTCTATCTGCAGATATCTTTAAAATGACGTAATATGCAGATAACACTTTTGAAAAAATCAAAAGAGCGGAGAAAATAGTTATTATCCTTTCTATATAAAGTGTAGAGCATACTACAAAATTTTATTTTTTTCCCTTTGTTCTGGCTTCTCGTAAGGTACGCGTATTATAGAGAATAAAGAAACCGGATGACTGCTTTTTGGACTTCTCTTAACCACTTTTTTTTTTTTACTCCCTTGAAGTGAAGCATCCATATGCACTCTCAATAGCAATTTTCGGTAAATTGCATCTTATGAGCGCAAATTCATTATGCCCTATTATTCTACGTAATACGCTTAATACCTAAATACTCATAACACTTGTTTTGCCGCCTCGTTAATGTGAAGTCACGATTTTTTTTATTTTTTTTTTTGGTGCTGGTTTGATGCATTCCCTCTATTTATTTTTACCTACCTTGTTCTTCTTCAGCAACTTTCCAATCATTTTGGATGAATTTTACTCTTCGGTGGGCAGGTCAAATTTGGAGCTATTGTTTTATGGCCACTTGCCCTTGCTGACTATAAGCATTTTACACTCACTACCAAGTATTACTACCGGAAGTTAAGGGTTGCCATCTATATGTGAAACGAGTAACTAGGTTCTGTGTGTGATAACTGTATTTTTTGTTTGTGAACTGTGTAGTTTATGAGACTGAGATTGGGGACCGACTCGGAATTCGCCTTGATGACTGCGGACAGGGCTGACGATATGCAGGGACCTGGGTTCGAGCCAAGATCTCGTATGTCACATGCACATAACTTCCGTCGTAGGCAAGGCTAATTCTAAATTACGATTCATACGTCGTATTTTGAGGAATTTTAATGCTCATACAAAGGAGATAGCGTATAAAACGCTAGTACGTCCGCATCTGGATTACTGTTGTGGGGTTTGGGATCCGTATCGCAAGGTCCTGATTGACTCAGTAGAGAGGGTACAGAGGAGAGCCGCTCGATTCGTGACTTGTTGTTACAGCCCTTATGAAAGCGTCACAGAATTGATACATAGATTGGGCTGGGATATTTTGGAAGACAGACGACGTAGTTTGCGTTCGAATTTATTGGAGAATATGCGAAAAAATTTAAATTTCTAGTGCAATGAAATACTTCTTCCGCCAACCTACTTAGGTCGCAATG
>CM061918.1:86382629-86903690 GCA_031002005.1 Vandiemenella viatica
AGAGATATACAGGGTGTTACAAAAAGGTACGGCCAAACTTTCAGGAAACATTCCTCACACACAAACAAAGAAAATATGGTATGTGGACATGTGTCCGGAAACGCTTACTTTCCATGTTAGAGCTCATTTTAGTTTCGTTAGTATGTACCCCATGTTCTTCCACCTACGCTCAATAGAGCACGTTATCATGATTTCATACGGGATACTCTATCTGTGCTGCTAGAAGATGTGCCTTTAGAAGTACGACACAACATGTGGTTCATGCACGATGGAGCTCCTGCACATTTCAGTACGCCATTCTCCAGGGCTGCATCAGCGCATCAGGGATTCCATGCGACGGAGGGTGGATACATGTATCCTCGCTAATGGAGGACATTTTGAACATTTCCTGTAACAAAGTGTTTGAAATCACGCTGGTACGTTCTGTTGCTGTGTGTTTCCATTCCATGTTTAATGTGATTTGAAGAGAAGTAATAAAATGAGCTCTAACACGGAAAGCGTTTCCGGACACATGTCCACATAACATATTTTCCTTGTTTGTGTGTGAGGAATGTTTCCTGAAAGTTTGGCCGTACCTTTTTGTAACACCCTGTATATAGAGAGGGAAATTAATTTACTTACATGTTTATGCACAGCATCGTTCCAATACGGGCACTAACATTCATGTGTCAAAACTGAGGCTGCTATTTTGTTCTGAGGGGCTTAAATACCCTTCAGGTAGCTGTAATTGGGATATTCTTGTCTCTTTCCGAGAGGATCACGGCCAACATCGACTTCGTGAATTCCTTCTGCCGTTTTTAACCTCTCTGCCTTACGGAAAAATACATAAACTTCCACAGATAATACCCCTAGCAATAGATGACATTACGTCCGAGGGATTTAGTGACGCCACCCGCCTGTTCGCGCCAAGACCACTAGCGGGAAGAGGATGGGGAGGGTGGCGGGGTGAACGAGTTTTAAGAGTCACCTTCCTGGTTTAATGGCTGCCACTGCAGTGGGTCTCACTCTCGCTACTGCAAACTTAAGATTCTTAATTAATTACTTATTGCCTATCTAATACTACACCTTAATGTGCCTAATCATAATTATTGGCACTTTTATTGCGTCTACTGGTCTCGTTGCACTACAAATGATAAGAGAGATAAGATTAGAAAATTAAGATTTCGTATTAATACTTATACAAGGAGGTACCCAAAAATAACCGGAACAGATTGCGTACTAACTTTTCTGCCGCTAGGCGTTTATAGTGCAACTCATTGTCAGTTCAGTGCCGCTTCTGTTACCGTGCTGGCTTTTTCTGTTACTCTGCAATGATTGTTTTTGCTAGCGCTGTTTTGTTATTGTTTCACTTTTGATGATTGCGTGTTTAAGTGAACAACGTGCAGCTGTGAAATTTTGTTTTCTACTCAGTAAAACTGCTGTTGAAACTGTTTTAATGTTGAAAACAGCTAACAAAAATGACGCTACGGGAAAAACTCAAGTGTACGAGTGGTTCGCTCGGTTTAAAAATGGCGACATGTCGATTGATGTCTAACCTCGTTCTGGACGTCCATCAACTTCCCGAATCGACGAAAATGTATTAATTTTCCCCCGTGATATTCGAGATTGGAATGCATAGAGTAAGGTTTGGTGCTAAGCCACCCAAAATATTTGTGAATTGCATAGATTTCGACAGAAACAATCTGCAAATCTTTGTAAACCAGTAAATTTCAGAGTGGTTTAACGCGGTTTCAGATCTGCTGCAATACCAGCTTTGCGTTCTGGGAACTGACGAATACACATACACACACAGGGAGGAGGTGGTTTTGAGACAAGGATCTAAGGACCAGGCGATCTGCTTGGTCCGTGACTCAGCCATAACTCATAAGGATCTGGGCGCCTGGCGATCGGAGGTCTGCATCAGAAAGTAGTCCCTCCCTGCCTCACACGCGAGGGGCTTGTAAGCCGGCACCGCGGGCATTACTTTTAATCAAAACAGCGGCCGCGGGACGTTTGTCAAGATGGCTGCCCGGCGCACTCGCTAACAATGTCTCGACGCAGCACACGGATTAAGACATTTCTCAAGCAGGCAGCTGACCCTACGTAACACAACACCAGCACTTACGACGCTCTATGCAAATAAACGAAACGTCACCAACAGCACTAACTCACAATTTATTTACCTTAGACGTCATATTTATGAATATTTATTGTTGTTAATTTAATTGCGATGGAGTCAAAACTCAAAGTGGCAATATATATATATACTTTTATAACTAGAATGTTCAATTCCTCCCCCATTTACTATTCTCATTTTAAAATTTTAATTTTTAATTCCTTTAGCGTTTTTGGAAAATTATTCATCACTATACTTGGTAATTTGTTCCAATCCCTGACACCCTTACCAACAAAAGAAAATTTTCCCACTCCCTTATGCATGAAATCGAGCGTAAGCATGTAGTCGTGGTCGCTTTTCCCCTTCCATCTACTATTTCTAATTCTTTGACCAATATCCCTTCAAGCCCCATCAACAACATATGCCCTGTACATTCCTAACATTCGCTTCACCCTCCTCCTTTCCTCAAATGAGTTCCATTCCAGCTCCCTTATCATATCAGTTACTGACTTGGTCCTGCGATAATTTCCACAAAAAAAATATAGCTACTCTTCTTTGCACACCTTCCAAGTGCTGTTTTTGATAAACAAAATCTTGGTCCCAAACTACACCGCCATATTCAATCAATGGTGCTACCAAAGTTTTCTAACCCAACTACCTTAACTTCTCTGGTACAATCTCTCATCACCCTCTCCAGTAAATGAAGGATTTTGTAACCTTTTCCTACGACCTGCCCAATGTACTCTGTCCAATTGAGTTTGTTATCAAACGTTATTAAGTGAGCTGTCAATGTTGAATCCCAACATTCGATTTTCACCATACAATTCCTATTATCATGGGCACACAAATCTACTCCTCTTTTCTGGTTTCCTGTGTTGATCCACATAATACCGCCAAGACTAAGAAGGTTCAATAATCTAATCCGTAAGTTCACATATATACCAGTGAACATTGATCTTCCCATCAATGAGGACATGATAACAGTTCCCACACCCAGCTCTTGTATGAAATGTTATTTGAAGAATAATGTATACCAAGCGATAAATTAAGGAATTCTATAAGTTGTGAATTTTATGTATATTTGTCATATAAATGAACTTTGTTCTGTAGATATAAACTATGTAAATGCTACGTAATGTGTTCAAAAACAGTATTATGTATGAATAATTAATTGAATGTATATAACTGTAAGTGTCGATGTGATTAAGATATTTGGAAGACAATTTGCGACGGTTTGAACTGGTTCATTTTAATAATTTTGCTTGTAAATACTTTTAATCACTATTAACATTCATTTCAAGATGTTTCGTAATGATTGTAAATGATTTTGAACAAATTATAATTATTTTTCTATGGATTTAATTGTTACAGTATTGTTAGGATTCGAGAAACATCTGTCGGAACTCTCTGAATTATTCTGAACCTTTCTGTAGGGTCTATATAAACAAGAGACAGAGACGAGTTAGTTTGTTAGTTGAGCAGAGAGTTGCAAGTTAGTTGAAAGTTAGAATCGCTGGAATATTTGTATGATTGTGCTTAGTATCTTTGGTCGAACCGATACCTGTTTTGTGTGTACTGTGTAATATTACTGTAGAACGCACGGAAAAAAATATAAGCGGAAAGTGAATCTTTGGGAGTACTTATTTAGTTAGTTGGTTAGTAGATTTTGTCAACAGAAATAATGTTCTCCACCCGTACAAAAAGCAAAATAGCTGACTGACAGGGGGATTAATACTACAGCAGAATAGCAGCTTGAATGAAAGAATGTGGCAATCACTATTTAGTGCTCAACATCCACCAGGGGTATTCGGCCTGCCAGGTAAAACATGGGCTGCCATTAACAGGATACCAACCAACCATGGATGGTGTGGCTCACTGTAATATAAGTGGGTCATGGGAACCTCACCAATCTGTGACTATGATGCACCACGACAAACGATCCGCCATATTGTCACTGAATGTAGTAAGAGGGCGTATCCGGACTCATTGGAAGACTTTGTTAAAGCACCTAGCAATACTACATAGTGGTTGGAAAATCTAGATTTACAAATTGCAAACTTTTATTTCAGTTATTTTGTTGACTGCCTTAGAATGACACATTCTTTGTATTCTGACAGTATTGTTATTGTCATAAGCTAAACAAATAAATAATCGATTTTCCTTGGTTTTTCGAAACCAGTTAAGGCGTAAACCGCGAGGTTTCCATCAAAGACAATAAGTATCAGACCTCACGCCTTCGCAATTTTAAGATACTAAGATGTTGTTTTGTTGATGTTAAAACAACGTTATTAAAATTTCGTATGAAAAATTCTAAATGTGTAAAGGGCCAAGGAGTAACAGAGGGCGATGTGAGGACGCAAGGTATAATGTAGGAAAAAATTGAGGAAAAATGTACGAAAAAAGAAGCGAGTTGTCAACGTGATTTAAGCCCGGGAGTGGCTGAAATTGGTAGCTGGCGGGAAAATGAGTGTAAGTTAATAAAACTGCCACAAGAATAATTTGTGGTAAAGTATATTCAATCGGCAGAGATAAGATTCAATGTTGTTAAATTTTTTTGAGGTAATAAGAAAGTGAAATATAAAAGCTCAATTACTATAATTTGTGGGAATCATTTTAAGAGTAGTCTATGGCTGATAAATGATTGTTGGTGAAAGAGCAAGGACAGCGGTAGAGCTATTTAAAGGTTCAGTTCAGATGAAATAGAAGAGTGATTCCAAGATTTGTCGTGGAAATATGAGAAGAGGACAACCATAGGAGATCAGCTGAGAGGAAAGCTGATAAAGGATGTTCTCAATTGTCTTGGGGGCATAATTCTAGATATAACAAGGTAAAGAATATACCATAATAGTTAAATTAGGGCAGCGTCGTCAAGGATAAATAATTGGAATTGAAGTTATTAAGAGTGTAAATTATTCTGCATTTCATGATTGGGTAGTTTCAATTCATGAATGGTAATAATTAAGTAACATTATTGACTCAAGTATATGTCGTCGTATATATAGACACGTTACAAAGCCGTCACAAGACAATGACCGAATTCCATCCCTATCCCATCCTACGGTCTTCTTCCATTTCTAATGATCACGATGTTGACAAGCCATAAATCCCCAAATATATATATATATATAGAATTTATGTTATAATACAAAATGCTAGAGTCACAAATAGAGAAGAAAACATGTAGTTATTATTTCTGGGTTTCCCGGAAAGAAAAGTCAGATTGAATCTCGTATTTAACAACATGCCGAAAACTATAATATAGATCATGTAAACCAAAGACATTCTCATTGCGAATGATTTACTAAGAGTCTTATAAGTAAAATGATAAAGAAAAATGATAAAGAAAACTAGCATTTAACATTAACGATAACAATCGTGTGTTTAGTTATTACACCAGTGTTTCCCAACCTTTTTGGGTCATGTCCCACTTTTAACATTTTTTTGCCCCCCCCCCCCCCATACATAATTTTAAATAAAAAAATTATTTGTTATTAACGAAACTCATATAGGATGATTTTTTAAAGAAAACACTTTAATATTGTCATAAAACACAGTAAGTAAAATTAAAAAACATATAATGAAATACTAAAATTCAAAAGATTTTTAATAAAGATTTATTATGGCAATTTAGTGTGATCCTTGCGCTTGATGCTTGACATAGAGATTTTATATTAGGCTCCATTTAGTAAGCTTTAATCTCAAGTCTCCACGTTGGGGGACATCCATTAATTACGGGAGGTGAAATAGGGGGGGGGGGGTCTGGCGAAATCTCACTAGGGGGGAGGAGGGGTCTACGGAAATCTCACGTGAGATTTTGCGAAAAATTTGGGGACAGTAGAGCCAAAGAAAAGTCTACAATTTGCGCCAAAGTCGATTTCAGGAGGGTATTTCGTCAAAAAAGTTAGGGTGTGACCTAAAAAAAGGTCTACAAAAGTTTCCAGGGCGATTTCTAGGGGGGGTTCTCACGGACCTGATCTCACCAGAGGGGGAGGGGGGGTCCGGCCAGATCTCACGAAATCTCACCAGGGGGGGAGTCCAGAAATCCGGAAAAACACCTCACGTAATTTGTGGATGCCCCCTTGTGATATATCCAGTCGATTTCTTTTTTTATATCAGTAAATCATTTACTGATAACAGGCCGAGACAGGCGGCACATTACGCGGTGAATCCCAAAAAGGTCAAGTTGACGACTCAAATCATCCAGATGATATATTTTGCTAACATCAAACGAAACTATACCTAATAATTATTTACAGCACTGTTTTAAGAATTTGCTTTTTTTGCTATATTTTGTACCTATATCTAGCATTGCATTTAAATAAACCGAAGAGAAAGTGGTAAAGTCGTATCAAGTCAATTTCTAAATTGCCCCCCTGAAAAAACCAAATTGCCCCCCTGTGGGGTGTGGGCCCCACGTTGGGAAACACTGTATTACACAAAGATAACAGGTGGGAAATAATAATGTGAACACAAAAGAACAGGGAATTTTTGTAATTAGAAAGACACTACTTTGCTTATGTGAAAGTAAATAAAACTCTGAGATGGATCATTTTCTGACTAAATTTAATAAGGAAATAAAAGCTGACAATAATGATGATCTAATCAATCGAAACGCTTATACCAAAAACAAAGTTTTTATTCTATCTGTATTAGACGGATAAAAAAATAGACACCCTTGATTAGTAATGGAGCAATAAGGAGAACCTTCTTGAAAAACTGAAATATTACAGTTTCGAATATGCGTCTAGGACTCTGAATTTTTATTTGAAAACTGTGTGTATGGAACACATCAATTTGAGGTAGCGAAACATAGATCTTAAAAACGTCAGAAAAAAGAAAAATTGAATCTGCGGTGCTATAGAAGAATTCTGAGACTTAAGTAGACAGATAAACTACGAAACGAACGTGTTTCTGAAATGATGGGTGAGGAAAGAAGGTTGTGTAAGAGTAACACCAACATGGCGAGAGACACATTGAAACGTGAATTTTTGGTTAATTTGTCAGTGTATGGAACAGTTAAAGGATATAACTGTACTTTTTTTTACCTATGGCTTTACGCCTCGTCGACGGCTAAGGTCATTAGAGGCGGGATCGGACTGTGGAGAAAGAATGGGATGGAATTCGGCCTTTTTGAAGGATGCATCCCGGCATTCGCCTGGAGTGATTTGAGGAAACCATGGAAAACCCAAATCTGGATGCCTGGACGGAGATTCGAACCCGCGTCCTCCCGAATGCGAGGCCAGAACGTTAACCGTTCACCCACCACGCTCGGTGACATAACTGTAGAAGGAATCAGAGTTTGGAATATGTGACGAAGAAAACTGAAGACGTAGCTTCTAAGAGGTATTTTAAGATCATGACCCTAGTTCAAGACTGGAAGACATGAAAGGTTGCATCAAAACAGTTAAGATACTGATGACAGAAAAAAGAAACTGCAAATTTCGGGATGATACTAACTTTCCGTTTTTAGTGCTACTGGTCACGAAAATGCAAAATCTGGTAGAACACACTTGTTTGAAGGTTTCACGGTTCGCTTGCATTAGGCGACACCAATGAAGAAGTCGACACGGTATTATTTGCTAGGCTGAGGTTATTGACGTAGCCCTACACCATTCAGCATTTATTTTAAAACCCTTTACCTTGTTTAACTGTTCGCACGTGCCAGCACAATACCAGACATGGTATAACAGTGTTCATAATTATCAGAAAACTACTGCTGAACTACCTCTAGCAAGGAATACAACCCTTTTTAGGAGACAACCAAATTATGAGTGTCAGTTATTAGATATGGTACTACTGTGTTCATAATTATTGGAAGGATCTGAGTGAGATGACGCTTCAGTGTCAGAATATCGACGTAGCTGTAGACGGTTTCTAGGTTTTTGCGGCTTAGTTACCCAGTGCGTGGGTGGAGCCCGTGCTGATGTCAGCTACTGTGCGTAACCCTCTCGTATCGACGTCTGGTGTCAAATTAGAGCGAATGTGATAGTTGTGTATGACGCCGACGGCCGATCGTAAATCTCGCCGCATTCACGTCACGCCTCAGCCAGCGAGCCGTGTCCCGTTGGCCAAAAATTATTAACAGCCACGCCTGTAACCATGGCAACAGGCCGCGTGTGCCAGCACAACTGCGGCGTGGTACTACCGTGCTCGTAATTTTCTGAACGACTTCTGTTACTCCTTATCAGATATGCAATACTTTATACAACTTTCGTAAACATCTATGAAATTAGACATGATGTTAGCTTACCAATCTCTAAGAATGTAACTTCTGATCAATACAGTCACCGAAATTCATGGTGAAGTAATACATTTGATATCTATAGTCAGCACCCATAATACCCTCACCATTTTTAACACAAATTGGTTGTGCACTTAATCATCTGAATATTCTAAGTGGTCAGTAGTTAAAAGTTCACCAGTGTTTAGCAATGAATATTGACCAACTTTTCCGTAACTATTCTAACTTCACGACATTCACAAATTAGATATGGTACTGCCGTGCCCTTAATTATTCGAAAACTCTGATAGGACGTTGCGTCAGTTCCTCCTTGGTAGTTCTGCTACCGCTACACAGTGATCTGTGTAAAATAAACTGATAGGAAATTACCTGTTCTGTTGGCTTGTAGGTGGTAAAAAAGATTGTTTTTAAATGTCACAGAGAGCTTAATTCACCGCGAAGTTAAGTATTCTTATAATATGCAACTTGGCAACCCCTCGCATCTGCCAACACATACTAAACATAGTACTATTCATTTTCATAAGGATCTGAAGCAGCTCACATGTTCTTCGCTTCAGTTCCTCCCTGCAAGTTATGCAACCCTTTATATGCTAGAATGTGTGTGGTTAGCAGATTATCTGTACCGTTAATTACCTAACTAAGAGTGAAAAGCATTGTCCCCATCTTTCCAAATACTTGAAAAATATACATTTAATTAACTGAGATGTGAAACAACTTCGATGACAATTATTTCAAGCACATCTTCTGACAATGCAAGAGAACTTCACCATTCGAAGAGTGTATAGTAATATCCTTAATGTTCGGACGCGTACTCGAACCCGCGTCCTTTTGACTTAGTGGTCCGTGTTTTTCTCACCACGCTCGATTTTTCAAGTCTCTTGGTCGTGACATGCGTCAATAATAATAATAATAAAAAGTGTTAACTATTAGCTGCGACTTTAGAATAACATTATGTTTCATCGAAATGCCGTAAATGGCAGCTTACACTTAATTGCAAAAAGTGCAAGGCAATGCGAATAAGTGACAAAAAGTATTAGTTCACTCATGAGTACAAAATAAACAATTCAGTTGTTGACACGGTTGATTCCCTGAAGTATCTGGGGGTGATAGTACAAAGCAACATCAAAAAGGATTTGCACGTAACTTCCATTGTAGGTAAAGCTAATTCTAAATTGTGATTCATAGGTCGTGTTTTGAGGAACTGTAATGCTCATACAGGAGATAACGTATAAAACACTAGTGCATCCGCATCTGGATTACTGTTGTGGAGTTTGGGATACTTATCGCAAGGGCCTGATCGACTCAGTGGAGAGGGTGCAGAGGAGAGCCGCTCGATTCGTGACTGGTTGCTACAGCCCTTATGAAAGCGTCACAGAATTGATACATAGATTGGACTGGCATAGTTTGGAAGACAGACGACGTAGTTTGCGTTTGAATTTATTGGATAATATGCGAAAATCTGTAAATTTCGAATGCAATGAAATACTTCTTCCGCCAACCTATTTAGGTCTCAATGACCGAAGGGATAAGATTTGAGAAATAAGATGCCGTACTGATGCTTTTATGTATTCCTTCTTTCCTCGTGCTATTCGGGATTGGAAGGTGCGAGTTAGGATTGGTGCTTAGCACGCTCTGCCACCCACAATGTTTGTGATTTTGCAGAGCATGGATGTAGATGTAGATCAAAAGTGCTTAACAGCTACTTAATAATGGATGTAAATAATACTGGCCAAAAATTCTTACATCGATTTCTCTTTATGATGATTTCACTGCTCTAACGACTCTACTTTGGTTACTCCGGTTGAGAAAATATGTTACAGGTAAGTTACACTGATCATCGTAGAAATAGCAGGAGTTACTTTGAACTGTTACTTCGTTAACGGTACAAATATTTATTCGAGATTTTCCAAATATAAATATACATACAACAGCTGAAGCGATCCTCACGGTTGAATTCTCTAAAGCACAGTGACAATGTCTGCGTTCTACAAGGTTTAAGCGATTGAAGCCATCGTTTGAGATTTGGCCGACAAGGTAGAAATGGTTGTAATCCACAATCCCCAGATTGTGTATCTAACACTACGGTTCGATACCAGTGGATATAACCTATTGTTAGTGTAGGTATCATAAAGCAATTAAAGCTCCTGAAGTGGGGGAAGGCGCCGGGTCCTGATGGTATTCCAGTAAGATTATTTTTGGAATACGCGGAAGAAATAGAACCATTTCTATCAGATATATTTCGTAAATCTTTAGAAGAAAGAAAAGTACCTTCTGACTGGAAAATAGCGCAGGTGATTCCAGTTTTTAAGAAAGGTGATCGGAGAGATCCTAGGAATTATCGACCCATATCTATAACATCCGTCTGCAGTAGAATTCTGGAGCATGTCATATGCTCTAACGTTATGAAGTTTCTGATGAAAACGAGTTACTTACAGCAAACCAACACGGATTTCGTAAGAACCGTTCGTGTGAAACGCAACTGGCTCTATTTTCGCATGACGTAATGAAGGTTATCGATGCAGGATCACAAGTTGATGCTATTTTCTTGGATTTCCAGAAGGCTTTTGACTCTGTACCACATAACCGCCTTTTGGCGAAGATTCGAGCGTACGGTATATCTGATCAGATCTGCGAATGGATACGCGATTTTCTAACTGGTCGGTCGCAGTATGTCGTTGTTGACGGGGAAGCCTCTTCAAAGCTAGATGTTACTTCGGGCGTTCCTCAAGGAAGTGTAATAGGACCGCTTCTTTTCTTAATTTTTATAAACGATCTCGGTTACAACGTTAATTGCAGGATGCGATTTTTTGCTGATGATGCACTTATTTATAGGGAAGTGGGGTGCTCTGATGATTGCTTAAAAATACAGCGCGATCTGGATGTTATTTCGGAATGGTGCCGTAAATGGCAGCTTACACTTAACTGTAAAAAGTGCAAGGCAATGCAAATAAGTAATAAAAAGACCCCGTTTGGTCACGAGTACAAAATTAACAATTCAGTTGTTGACACGGTCGATTCCCTGAAGTATCTAGGCGTAACAGTACAAAGCAACATGAAATGGGACTTGCACATAACTTCAGTTGTAGGCAAAGCTAATTCAAAACTACGTTTTATAGGTCGTATTTTGAGAAGCTGCAATGCTCATACAAAGGAAATAGCGTACAAAACACTAGTGCGTCCGCATTTGGAATACTGTTGTGCAATTTGAGATCCGTATCGCAAGGGATTGATTGACACGTTAGAGAAGGTACAGAGGAGAGCCGCCCGATTCGTGACCGCTAGTTACAGTCCTTATGTAAGTGTCACAGAGCTGATACGTGGGTGAGCCTGGGATTCTATGGCGGACAGATGACGTCGTTGTCGTTTAAATTTGCTGGAGAATATGCGAAAATCTCTAATTTACGAGTGCAACGAAATACTTCTTCCGCCAACCTATTTAGGTCGCAATGACAAGAGGGATAAGATTCGAGAGATAAGATGCCATACTGATACATTTATGTATTCTTTCTTTCCTCGTTCTGTTCGGGATTGGAATACTCTAAAATAGGATTGGTGCTTAGCACCCTCTGCCACCCACAGTAATTGTGAATTGCAGAGTATAGATGTAGATGTAGCAGGTATACGACAATTTCGCGGATGATTCATGGCACGAATCGGGACGTTAAGCGTGCCAGGTCCACTAGACATCTTTCGGGACTTTAGCGCTGAATGACCCGACAATCGTTTTAATCTCTCCATTCTTTTCATTTTCGATTATAAACAGACCACACCCAACACACTTATGTACTGAGGAAGGCAACGCAAAATCACTATATCATGTTTCCGCATTAAGTTGTTACCTTCTTTGATAACCGAAAGCTGGGAATCGAGGTGTGGCACAAAACTTGGACATCTGATTCCAACTACTCAAGACATTCTGTTTGTTCTCCTAGATCAGATATTATCTCTAGATAGGAGAGTCAAGGAGCGTCTGCTTGTTGCATGTGATGTGAGTAGTCACAGATGCCTCTGATGCGGAACAGAGCTCCATGCATACCAGTTGGTGGGTCACAAATACCAGTAGTTGTAGCTTTTCTGGCTGAGTACCTTGCAGCCGGTCACTGCACACAGACCCGTGTTTATATGCAAAGCAGTGGTTGGGTTCGGTAGCTTCGTGCGAGTGGACCGACAATTTACCGGGAGGCGTTCACCACTCTCGTAATGACGACCCGTCCATTGTCTTCGCTCGACCTCCTCTGTCAAGGTCACGGCGGTAAATACAACAGCTGACGACCTTCGGAGCAGATCACGCAGTCAATGGGTTAGGCGCTGCTGTATCTCCTACAGGCTGTCTTCACCATAGTCACTATACCACTCCCATTGTATAATCATATATATTATTTCTATAAGGTATTTTTTTGTCACAAGCCTATATCTTCTTTCATACTTAACCGAAATCAATGAATGAGGTGCCATTTTAAAGCTTATGGTCTCCACTTTGGTTAAATCGTATTTTAAGCAAGAAAGTTTTCGGAATTCGACCCTTAAAGGGCAAAAATGTTAATTTTTTCTAAAATGCTGTTTTCTGTGTTACGAGTCAGTTATCTCCCTGGATACCTATCTGAAACCGTTTTATGAAGTATCGTTTTAAAGATTAAGATCTCCCCTTTAGTGACGTCATATATTAAGCCAGAAATTTTTCGGAATTCGATCCTTAAAGGGCAAAAGTATCAATATTTTTGCAATGCGCTTTTGTGTCACGAGCGATTTATCTCCCTTAATATCTAACCGATATAGATAAATGAGGTATCATATTAAAGAATAAGGTCTCCGTCATGATAACATTATATTTTAAGAAAGGAATTTTTCGTAATTCGACCCTTATAGGGCAAAAATGTCACTTTTTCTAAAATGCGTTTTTTGTATCTCGAGCCATTTATCTCCCTGGATATCTAACCAAAATCGATAAATGAGGTAGGATTATGAGGAGTAATGTCTCAGCTTTGTGACATCATATTTTAAGAAAGAATGTTTTTGGAATTCAACCCTTAAAGGAAAAAAGTATAAATTTTTCTATTACCGATTTTTGTGTCACGGGCGATTTATCTCCCTTGATATCTAACCGATATAGATAAATGAGGTATCATATTAAAGAATAAGGTCTCCACCGTGGTAACATTATATTTTAACAAAGGAAATTTTCGTAATTCGGCCGTTAAAAGACAAAAATGTCAATTTTTCTAAAATGCGTTATTTGAATCTCGAGCCATTTATCTCCCTGGATATCTAACCAAAATCGATAAATGAAGTAGGAATATAAGGAGTAATGTATCAGCTTTGTGAAATTATATTTTAAGAAAGAATGTTTTTGGAATTCAACCGTTAAAGGAAAAAAGTATAAATTTTTCTATAACCGATTTTTGTGTCACGAGCGATTTATCTCCCTTGATATCTAACCGATATAGATAAATGAGGTATCATATTAAAGAATAAGGTCTACGCCGTGGTAACATTATATTTTAAGAAAGGGATTTTTCGTAATTCAAACAATAAAAGTCAAAAAAGTCAATTTTTCTAAAATGCGTTTTTTGTGTCTCGAGCCATTTATCTCCCTGGATATCTAACCAAAATAGATAAATGAAGTAGGAGTATGAAGAGTAATGACTGAACTTGGTGACATTATATTCAACCTCACTATTCATCGCATTTTATTCGCGAAATTTTCGCACGGGTCGTCTAGTTCCATTCTATTTCAGTATTGTTAATTGACAGAAACCTTGGTAAGTTTGATAGAAGGTAATGGTATAAATGGGATCTAAATAATGGAAAGATACAGATTGGTGTAGATGTCCATCAAAAGCGATTTTTTTTAAAGACTTTGCAGTTCATTGACGTCTAAGTAATCAACACCAGGAAAAGTCTTCAGGCTAGCAACGGGAAGGCATTTTGGCATGAGCGTTGGAAATTTCGAATGAATCCTGTAGTCTCGTAATCGAGACAATATTACTTCGAATCCCCACCCGACCGTACAGACTGGGGTTTTCCATAATCTTCCCTAATCACTCCATGTGAACTACGGGACGGGTCCTTGAAAAGACCATGACCGAATTCCTGCCCATTCCTTGTCATCGGTCATTCCCCGCCACTAATGACCTCAATGCCGACGAGGTGTAAAAATTGATTTAATCGTCTCAGCATTCTCGTGGACTGATTTCTACAAATCATGTAAAACCTAAATCGGCATTGCCGGACCGGGGGATAGAAAGCCATCCGGATTTCGGTTTTACATAGATTCCTTAAATTACTCCGGCACCATGCCGTAATGGTTTCTTGCCCAAATCCACTCACGCCACTAATGACCACGGCATCGACGAGGCGTTAAGCCATAACCAAAAAAAGTTTGCTTCATTCCATTTAATTCCTGCAGTTATTTGAAGTTAGTTCATTCTTGCTAACCATTTCGACATTCTATCCAACTTAAACGTCCGGATAGATAAGAAATGTATCTTCCCAAAATGTTCCATTGGCTTAAAGTAGCCACTGGTCGTTTTGGTTGAGAATTAATCTTATCAGGTGACCATAAACTAAAAGGTAAAATAAATATTAATTTTTGAAACTGAATTTTGCAAAAGTTATAATAGATACAATTAATTATTTTTTTACAGATTCTTGAATGGAGAAGAAGAATTGTCAGACAATCCCTCAGTTTTTCTTTAAATACGTCTTTACTGTCTACAAAATGTTTTATAACTTAAGGAAATTTAGTAAACAGATGTGTCCCAGAACAATTAACTCATCTTTGTACTAATGACAGTGATGTTCATGTTTTGTACAAGTTATTTTTGTTTGTTGTTTTGAAATTGTGTAGGCCTACTTGTGAATTTAATGTAAACAAGTATTTTTATGATAAAGTAGAAACTAAATACGCAGAGAAATCATTGTATACAGAGTTTTTTAAAGAGCTGTCTGAAAGAAGTTCTTGTTTCTTGTTTCTTTTTTTTTTTTTTTTTTTTTTTTTCCTTTCTGAAAAGTTTTCCCAAAAATTATGTAGTCGACATGACTTAACGAAAGTAAGATGAGCTGCTGTTAGACAAAGTGTTCTTATTACAAGGGTGGCACTACTTCTTGATTATTAATACGATTGTTCTTGCCAACTGAGTTTCCCATTTATTTGAATGCCAAGTTATTTTATACTCATTGTTTCCAAGATTGCGTGATTTTTACAGTTTATATGTAAAACCTGTTGCGCAAATTCCTTGTTTTAAACTTAGTGTAATCTGTCTTATCAAAATTTAATTTTAATGAGGTTACCTTAAACAAGTTTGCTATTTCACTAAGTACTTCATTTGAATAAATTCTAGATTACTGTCTGGTTTTAATTTTCAGTCAGGGTAGTGTTGTCAGAAAATATAAACGTCTTAGTCTCGTCGGGTAAGTTTCCAAGAAGATCATTGATGTAAAATAAACCGTCTAGCTGGTTACGAAGCGCTGAGCACATGGTTGTCCCTACGCCGGCAGTGTTGGCGTAGGAAGGAGAGTTTTGGTGGCAGATCCTGTTCCATTTTCCTGTGGCCTCGGGGAAGTGATTAGGGAGCGAGTGGGGGTGGGAGATGCCCTTAATGGATTCCCGGCGCCCCGTCGTGATCGATCTGGCGTCCCGACGCCATCAGGACCGAGGGGGTGGGACGAAGAAAAGAAAGAAGGAAGGAAATGTGCGGGGGTTGCACTGCGACTGCCTTGATCTCTGCAAAAACAGACCGCACAGTGTTAAGGGTGAATGGACAGCGCTTGTTTTGACTAGAATTTAACTTCCGATAAACGACGACAGAATAAGGCGCCAACACCTGCAAAACCTGTATCTTCAACAGTCCTGTTGGATTACTGCTAGAAATTTTTCGCTTTACATTCTAAGATACGATGGTACTAATGGACATCATTGTGGTCTTCACGATAGGCTGGCCAATTTTATTGACTAACGATTTAATGAAATCCTCTGCTCATCATTTAGATTGTGATCAAGCTGACTTTGGCAGATATTCATCAAGACTTTCAAACCAGCCTGTAAGGGAGCAAGCTGCACGTAAATTAAATCATATGAATTTTGCTCTAACGAGTCAACACGATAACTCTTGACTTCAAACTATTTATTCTCCTTTAACGATCTGTAGCATTATTAATTTTAATAGTTGACATCCACTATATTCGTCTGACTCTTGCCTCTTTCATACGATAAGCTGGAGGCATTGATTCACACTTATACCAGAAATAACATAATCTGAGGAAACCCCGGAAAAAATACCTACTACATTAACAGCTCCTGTGTATATGGAGCGTACTCTTGTAACCCAAAACACGAAATCTTGGCGATTCATTAATTCTTGTTCGTACATTCGTTGATTTACAAAATAATATTTTTTTTTTAATTTTTGCTTCTTCTAAGGAAGAGAAGTACCTATCACATGACGGCTTAGTGGCCACAGCTAATTACGATATCGCTGGTTGATAGAAGTCGATCGCATTGATTTTAAATGTATAAAGATGCTTCCAGAAGGCGGAAGTGGGATTGGCCCTTTTCGGAAGGGCAAAACGGATTTATTATCAGGCATTTAGAAATAGATTTTTCTGCACACGTTAGAAAAATCTTTCAAAATGCCAGAGCTGCCTTAATTCGTTTCTTAAAGTCATAGGTCTTGCCTACTTTAGACGTAAGATGACGAAGGACTTCCAATGCTGTAAGGATATAATTAGAAAACTTAACTAAACAATAATTACATTTACTGTGACGATTCATGATTATCTCGGTCATGAAGGCTTGGTAGCTTCTCCAAAGGCACTTATTTCTCCACGGAAGCATTCTAAGGAATTTTTTTTTTCTGGGATGGATTTATCTTGAATTCTCGAATAGTTGAAGTGTGCGCACGTGTTAATGTTTTGGGGGATGACAGTGATGCATTTAGAGCGAAGCGTGCATTATGAATGAATGGAAGTTGAAAGAAGGAAGAGAATGAAACACGGTGCCTGCCTTTCCAGACCTACTATTCCGAAAGACACCACAAGGCCACTAAGCTTAACGTCCTCACTCCACGGTCCAATCACCATCAACAGTGTCGGATGCGCTCACTCCATACGCTCTGCGGTGAGGTTTGAGATTTAACACATAACTTTGGTGAACAGTTCGGTGATTAGGAATTGTGCACCACCACCTCTCCAACCCTGCCGGCTAAGTCGTGATGGAAATTGCTAGCTTGGACGTTGAGAGAATTTGGTAAACTGATCGTTGCTGTGTGGAGAAGCGAAGAAGAGACAATAAGTGAAAAGAACCTTTCGAGGCCGACTGTTATAAAAAAAGGATGCGTAATAGATGAATCTTTTGTTGGATCCAAAAATTTCTTAAAGCTATCTGTGGAGAAGACGAGACCACCTAATATGACACATGTATCGGTACTGAAAGATTAATTAAAACGATGATTGAAAGGAAACAGAATGATGAAAGCCACATTTGGCGTATGTGGATCTGGTAGGGAGAGTTATACACAGCAATTCGTTTAAAGAGGTAAGGCGACATAAAAACAGCGCTGCCGAGAGAAAGTAAAATAATCATTATATGGATTTTTTTTTACACAACCACGTCCAAGAATACCACGTTACATAACAGTAGATGAGATGTCACCAAAACTTGACGACAACGTATTCTTAGGGAGCGTCCAGAAACTACGTAGCTCGGTCTATTTTATTTGGGGGGGGGGTTGGCTGGAAAGCTACGCTGGGCTACGGGGGGGGGGGGGAGGGTTCCGTGCCAGGCCAAGTAGCTTTTCATTCATATTATTTGTCTCACTTAAAATGAGGTACAGAACCCACAACAGCATGTGAATATTCATTTCCGCCATTTAATTATCGCCGTATGTAATATACGATAGTCTGACAAGAGAAAACAGTACGAAATGTCTTCTGAAATCAAAAGGGAAAAAAGCTACGAGCTACTTGGGGGCGAAGGGGGGTAGAGGCAAAAGCCACGTCGGGCTACGTGTGGGGAGGGGGGTTCACAGGAGGCCAAAATGGAACAACGTGGTTTATGGACGCTCCCTTAGTTACCTGCTGTTGGGACAATCTTAAAACAGGATATAAGCTATATAACAGTGAAGGCTTTCTTGGCGTTGTATATAGATGAAGTTTTCTCGGGAATCTAGCCGAGTGGTATACAAATGTTCTCGGTTAGTTTCCCGAAAAAAATTCATCTAGGATATATCTATTCCTCAATTCCAATCGTTTTCATTCCAAATAGTGTTTTGAAATCTAGTGTGCGTTTTAATCCAAGACGGGTATACTATTAACCTTAACATACATGCATCCCATTATGCTTTCTTCAGTTGGTTGCGGCACCACGATGGTGTCCGGCGCTGCGACGGAGTCAGCTGGTTCAAGTCCTAGCGATGGAAGAAATATTCATCAGCACTTGAAATTACCCTAAAATTTTGCCTAATCGCTTTTGCCTGAGTTTAGGGGTTTCACGTTTTATAAGAAATCCAGTAATAAAAAATAAAAAAAAAAAAATCATTTTTCCATACTCACATCGAATTTCACTCAACTCACTCACACCTGTCATCGAAATGACACTGGCTGCTGTTAGTTGAACAACTCGAAAAGGTTACTACTGTGCTTGCAGGGCTACCACTAACGAATTATTTTTAAAGTTTTTAAATTAAAACCTGAATGTTTCTCAGTTTAGTATCAGCGGCTAAGCAGGCCTCCTTAGCTAGTTGTTTACATTCCGCCCTGTCCATATCCCGTGTCCGATATTTTTGTTTTTTTGTTTTTTCCTCCTCTCGAGTTTGCGGCGTGGAAGCCGCCCTGACAGGAACCAGTGTACATTATTATTAAAGTGGTCCGTACAGTTGATTTACGGGCCCTCTCCTCAGCTCTCCGAGAGATAGGAGAGGCACAAATAGCCGGCCGCCTGGCGTGGCCGTTATCTTGTTCGCGGCTGTACCCTCGCGAGGGACCTCTTTACAGCGGTCGGTACAGTGCTGGGCATGATTTATCTCTTTAAGTGGAAGAGACCCCTCTAAATGGGTTTTAGAGGTTTCACTTAGCTAGATGTTTTGCGGTGATGGAGTGATGATGATTGAAGGTTCGAATTTTGACTGCCTATCTTGGTGTCTCTAACCAATTCTCATATCCAATTTTATCGAACAGATATTACTGTCTACTCCATTACTGGGACGTAATGATTTGAGGGAAGGTTATACTGACCACTTCCAGCCAATAGTAACCACCATATTAGCATGGACGAGGCTACAGTGTTTGAAGGAACAACTCACCCAGAGGCACCCTCTTGCCCTTCGGGTTGCAAACAACTCCTGCAGGCGAATAATGAAAACTTATTATTGGTCTTGGAAGTAGGAAACCACGTCTTTAAAGATCAGAAAGACTGGCGCGATTACATGTAATTGCCTCACATTGTGGAATAATGTATAAAAGCAGTGCAGATAACGAAATATTTTTGATTTTATTTTTTTGGCTTTAAGATTCTATGAAGTCGAGGTCATTATAATGGCAAGAATATTGTGGGAGGGGGAAAAAATTCGACATTTATCTTTTGAATCAACAATCACCGCACTGAACTGGAGTGATTTCGGTATACCAAAGAAATACCGAATTCTGGACAACGGGGTCGGAATCCAACCAACATCCTCCCAAATTCCAGGCCCAAATTTGCTACCGTTATATTCGAAATATGGCATCTTATAAGCTATGCAGTGAGTACTAACAAACAAGGAACATGAAACCTATCCATCTGCACGCACAATGCTGCCAAATTGACCACAGTATAGCAAGCTCGTGAATACAATTATAGTTCCTGTCAGTCAGTCTGCAACCGATATATTGCATGAACTGTTCGTAGTGCCCGGGGAAAAACACTGTACAAATTATGAAGGATTTAGTAATTTTCGCAGGTGCCATATTGTTGTCAGATTCTCTGCTACATTTAAGATTCACTTCCTTCTCTTCCATAGTTTCGACCAAGGACTCTGATCTTCTTCAGTGGTAAAACTACTCGCTGAATCTACTAGAGACAGCATGTTCTCGCGTTTATAGAAATGAGACTATCGAATCATTACCGACCATCAATTGGGAACACTTTCAAGAGAGTTAATTCCTGTAAATTGCGTGATATACTTTCACCAGAGTGTTATTTATTTTTTTATTTATTTACTGATAAGTCCATTAGAACTATGCCAAGTACTTAGCAGCGTTTGTTTGCTTTCCTTTGTGTCCATGGTTCCTTCATACGCTTTCTGTGGGCTTGTTTCCTCTCATCAAACCACGTTGTTCCAGTTATTTTCTTCAGTCTTTCCTCCCGGTTAACTTCCCACTTGCGAATTTTGGATCTGAATGTCTATATTCTTGAGAGTGATTCATGTTAATTTGAAGTCTTCCTTGACTACCCCATTGATTGCATTTGACAACTTCAGTTTTCATATAACTCAGTTGCTTGTCTTGTAAGTCTGTCAGGGTTCATTCTGTCAGTAAAATTTTAGCCTGTGTTTTCTAATGTCACTGTGAATGTCTGAATATTGTAATATTTCCTGATTAGTTTTGAGTCTGGGCCAAAACGTTTCCTTTTTCTCAATGTTTTCTATACTATTTTCCTGTTCAAAACGGGTGTTTGCGATCGTTAGAGACATTCTGGTTTAATAACGTGATTGTAACGTCTCAGTTTTGTGTGTTTGGGAATTTGTTTGGTGTTGTAGTAGATGTTTTGTGTTAAGCAATAAGCTGTTTCCATCTTTTAATTTAATTGGTTTTTCCCTTTTAGTTCAATTCTTTTGAATTGTTTCGCCAAAATACTTTTAGTATGGCACTCATTTCATTTTTCCGTATTTTGTTTCCATATATTTTTTTCATGTAAAAAATTCTGTTGACTTAAATGAAAACTTTCTTGGCTATTTCCTACAATAGTTCAATTTCTTTTTGGGATATCACAGGTTAAGATCGCTAAGTTGTCTGCAAATGAAATGCAATCTATCTTTAATTTTACTATTTCTAATATAATTGGTTGTTTATTTTTTATTCAATTAATGCACATTCCCACACTTGACTAAGGACTTTACCTGCCATCTTTATTTGAGTGCTTCAATATATCAACAGCGTCCTCCACGTTTTCGTTCTGTACAGACTACAGGGCTTGAATGTTCATAGATAAGGAAGATAAAATGATAAGGGACGTTGAAATTTGTATATGAAAACAGTAAATTACGAAGTAAGCAATCTAATTATCCAACAAATGTATCATAAATCATTTTAAAGCCCTGTATCGGCTGTAAGAAAGAAATGAAACCTAGCAAAAGATGTGTTAATAGTATAGCTACGATGCATTGTATTCTGTTATATTTTATTATTAAAACAATTCAGCTACGAGAACTAATTCAATTTATCTAATTTTCACCAATAATTTGATTAATTATCAAAAATTAGCAATTATAATCATTGAATATTGTATTTTCACCTGGAATGAAAATGTATGGAACGTTTAAAATCAGTCGAACACGAGTAAGTTCTTGAAATATCGTCTGAAAGATTTTTTCAACATACAGTACAACAGACAATTGGAATTAGTATAGTAAAATAGCATCGTAAATCTCAGTAGTTTGTTCCATAGTATGATGAAGCTGATGATTCTCCTCGTATCTGGAAGATGGAAATGTGACAGTTAGTATGAGATGCAGGTTATATCAGCCCCTCGCATTGGGAGCATTGTTTCCGGAAATTACTCCAGACGAATGCTGGGATAGTTCTTTCAAATGAACGTGGTTTAATTTCCTCCCGCTCCGTGGAACTTGTCCCCTCCTGGCTCTAGAGACCTCTACGTCGATGAGGTGCGAAACCAGAAGATGAAAGAAAAAATATCTTCCCTCTATTGATGTGCTGAGCCCTAGAAAACCATATCACTACAGCCATATCAGGTGGCTTAAAACTCTGTAGTGTTGAACGATTTTCCCTTTTTTCTTAAAAAAAAATCTTTTGAGAAGACAACAAGTACATCATATTAAACAGACAGGACGCCGGCCTCGGTAGCGTGGGGTCTAGCCTGCTAGCTCCAAGTACCGAAGGTCGCCGCTTCGAATCCGGCCGAGGGCATGGGTGTTTAAGTGTTGTGTGTCTGTGTAAATGTCCTGTCCGTCCTGTGGTATCCATACTTAGAAGATACAATATATAAATACTGGATGACGACTGATTCACTGGAAACTAGAATAGTCACATTGAGCTTGCTGTATGGCCTCAGCTGCCGAAAGCCATTAAAAAAAAAGAAAAAAACAGACAGGACAGGGGTAGCTATTAAATAGATAAGACATGGGTAATGTTTAAGGATAGGTCAGTCATTATTGGAAATGTGCAGCAGTTTTTAAAGCACACACACGTAAACTGAGGGAATTTTTCCTTTAAGGTTTCATTCCTCCTAGGAAAAGCCTGGGAGGCAGGCTGCTGGAGAATCTAGTTTACTCATTTCAGCCTGCGTAACCTAAACGGGGATTGACGTCGGCTCTGGCTTTTGTAAGGAAGCATCCCAGCATTCACCTGGGGTGACTGTCGAAAACCACCGAAAACTGTAGTCAGGATGGCCGGACGGGATTTGAACCCGGTCCTCCCGAATGCCAGGTAGGAGAGCAAATTCACCCTCCTTCATATCTAATATTCGGGAGGGCGGGGTAGGGTTGCAACCATATATCGGGGTAACGGGCCAAGTTTTGGGTCAAAAGATTTGGTTGTGTGATTTAGAATTAAACGAGTGTTAGGTGAGTAGTGACAGTACGCCAGAGTCACGTGCCGTCCGCACGAGAGTAATGAGTGAGGTTTTGCTGACGAAAACGATCAGCGCATACCACAGCCAGGGACACTGGCCGTTCAATTGCCGAAAGAAGTCTAGAATGTTCGATACGGGCAATATAAGGAGCGCAGGACATGCGTTCGGTCTTCTCAGTGACAGATTGACAGTAGGCACGTCACTATGCCAGTTGGATAGTCAATAGCCCCTCTCTCTCCAATTGCCTGGTCTCGCGTTAGGGTCGACAATGCTGCAACACTTGGCGGAATCCTCCGATAGCCATTCTACATGTATGTAAGTAATTGTTCCATCGTCTACTAGTACTTCAGACGATGTAAATCCAATAGAAGCCTACGGGGATAGCCTCGCAGGCGGCGTCAAAACGAATAATATGTATTCAGTCAAGGAAAAGCAATAAACAGTATCGTACAGCAGTTAGGCTATGTTCTCATTGGTAGAATATAAGAGAACCTGCTGTTTGCCATAGTAAGCCTAAGTTGGTGAATCCATATTAACAACCACACAGGTCTGTGGCCTTAATCCACAGTGGTGTCAGAACCTGATATTAGTAAATAGCCTTACAGCTGAGCTGGAGAGTGGAGCCGAGGTCGCCGGAGGTCAGCAGCAACAACTCCATTAAAGGTTAGTACCTGAGTTTCCAGACACTCTCTGCCGATTACTCGACTAGTCCGTTACATCGGTCAACCGATAATATCAAATATCGGACAGAAAATATCGATATGATGCAGTGAAATATCGAAAACCACAAACCCCTTAGTACTAAAATATCCTGTAAATAAACGTGTGGCAAGGACCAAACTTGACTCTGCTAAACACTGATTTAGCACGATAACAAAATCGATAACTTCCTTTCTTACTCTGTGGTTGCATTCCGATTTGAGCGCGTCATTCGTTCCTCATTCTTTTACACTCACCATCTTATTATTTAATCTGTTGCGTTAGGACATATTACAATATTCTAAACGGGGTGAAAAATATGACCGTCTAACTGATGCAATTGCTTATTTAATAAGTGTTGATATAACATCCTTTAATGCAGTTGAAGGCAAAGATATTTCGTGAAGCACTTAGCAGCATTCTACTAAATCCCTTCTCGTGGAACTATCAAAACAAAAATTGATAAAAAATATTAAAAAATTCAAAAGTTGTGAATAAGACATTTTTTCTACTATTACGTATATCTGATCTAGAATAATAATGGCTGCATATAGTGATACTTTTTTTGCTGCAACATGAATTAAAATCAATAATGATTGGTTTACGAATTGGATTAAGAAATGTTCAAAATTGAAAGTAATCATTTTCTCAAAGTATACTCGTTAGTACCTTCTGACCGGCTCTTCTCAAAGGACAGAGCCACTGTCATTCAAACTAGGAATAGATTTCATGGAAGAAGGTTAAGCACACCACAGTTTTCAGGATTTGTTGATGTGAATATTTGCAGACCATTTTTTTAAATAAACCTCCTCATATTTATTATTTGATTTTGATTTACATACTTATTTCTAATATCATACATACAAATATTGAAAAATATCGATAATACCGGCTTGATGCGGCCGGTGTTATCGATTATCGATATCTACCTGGCGTCGATATAAATACCTATATAATCATCGATATTGGTATTAACTTGCATCTCTAGGACGGGAGGACTCGGCGAGAGAATAAAAGCATTAAATTCATATGGGGGTAAGATATAATAAAGAAATAAACAACTAGAGAATCAAAGCATTATATCTTATTACTTCTTACCCCGATACGCGTTTTAACAACGAGAAGTAAATATACTTAATTATCATACTGGTAACCGGTAATCAAGTGACTGAAGGCAATGGGGATGAAATCTCATGGCCTTGTTTCCGAATCAAGTTGCGGGATGGAATTCTTAAGGACTTTTTTTTCAATCAAGCAACGGAATAATTCCTCGCTTTTCCAGTTCTCCACGTTAAATCATACTTCTCGGAAGAAAGGAAATGGCTGCCCTACCGCTGACACATCGCCTTAGAAGGTCTCCAGACAAAGGTAACTTTGTGTTGTGGATTTTTATCTTCGGTCTTGTCAGTGTAGTGGTCATTATAGGCGGGGAGGAATTCCGTCATGACCTTTTGAAGAAACCATCCTGTGACCCCCACGGATTGATTTCGGGACAAAATGGGAAACTGAAATTCGAATGACCAGTTGGGGATTAAAACTCGCGTACTCCAGAATGTCAGGCCAGGACCCAACGGTTTCGATTCACGTTGTGGAGCAAGTTAATTCATCCTTCAGATATGCAGGAAAATTTCCGATACCGTTTCCCGATGCCTTGTTATGTATGAGGATCTAGTTAGCCAAAATGACATTACTCCTTGATGCCACAAGGCAGCATAAGGGAGCAATCAGTGGCGCCACGTGGTGACTTAATGGAGAGTTTAAGTAAGGTTCACGAAAATCGGTTGATGGATGTGCGCCGGTTTGCCAGATAGCCATCTCGGGGGTAATGGCTACATTCGGGGGCAGCCATGACGTACGAGCGGTGAACTTGCGGCGACTTCCTCGCCTTCAAATTACGGCTAACTGACCCGCAATTAAAGTGATAGCCGGATGTATGATCAGTATCGTCGACAGGTTGTGGCCTAATTCCTCGCTTACAACTTCATCTCACACGTGAAATGTATATCGGTGTAGACTCGATTGGTCACTGATAAACATTGCCGTAAATGATACCAGGACGATATAATCGAAGTGTAGATACAGGTGTTTCTAATTAACTGTAATATTTGTCTTGATACCGGTCCCCGGCAGCATAGAGGTTAACACACAGCCCTCGCAATTCAAGCTTCACAGTTTTAATACCGGCATGGGTGTTTTAATAGAGTAGTAGGTGACCGTGCGAAAATATCGCGATTGATATAGAATGAATAGCGAGATTGGTAATTTGTAGCTGGATGCGATATTAACCGTTTCATTTGCAGTAATTGTTTATTTAGTAACTGAAACATATACGTAGCAAAACCCTCTCAATCTCTTTGCAAACAATTAAAAATGATGAAATGTTTACTGAACAGAAACAACAATATCCGAAAACTCCTGACTCTAGAAAACAGACACAGTTTATCAATATCTTTGTTATACGTCATGATGCTAACTAGCAGGAATGAGATCAATCTTTATCCGCGCCAGCGGAGCCTTACATCTTGGCTCCGATCTATCTCATTTTGTAGCAACAGTTGCTTATGTGTCAGCTGAAAAAGTTTGCGGTAATGCGATCACGGGTCGTGCGAAAATTTCGATATGTGGTGTTGCTATCTAGCGGTATGCGAACACGTTTTATCGACGCCAGCGGAGCCCTGAAGTCTGGCCCCGAACTATCTCGTTTTGTAGCAACAACCGTTTCTTGGTCAACTGAGCTATCTAGCGGTAATGCGATCACGGGAAGTGCAAAAAATTTCTATGTGCTGCTATCTAGTGGTATGTGATCACTTTTTATCGTCACCAGCGGAGCCCTGAAGCTTGGCTCCGAACTATCTCGTTTTGTAGTAACAGCTGTTTATCGGTCAACTGAACTATGTAGCGGTAATGCGATCACGGGCCGTGCGAAAATTTCGATATGTGGTGATGCTATCTAGCGGTATGCGATCACTTATTATTGACCCCAGCGGAGCCCTGGAGCTTGGCTGAGAACTATCTCGTTTTGTAGCAACAACTGTTTATTGGTCAACTGAAATATCTAGAGGTAATGCGATCACGAGCCGTACGAAAATCAGGTGCTGCTATCTAGTGGTAATGCGATCACTCCTTATAAACACCAGCGAAGCCTACATTAACTCTGATCTATCGCATAATTGATACCTTGATTGTTGATATTTTTGCCAATTATTGGTTGATTTATTGTCTTAATTCGTGATGTTACTAAAGCGGAAAACATAAATCATTAAATGATACTTCTTTTATCGATTTTGGTTAAATGTGAAGGGAGAAAGATGGCTCGTTACGAAAAGACACCTTTCAGAAATAGTATATTTGATAAGGGAAGCCAAACTTATTGCTTGATGTTTCGAAATATCGAATATAAATTACGTGGGATAACGTTACATTAATAGTAACGAGACGAGCATAACATGCGTAAAACAATCTTGAAAATATTGAAAATAACATTACTGTGAGTTTCTTAGGACCAATCAACGACGGTAGAGGAGATTGTGCAAGGAGTGGGAAGGAATTTGGTCGCAAACTTTAGATAGGAACCATCCCGAAATTCACCTGGGGTGATTTCGAGAACCATGGAAAACCGAAATCTCGATGCCCGGACGGGGATTTGAATCCACGTCGTCCCGGCTATTACGGACAACGTACTTTCATTACAAATTTCTTCAAAGTTCGGTGTAGGACATACTTTAATGAATGAACAGAGATTTTAAGCAGATGATTCTATTTTTTTCTGTTTCCAAGATACCTGCTCTAACATTAAAAATGCGAAAGTAGCGCTGTCTGTTACGTTTATACGACTAAACGGCTAACCAGTCACGATGAAATTTGATAGGGAAATACTATGTACCATAGGAAGGACACGGTAAAAGTTTTCCAGGAGAAATATCAAATTTTGTCATGAAGTTCTGAAAACTAACAGAACGGTGACAGGCAGACGGATAGAGTGTGTAAGTCTCTCTAAAGCCGCGTTCCCACGATCTCTTGTAACGGAGACGGGATGGGACGGGACGAATACTCAACAACACGCCATGGGAACAGGGCCGCCTCTGCTATCGGAGATGAGACGCAGCTACCCACTCTGTGTCGGTAAACATCACAGGCGTGTGTAGTGGTGCGCTGTTGACAACGGTTTGCAGCAGCGGTGCGAACCCCTTCTGTTTCTGTAAAGTGCTCTGTGTCAAACGATACTAGGCAACGTGGCTGGTAGGTGGCGGCGAGGTAAGCGAGGGCTAACCTGCGGCGCGTGCTTGTCCCTAGGTCCCGTCCCGTCCCGCCTTCGTTACATGACGTCGTGGGAACTCAGCTTAGTGTTATATCATTAGCTCAGGCTTTGTTTCTCTCGCAGTCAATTTGTGTATGACCTGTGGATGTACCGACAGAACTTATTGTATAGTATTGATCTAAATTTTCGCTGCAGGAAACTATTATTTTGTGTTTACCTAAAAGTTTTTGCCATCAATACAATAGTTCGGTGATAGTTTCCCCGTAATATTATCCCAACTCCGTACTTTTAGTGACAGATTTTACGTAATTTATAGTTTTCTATATCCATTTCTAGAAACAAGACCACGCGCACGAAGTCCCGGATAACAGCTACTACAAATATATTTGGGTCGTTCGTCACAAAAATTCCGGAACCCTAAGTATATAAAAAAAGACGAAATTTACACCGAACGTGGTAAAACTTCCTCGTATTCATTTCAAGTTTGTTCGTTCCTCTGCGATGCTCGGCGACATTCAAGGAGTCTACGCCAGAGAATTCGGACGAGATTCTTCTCCTATCTGACTCGCGTCTGGGGCGATCCGTGGACCCATAAATCTCTTTGAGAGCTGCCAAACTTGAGAGAATGCTACACAGACGCTGCCAGTGTTTTCCAAGTTGGTCCGTTTTGGTTGGAGCACCTGGTCTGGGGTCGCCGCTGAAGTGTACAAATCTGCCCCGCTGCTAGGGACACATGTTTTGGATCGGCGGCGCTCCTTTCAAAATACATCTGCCGCTCGTGGCGAACTCCACCTGGCTGATTAATCGCCCACCGAGAGGGCAGCTATTAATACGACTTTCATCTCGGTCTGGAGCTCTCACACACGCACCCTTCAGATCCCTAGATATAGCATATTCTCCTCTGCTGATATAAATGGGAACACCTTGCTATGCCGGAATATTCGTCGTGTATTCCCGCGTACTTGTCACAACTCCGGAGCGTGCTTGCTCGAACATTCGTCTTCGCTGATTTAGGAGCCGGGTATTAAATGTTTGCTACCTGCTGTTGGGTCAGGAGTTCCTGTGAAAAAAGGAGTGAATGGACCATTTTTAAGCCTAATCGATAACTCTAATAATAATTTCTTGGTGTTTTTCCACAGCAATTTGGTACATGGCAGCAGTTTTCAAATACCGTTTAAGCATTTTTTTTTTTTATTTTTTTTTGTAACTGCTTTACGTCTCTGAACAGCGAGGTCTTTTAGAGACGGGAAAGGATGGGGGCAAGGGATGGGAAGGAATTCGGCCATGGCCTTTTTAAGGAAGCATCCCGGCAATTGCCTGGAGTGATTTGGGAAACCATGGAAAACCCAAATCTGGATACCCGGACGGGGATTCGAACCGCCGTCTTCCCGAATGCGAGGCACAGCATTTTGAGGTACCGTTCAGGCAATTGAAATAACGTTGGTTTGAATTCACGATCGGTGGACCAGATTTTGGTTTTCCATGGTTTCCCAAAATCAATCCATGCTAATACTATGACCATGATCAATTTGTTTTGTATGGCTTGGTCTCTACGCCTCATCGACAGCGAGGTCATTAGAGGCGGGATGGGATTGGGGCAAGGAACGAGAAGGATTTTGGCCATGGCCTTTTTGAAGGAAGCATCCCGGCATTCGCCTGGAGTGATTTGGGGAAACCATGGAAATCCCAATTCTGAATGCCCGGACGGGGATACCATGATCGAATTGCTTCTTCTTCCTTCTCCCTAATAACCTCGACGTCAACAAGGTATAAAAACATAATTCCTGTAACGTTCGTATCTCAATATACCAGCCAGCAACAGACAGATTGTGTACTTGAGTTATTCCTCTCCCTAATAAATCATATAATTACTCTATGGCACGCTCAGATTGTTTTGCCTGGATTCAGGTACGTAACAGCAATGGAGTGAATAACAATAACGATACTGGCAATGAAATGCCGGGATGCTTCCTTCAAAAAGGCCATGGCCGAATTCTTTCCCGTTCCTTGCCCCAATCTAATGTTCATCGTTATAATCATTTGCTTATTAAGCTCAATTATTTTTAGTCTCACCCACTAAGTCGTATCTAAGGTTGACAGTATCGTTCCTATATCCCACCGCTAGATATTCCTTAGCGAACTAAATTCAAGTCACTAGTGACCAAAGTTGTTCAGCTTAGTAGCTAACACAGTGACCCCCATTCTCCTGTGGCAGGTGACTTTTCCTTGAGTTAACACTCTGAAAGTTTCTTTAAATGGAACTCCGTTGGTTATCTACTGTTTTTTTTTTTTATTAAATCCTCAAATACGTTTATTTATTGCGTTGTGCAGCATTCCTGACAGACCTGTAACAGACACTAACAAGAGCGAATCACAACTGAGAATAAATAATTCATCATATTTATTAATAGTTTTGAGGCAGTTTATCACAGGATTCGAATAAAAATAATTATCCTGGTTTGATGTTTTATAAAAGTTCTTCATTAATTACTCCACAATTACTATTGTATTATTATTTTCGTATCTGCCCTGGTGGACGACGAGACACCGGCAACTGTGTGCAGGCGTCCGGTGTGTAATAATTAGAGCGTGAGGATCTGCGCCCTTCACGCGATAGAAACAGATTTGCCAGATCCGGAGTATTTACAGTATTGGAGGAATGTACGTGACAAGCGGGACTCGATCCTGGTACCGTTGCACCGACCCGATCCAGTGTGGTGGTGTCTTAGGGGCGTCCATTAATTACGTGAGGTGAAATAGGGGGGGGGTGCAGGCCGGATAAAAAAAAGGTCTTCAAATGACGCGAAAGTCGATTTTAGGGGGGTAAAAACCGACTTTAGGGGGGGCGGGGTATAACCACCCTTGGGAGCCTAAAGAAAAGGTTGGAGGTCCATTCGTAGGGGGGGGTGGGGGAAGTCTCCGTCAAAATCTCACGTCATTTTACATGGGGGAGGGAGGGAGTCCTACCAAATCTCACCAGAGGGGAGGGGGCTACCAAATCTCACGAAGGAGGGGCTTCGGAATTCAGGAAAAATACCTCACGTAATTAATGGACGCCCCATTAACACCCACATCCACACTGGCGGGTCATTAGGTCATCACACTATACAGGGTGATGAAGGAGGAATGGTAAATATTGAACGAGGTGATAGTATGAACAATATTAATAAAAAAGTTTATAGAAACATGTGTCCGATCTCCATTTTTTTTGGAGACACAGGTGCTGGAACGTTATGCATAAAATAAACCTCAGAAAATAATCAAGAGCACACAAACAACTTATTAAAGCACTTTATTCATGCAAATCACACGCATATTTTAGAAAAGTTTAAATTAATCGTTCGATAATCCTGCCACGGACTTCAATACACTTTGCAGCTTTTCTGAGATGCGCGCGCATCTCGACTGAAAGTGCCAACTTCAACCATCAGTAAAGTGCTTCGATTTGTGTATTGAAGTCGATGGTGTGATTTTCGAAAAAGTAATTTAAAGTGTTGTAAAATTTGCGTGTGTTTTTGCGTGAATAAAGGTCTTAAATAAGTTATTTGTGTGCTCGTGATCATTTCCTGAGGTTTATTTTATCCATAACATTCCAGCGCCTGTATCTCCAAAACTAATGGAATGGGACACATGTTTACATAAACTTTTTCACTCAGTATTGTTGATACTACCACCTCCTTCAATATTTAGCATTTCTCCTCAATCACCCTTATATATTGATGAAAAATAATGGAAGTAAGGTCAAACGTTAGTAGCTAAGTGATGTAAATAGGGTAAAAACTGTGCTGCTAAAGGTGAATGGCCTTCGGCACATAGCCCAAAAAGCGAACAATTATATCCTTAAACTGTCTTTGATTAATGGAGAGCAATAAATGATTGTGTCGTCACAAAGTCTTTTCGTTATTCGCTTCAAAACTCAAGATAAGCTTTTATTTATTTTTAAAAAAATAGGGAAACGCTTTAGATGCCTAAAAACAGTATTAGAAAATGAGTATCAGTTTTGGAAATCCTTAAGAAACTAAGTGAGTATTTTTTCCGTCACCACTTATACATTTACAAACAGAAACTCTTTTCGACGCAGGAATATTAGTTGTGTCTGCCTGAACAATTGTTAGAACTGTTGGATCTTGACCAGTGCTTGCTCAAAACGTTAAATTTGACAAATTTCGGACGGTGCTACCTGTAACTGGCTGAGGAATTTCGAGGAGTACGTTCGGGATTTGGAAAAGGGTTCACTGATCTTTTTTTAAATGCTGTCAACCGTTCTGCTCACCGTTGCTGCTAACACAGCCTTAAAAAAAAATAAAAAAATAACTAAGCCGATCACTGTAGCTAGTAAAGGCGGTTTCAATAGGGATGGAATTTTACATTAATTATCTGTATTTTAATTTTTTTATATATTATCTAAAGACTAAAGTTGTTTTCGTATTCTCACAGTGTTTTAGGAAAATTGTTCAATCTTTGTCATGGTAATTTACTCTTGTCTCCAACTCTTTACGGATAAAATTGAACGCCAACTTAAAGTCCTATCAGCTATTTCTTTCCATGTTCTACTAATACTTCTAACAATATCCAGTTAAAGCCACATCACACATAAACGCTTTATACTCTCCCAGCACTCTGCTCATCCGCCATCCATCTGTCCCACGCATCTGGCAGGAAATCTAAAGGACTCCTATTCGAATCCCTGTCTCAGTGGATATTTTAAGGGCCTTAATAGTGACCTTCATCTCTGGCACGGCTTGATTTGTAATGTGAAATAGGCCAGAACGTTTCGAGGTTTGGGTTCCACTTTAAACTGTAGTTCCGCTATATTCGGCGGTATTACCGGTTTAGGTTAAGGTAGCAACGACAGAACCGCATAGGTGGCAAATCGTAACTTTGTTAGACGGCAACCACTGGTGATATACTGATCATTAATGCCATAGAAAATTATTATTATTATTACTACTATTTTCAAAGTCCCTCTAAAACGATAGATTGCATGAAGTGTTCTGGCAAGTCATTTATCCGCAGTTGTTTAATTGTTATAAAATAACGTTCAATACAATTTATCGTGTCTTACGACGTAGCAAAAAGTTCAAGTTGTCATCCAGAATTGTTACAAAATTATGATCAATGCCTTGCGCTCGTGCCTTACGCTGCAGCAAATAAATTCAGTTGTCGTCCTGGTCCAGGTTGAATTTCAACCTAACCACAAACTCCGCTAATATTGCCGTCAGAAGATCGAAGCCTCACTCACACGCGAATTAATAAATTCTCTGTATCGCATGTTAGTGACATAAAGCATGGTGATGTAAACTTGAGTCAAAATCTTCATGAGTTCTTACTTCTTCTTTTTCGCGATTGAAATAGGCTACATATTACAACTTTTGAACGGCTGACACAGTTAAATGCGGCTGAAATATGGCGTCTGTATAAGGAAATGAAAATAATAATTATGTCGCGTAATATTATTTTTTAATCCAAGTCTAGTCTGCTTAGCTGGTGATCAGTGTGGAACTTCTTTCATAAAAACAAAACGTGGCGTATATATATAAAAAATATTTTCTAAAAAAACTTAAATTACTTATGCCCCTCTGCTGTAATGTCAAATGCCAGTTGTCATTCTGACCTAGGATAAATTTAAATCTAATCAAAATTTGCGCTAGCATTGTTGACCGAAAATTAAAGCATTTATCTTAAAAATAGGTTAAGAATTTATCCAAAAATCTATATTTAACGAATGTAAATTTAAAAAAAAATTAATAATACTAATATGTTAATTTGAATACAATACATACTTTTGTTTCAGTGTTCAGCAAATCATTTCTCCACGGATGCTTAAATAAATTTAAGTCTACTGTTATCTAGTCTCTGGTCGTAATTAATTCGGCAATGAAGGCTACTCGCGTGACGTCACAACGTGACAGACATTTGTACACAGTGACCAAGATTAGCGTTTTATTAGTAGAAGTTAGTAGAGGCAATATCGGTTTGAAGGCGTGAAGTAGTTTTGAAACATTGTCAGTTAACTTTTGGCAGTATCATAAACCGCTCGAAAAGTCAGTTCCGTGTTTGAGTCTGGAGTTGCTTCGGCTAGGCGGACGGTAAAAAATGTGGAGATAGGGATCCGTTGTGCGCGCTCCTGAATGGAAACCGCCGGGCTCCTCTCTACTTGTTGGTCGCTTCACAATGGCCTCCTTTGTGGCTGCTTCAACCAACAGCCGCCGCTCTGTATCGCCGGCTCTGTTTTTTTCGACGTCGCTCCCCTCCTGTCCTGCCGCCGACATCCAATCCCACATGAACTGATCACTGTCGCTACCAACATTGCCTAAAGAAAACCACCAACTTGCTCACTCTGGTTAGATTACAGTAAAATCTTTTCCATTTCAGACCAAATTGTAGATTTATAATCAATATTTCAATTTCTGCTCATAGAACAAAGAGTTTAAATACTGTGCACTAAAAATTAAGGTTTCAACAAGTACAGTCGCTGCCAACATTTGAGCAACAAGATAACTAAGGGGCTTTTTAAAAGGCATTATTACTATGTAGTAAAGATTTTAAAAATTATGACTAAAAAAAATAATTGAAAAAATCAATAACCACTGGTGACTACTGTTGCTAAAAAAAAAAAAAAAGAATAGAAATAAGGCATTTTAAAGACAGTAATTAAAAGTAGATCCAAATGTTATAAGTTTCATATTACTGCATATATATATATATATCTGTATTTGGCACCTGGACTCCAGCAATAAAAACTAATTCGTTGTCATAACGAGAACGTAAATTAGTTTAGTAACAAAGGTCAATTCAAGTGGGAGTGAAATTTTCTTTTATTATTATTTGTATTTGTGTTTTTCGCATGCACTATAAAACAGCACAAACTTTCGTAGACAAAAAATGTGCTAGTGTTGCATAGTAAGAGTGAAGAATTCTAGAAGTATTATGTGCCGAAGTAGGAATCGAAAAGTGTCTAAATCGCTGCAAAATGTGAGCAGAGACAAACGAAATAACATATCGGTTTCGGTGCGGGATAGAGACTACAGACTGAAGAATAAAATTGTTACTGGATAATTCACTATAAACAAAAATTACGCACGGAAACTGAACAAAATTCAGATCGCGCTGCTAATGATCGGCCTTCTACATCAGGGCCAACACATCAAAATGAAGAAACAACCATGTCGCATGTAGAACGTTCTGACTCTCCCCATTGGTGATAAAAAATTTGGAATCAAAAATATTGCAAAACTGATTGTCTGGCAACAATCAACTTACGACGAGAACGAGGTAATTGCAAGAAATGTATTGCTCTCAAGATTGTAAAAAATGTGTATGATTCTAAAATTGTAACATATTTAATCCATAATGATCAGTACAAATAAAAGGTTAGGCTTGGTCTCTGAGAATTTTGCTATCGTAACCGTATTGCTGACGTCACGTCCCAGATCTTCGTTGGCGTACTACAACGATCAGATTTGTTACTGCAAACTCGAGACTATGCAAGTTGTTTAAAAACAGTTTCATTTAATTAATCGTTAGCGTAGAAATGGATTGCAAAATCACCGAAAGGAAAGTATTAGTGAAAAAAATACTCCATTCGGATTAAATCTTTATCTTGATCTATGAGGCCTGGACCCGGATCAAAACTAATATCAGGATACATAACGTATGTTGGTGAGTTAATTAAATTTACTTAGCAACTGCTGAAACACGGCTTACAACAACATAATATAGCATTAAATTGGGAAATTTTTTTTTTGTTTAACTGACACACCCACCTTTAATTATTTCAACGTCGACGAGGAGTAAATCCACAAGAAAAATAATTAAAAAAAAAATACTGACGCAATATTCCTGACGTTATTGTTTCACACGCTTGTAAGTAGTTCTGAAACTATCGCGAAGTAAAATAAAATCTAAATATGAACAGGGGGACGTCCATTAATTAGGTGAGCTCAAAACTTGGGGGCAGAGGTCCGGCATAAACTTACGAAATCTCATTTCAGGGGTGATTGGTAAAAATCTCACAAAAGTTCTTCAAAGCTATACGGTAAATCTCAGGCTTATTGGCGTTATTCAATAACAATTGTATTTAGCTAAAGAGGAATCTATTAATTTCGTGAGGTGAAATAGGGTGGGTCTAGTGAAATCTCAGCAAGGGGGAAGGGGGGTGGGTTGACGGGAAAAAAGGTCTACAAACGGCGCAGATGTCCTAGAAAACCGACTTTAGGAAAGAAAAAAAAATGTCTTAAAAAGCTGCTAGGTCAAATAGCAGAGAGGGGGGGGGGGGGTTCATCAAAATCTCACTTCATTTTAGGGAGGGGGGTCTGGCCAGATCTCACCAAATCTCATCAGAAAAGGGGGGGTCCGGAATTCTGGATATTCAACTCACGTCATTAATGCAAATGGGAAGAAATTTTTGACGGGTTTAAAAGTTAGTATTGGAAATATTGTATTAGTTGCGATCACAATATTCATTTAATCCCCAGAGTGTGTAGCATGTCTGCAGCCTAAATCGGAACTATCTTGTACTCGCTACTACCCGCTACTTCGTAAGCGTGGACTTAGAGTTTTATCGCTAGAATTAGACATAGAAAGATTTAAGTTACGAATAAGGTGTCCAAAAAAACACGGATTTGGAATAATATGCCAGGGGAGCCATCGTCATACCATTCTACTATTGAACCTGTCTCATGAAGAGAACCAATATGTGTTAAAATAGCAATAAACTGAGGAAGGGAGGACTGAGGGTGAGTACTCACCATAGATCCTCCTGCAGGTTTCCATTTGTGGTTTAAAATTATATTACTTTGTTGGGACATCTTATGGCTATACCGAGTTTGCATGGCTGTTCTTTGCTAAGATATATAGCCTTTCGGGATTGGAAACCAGTGAACAATCTACATTTAAAAAAATAACAGTCTGATGCAGTGCAAATCCATATCTATTCTATATTATAACTTGTGTCTGTACACGGAAAGATCTTACACAATTTGACTGCGAGAGAAACAAAGATTGAGTGACTTATATAAAATTACAGAGACTTAAACATATTATCTGTCTGTCTGTCCCCGTTTCGTAAGTTTTCAACATTTCTAGACAAAATATGATATTTATCAGGAGAAAAGTATCTTATGCCCTTCCTAATGATACATAGAATTTCCTTGTTCATTAAGATCTGTTAAAACTTTACAAAGAGACAGGAGTGTGTCCTATATAGTATAATATTAATAAAGATTTATATTTGCATATTATACTTTAATATATTATACGAAAATGATTTTTCACTGGCGTGAAACCGTAGCGTCCTTATGTACATTGCCTTTGTTTGGTTGTCCTGCGTCAATATATGTAGCCTTGGTTATTGGAAAACGGTGAGCTGGCTACATATAAACACAACACAATAGTCTGGTGCAGCGCATATCCACATCTATACTAAATAATAATATGTGTCTGAACATGGACAGATCATGCACAGCTTACCTGCGAGAGAAGCAAAGCCTGAGTAACCGATATAAGATTACAGAGACTTAAACACGCTATTCGTCTGTCTGTCACAGATCGGTTAATTTTCAGAATTTCATGATAAGAAATGTTTTTTATCCAGAAAAATATTATCCTATGTCCCTCCAAAAATTACATAATATTTCATCAAGATCGGGTTTGTCGTGAAAACGTAACAAACAGGCAAAGAGACAGAGGTAATTTCGTATTTAAAATATTAATAAAAATGTTGTATTTGCATATTATACTTTGGTGTGGTGTTGGTAGAGCATTTTCAGAGGCGTGAAACCGTTGCATCCTTACGTATCATCATACTGGAAACGGATTTCAAATTGTCTTTGTCCCTCTGATTGGATTGACTACCCCATAGCCGTGTCGCTCTTTGTTCGGTGATCACCACTGTGCGGTCCGGTCTTCACCCTCGAGACACGACCCCCTCCCCTGCGCCCCTCTTCAGTCCTCGTCGGTACAGATTATCGGCTGGGGACTGGGTTGGGGGGCAGTCCCCAGACCCCCCACACCAGCGCCATCTCGGTCCCCCATCTTTAATTATTCGTGCTCGGTGTGCGGGGTTGGGTTGGGTCGGGCCGGACGTTGACGGATGGCGGACAGCAGTGGTCCGCGGTTGACGGATTTGTCCGTCATGCGGCGGGGTGGTCGAGGGGGTGGGCAGACATTGATCCGTCACCCCGCGCCGGGCGGACAGTGGAGTTCGGGGTGCGTCCTGTACGCGGGGAATGGGACGATCAGTCATCCGGCGTGGCTGTCACCAGGAGCTGGGCGGTCGGCAAGGACGCGACATTCGGACTGCCCCCGACAAGGACTGATGGCGCCGGAAACGGAACACTGTGCCTCACTCGGAAAAATTATCCGCTAATTGAGTGGATGCACTAGCTTTCAACAGACCAGTTATTTATCCATCAATTACTACTAAAAACTACGCATTTCTTCACGTTCATGTGCATGTTGGAAGTGTCCACTCATTTTTTAAGGCTAAAAGCGCTCTGAATGAAAGAAATACAATTTATCGGATCACTCATTTATCGTCCCTCTCAGACTTATGACTTCTATTTTTTAAGTGAAATTTCTTTGGGCACAACAGGATAAAATAAATTACCACTACGCATTAAGTGCGCATGCACCACAACGTTCTGCGCATGCGCGTTTAACCCTTTGACTGCTGCCGGCGGATCGTGTACCTGCCGCGCTGTGGCCTGCTACCTGCGCTAAGTGATTATCCCTGGGGACGGAGCCGTCCGAGCGGCTCCACACGCCCTGTGCTGAATGTTTCTGGCGAAGCACTGTGACCTCTCACGACTGATACAGAATAAATGCTCTCACTACATAGTTTCTCTGCAAATAAATTACTACAGAATAAAACTGAATCATTAACCCTATTTTTCATAACTAATCATTATTTCTTGCTTGCATTTTTCTCTCTATTTTTGCAGCTTTTGTCGAAAGCGTGGTGATTCTTAAATTTACGTCAATAGTTTACAGTTCTTTCTTGGCAGTTTCTGTAGGTCCCTTACTGTATTAGAGTGTTATTGTTGATTCGAAAAAATGCTAGAAATATTGTATTCCACACTTACATACCGCGTTCAGACCACCACTGTAAAATTAGAGATATTCGAACTCATACAGAGAGTTAAAGCCATCCGATTTTTCCTCGCGCTATTCACGAATATAGAAAGAGACCTTAAAATGATTCCCTATTTGACACGCATGTCCCAATAGTGTAACATCAAATGCGTGACTAACTGGACGAAAATGATTTTCTAGTTAGATTTATCGCCAAGACGTAATTTCTTCGTAGCCGTTTCACTATCACTTTCTGATTCTTCAGAACAACTAACTTGTTGAAACATGAGACTGCATAGTCACCCCTCCTGACGAGTATGTTTTAGGATTATAGCTTTCCGATTTTGTGGAAAAGCTATCACTTCCATCAAAATGAAGTAGTTCATCCTCAGTGTCGCTCATCGTAAGAATCTCCATGATTTATTCCTCAATGCACCCACGACGTCTTTCAATTTTCTTTATAAAATACAGGACACAAAGAACACTGATGTAATTTTCGTTGAACAGTGAACTGTAGAGCGAAGCCTAGGCTCCCAGCAGACAAACATTCGTACGATAAGCTAGCGACCAAAACTGCAAAAGGCTATTGAGAAATGTGGCGAGAAGTCTGCTTTACGACTCAGGTAGCGGCCCGTCTATATTCGTCATCAGCACACAGGTGGCGGTGGGCGGGTGCGGCTTATCTCGTCATCAGCACACAGGTAGCGGCAGGCGGGTGCGGCTTATCTCGTCATCAGCACTCAGGGGAAATGCGACGGCTGCGGCTATACCCGTCATTAGCAGTCAAAGGGTTATCATAATGCGCATACACGTTTAACGTTCTGCGCATGCGCATTTAACGTTCTGCACATGCGCATTTAACGATATTTTGATGCAAGCAGCTAACATATTGCCCGATGTCACTTAGGCTCGTGTTAAATGAATTATCATAGTAAATATGAAACATGTAATTCTTATTTTAGTTACCATAATCCTCTGACTACAAAAGAATGATACAAATAATAATAATAATACTGATAATAACAATAAATATTAATATAAATAATAGTCATTATTAAGCTCATCAACATAATAGCTACAAATGTGAACACAATTTAGTAGGTTTTATTTGTTACAAATAAAAATATTATTGTGCTCAAGTCTCGCATGCTCTTGATTGTAAGAACAGTTATTGGAAAATTTTGTCAAAGTTGTTATTGATATAAAGGCTCTAAACGCAAAAGAAAATGAGAATAAAATTAGGTGTTTCCACAAAGATCGTAATGTTACCATCAAAGCAAGTTTTCCCCCAAAGTGTACCAGTATAGAGAATCCTAACATCATGGTGTATACATTATAACAGTGAAATCGCAGAGTAAGCTACAAATAGGAGCTGGACTGCTCTAATGTCGTCGAGGAAGTCGAAAAAAAAAGAGCAAAAAAAAAAAAAAACAGACTTAGGCTCTATAATCTAGTGAAGCGTGCTTTAGCATTTCGATAATTTTTATTTGTTTACGCCAAATAAAGTAATGAAGTTCCTATTTACTGTACAGATGCAACAAGGTGTATGGATTGTAAACTCGAGCGTGAAAGAAACATCAAAAAATACACAGATAAACATTCAGAAATTTTTTTGTATGACCCAGAGGAGTTTCACTTCTTGCTCATGTACACACTCATACACGTAATTTATTTTTTTTCATATAATTATGCGCCTCTTCGACATCGAGGTATTTTGAGAAGGGAGCGAACTGATCAAGGAATGGAAGGGATTTCGGTCATGGCCTTTTGATGTAACCACCACTGTGTTTCGCCTGGAATGATTTTTGGGAAAGCATGGAAAACCCAAATCTGGATAGCCGGACGGGGATTCGAACCCGCATCCTTCCGAATGCGAGACCAGAGCGTTACCACTTACCCACCACGCTTCGTACTAGAGCCGGGAGATCATGGTGGGAAAGGAGCGGGGATGAAATTAGCCATGGCCTTTTGAAGGAACCACCCTGGCATTCACCTGAAGTTAATTCGAAAAATCATTGGGAAACCGAGATCTGGATAGCCGGACTTGGATTTGAACTCGCGTCCTACCGTGTACCATGCCCGAGCTCATACTTCCTGAACCCTTCAGATTAGACGTAAGTTCTGCTATTACTACCGCAAACACTGTTAAAAACTAAAATGTTTACAAATCATGGAGGGATGGGAGATAAATAATTATAATTTCGTGTGGTCGTAATGATCTGGTGACAGTGTTTCTATATTGGATGCACATTCAGCTCCTGTCGTAGAAGCCTTAACCTAGCCTGGCAATCCTACCGGGTACAGGGGCCCTACAGTTTAACGTGGAATCCGTACCACGTAAGCGTTCTGGCGTACTTCACGTTACACAGCAAGCTGTGCTAATGGTGAAGGCCGGGTTAAGTGCCTTTGAAAATCCCCGCCGAGAAGGGATTCGAACTGGGGACCTTCCGATCCCCAATCAGACACCTTAAACACTGAGCCTCCAGACTGATCATAACGGGGCGGGGGGGGGGGGGGGAGGGGGATAATTATATTGAATTCAGTAGGGAAATGAATAAAAAAAAAAATTATTCACTGATCTTCAATGGAATAAAATGAAAGCTGGCAACGAAACAACTGCTTTCATTCCGGCGAAAAACAGCAAAAAAAAAAAATCTCCTTTATTTCCTAATCTACAGGCTCATTTAATCATTCATAGTTTACAGCAATATATACCCACTAAAGTTTACAGGAAATCTATAGCGATAGAAGTTCATAGTTATCACAGGATGATTAAATTAGTAATTTTGTAAAAATGATACTTCGGAAAAAAAAAAAATTGGTCCTCCTTTTATTTCCGACACTGCTGAGCAAACAATTATTTCGAGATTTGTAGTGTAAGTACCCAGCTAAGTTGAAAGGAAAACAGTAGCAATATATAGATTGTTACTGTTTTGGTTTTTTAAATATAATTAAATGAGAACTTTTGAAAAAGTTTTTACTTCAGAAAACATAATTTTGATATATGGTTTCATACGAGTACAGTATTGATTATTCATTATAATAATTTTCTAAATTTTTTACGACATCTGACTAAATTTTTTTCCGACTGATTTTGTTTTTTGTTTCTTCGATTTATGCTTACCATTTGAAACACATTGCATCCATACGAAAAATGAACTGAATTTAAAAATCACTTGTTATTTTTATCAGGCTATAGGTTTTCCATGATTTCCCTCAATAATTTGAGGCAAATGCCGGGATGATTCCTCCAAAATGCCATAGCCGAATTAATTCCCATTAATTCTCCTCTATCATGTCTCGGCTTTAATCCTTACGACGTTGACTGACCAAAAAATCACAACAAAAAATAAATCTCATTTAAAGGGCTAGATTCCTGAGACATTCTGTACCTGCGCCGAACATGCTTGCAGACTTGAATTCATTGCTACCAACCCACCGAATCATAAATCACTAGTTCAATGCTGAGCTAAGAGACGCTAAAACGCGGAAGCCGACAGAAAGAAGTGTGTTGCATGGAACGCTATCAGAGTAAGCGACTATTAGCAATTACCTGGGTTGGCACTCAGGTTAATAACACGCCTGGTCAGGCTCCACCTGGATTGGATCACACCTGGATTGGATCACACCTGGATTGGTCCCAGCTGCTCTCGGAGAGAAAGACGTCTGTCCCACGTGAGTTCTATGCATGTATTTAATAGCACCTTAAACGGACCGTTCATTACTTGCAAATCAGGGGGCTTCATTACTATGTTGCCAGCACTGGGCACTTGTTGCTACAAATTGGACCGAGAAATAATTTTACGTTTCGTCGGGAAAGTATCTCGCTATTTAATGATCGTCTTTTTGTCTGTGTAAGTCTGTACATCTCAATATAACCTCTACAGCCGGCACCATCAATTAACGACTTAACATATTCTAATCCTTGTCCACTACGACAACTCTTATTTTCAACCACGCACTGAGGAGACCGCGGGCTAAAATCCCCGTTCGACCATCCAGATTTTGGTTTCCCATGGTTTACAGAAATCACTCCAAGTGAATGCCGGGATGGTTTCTACAAAACGCAATGGCCGAATTCTTACCCATTCCTTGCACCCAGTACTTTTCTGCCTCTAATGATGTCGACGAGGCTTAAAGACTTAAGCAAAAAAGATTATATTTCTACCTTCTACATCTACATATATACTCTGAAATTCGCAAAATTGTGGGTGGCAGAGGGTGCTCAGCACGAAAGCTAATCTCTTTGTTGTGCATTCCAATCCCGAATGGTACGAGGGAAAAAATAATTCATATAAAAATCAGTGCGGCACCTTATTTCTCTAATCTTATCTTTCCTGTCATTCCGGCTCAAATAGGTTGGTGGACGAAGTATTTCACTACACTCGTAAGTGAATGTGGGAGTACACATGTTTACAAATAAGTTTAAACGAAACGTGTGCCATCTATCTACCAGAGACTCCCAGCCCTGTCTACTAATCAGTTCTGTGACGCTTTCATAAGGACTACAGCAAGTGGTCACGAATCGAGCGGCTCTTCTCTGTACTTTCTCTATACTGTCAATCAACCTCTTACGAAACGTATCCCAAACGGCAGAACAGTAGTCCAAATGTGAACGCACAAGAGCTTTGTACGCTATCTCCTTTGTTTGTTTATTACAATTTTTCAAGACTCGACCAAGGCATCGCTGCCTAGAATTAGCTCTACCTGCTAACTATTAATGTGTAAGTCCCATTTCGTGTTCCCTTGTACTGTTACTCCCAAATATTTCACAGAATCGACCATACCAATTACCGAACTGTTTATCTCGTATTTCTGAACAATCGGATTCTTTTTGTTAGTTATGCTCATTGTCTTGCACTTTTTACAATTTAGTGTCAGTTGCCATTGAGCGCACCATGCCAAAATAACATCCAGATCACGCTGAATTTGTAAGCAATCGACCGAATTCCTTACTTCCCTATAAATAACCGCGTCATCCGCAAACAATTTAAAAATGCTTACCTTCCCGTAATTTTCATGATATCGACAAGTACTAGATGCTAAATGTTGATAGCCTAATGAAGGAAAAATAATAAACTAAATTTACTCACAAACTATATAATGTTTCAATACGAAAATTCTACGCACCACAGTTGCAGAAAAAAGTTAACTGTCTAAAACTTAGGAAGAGAAAAATATTATTGTCAAATCAAAGCGGTAATGCCCACTTCCATTAAACCAGAAAGAATAATAGTTAACTCTACAATAGGCATCAGATTCAGTAATGGATAAGAGAAAAGGTATCCAAGAAAGGACGTAACAGGAAAGTAAAAGACGTCAAGAAAAGTAGCATCGAGATTAGCACACAGAATTAGGAAACACCGTGGTACTTGTATGGCCAAAATCGATGAAAAGAAGAAATTTTAATAACTTGGGATAAAGCAGTAAAGTTATACGCCACCAACGAGGGTAAATTGCATGAACAAAATTCTTAGGATAAACACTTTTCGCTTACATTTTGGGGAATCTTTTTCCTGATAGAAAGAATCTTCATTTTTTTATAGTAGCTTTCTGAGGCTTATTATTCAATATCGTGGTTACGTTTTTGAAGCAATTGTAATCCTAACCAATGCCAAAACACACATAAAATATCTCTCAAAGAGGTGTGGTACTTTATATATTTCATACCAAGAACTGTGCTGAAATATTATTGTTGCATGACAATTTTTGTAGCATACCAAAGAGAAATCTTGTATTTTATCAGGGATCATCTTCGTAGCAGGAAAGATGGTTGACAAATTTCATGTCACGTACTGTCCTGAAATATGATTGCTGTTGAGATTCTATAACACAATACAACAATATTTTTCGACATTTCCAAAACGAAACCCTGTATTTGTACAGAACGTCTTTAAACAGTTGATTTCCAGGTAAACAGAATTTGGCATATCCACACTTCTTCCTGTTGGGCCATTGCACTTAATTTCTTGCTTCAGTTTGCAAGATAGCACAGAGTTGCAAAACATGTGCTTTGAAAAATATGAATTGGTTTCAGCAATTCAAATTCGTAACAGTGTATTCACTAAGCTATTTCACGCATGTTAGGCATTTCCACGGTAATTATTATTTCCAAACACCTATTTATATTACCAGTAGCGCAGAAGTTGACTCACAAATATAACTTTAAATCGGCAGCGTTATTGCATTACAATAATTTACATTATAATAAATTTATACATTTTTTAAAAAATATTTATATAATCAGTATTAAATATTACCCCTGCGAGAACTAACCTACTATTTTCTGAGAGAGATTCTGTCTGTTTATATGAACGAGTATCACAAAAAAAACTGAAGCTCGAATTTTGATACACTGTAACTATATCACAGCATATAATCTGCGGGATGTTTTTCATTTTTATATGAAGACAGAGAGCTGATAAATTTAATACAAAAATGTTTACAAATTAATATCCGTTTACCTTTGAAAGTGATTCACAAAAAAAAAAAAAAAAAAAAAAAAAAAAAAAAAAAAAAACTGCTGGTTGCATATTATCGAAATATTTATCGTGATTTCAACGTGCAAACGACATAATATTAGATTTTTTTCCCCTTATTCGCGATGTTTTAAGGATTACGTGATAGTTTTAAGAGAGAGATCCATAATTTAACACCTAGTTACGAAATAAACGAGACGGCAAGTGTGATCAAGCTAAACTGGAATCATATTTTCTTTTAGAGTTGCGATTTTTTTAAAAAAAACTTTGAAAACTATATATATATTTGCGTTCAGCTTCGATTTGTAAACTAATGACTTAATACGTTCTTTCATTGCAAAATATCGTTTGTGTTAATGAAGTTTAAGTCCAATTACTCAGAAATGATACAATGAAAATTTAAATTCTTATTCACTAATAATATTTATTTTTATAGTTTTTGTGTAATGTTGATCCAATTATTTTTTTTTTTGTTTTTTGCTTTACGCCTCGTCAACGTCAAGGTCACTAGAGGCGGGAAAGGAGTGGGAACAATGTAGGGGAACGAATTTTACCATGCCCTTTTGAACGAAACATTCCGGCATTTGCCTGGAGTGGTTTCGAGAAATTATGGAAATCATAAATCTGGAGAGATTCATACTCGCGTCTACGACACTTGGTCATTCATATTTCCTTAGAACCAAGATTTAAAAAAAAATAAAAAAAATATGGCTTTTAGTAGCAGAGATAATGCAGCCACGACAGCGTGCTAAAATGAACCCAATGTAACTTAAAACATGTATCATGTGAACTTAGTAATTTTCTAATTTATTTTCTTCCTGGAAAGTTTATAAAGTTTGAAATTAACATTTAGCTAGAGGGATTAGTATCCTACGTAGTATGTTCATTGATCCTTGAAGCTGACAAAAAAAGGTGCTCATATATCTTCTACATAGCGTCTATTAGATTGAAAATAGTAATTATGAAAATATTTCCCTATTCTATATTGAATGCAACTTACGTTTTTTCGATTTTTTTCGATGTTCCTTGTTGAGACTTGCTTCTTAAACGTTTCGTCATATATTTTTCATACCTGCATCCCCTACATACGCTGCTAACCGTTGAATAATTTTGAAAAAATCGTCATAAAAAGAGATCCTACAAAATTAATAATTTTTATGCATATTTAAGTTCCACTGTATCCAATTCACGTAAACAACGATAAACTTCTGCTACGAAGAATAAAATGTCTGTCCAAGATATTGTCAAACACCTATATAAAAAAAAAAAGACATTAAACCATAAAAGAAAAAGTAGAGACTTTATTGGCTTTATATACTGACAGTGGAAAGTAAATGTTAGTGCAGGGTACTGAATTAGCTATTTTTAACTAAAGGTAAAAATACAAAAATGTGCAACGAAAGAGTTGACAAGCTAAGTACAGAATAACTACATCCCACGGAAAAAATTCATTTTTGTTTCTCAATACCATCAGAAGGATTTTTTCCCGATTGGACTAATTTCATATTAAGCCAAGAAAACAAAAATCGCAATGATTAATTGTAATATTTTTTTTTAACTTAAGAATCTGTCGTAACATTGTCACTAATGTAAAAACTAAAGTATAATATTAAAAAAACAGAAATTAAATTTTTCAGTGATTATTTATAATTAACCAAGTAAAAACCTGTTCAATTAATCTTTGGAAACGGTTAAGGCAAGCTGAATAGTTTCACTTGTATTTGCCACAATTAACAAAAATAAATGATGTCCTCTTTTGCCTGACAGATTAATCGCAGCTTCTCAGCATTAGTTCTACTTTTCACGTTGCAATACACAACAGAAATGCGGCAAAATAAATACCGTTATTAGTCCGATGCTCTGTTGAATGGTTCTATACCAATTAAAAATATGAAGCACCACAAAATTATCGATAGCTATCAAGCAACTCTTCATGTCTTCTATATACGACGACACAATTCAGTTTGGTGAATTTACTAGGACAACAAAACTATTAATGTTTATGTTTTTCCTTTGATTGCTTTTCTTTTTGGAACTTAACGGTGTCTGAGTTTATAAAAACAGTTGTAATATATTGCAATGACTGAAATACAGTTAATAATTATTTGCCTAAGTAAGAACCGTCTCAAAAGCATAATAGCACTAGCGATAAGAACAAATGCAAGAACTGTTAGTTTCTCACATCTAGTTAGCACTGGCATAAAAGTTTCATAATGCTATAAATATATGGAGGACATGACTTTATTGAAATATGCTGTTATAGAATGATGTTAAAAGCTAGGTGGATATTAAGGAGACAAAGTTTGGAATATATGCGACAGATAATTATGGACTTAGACTGTAATGCGTATAAAGAGAGCTCAGGATAGGAGGAGATGGAAGATTGCATCAAACAGAAAAAAGGAAAAAAAAAAAATACTGGTTGAGAATATTTTTTTTGACCGCTTAACGTCTCTTAACAACCAGGTCTTTAGAGGCGGGAAAGGACGGGGGCAAGGAATGGGAAGGAATTCCACCATGGCCTTTTGAAGGAAGCATCCCGGCATTTGCCTGCTGGAGTAATTTGGGAAACCTGGTTGAGAATAGATTTCTGTCATAAGTCATGTCATTAACCTAAAACCAAAAATAAGTTCAAAGGTAGAAATTAAATTGGTGAATATGGGATTTCACCTAATGTAGTATGATGTGAAAACCACATGTAAAAAAAAAAATGTTATGAATATAGTTATTTACTTTTATTGATATATTTTACTGCACGATGATTAGGATCTTTCATGGGGATTACTAAACGAGTACCCAAAAACAAATGAATAAAACATAAATTTAAAAACTTATATGTAATCGGACTAGAAAATTTTTTGGATATTAGTGTTAAGAAATGCAGAAATATATGCGAATATTGCTCTTGTATTTTGTGTGGAGCTCATAATAATGAATAATATGTAACTATTGCTGGCTTGCAGTCGCTTTTTAAAATACTGAATTATTATTTGATAAAGAAGTTAATGTAACTGTTGTTAGAATATTCCAGCAATAGTTGCATTAGCGCGTTTATTGAGTAATAATTAATTACGATAAAAATGTAGACACAGAAAAATCACTACATTGCAGAATGGAAAATAAAGCGAAGCAGTATATTAAGAAAAGTTGAATTTTCATTTATAACCCCACTTTCTATACGGAACAGAATTTGAACCTGGGTACAAAACACGGATGATAATTGATACTATCGTACTAAAACTTGTTCCGAAAAGAAAATCTAAAAAATTGACCTCGCGTTATAGAACCATTTAGGAAATGAAGCTTAGAAATTGAGCAAACAGGAAAACAAATGTATCTATAGTAAAATGAAAAATAGTATCTCTGACAGAATAAGAGAAAGAAAAAATATTTTCGAAATTGTATGTGAAGGAAAGAAATGAAAGATTTAGATGCTATGAATCATGTAGATTGGGTTTGATTCTGAACAGAGCGTAAGTATGAGACGAAATACCGGAGAAGAAGGAAATGATAATATTATGTGAAGCTAAATACAGACGATACAGAAACATAACCATGTAAGAGACTGCATAACAAGAAATATTTCGCACGGTCGAGCAGGTACACACACAAATATTCGTGCACACAGATGCAAAAAACACAAACTGTTAATATTTCTATATTAAGACCTTGTAAGATACATTGGACGGTATGTCATATGTAAACAAATATCAGTCACACCGGAAGGAAATAATTAAAAAATACGAAACGCCACTACGTTAGTAGGCATACATTAAAACATTGTGTAAATTGTAAACAAGTATGTATCATCCACATCAAGTTGTTGTGACCCTATTTGTGAGTCTGTTTGAAGGCCCACTTCACCAGTGTCGTCGTTTGACCACTAATTAGTACCGTAATTATTGCGATGCAGCAACAGGTTTAATCAGCTCCCGCTTCGCAATAAACACACATTTCGTCTCACGCAAGGACAACAGATTTCGGTAACAATTTGACTCACTGGAGAAAATCACTAGCCCAAAAGAGAAGTTAAAATAAAAAAATTTACACCGGCGCTTCACATATAATGAGGGGACAACACAATATCATGTAAAACCATTAACCAAACAACCGCAAAGCAGATTGTTTTGAAGAGAAAAACAACTCTACAATTCACATGTTTTATTGCATTAAACTGTCTTAAATTTATTCGGACACTTGCAATATTACTTTTTTCGCCAATTGATTTATTTTAATCGGTAGAAGTCACACTGTTTTAATTATATAATACAAATAAATATAGAAAGATGGACAAAACTACTAATTTCCTTCTATAAATTTGATTAGGATAGCTTTTGTGTTGCTAATCAGAAATATTCTTCATCTAGCCATATTAAGGTCTACTATACGTTCTAGTGTTGATGATACAGATGGGAAGAAATTATTTTCCAAAATACTAACGCAAACATATAATACCATTTTTATACCTTTGGTGTTACAAGATATAGTACATACAAAATTAATTTCAGATGCGTAGCTATGAAGAATAACTATTATCTCATTTCACACAACTGATCCAGTTGTTCAATGTTAATCTCACATGAAGATCAGGATTCACGCTAATACATGTTACTTCATAATAGAGTATACCTCTGTTTATCCAACAACAAAAATTGTTGATTAAGCTTTTAGGGGAAAAATTATTGAATGAATTCTTTTAATTATTATCTGTCTGTGTAGTAAGTTACACAAAATCGTTTGAAAAGTACAAATAAAGGAGAGGTTAACAAAAAACCATTCATAACAGTAACATTGTAAATAACAATAGATAAAAAATTCGTTTGCTACGAACAGAGTAGTTAATCACTGAAATCATTTAATAAAAAATGTTTAGCTGAAGAACTGTTGGAAAAAATTGACACAGAAATAAACAGGATGGGTAGAAACAGAGGGAATTTCGAGATAGACCCAATAGAAACAAACACAAACACGGAAGTAACGCAGTTTGTACAGACAAAAAAGACGAATACTATACTCTTCTACTTTGCTAATTTGCGATTGACTGTTCTCGAAACAATTATATATTTGTATAATCTCTAACAAGTATCTTTTAAAGAGAAATTGGGGCTACATAACATTTGGCTAAACCAAAAATATTTACTTTTTTGCTTCTATTAATTCAAAAGAAACTTTGAAAAGGCGCACAGCATTTGTAATGTCACAAAAAATGATAGCACATTATTTTTTAAAAAAAAATTGGACATTGTAGTGTCGTACATATCAAATCTTTGTGCAGACCATTACGGTGGTAAACCAAGGAATACTTTGAACAAACATTTGTGTAAACTACATTAAATAAACACAAGGTAAAGGCGGATTCCAAAGCGTTTAGTGTACAACTTGAATAAAAATATTGACACCGTTTCTATAAACAAAACGTTCTAAACTAAATGCCCAATAAATCCACAAGTATCATATGCGGCATGTAAAACTTCATATCTTTCGTTGATCGGTATACTACGGCCATGCCTGAGGCATTAATCACAAATTAAATCATTTTGCTGTAGAAATACTCAGTTAGGTTAGCATTTCTGAAAGTAAAGATCGGAATCCAAACATTAAAACCTCATCAAATTTAAAGTTCTTCTTCTTTAGGAAGGGGGACGAAATAATACAGTTTCAAGACTTAAAAAAAAAAATATGCCTATAACACCACAAAGTTCCAAAATACTAATTAGAAAACTGAGATATATAATTATTTATATATCTGACGTTACAACATGCCACAGTGAGTTATTTAATGGTATTAGTATTAATGAACTGTTGGAAAAAAAAAATCTAATTTGTTTCATATCTGCACAAGATTTCGTTTGATGACTTACGAGAATAACTCTGTTACTATATCATTGTTAAAGGTAAAGGCGAAATGTATAATATAAATGATATGAGATGTAAGTTCGATAACTGAGATAAAATATCTGTTTATTTCTTGGGAGGAATTTGGCGAGAGATACAGTACATTGTTCCATGTAGAAACAACAAGGCATGTTATCCAACATCTTTGTAATGTTTGTTAACCAGCAAATTCTTAACTTTTTGTTGATAATAATTTATTTTATTACAGTTCGTAGATTGTTCATCACATTTACCGCACCTATATGTTATTAGTTACTGAAAGGTAGAATCTACGGGGACAGTATTTAGTGAATATATCAGAAGTTTTCTCCAGATGTCAGCACGCTACCAGCTACGCAGTGCTACCAGAAATCAAAGTCCCGCACTTCACTAATTTTTTCCCCTCATTTCCCTCCCCTCCGACCCCTCTCCCAGCACTTACCTCCACGTCTCTCTGTCTTCCTCACTCCGTCGCCGATTGCGTTGTCTCCATCTTCGTCTGTCGGTGCGAACCACTCACTTGGCACCCCATAAAAATCGCCGCGGCATCACGCGTCACCCCTCCACCCCCCACCAATACGCGCAGGTCCCCCCACCCCTCCGGCTGCTGGGTGGCCGGCTGCCCCTCCCCGCCGAGCCTGGTCCCCCACTACCGCCCGGCGTCTGGAGTCAGCGGTCCGCCGGGCCACGTGGTCAGGCGCGGGGGTGGGGGACATGATGCGTCCGTGCAATAACCGCTCAACGACCAGCTCAGTGGTAGACACGACACTGTTTGGGCAACATCGGAGGCTCCCTGTATAAATAAAATGACTGGGTACACTACTGTAAGACGCTTCTTGGTATCAGGCCCTTTTATCCAGACCATTATCAGAAAACGAAACAGATTCATTTCAGAGGCTAATAAGTTATGCAATAATTTTTAAATTGTGTCAATGTGAATTGGAAAGCAACAACTCAGCATATGCAGGAAAAGGATAGACAAGGTTGATACATTCCTCGCGGAAACTGAATGCAACATGATTGCAAACAAAAGAACAACAGATTGAAAAGCAGAAATCTAATTTCATTTCTTTTTTATTTTCAGTTGCTGTTGTTTTACCGTGAGCATGCCTCCGTCTCCATATATACAAGATATTTTTGTAATTTTTTTCTTTCTATTTTTATGTTTATCAGGATTTGTAGTATATCCAATTGACTAATGCGATCGATTTTAGCTAATCATTAATATTAGTGTGAAAGAACTATGATTGACCAAATGTTTCGCGAAAACATTGCTAAAATTGCAAAAAATTTGGACCTCCTTCAATTTTGGACACCAACATAATAGCTGGTGTATAAAATATAGGAACGTATTAATTACAAAATTCTTTCAGTTTGACGAGGGTACCATCATTTGGAATTACGATTCTCCATTGTTCGTGGAAGGATTGTAAATGCTAAATAACTTATTTAAATTAAGTCACAGTTGTGAAACATTTTCGGTCATAAAAACACATTTACAGCTGTTTTTTCCGCTTTTAACTGCTTTAGTTAAATTTCAGTAATTCCGTAGGTATTATAATAGCTCAAGCATACGATCTGCTACTAATGTAAAACAACGACATTCATTTCTGTGTAGTTAGGGTACCGTTTTCTATCACTGTTACAAACTGGTTCTCCAACATGAGACTATTAGTCATATTTCATCTCCGGTCTGCATTACGATAGTGTACGAAAGTTGAATAATATAAATAAATCTTATTTTTACAGAACAAACTTTAACGTAATTAATCCAGAAACACTGCTACATTTGAAAGATGATAAATTGACGGACATACGTTGATCTGTTTGACAGCAATTACATTACTACAAATGTCAAGCCAGAAAAAAAAACAGTATAAGGAACTGATATAGTGATTACAGCAATTCATTAGCATCGACCTTCAGATGTTGTTCTTTAGAAATAAAACAAAAAATAACGCCAGAGGTTCCTGAACTTTGAATGGGATGGTCATAAAAACCGATAAGTTTTTTTAGGTTTTTTTATACTCCCGTCAAGAAGATACGGAAGGCAATTAACATTTAAACTGAACGTTGCGATAGTCGTCTAATACAGTTGTTTTACAATACTATTGATTTTTGATGTTTTGCATATTGTCTTCTAATGGAACTGTTATGGGTTTAAGTTTATTGTTACAAAATATAGCAGTACCAGCTTTTTATATATATATATATATATATACTCCAAACAACACGTACTAGCAAACTACATTCCTAAACGTAAGGTAGATAACTATTATAAAACTGGAGTGTTTATACATCTTGGACGTTTCGGCCGATCGTGGTGGGTGAACATAACTCTCTGACCTCGAATTTGGAAGGACGCGGGTTCGAATTCCCGTACGGGCATCCAGATTTGGATTTTTCATGGTTTCCCTAAATCAAACGAATGCCGGGATGCTTCTTTCAAAAGACCATGGCCAATTCCTATCCGTTCCTTTTCCTCAGTCCTTTCTCGTCCCTAATGACCTCGACATCGACGAGGCGTTAAGTCATAAGCGAAAAAAGGACATTTCCTGTCATTGATCTTCCTCTAATTAGAGTAGGACAAAAAACTGCTTATCATTGAAAATATTAAAATTTCTTAATAATTTCTATAAGTTCTTTAAACTTTCCCTCTATAACACAACGTAGTAAAAAAAATAGAATTCAAATAATATTTATGCAATACAGTTTGGCTGATTCCTAATGACGTATAAAATAAAATATATAAATTTATCCTTCAATGTTCCTTTTACGATAAGTTATGAAATAAATATTACAGCAAGTATCAAATTTGTCGTCACGTTAAGCGTACAGACAACTGGTTTTCCTGCCATCCGTGATAAAAACTCCCATTTATTTCTCTATGAAATTGTGTCTTACATAATGATATACATCTTGATGCCGTATATTACTGCACATGCAGAAATTAAATGGCCACACATACCTGTTAAACCTACATACGACATTACTCAAAGCCAACTTTATGTGATATCATCTCGGACTTCATACTTTCCGTAAATCCGGTGCAGTTAATTTTTTTTAAGATCCCGCGTTAGTAGAATATACATCAGCAGTGAAGACAAACTGTTATAAGGTACGGTCGTGTTACAAGGAAATTAGTTCACATAAAAAATTGCAGGCCATTAAATCATAGTTATGTTAAAACAGTGAAGGGCAAGGAAAAGATCTGCTAGTGAGCTAAAATAAATCGCATTTTAGTTTTAAAAAACATAAGAGTAAAATTGAAACTGTTTTTCGTTCTGCTATACATTTACAAAATCTATTGTATATAATTTGCTGTATAACAAAGTAATTGTTACCTAATAGTAATAGGAAAATTAACTTCTCATTGTATCCCCCTTATGAAAATGATTCCTCCGTGCCCGGTGAGTAAGCGATGAGCGATGGGGCCTATATTACGGAAGGACGCGGGTTCTAACCCCCCCTTCGGTCCTTGTGATTTCAGAATTTCATTGGTTCTCGAAATCACCTTAGACGAATGCCGCGATGGTTCCTTTGTGAGTCCATGTCCGAATTCCTTCCCATACCTTATCATCAATCTTCTCCCAGCTTTAATGACCACGACGTTGATCGTCATCTAGAATAAAGTCAGTAACATATATGATAAAGTAACTGAGATGGGAGTCACTGGAAGATAGGAGATGCTAAGAGAGCGCTGGGAGTGGTTAAGGCATGAGTTATTAATGGTGCCTGGACATAGCGCGACGAAGTATGAGAAGATTGTTTGATGGAAGTTAGGAATAAGGGAGTGGAAAAATTTTCTTTACCGGGAACTGGAGAAGGTTGTCGAATTTTTAAACAATTCACCTCGAACAATAAAAGTATTTAAAATTCAAGAGTCAATTGAATTGGTGAGATGCAGAAGGAAAACATTCCACTTTTTGGCCGTTTTAAACTGAGATAGCCATTTTGTTCACCAACCCTTCCTCCATCTATTGACCTAAACAGAGAAAAAATTCCTCCACTTCTAATGGGTTAAAACAAGCTGTTAAAATTTGAGTGACATGCAAAAAGAAAAGATTCCAGGAATGTTTTCCTTTTTGCTCTCATTAGTCTGTTAGTTCCTACTTTCTTTGGCAGAGCGCACTTCTAGACGTTAGAATGTGGAAATATAGTAGGGATCTTTGGATTTATATTGTTGTTATATGTTTACATTGGTAAATTGTTGTGCTATTTCAGACCTATAGCTCTAACATTGTGATTGTTGTCAGTGAATCAGCGTTCTTGTAACAGTGTAAACTTTGTATCAAGTGTGTGTTGTAAGAGAAGAACGGTGATAGTGCGATGTCGCTGTCAGAATCTGAGGTTGATAGCCCCCAGAAGAAAAGAAGGTGCTCGGGAAATTTGAGACAATGTATAAAAGAAGCCCGAAATAAATGGGAAGAGTTTGTGACTGATAAAGGTTTTCTTGTAGAGAAGAAGAAAACTGGTGAAGATTGCAGATGTAAAAAACAGTGTATGTTGGAATTTTGATCAAGAAGAGAAGGACAGAATTATTGTGAACGTTTATAGTGGTAGGGAGAAAAATGAACGAGATACATATTTGATGAGTTTCATTGAGAGACATGATGTGGCATGACATAGACCTAAATATGAGCACTCCAAGCAAATCACATCAAGCTACAAGTATTTTGCAGTAAAAGGGAATACACGAGTTGAAGTATGCAGAAAAGCCTTCCTAAGTTTACACGGTGTTTCCAGCAAGGCAGTTTTTCGTTTGGCCCATCTGGTTGAGAAGAATGAACTACCTACAGACTTACGAGGTAAGCACGATAACCGTGTTCGTATTCCCAATGATGCAATAACAAAGATTCATCAGCACATATCATCGTTTCCCACAAAGGTTTCCCATTACATGCCTTCACCTTTAGTGTACTTGGAGTGTGGTTTGACATGTAAGATTATGTTTCAATTATTTTTGGATAAGCATCAAGACCTGAGAGAAATAGTGAAATATGAATATTATTTGAGGTACTTAAAAGAAAATTTTAACTATCGATTTGGGCGTCCTCAAGTAGACGTGTGTTCACAATGTGAGGAACTGGGAAATAAAATAAAATCCCCTGCACTTAATAATGGTGCCAAAAGGGTTGCAACTGCTGAACTTCTCGTTCATAAACGCAGAGCCAAGAAATTTTATACGAAATTGAATGAAGTAACTGCGCTATGTAAAAACAAAATTGACGAAGGAGGAATAGTATTTGATTACATGCAAAATCTCCCTCTTCCTTTACTTCCAGTTCAGAAATTGTTTTATTTGAGGAAATTATGGCACATTGTTTTTTGTATCCACAACCTTGCAAATGGTCAATTTGTGTTTTATACTTACCACGAGGGGACTTGTAAAAAGGGACCTGATGAAGTTTGTATCTTTCTGTGTGATTATGTAAACACCTGTGTACCGCCTGAAGTGAAAACTCTACATGTGTTCAGTGATGCCTGTGGCGGGCAAAATCGAAACCACACTCTGGTCAGATTGCTATTGAGTCTCACTATGATTTGCCGGTTTGAAAAAATTCATCAGTACTCCCCAATACGTGGACATAGCTTTTTACCGTGTGATAGAGATTTTGCCATTGTCAAGAGAACTGTGCGACGCCAAGATCGAATATACACACCTTTACAGTATGATACCCTCATTCAAAATGCAAAGAAAAAATCACCATTTGAAGTGAGATCTGTCAAAACTGAGCAGATAGTCAGCTACAAGGAATGGTGGCCCTCAATAATCAAGAAGTATCCATCATCGAGCTGATTTCCAGATCAGTCAATACAGACATCTCATATACAGGAGAGATCAGAAAGGGTTTGTTGAAGCATTCAAATTCATAAATGGATTGAATAGTGATATTTTTCAACTATACAAACATTCTGGTGACCTGATGCTACCAGTATACCGTGCCTACGATCATAAAGTTCCCATCGACCAGAAGAAGATAATGGATGTGGCAAAGATAATGCAGTATATTCCACATGAACATAAAGAATTCTACAACACAATATTGCAATGGTCAGCAGAAAATGACACAGAAGACATTGACTAAATGTATGAGGACAGTCTACGAGGGAGACATTATTCAAACTTAGTCACTCTCTTTTCTTGTTTATTATTTACATTTATATGGTGATTTTTGCTCTTGTCTACCTTTATATGCATAAGTATTTCCGAATGTAATTCTGCTATAATTTTTTTCAATTTTACCTTGGAATAAACTTCTAATTAACAAAAATATTGGAAAAATACTTCATTCAGCAATCAGTGAGATGCAAAAGGAAAATATTCCATGCTCTTTGGACGTAAATTACAAGGTCATGGAGAACATTACATGATATTGAACAAGTGGAAAATATTAACCTCAATTAGTACTACAAACCACCAATAGTAACTTTTTCTCTCACACTTACCGTTTCCATTTTATAACGTTTTTTTCGTTTCCTGAAAAACTAGGTTACATGGAATGTTTCCCTTCTGCATCTCACCAATTCAATTGGTGATCACAACAAGAATCAAGAAAAGGACAGACGTAGACATATCACTTGGAGGAGAGAAATGTTTCAAGTATTCGAATGTTGGATTGAAGAAAACTGAGGAAACAGGATGGAGATAAATGAAAGGGAAAGATGTGCAGATAGATTTTTTAAAGAATATTAGAGATCTGTTATGGAGTAAGCATGTTCCGCAAAGGAGTAAGGAGGAAATCTACAAAACCTACTTTAACATATGGATCGGAAACAAGGGTGATGAAGAAGAGGGACAAATGGAGAGAACAAGCTATGGAAATGAAATTTCAGCGGTTTACGTGTAATGAGAAGGGACAGAATGGGGAATGAGAGAATCTGGGAAATGATCAAGGAAATGAACCAATACAACATATAATAGAGAAATCTAGGTTACAGTGGTATGTAGAAAGGATGGGAGAGGAGAAGAGATGCTGGACATAGAGCCAAAAGTGAAGAGACCCAGAGGAAGACCGAGAGACAGATGAGTGAAAGGTGTTAAAAATGGGTGGAAGAAAGAAGAGGATAATGAGCGACTGTGGAAGATGAGAGATGGTTGTTGGACAGGAACCTTTGGAGAGGCTTCTGTTCCCAGCAGACCAGACCAGTGGTTGTAAGCTGCTCTAGATGAAGAAGAAAATACAAACAACGATAATATAATTTCAAAACAACTACCTTGCCATTAGCTCCATCGTTGTTGACAATTTGGCAGCGGAAGTTAAGATGTAGACCAATTATCATAAGTGAAAATTTGAGAAATCGTTTGAAGTGACTGTATGTCGTCAAATTTTGATTTAGCATTTTGATTCTTTGACAGCAACGTTTCGGAGATTAATAGCGGAATTGCTGGGTAACAAATGTAGATGAAACATTTGAAGTACTGGGACTATTAGGTGGACAATATCGTGAGGATTCTCCGGGACAAGTCTCTGTAATCCCCCATTCGGTTTTCCATGGCTCTCGGAAACCGTTCAAGGTGAATAGAAGAATATGAATGCTTAATTTCCCATGACTTTCTTATTTTAATGTTATTCTCAATTATAATGAACCTATCACCAACTAATTTATAATTCATTAGCTCTATAAAAAAATTAATAATTGCAGGCAATTATAACGGGTGTGAAAAAGCGTAAAATTTTTCTCTATGTTAAGTTTACTCTGAAGTCTTGGAGCCACTGTCTTCAAGCATCGTGAGAAAATATGGAATTAAGACATTATTCAGTGGTTTAATAAGTGAGGAAGCTAGTTTCGTCAAGATTAACCATAATAAGATCTTGAGTCTCAAGCGATTTTTAAAGATAAGGTTTTTATAGTGTAGTATCAGGTGAATGCATGAGGACTCAATTAACATCTTTGAAGCCTCAAGGAAATATTTCTTATAGTCGTACGGAAAAAGAAATACAAAACTCCTCACACTTAAAGAATAATATTTTTTATTTTTTACAGCGAATGATACGCGGTTGAAAGAAGAAGAAAACGATCTCAGAAATTTTCTTAATGTGTATGATTAGTTGGCCTAGCAGAAAGCGTTAAAAACGCCAGCTGTGGCTATCGGGCAAAATGATTACTATATCAATTATTGGACTGGTGCTTAACTCAATCATCGGAGCGATCCGGAATTTCAACAGGAACAACGTCGTTGACTGTTTAAAAGAATTAGGATCGAGCGAAAAAGAACGAGAGAGGAAAGGGCAAACTCCTGGACGAAACGAGAGAGAGATGAGAAAAAAGGGAAATAAAAGCGTCCAAAGTAGGCAGGCTTGAAAAAACGAGAACATGGACACTATTTTTGATGAAGAGGTCCATGTCCCGTACTCGATATAAAAGCTCTGTTATTAAGACACCGCCGAAGTTGTACTGGCAGTTTAACATATTTTCGAGTAGGTGTGATACTGTCCATTCCAAACACATCTACCCACAACTTATTACTTGTCATAAGAGATCTGGCGAGGTATGGTCTGGACTATATAGTTCGACACCCGATAGTGATAAAACTTTCGATCGACCAGTCCAGCAAACATACTACAGTGGTTGTGCTCTCATAAATACAGGTTTGTGTACGGAAATCCCGTGTTAAATACTATGCTTTTCCGCAGTGAGTATGGAGAGAGCGTTTGGAGAAAATCACTATGGATTTTGATTCTTTTTTCAGATCGGGGACAATAAATCGGGGACCAATCAGGTTTCTTTCGGAAGAGTAGGCCCGAATGATTTCACCCTCTCATTTCTGTCCTCTCCAATCCAGAACACAAATACACATATCATCAAAGTAATACATAAAATAATACAAACGATTTCGAATTTTTAGTTCGAACAAATAACATGTCCAGTGTTAGCTACTCCGTAAACGAGGCGTGCTATTTTTTCCCCTAGTTATCGCGATGTTAGAAATAAGTACGAAAGAAAAATTAATGATACAGAATCAAGTACGAGATTTATCTCAGATACTTATAACAGAAATGAATGGAATTTCGTCTTAAGGAATATGTCTCCAATATTTGCGCCAAAGATTCTCGCCCTGGGGTATAGGAACACTGTCGCAAAGGTTTAGGGGCAGGGACGTGTGTGTTGGACAATACAGTGACGTAACACAAAGGAGACCCCCAGCGTTAGGACCGAATGCCTTCACGGTCTGACAATAGGGCCAGCAACGCCAGCGGACAAGCGGCGTTCACAGTAGGGGAGATCTAACTGAGGGAAGACACCGAACCAACAAACAGAAAGGAAGAACATCGGTTGTTTGAAATTGCACCAACGGTTGGGTGACCCCTCAATGCTCATTGAATACTGTTGGCCTGGTATATGAAGTCTCTGCAAAACCGTACCCACAGGAAAAATACCAGTGCAAAGAGGGACAGGTATATTTGTGAAAATTACACTGGACGCAATGAATGAGTTATATGATATATGATCTAAGACCTCGACGATTTCGAGGTCATTAGAGGCGAAATTGGAGTAAGCAGCCTGTAGAAATTCAGCCATGGGCTATTGAAGGAACCACACAAGCATGAGCCTGGATTGACTTATGGAAAAAAATGAAAAACCTAGACCTGGATGGCCGGACGGGATTTCGAACCTCCGTCCTGCTGAATGAGAGGCCACAGTGTTATCTATCACCCACCACACTAGATAAATATGATAATTAAGCTGCGTTGTGAATAATTGGGATTCTTTTTTTTTTTTTACTTATGTCTTTATGCCTTGCCGACGGCGAGGTTATTAAAGGCGGGATGGGATTGTGAGCAAGGAACAGGAAGGAATTCAGCCATGGTCTTTTGACGGTAACATTCCGGCATTCGCCTGGAGTGATTTGGGTAAACCATGAAAAACGCAAATCTGGATGCCCGAACGGGGATTCGAACCGGCGTCCTCCCGAATGCGAGGCCAGAACGTTACCCGTTCACCCACCACGCTGGGTGCGTAATTAGAAGACAGGGGGCGGGTGAAGAGAGTGTTGGGAGGGTAGAACGATTCTATTGCAATTGAGGCCGGCACGGATATTTCTAAATGAATAAGGGATAGCACGTGGAAAGGTAACGATAACCGTGTTCATAAGCTAGCACTCGATTTCAGGTGCAAGGGAGAGGGGAAAAGTTATTTTGTAGGTAAAGGGCTGAGCATGGTAGGTGAGTCGAAAGCTGTGGCTTTGCTTTCGGGAGGCAGCGGGTTCGAATCCCCGTTCGGTCATCCAGATTTGAGTTTCCCCAAATCACCCCAGACAAATGACGTAATTGTTTCCTCAAACGTTCATGGCCAAATTCCTTCCAGTTCCTTGTCCCCAGTCCTTTCCCGCCTCCAATTACCTTGACGTTGACGGGGCGTAAAACCAGAAGGGAAAAAAAGAAAGTCACTTCAAGACTTGTCATTCTGGAAGATACGGGTTAGGTCGCTCTTCCGACCAACCAGAGTTAGGTTTTCCATATTTTTCCCTAAATTGTTCCAGAGGAACTACATATTAACCGCCGGGAATATGGCGTCAAAGCAATGAAAAGAGATTATATCGTAAAGTAGTAGTCCCTTTGTAATCTGCAGCATGAATTGACAAGTATGTCCTGCAGAGGCATTATCAAACCAACATACCGACAATGCTCTCGACTGAAGTCCAGGGCCAATAGTTTCCATTCCTCAAAACCTCTTGAACCTGATCAAAACGTCTAGAGAAAGAGATTCCAGAGTCCCTCAATCATCCAGAGCGAGTAAAACTTGAAGAAAAACTGCCCTCTGGACACGCAGGAACCAGGGACACTTAGAAATCGTTATAAACGATACGATCAGGCATTGGATGATGCAAGCGACAATATGAAGAAGAGCAAAAGATGGAGATTTTATGTGAACATGGTGGACAATAGGCAGCAAAGCATCTCCTAAATTGCTCTCTATGCCCATTTACCTGTACAGAACTGCACCTCCGCTTCAATGTTGCTAAATTTTTGGGACACGTTGTTTATTTGTTTTGTAAATAATTATGTCAAATGTATGTCATTGTATCTGTTAAGTTTAATGTTTTTTTTTTCATTGTATGCAACTGACACGAACAAAGAAGGAAGAAACTAAAATAGATTAATTTTCAAGTTGGTAAATTGCTGTATATTATACACTTGATTAAATAATAATTTCATTTGAGCGAACATTGATTTCCTTACAGTTTGTATGCAATACTAGTTGTTTCAATGTTAAATTTAAGTCTGAATATAAACATAACCTTTATCTACAATACTATACCTTCAGCTATTTTTCTATGTACACAGCAGTCGAAAATATCTTGGAAGAATTTGCTGAGCTCTGAAACAAACTAAGACACAAGGAGATTTCATTTAGACAGTAGTTGTGTTTTACATTCAATTTACAACAAATCAGACTTGAAATATCGGTCTTTAATGAACCGATTAATTATTTGTTTTAATGGAATGATAAATTAAGTATCTCAGTTGTACACAATGTACCGGTTTATTGAAAAAGGACTGCACAGCAAGAAAAGCATATAGAAATTTATATAGACAACTTATAATACTTTAACAGTTCTGTAAAAAAACTCCTCAAGTTTTATATCAGTGTAGCATCGGCGATGCAACAAGCATCCCACAAGAAATAGGTTTCTTGGAAAACTCCATTAAACATAATGCAATAATCTACTTAGTTTTTCTGAGTTGAGCTAAACTTGCAGGTAAGTATGGAAAAATGCATGCTATCTTTTAGAAAACTCCACAAAAATAATTATCCAGATTTGTCAAGATTGTGTTGCTAGTTTGCCATGGAATTAGGTCTGCACGGTCAATTCACAGAAATAGGAATCTGACATCAAGAAAGTCCAGTAGATCTTACACACTTTTAACTACTCGTAACTGGAGAATGAGAAATTTTCGTGAAACCAAGACACTTAACAAGTATGTTCCATGTCAGTGACAGAAACCTTTTTGTATGGCCAATGGCAGGTGTGGTGACTAAATTCAGCACTACAAGAGTAAAATTTGAGAAGCTTTACTACAAAATGACAATTTAACCAACTTTAAATTGTCTGGATAAATTTCCACTTGTTATTAAGGTTGCAGAGTCCTTTTTGTAGCACCCTGTGTTATATTAAACTTACCTTTAACTGTAGATCATTTTGTCTCCTCAGAAATATTACTTTTTTCTCTCTTTCTCAGGCTGTACGGCGCGTCGATGATGTCATCATTATGGCCGACAATCGTCTGACGTCAGAACTTCTCATCCAGGCTCACATGACTGACTGTGTACCAGTTTTCATTGTGATTTTCTGTGTATGTGTTTATTAAAAATATCTGTTGTTTCGAAGTGCCAGTAGCTGATTTTTTCTAATTTTTCCCCCCCTGTGTATGTTTCTTTTGTGGCAACATTAACTCACTAGAAGCCTATGTCAGATATCTCTCGTATTCTCTCTTCACCTATTCCATAATGACTGTTATGAATTCATTACTTACTGTTTCCGATAAAGTGTGGATATGTGCTTGGCTACCTGTTATCGGTATTCTTAAAACAATGTTCTGCTGAAACTGTAATACGTAATTGAGTGAGTGGTAATGTTCGAATATTTGCAGGTGTGATTAATGTTTAAATGAAAATAAACAATCTATTTGACCAAGGTGTTAACGATAAACAGACAAATCTTAAACACATCCTAATAATCGAGGCTACATGTTACGAAAGGAAAGAAAGAGTTGTGTTTGAAACAGAAAACAACAATCCTCATGAAACAAGGGCGAAATTTCGACATAGAAGTGGACAAGTAAACCTGAAATAAAACAGTAGCCATTTTTTAGAGAAAAAAACTGGATTCTGTGTATATGTTTGTTGCAAAGCTTACCACAGTTTCTGATACCATTTTGTGTTTTGTTTTAATGAGTATATCCACTGTTTTCTTTCAGTCCTCCGTATTTTCCTCTTCTGTGTCGTCCTCTTCATCTCCATATTGCAACCATGATGGCTGCCCCAAAAGCTATCAACCTTGATCATAGCTGGCGATACCAGTTATTCCACGTTGTAATCGTAAATATAGTTACAGAATTTCGTACGAAAATTACATTTGTTTTGAGTGATTGAAGAACCCAATCTTTATTACTGTTATTTCATACTTTCTCAACGGTATCGACATCTTTGATCAAGAGTGAGAGCTTTTTGTATCACATAATATTAATTTTTTCCAAGTAGTTATTCTTCTTCTCTGCATCCTTCACTAAGAAATTAACTGCAGCAATATCTTTCAAAAATGTGACACAGCATTTTGAGCATTTGTTTTTGAAGAAAGTTTTGTGAACTATTTTCTTCTCCCAGTAGCGTTTCTGGCTGCATTTTGTGACACTACAATTCATATTAATTAGTTACCATTTATTACAGATGTTACATCGAACGTGTGGAGCAGTATTGGAGGAAAATGCTTTCAGAAACCCCTGTATGCTGTTTTGTAACTTTGGAAAACTGCCTAAACACTACAGGCAATCTTGGTACTCATTCCAGGACATCCATGGACAAGGGACTTGGACCTTAACTCAAATATCCTCTTTTTACGTGTCATCGACGTTGAGGTCATTAGATGCAGGAAAGGGCTGGGCAGGGAACGGGAAGGAATTCTGCCATGGCCTTTTAAAGGAAAAATTCTGGCAAAAATCTCCTCCCCATTCACTTTACCAACAGGTAGAGATTGTTGAAGGGGAATGCTCGGAATTTATACTCTGGGCATTTGCAACATGGTAAGAGGAGGATTGGTTAAATTTTTCAACTTCAATTTTTTCAAAGCAACTTGAGAAATTCTTTGGAGTAGTTTCAGTAAGAATAATTTATTTAGCAGCCACGTGGTCAATATACAAGCTGGGAGTACATATTTATAATAGAAGAATGTTATTCAAATTAGAACTGTAACTTAAATTTTCTAAATGTTGAAGTTGGTACCACTGCCTTATGCGCGAGATTAAATGCTAACCTACTTCAGTCTTTGACCTACTATCGAGTTACTTGTTTGAACAGGAACTGCATCAAAGTTTGAAATATCGTTATATTTTGTACAAAAAAGAAAAGAATCTGTGAAAGACACAAAACAAGATTCGTGAGCACAAGTTTTCATACTTAGACAGTTATCAATACAGTAAATCTTCCAATAATGGCAGAAAAGGAGTGCGTACCTTTAGCGATGAATAATTAAGCTATCTGGCATAAAATGGTCTATCACGCAACGGTGGCTATACAATTTGCCATCACCTAAAGATTCAAGACGAAAATATTACCGTAACGTTTAGTTTAGTAACAACAATTTGTTTCCACACCTACGAAGATTTTTTAGAAATTACACAACGAGAGAGTGTTGACTCCCATGGTCCATGACCTGAAGATTCAAGACGAAAATATTACCGAAACGTTGAGTTCCGTAAGAACAATTTGCTTCCACACCTACGAAGATTTCTTAGAAATTACACAACGAGAGAGTGTTGATTCCCACGATCCATGACCTGAAGATTCAAGACGAAAATATTACCAAAACTTTGAGTTTCGTAAGAACAATTTGGTTCCACACATACGAAGATTTCTTAGAAATTACACAACGAGAGAGTGTTGATTCCCACGATCCATGACCTGAAGATTCAAGATGAAAATATTACCGAAACGTTGAGTTTCGTAAGAACAATTTGGTTCCACAGCTACGAAGATTTCTTTGAAATTACACAACAAGAGAGTGTTGGTTCCCATCATCCACTGAAAATTATTTTATGATCTTTTTTTTTTGGATCAATAATAAATAATTTTAATTTGTGTTTGTGTACTTCTGCAGGTTAGGTAACCTCCTAAAATAAAATCCACGTGGTCTCCAGAGGCAATGTAGCTTGTTTGACACCCCATTCCTGCACTGGACAAGTGTCTATTCATTTTACACTGCAATATTGAAACAGAGGGATTCCGGCCTCGCGGAAATGACGTCTAAATTGTGTGAGAATAAGCGTTATACCAGCATAGAGAAAACCGAGGAAAGTAAAAGAGAACGAGAGAAATATCCCTAGCAGGTGGGGGGGGGAGGATATGATAGGACTGAAGGGGTGGGATGAAGGGGGAGAAAAATTCTGCTGCGTGGGTGGTGGAGGGGGAGGCAAGGTGGAGGGGGATCGGAGTTTTGAGGTGGCAGCGGAGTGGGAACAATAGCCGGCGACATCTGTGATGGATCGCGGAATCATAACTCACGCCTCGGCCCCGTAATCAGAATAAATTATTTTCGCATTGTTATGTGCGAATAAGGGGCGTGAGGGGTGTTTGTTGGGAGTCGCTACCGAAACCGGAGGCAAGGAATTTTTTTATTATTACTTCTTTTCATTTTTTCTCCAGCTCTTATTATTTTTCGTATAGCCAGCCCAGTGGTCTGTTATTACGAAAGAAATGTGGCCTCTTAAAAGAGAGAAAAGAGAATAAATTAATATGTAAGTAAATCTGTGTGGTCTCACTTACTTATAAGTTTAGTAATATCTATGATTTATCACTGATGTCAATGAGGTTGCTGAAGCATTATGAAAAAAAATCCTAATTTTAATAACGAAAACGTTGACTCTACATGTATATAGGTTTCAACCAGATTTCGCTTTTCCATGATATCCTGAAAACACTCCAGGCGAAAGTTGGGATGGTTCCATCAAAACGCCATGACCTAATCCCTTCCCGTTCCCTGTGCCCAGTTCTTACCTCGACGACATTGAAAGCCATAAGAGAAAGAAAAAAAGAAAGAAAAAAAAAACAGAAGAAGAAGGGAAAATCAATTCTGAAGTTCCTAAAAACATTTTACCAGTTACATCAACACCTCTAGCAATATTTAGTGCCAACAAAACTTGTTTACATAATGCTGTATCACAGACTTAATATCGTTATTTCAGAAGTTTTTCACACAATGTCTTGGCCTGCAAGTCATCCTAAGCAACTAAAATTGACGTTGTTGTTTGATATTATTAGCTTAAATATTTAACTGAATTTACTGTTAGAAATTCGTAACCACTTAATTACTACGTGCAGGTCGTTATAGAAAACGTAACTCTGAATTAACTGAAGCTGTAATCTAAAAGTTAGAATTCTTTCTAATTACCGATACCGGTAACTTAAAGCAGAAACATTAATTAGAGAAAAATTGAATATTTAGCATGAAAATCATGTTTGGTCTATATATTTCCTTGGATGCTAGTAACCTCTCGAAATAAGCAGATTATTACTATGTGTTGTATTATAATACATAAGCATCATGTTAAAAAAAATAAGATCTACTTTTCCCCTTTCTGTTTGTTACAGATTCTAACAATAAAGGTTTACCATCATTTTGTGAGTATGCTTCGAAAAACTATAGAAGAAACCACTGAAAATCTTATAGTGGTCCCCACATTGATCCCTGTGGTAGTGTGTACAAACAGTGGCTTGGGCACGCGTGGACCGCTGGCAAACACACGAAAACAACGCACGCACAAACAAGTACAGTGTTTACGCACAAGGCACGAAGAAGCCTGAGGCGCCAGCATAATGGGGGGCAGGGTAAGCAGAGGTAAGCATGCAGTACGAAGAGGCTAGTGTGTGATTTACAGCTCTCTGCGCCTCGCCTCACAAGGCGATCGAGGCTGGTATTGGCCGTAGCGGAATGGATAGTTAACCCGGCATTAGGCGGGTCAGAACCCGGCGCAGGCATGGCGGATTTTAATTAAATGCGTTCTACATACCGTGCAATGAGTAAAGCGATTGGAACAGCCCGTCTGGGAAGAGTGGTCGAGCGTGGTTACATAGTAACAACCAACTTAGTAGGAATGTTAAATAATCGAAGATAAAGAGATACGATTACACCTATGTGAATTAGAAGCACACTCTTTCAGAAGAGAAACAAGTTGTTTAACTATTACGGGTAAAACTTAATGGAGACACCTTTGCTTGAAGGACAGATAATATAATGAAGTTTCAGTAGTTTCACTGGATACAGCACTACTGCATTCGTATACAAATGGTTTAGCTGGGAAACAGATGGAGGGGAAGAATTGCTGAATACTTTTAATGAGGACCCAGTAGTGAACCGTGTGGTTTGCATTTTATCATCACAGAGTTGCAAGTGATTTTGGCGATTACTTTATCGACAGTTCAAATGCCGAAACACTGAAACGTTGTGGCAGTTATATGTATGAAATATTAGTTCGATAATGCAATCTATCAGATATTCAAATATATATATATATATATATATTGAATATTTAGTTTATATAAACTAAACCAGTAGATATTGAACTAGGATTAAAATTTATGAGATACCTGTAAACCAGTAAACCCCACCCCTGAAAGAAGATGATTCGGTCTTGTTGTTGAAAATTAAATTATCAGAAAAATTAATATGAAAAAGGTAATGAATGTTTATTAATGTCAACGTATTTACAAAATCTCGTTGTATAAAATATCTGATCTTTAAATGCTATCATATTGACTTTATGGTTTGTGGTTTTCGGTGATTGATATTGTTTATGTAGGAATTTAATATTCTCGGCTTCTGTTAACCACTGAAGGTGTCACTCCCAAAGCAACTGTTGCGCACGTAGGGTTGCGTCTCACATGTCTGCATGTCTCCTTCAAAAGGCCATGGCTGAATTCCTCCCCCCACCCCCCACCCCCCACCCCCTCACGCGCCCTCCAATCTTCACTGAAAAGCCAAAAAGGCTATATGCAAAAAATTGAATGATGTTTACTGAAAACAGTCCCCATTGAGACTAACAAATTCGTAAAATCGCTCATCTCGAATCCTGCCTGATGTTTGCTATCTGCTGTCTCAGTCCAAACGGTTGCTGGGACTTCCTTTCTTGTCAGTGTGATATTGAACTAGATAAAACTAAAATATTGAAGAAAAGTGTTTTCTTATAGGATCTAGGTTTCCAAAAGATTTTCAGTTCTAAGCTACCAGACTGCAGAATATAGTTGTTATTTCTCGAGAGATATGCCAGGACTTTACCCTCGTTGTGACTCTAGTCTGTTTTCCTGGAGATAAACTGCTGGACTTGGTTAAAAATTGGTAGAAAGCCACGCAAAGAAGTGACTGCTTTTGACTCCATCAAACGCTCTGAGCAGAAAATAATTACTATTCATTGCAACAAATATTATTAGAAATTTAGGCTTGTAGTTCTTTTTTTATGCCTAAGATAGTTCGGTGTGATGGTCTACTTTCTTTCGTGACGTGTCTATTTATACCGTCATCTCTATGTAACTATTACATAGTACGTTAATGCAATGGGTGAGCGGTAACACTCTAGCTTCGCATTCAAAAGGACGCGGGCATCCATGGTGTTATCCATGGTTTCGCCAAATCACTACAGGTGAATGCTGGGATGGTTCATTCAAATGGCCATGGCCGAATTCGTATCCGTTCGTAGCCTCCAGTCTTTTCCCGCCTCTAAGAACCTTGACGTTGACGATATCCAAGCTCTTCAGTGACAATCCTGTAAATTGAGGTTCTAGCAACATTTGGGAATTCCATAGCCAGACCACTAATCGTCAAACGCCGATCACTTCGCAGTTTTTGGTTAACTTGCTCGACGATGTCGTCGGTCCGAATACTGGGCCTGCCACTCCGCTGTTGATCGTGCACATCTGTGCGACCACTTTGAAATTCTCTACACCAGTGTTGAACTTGTTTCTCACTCATTATGTTTGGTCCATACACTACACACAATTCGCGATGCATGTCCGCAGCTGACGATCCTTTTGCCAACAAAAATCTAATCACACCGCGCACTTCACAACTGGCGGGAGCTACGATTGTCGCGGCCATTTTGAACTGCTCTCAACAATAGATATACGGCTACAGCGGCACGCCAACAATACTGCATATTTACCAGGAGTTGGTAGATGGCGCTGCAGGTGGGAAACGTCATTCAGGCCTATCATCTGTGACATCTTGTACCCCGGACCTTACTTTTGGAATACGCCTCGTATTAATGCTCAGGGTCTCACATACCCCTCGTCTCCCATGATTTATACTGGACGGTTGTGTAAACTGAGTGGCGTAGTCCTCAGGTGGCCCAATCGGGGGAAAAACAGACGGGGACCGAAGTGATTACGACATTGACAAGAAATTGTGTTTAAGATCGGTCTAATCCATCAACTATTAGTCCCGCAGTGTCAATTAATACTAGCAGCTGCCGTAACACCCCTCTAGCACGTAGTATAGTGAAGTAAAAATTCGTCCAGCATGTACGGGGACCAACGAGTCTACATTACAAACGTGAAATTCCATTTAACGTCTGAGTACGTAATGTCTATAAAGCTACCAGCCGTATTACTCCTGTCTTGATACATATTAGAGGTAAGAATACAATGTTCAGACGAATCCTTGCATTCGGAAGGACATGAATTTGAATCTCCGTCCGGCTATCCTTATTTCGGTTTTCCATGATTTATGAAATCACTCCAGGTTCTTTCAAAAAGCTGTGGATCAATTTATTCCTGTTCCTTCCGCCCCAGTCCTTTTCCGCCTCTAATGATCTGGACGTAGTTGAGTCGTAAGGCCTAATATATATATTGTACATTGTGAATCTGCGCAGAAAATGACGTACAAGTTATTTAATCGTTTAGTAACAGCACGGTGACTCACGTCATTGGGTTTTCCATGGTTTTCCCAGATCACTCCAGGCGAATTCTGTGACGGTTCCTCACAATAGCCCATACCATATCTCGTAAATCCCTTCCAAACCCTTACCCTTTCGGATAGGTGCAATGCATTGCACCCCCCACCACACACTTTTAGCGAATCGTGAAGTAATGATGGCAATAATAATAGGAATTTTTTTTACCTGTGGGGATGGATTTTTTTTTGTCTTTGGCTTTAAAACTCGTCGGCTTCGAGGTTATTAGAAGCGGGAAAGGACTGGGGAGAAGGAACAGAAAGGAATTCGACTATGGCCTTTGGAAGGAACCATCTCACCATTCGCCTGGAATGATTTGGGAAAACCATGGAAAACTCAAATTAGGATACCCAGATGGGGACTCGAATCCGCGTCCTCACGAATGCAAGGCCAAAGCCTTACCGTTTACCTGCCACGCTCGGTGTAGTGGGAAAGGGTTTGGGAAAAGGAACGGGAAGCAATTCGCTGATGGCCTTTTGAACAAACCATCCAGGCATTCACCTGGAGTGATTTCAGGAAACCATGAAAACCGAAATCTGGAATGTCAAACAGGGATATGAACCATCGTCCTACCGGATGCGAGGCCAGAGCGTTACCTCTCACCCACTACGCTCGGATATAGGAAAGGAGAAATACCGTAGAGTACGTCATAATCCGGCTATGTGGAAGACCTACATGTTCACGTTACTGATGTGAACAGTATTGAAAGTCCTACACCCTTAGCGGTGTTCACTAAGTATCGACAATTACCTGGTGACTCGGGTTATTCGTAAGAAAAAAATCGTTGAGCGTGTTATAAACGTACGGCAGCGTGCTGTATCGCCTTGTGTTTGAGGTCAGTTAAGCCCATCAGCTGTGTGTCGTAGCCGTGGAAGCTCCCTGCTGGCTACCAGGCGCGGCTATTTGCATATGAATGGCTGGCGGGGAGCGGGTTAATGGCGGGTCTCCTATTAGAAGACGATAAATCTGCGTCGCAGAGGTCCGATCGCCAAAACTGCAGTGACACCATTCGGTAGAACATGACTTTTTTAAAGAAAAAAAATAGATGATTTGGTTATGAATATACTCGTAAACTGAATTTCGAGTTCCGCTTAGTACTAGGGCAATGGTTCGGGTACAGTGGAAGCTGTCAAAGTATTAACTACACTCTCTCCTATTCTTTGAAGTTAAACAGTAGAACTACTTACGGGCTTTCGTTAAGGGTTTTTTTTTTTTTTTTTTTTTTTTGCTTATGCCTTTATGTCTAATATAGGCGGGAAAGGACAGGAGGCACGGAACGGTAAGGAATTTGGCCATATGGCTGTTTTGAAGTAACCATTCCAGCATTTGCCTGGAGTGATTTGCGGAACCACGAATAACACAAATCTGGATGGCTGGAAGGGGATTCGAACGTACGTCCTCCCGAATGAGAGACCGGAGAATTACCACTCATCCATCACGCCTGGTGGAAGATCGAACCTTTACACATTCAAATTTTACGTAGTAAATAAAGAGTTTTAACATTATGATGGTCTACAAGATTTTTAAATGTTTCCGCTGATGAAATTTCATACCCTGTTCCTTTAATCTGGCACTGTGCTGCTTTTATATATATACATATATATATGAGACTGATCACTGCAACATTTCACCAGAAACCTTTATGCGTCTTCTGTATCAAATTTCGTTTTACTTTTGGCTAAGTAAACGACAATAAATTCATAGGAAGGGCGAATCTTTAAAAACTGAAATTCCAGTTACAGTATAAAAACTTTTACCATAATGTTGCTTTTAAATGTTATAGCAGCTGAAACACCTTGTTCCTGCTGCTTTTTGTTGATGATTAATTGCTCAAGGCCTCCAGGCATCTTCCAGGCAGAATTTCATCGTATTCGTGACTGAGTAAACGAGTCGCGAGTGAAACGGAATTCTACCCAGAAGATGTCCAGAGTCATGTGGCGAAACGTTGCAGTAATTAATCATTAACAACGAACGGATTAATGCCCAAGCAAAGGTCATTCCACGTACTGGATTTTTCCACCTTGTATCGAGGGTAAACTTTAATTGGATACTAAGATGTTAATTAATTCCGTCAGAGTAACTATTGTTTTCATCGAAAATATTTATTTCTAGATTCCTTTCGCACATGTGGCATGTGAAATCGGTAATACTGTTTGGTAGCTCTTATTGATACGGTGATCAACGACATCACAAGTTCTTAAAGCCCTTCCACTGCCGCTGAATGTTTATTGATGTGCAAGTTTTATCAATGTAGATATCATATCTCAACACATTTTCCCTGCTACAAACCAAAACCACATATCATAAGAGCCAAACGTTTCTGGGAATACAGACGTCACACGAAAATAGCTATTCTGACAAAATAATTTCCTTCGCGTTCAACAATAACTACTGCAGACAAATGATGACTTTGTTTTGCGATATCATGATACTCCTGCTAAAGGAAACAAAGAAACAGTCGGATTTTACTGTGAGTAAAAATAAAGAAAGAAATTGATGTTTTTGAAACACTGAAATGGTAACACTGATTTTTTCGGCATCATAATCGGTCGTCTGCTAGGTTCTAACACCTCTTAACAGAAAGGGGGGTGCCTTTTGGATTAGTGGACATCAAGGATTACATTTAATACCCGTCGTAAAACGTACAGGAAATATTTCTGGTTGTAAATTATATGCTTCATAAAAATTAATTTGGCAGTATTGGTATCAAAGAACCAAGACATAGGTGCGAAAATTGCTATGACCCATTATCGTTGCTAGGAAAATGATATCCTCGGAGAATAGGTGATTGGCTTATTTACTGGTTTTTGAGCTGTATACTCCTTTATCTTGGGAGCAAAATCTGACGGTTTCAATTCCTGAAGATAGTGAATCATATAAATAGTCACCACGAAACGGAAAAATACTGAGAGGTATAAAAGTCAAGGAAACCAAGAAGAAAAATGTGTAAATAAAATATCTGACTTGGAGGAATGTCTAGTTAACTAAAAGTGTTAAAAATTAATGTTTATACTAACATTTATCTGACTTCTAACCAAAATGATAATAAGTTTGTCCGTTTGTATTTTAAGCAGTTCTGACGTGTGTGAAAATACATAAATTTTCTATTTCGTCCTGCAACACCATTCTTTATTAACATGTATAAAGGAAAAGGCTTTTTTTTTTACTTTTGGCTTCACGCCTCATCAACGTCGAGATCACTGGAGATGGGATGGGACTGGGGACAAGGAACTGGAAGGAATTCGGCCATGGCCTTTTTGAAGGAAGCTACCCGGCATTCTTCTGGAGTGATTTGGGGAAACCATGGAAGACCCAGATCTGGATGCCCGGATGGGGATTCGAACCGACATCCTCCCGAATGCGAGGCCAGAGCGTTAACCGTTCACCCACTACGCTCGGTGTAAAGGGAAAAAAGAGATTTTATTTATGGATGATTAGATTTTTATCCACTGCAAGTATAAGATATCGATACGTAGATCTTTGTTAACGGTTCAGGGGTATTTAAATCGAAAAACAGGTAATACCATATTTTGTTGTCCTTATGGCTTGTCGACGATGAAATCATTAGAGCAGGGAGACTATTGTGCACAGCAAGTGGCAAGCACATCAGCCATTATGTTTTAATAAGGAACACTCTAGCCTTACAACCACAGTGATTTTAGGAAAACCATGGAAAACAGAAATTTTGATGGCCGGATCTTGATCCAAGTCGGGTCCTTTGGAATTCCAGACCGAAATATTAACCAGTCAAACACCAGGATCAGTAGTAATAAAGTATCTTTTTAAATACATGAAGTCACTTAAAACATAACATTCAACGATTCTGGTAATTAAAAACGGAGCATTGGCTCTTAAAGCACTCCATTGGACGGTCACAACTGGCAAATAAATTGCAAAGAAAGTTAATATACTTTCCTAAAAATATAGATGATGAATCTGGCTGTCATTAAACATGGCAAAATAAATAAAAAAAATAATAATATTGCGTGTCATTGTATTTTCGAAGGCTGTCATTGTAGCATCTTTTTAGGTAAAGGTGACATGATTAAACACTATTAGCTTTTTGTTCCTTATAAAAATAGAACCTGTTTCTCTGCTCATTAACTGCTTTTCATCTAAAAAAGGAAAGATAAATGATTTGTTTACATCTAATTAGGCACTGAAGTGTTACGAAACGCAAATTACATCACGCTGAGAAAGAAACTCATTTTGTAATAATGTCACCGGAGAACGAAAATGTATGAACGGGCCACTCTGATTGGATGTTATTGTTTTGCCTCTTTGTCCATTAAAAGCCTCTCGTAAGGTACTTTGGTAGCCACGCGAAAACTCTATTAAGTTCGCTCTGCACTAGCGTGAAAATCTGGCGTGCCTAGCAGTAGAATGCTAGCACAACAAGGTTAAAAAGAAAAAGAAAAAAAAGGTACACACGTTAAAAACCCGTTAGTGGCTGGATATAATGCGAATAAATAGCGACAACAGGGCAGTATTAAAAACTCGTCTCCGCCTTAATTGTTTCGGGCGTTTTGGAGCGGTTAGAATAATTACTGTTAAACTTGAGTGTTCTCGCACAGTTTTGCTTCAAAGCTGGAGTTATTCTGTGTAAGATAGGGAATCTCCCTTTAGACACCGAAAGCCAGCAGTGAGAAACCATTAGGACACGAGAAAAGATTTTAGATTTAGCAGAGGCTCGAACCAAGATCTGCAGAATGCAAATCCATCTGGTACGTGACTGTACTTTTTTGATGCTTCACGAATGCTGCACCGAGCGTGGTGGTGTAACGGATAGCGTTCTGGCCTCGCATTCGGAGGACGGCGGTTCAAATCCCCGTCCGGGCATCCAGATTTGGGATTTCCATGGTTTCCCAAATCACTCCAGGCAAATGCCGGGATGCTTCCTTAAACAGGCCATGGCCGAATTACTTCCCATTCCTTGCTTTCATCCGTTCCCGTCTCTAAAGACCTCGCTGTTGAGAGACGTAAAGCAGTTAAAAAAAATAGACGAATGCTGCAGAAGTAGTAATACGATAAGATGTAAAAGAGAAAAGACTGTTGAAAGAAAAGAGGATGCAATAACGATCTATACATATATTTTAAAACGTTTAAGTATGCCTGGGTAGAGTTCCATAAAACTTTATTAATACCTGTTTTTGTTGATGGTTTTACGCCTCATCGACAATGACGTCATTAGAAGCGAGACTGGGGGTGAGGAACGGGAAGGAATTCGGCCACGGCGTTTTGGAGGTACCATCCCTGCATTCGCCTGGAGTGATTTGGGGAAACCATGGAAAACACAAATGTGGCCGGAGGGGATTCGAACCCGCGTCCTCCCGAATACGAGGCAATAGCGTTACTGCTGATCGATTACGTTCGGGAACGACTATCTGATCTAATGAAGTATAATGAGTGTTTCCATCTAGCAAGTGAATTTTTCTTATTAATTTACTTGTTTAACGTCTAGGTTTTTACTGGAAATCATCTCACAGTTTCCCAGATGACACTGGAAAACGACCTGAAAACCACACACAGGATGGTGGTGTTTGAAACATGCATACATAGAGGTTTCGATTATCTAGTACGAAAACGCCATACTTCCGACATCCTGGATCGTGTAGCCTTATCTGTCTCAGTGGTGATCGACCCGGGAAGTGCGGTGATATTATTAGGTAAGAGGACAGCAAGTCCCGTAGCCACATCTGCAAGGTGACTCCGTCAACTAGTGACGCAACCTGTGATTGATGTGAAGCGTTAGATAAACGAGATGAGTTGGCTACTAATGGGTGAGGTCAGTCACCACTCCATATGCTGAACCGCGCAACGGGAAACCCGCTCCGACTTGCAAATCACTCTCGATAGAGATGGGGAGATCGACGCTACGGCGAGCTGATGGTACAGCAAACGGTGGCATTCCAACCTAGCAGCGTTCAGAACAACAGGTAAATACTGGACCCGTAGCAGTTATGCGTTTTACGTAGGGTGCTTCCACACTTTGCCTGATAGTTCTTCTTTTTTTGTTGACGTAGAGATGATTACAAGGAGGAAAGAAGCGGGAAGGAATTCTGCAAAAACCTTTTGAAAGAACCATCCTGGGGAAAACATTCAAAATAAAATATGGATCGCTGGATTCGAACTCGTGTCCTCTCGAATGCGAGAACAGAGTGATACCGCTTAACCACCACACCAGGTCTTCAGTCAGTCACAATACCACTATGCATCTCCTTGTAGCACTAACAAAGAAATTCAGTACTCTCAGCTACTAGTTACACAGTCAAAAAAACTAGTCGATCTAGCTGGGTCGATTAGGGCATTGCAAGTGACAACGACAAGTATTTTTTTTCTAAGTACACAGTCAGGAAGAATGTTTTATATGCGCTCTGGATGAATATATCTGTTGCTGTATTACACAATATGAACGAAACACGAATTAATTAATACCACTTATACTCTTGGCTGGACTCGAATCAACGACCCGTCATACGTGAAGCCATAGCGCTAGTCTCGACTCTATCTGGCAGGGATGGCGAGAAATATTTTTTGAAGGACTTGCGCTGTTAACAGGCAAAGCGAAAGCCCATACTACATTTGCGTCCATTTTCAAAAGTACGTCAGTTGTCATTCGGAATTTCGACTTCCGTCCCTCGTTCTCCATACTTGCTACCAGGACACTTATTCCCTTTCCTCAATTTTTTTAAAGAGTAAATTTTCAGCCAGGCATTTTGTGGAGAAAAGCTTCAACATTCACTAATACAGTCGAAACATGTAATTTTATTATTATTAATTTAATGGCATACCAGATACATCCGACGTTGGCAGCCACTTTGAAAATTACTTTCCAAAATGACGTCTTGGACGATCAATCCGTGAAATAGTTCCCGCTTTATCTTCTCTGGTTACTTACTAAGTAATGGTGGAATGTTCCTTCTGATATCTATTAACAAATAGTGTAAGCCAGGCCATGTATGGTATGATTAGTATTAACTTGTTAGCGTGATTTATTAGCTTTCAAGCAGAAGTTTTCGGGAAACCTTACGGAAAATGTAAACAGGATCGCCGGTACGCGGGTACCACGACTGGTACCAGGGACCTTCGTACCTCCAAGAGTCTAGTGTGAGGGCACTGTAACGCCCACATTCAAGAAAAAATTAAACGACATTAACTGTTATAGTCTACTGCATTGAGACATTTAAAATAAAGTTCACCGATCAAATGCTATAAAATTGTTATGTCAACCATTGCTGAAAAGTGAGGTTTTTTGAACAATTTCAGTACATGAAGAAACAGTATGGAGACAGACATTTCGAGACCTGCATAATAGAATATGTGTTGGTGGAGAATATACGCGAAACGAAAGGTAGAAGTACGACAAAAAGATTAGAGTCAGCGAAACAAATAATTTTTTTATTCGCGTGATTGTGGCGGAGGATGGAAAATATATTTTGGATGGATAGAATATTAAATGAGGGGATTCTGATAACAGTTGGTGGGTGACATATATTTTGACGACTATAAGAAATAGGAAAAATAATTGGTTATAGCATTTGATAAGACATCAAAGAATTATGAGCATGTAGAAGGCAGTGTAAAAGGAAAATTAATTAGAAAAAATCTAATCTTCCAGTTGGTGGATGGTATTACAAGCCTGAACAACTGCACTAGAATGATAGAAAAAAAGACAGGATTTAGGGATGTCATGTCAAGATATATTTTAGTTCAGATCACTAATTTTATTATTATTATGAAGTTTTCACTGATACAATTTTGCAACATTTCTCGTAGACGGTTGCCAACAGAATTTGGTTTAACATCGTTCATGAAAATTCAGACAACTATTCTTAATTTTAAATTCTGTTGTGTAAAAATTTTGGCCTGGGTGTTAAATACATACCCGGAATAAAGTTATTAATCTTTATAACCCTGTGATGCAATCATATTGTGCGTTAGCGATTTGAAAGCGTTTTGGAAGTTTTTGCGATTTATAATATCGATTCAATGACACTGAAAAATTGTAATAAACTGGGATATGAACAACGCATTCTGTATACTCTACTAGGAAAGTCTATGAATCGGTATGAAATTACAATCAGTGTTTAATCAGTTTCAGATTTTGCAAATTATGAAATCACCATAAGATATTTCTGCGTGCATTAATAAACTTTATCACTGATTAGATTCCCGTTTTAAAATGTATTGAAAATACTTTTTACTGCACTAAAGGCACTGTCAGTTTACTTCGATGGCGTCAAAGAGCGATTTCATATTTCTATCATTTTTAATGCATAAAAACTGCTTATAATTTTCGTAAATATTTCGATGGATTTTTAAGTAAGTACATACTAAGGTTTTTATATTTATAACAAGTGTTGTTGGAACTAATTTATCATATTCAGTTATTAAGTCTTCTTTATTCTACGAGAAAGTAAAACTTACCCTGTCAGACATACAAAAGAATCATTACGACAAGAACTCTCTTATACTTATTATTTTGTCATTTTATCGGCGATAATTTTTATTTCACCTAGTGTACTGGGTAAAATAATGGTGTAGTTGTAGATTAAGAAATAATAACAAAAATTTGTGTAACCCATGTACCAATTTGGGCAATATTAAACTTGCGTTTTCAGGTGATGACTAAATGTTTATCTATGTAATATAATGAAAGATTTGCCGTTTTATAAATTGTTTATCTCAAACAGACGTTTGCGAATATATTATTATCTGTGTCAACGAATATAAAGTTCACTTTATAAATTTTCTGGGTTGTTTTTTCTACTCAATGCATAAGCTGTATACTATTTATCTTCTTTTTAAGCTCGAAAAGATGGGAAGTTTTCAAACCGGTGCGTAATAGAAAAACTAAAATACATGCAATTAATATTATCAAGCTGGCATACTATACATAACGCTTTACAACAGGTTTAGGAGTAATGTCATTTGATTAAAAAATACTGCTGCCACAGTAATTAATATAAATGTATAACTAATGGTATAGCAATTTTTAAGCTTAAAATTGAGTAAAATATTCTAATAAAAAATCCTATTTCAGTAATGTTTTCCACATTAAAATGGAATCGGTTTATTTTTTGTGTTGTTTTATGTTTACATTTTTATGTATTTTTAATGCTTTGTTTTAGTTCACTCTCTCCCAAGAGTGTAGTTGTACAGTCAGAACAAATAAAAAGTAGCATACAACTGCACAGAAATAATTGATTTCATATAGATACTATAGAAATCGCATTTTAATTTGTTAATATAACTGTTATAGATTTAATTACTTAATTTTGGCTCTGTATAATAGCAGAGTTTTCGCAATTTCACTACTTTCTGGCAAGGTTCAACAGATGAAAACATTTTATTCCTTGTAAAGATGTAAATTCACATTATCTCGTTGCTTATCATCAGCCATAAATAATTTATTTTGTGGTACTTTTATGGAAGGTAAATTTTATCAATAAGAGTCGGTATTAACCCAACACCTCGGAGAAATAAAACAGGGAAGAATGAACAGTATGTACAGAGATAATGGGAGAAAACATGTCTGTACAGTCAGTTCTGTCCATTAAATACGCATATTTAAGTTCGTAAAACAATTAAAAAGATAGAAATCTTTTCTTGATATTTATTAATTCATTGTTTTAAGTATTTACATACTACTAATTGTCAAAACTATTAAATGGAACTCAGTTTTTTGCAGTTTCTCTTCAAAACATGCCCCCATGCTAACATACATTACAGAAAACGTATGTGTGATTCTTTGCGAGAATATACGCTGTATCAAAAAATTCTAGAGTAGAAGAAAAATAAGAAGGAGGACTGCTGTATTTTCTCGAGTTTTACTACGGGATACAGTTCCGGAAAAAAAAGAAGATATCAATAACATACTTGATATCGACAACACAAAACACGGGAAGACCTGCTATTTGGGCAATTACTCGATGTTGTGGCATGTACAGTAGAAAAAGCGCTTTTGCGGCGAAGAACGCGCCAAAGTGAAGATTCGGTTCGGTGATCACTTATTAACGTGTTTATCGGGGAACTGGAATCGTCTTTCGTGTTCCTACGACCGTGTACGACATAAAAAGGAATAAGAAAACAGCTTTTGAAAGGTTCTAAAAGTATTATTGCAAATTTTCTATCCTGTAGAATACTTCGTTAGTGTGAAATTATGTTATATATTTTAAGCTGTATTGAAATCGTATATTCATATCTTAATTTGACTAAAAAATAAAACTAATACATTTAACGAATTTTCGTAACACGAAAATGAATTTTTTTACAAAGAATAACAGGTTATTGATGTTTATGTATGAAAATTAGTCCCTCAACAAAAGTTAATCGCTTCAGTGAAGAACATATGTATTTTTAATCCTAAAATCCTTTACTTTTGGCCCACAGATGACAATAAAAGCAATACCGAAAGAAAATAAACTGCCGTTTCCTTTATCTCTTGAAAACGGACCACGAAAGCATCATATATAATTTCTACTCTTGTATTTGTGATTTATTTGAGGTATTCGTTCGAACGCGCTTAAATATTAACATTACATCTTGCAGTCGCATGCAACAGTTATCCGTATTTCCAGAAAAGTGTTTATGTTCTATGAATCTTTGCTGTGAATATACTTTTGATTCAAATTTGAGTTTTACAATGCAGGCCAGCATAATCTGGTGAGATAAACAGAAACGAATTTACAGCCATTAAAATTTACCACGTTGAATTGGTTTTGAATAAGTTCAGGCCGAAAAGCTAGGCGTACAATAAAATTTCTTCGATTGACTGCACTAGCTTACGTCAACAAAGAATTAACAAAACAAAAGTGAGGTCTTCTCATAACATTTTGCAGTGTTTTAATGTTTTCTAAAGTTTTGAATTACAGTTTCTCGTTCTTTATAAGTAATTCAACCAGTAGTAGGAGGTCTTTTTACTCGTAAACTCTGTTATACGGAGTTACATGGAAAATTACGAACTTAATTTTGAACGTCTTCCTAGATAAATTGTTCGCTCCCTCTTATTTCTGATCACTGTACCACGAAACATAGTAAAAAAAAAGGTAGGACACTACTAATGAAAAAATTTTCTATCGGTATTTATTAATTTTGGAACAAACCAATAGCTACTTTGGAGTCTAAATAACTTAAAGATTAATTACTGTTGCGTCAAATTTGGAGCCATTTCTTAACAGTTTGAGTACGAACCTGTTCAAATAAATTTCGGCTTTGTGTTATTATAACATGGACGAACATGGATAGAAAAAAAGGCAACTGTAATAAATGGGCATATTATAGAAGATGATATACCAAAACCTGATAAATCTGTATTATAGCGAAGTTGGCTGTTTCTGTAGGGAAAGGGTGTTTAGTAAGTTAGATGCAAAAGTCTGTAATTTATTTAAAAAATTCTCAGATAATGTGATCACAAAAAGTAGTGTTCGTAGGATTATCACTAAAGTATGTGGAGGGACTTTGGTGCCTGAGATAATCTGTACTGGGAGATTCGTCAACGGAAGCCAGTGTTGGTTATGTCCCTTCCAATGATTACCTATCAAGCGTATTAGGAATTTTTACCAGCGCAAAGTGGATCTGTTCTACGTCTTTGGTATGGAGGCTTACACAGCCTGGAGCTCGTGGGAGGTTGGTGCTGATCCTAAGACATCCTAGGACCTACTGACCAGCCTTAGTTCGCACCCCGGCCGTCAGACGGCAGCACCACCGGCACCCCGCGCCCCCTCCCCCGCCTTCGGTACCGTCACGCCCCCGTCTTTATTTTTTATTTAATTTTTTTGTGTCTCCCCCTGAGCGAGCTCCGCCGACAGCCAATGGGCCGGTTGCGCTCTGACAGGGACTGAACGCTGGGTGGGGCCCTAGCGGGGACCCAGCATGGCTGCCCAGAGGCGCCAAATGTGAAACGCGCAGTCGGCAGGGACTGGGGAAAACGGCAGCAACACCAGAACAGAACTCAGTCAACGCTCCGCCAACACAAGGGGAAAACGTCCCCGAAGCACATCAGGAAACGACGAAAAACTTACACACATTTACCAGTGAAACTATTAAAAAGTAGTGTATAAAGGTTACGGGTTTATATGTCTCAGATTGTCAACAAAAAATTAGAAAAACCAAAGATTCATATGAAGACAGCTGGGTGGAATCAATATTAGACTGTGAAAAATTCGATAAATCAGTCACTCATTACAAGATCATAAAAAAAATTACCGAGTGAAAATATATCAGGCCTAGCATTCGAGAGGATGCAGGTTCAAACCCCGATTCGATCATTCAGATTTTGTTACGCGAAGTTACTCCTGACGAAAGATAGGGTGGTTACTTTATAAAGGGATGGCCGAGTTTCTTACCGTTCCTTGCACACATTCCTCTTCCAACTCTGATATCCTTATCTTCAACGATATGTAAAGCCCCAATAATTTATATATATACGGGAAGAAACAAAGACCAATTAATCACTTTAAGTATCTCACTATTTCTTCATAATTGCGATGAGAAATTACTGATGACAGCGAAAATCACTTAATTCAGTGTAACATAAGTGAAAATGATTAATAAGTAGGCGATTTGTTACCTAATTAGATTGCTATGCAAGGGACAGTATTGAAAGGTGTCTTCAGGGCTCATTATGTTCATTCGATACAGTATATTAACAGGCGAAATAGTTAAATCTAAGCTTAATCTCATGAACGCGTGTTAAAGTAATCTTAAACTGGCCAAAACAATCATGCAACTGGTTTTAGAACGTGGGATAAGGCCAGTGAGCAGACAAAATCTCTCACTACACGTTCATACACTGCGGAAAAAGAATAACAATAGAATATTTCAGAAGGTAAACATTCGGTATAACCGCAAGTATTAGTTTACGTGCGAAAGATCCTGCACTGAGGAAAATTGCTGAAGAGATTAAGTAAGGCGTTCGGAGTCAATGATGACACGCGAGAACCTTAGCAAGAAACATGATCATTTATATTAGAGAAAGCGGTGGGTGACCTCTGAATGTTTGAATAGATTACTAGGAAAATTGAAGGAAAGCATCTCGCTCAATGGAAAGGTTAATAGAGAGTGACGTGTCTACACAAGGATGCATCCAAAAAGTTGGGCAAAATAAAACTGCATCAATTACAGGAGCCAGAAATCGTTCTATAATGGGGGGGGAAAAATTGAGTGTAGTAAAATTGAGCCACGGGCTAAGAAAAATCAAGAAACTGCGAAACCTGTCAATGTGAATTATTTCACTCAATTTATTTCCGGTTGGTATCCGATTGTTGACAATGTGTTGGAAGAAAATCGAAATTTGTTTTACAACAGTATCACCCCGTCAGAAATCTGCGGTGATTTCTGAAAATGACTAAAAAAAGGAATATTTATGCTTTGGTCGGGTACCAAACTGGGTCCTCCAGACGTCAAAGTTACCGCTCACCCGCAAGGCTCGTAGAAATAAATAAGTTATGTCTTAACGGTCGGCCTCATCGCAACGTGGTACCAAATTAAAAGCGTAGTCGATAGAACCTTAATTCAGTCACTGAACACTACGACGATTTGGATAATTTAGTAATTAGCAACAATCAACGGATGGGTTCATCAAGATATCATGATTGACTTGTTTCTTATTCCTTGCGCCGACTTGGAAGAAACGTGAAATCCCCCCCCCCTTTTCCAAAAATTTAACAATCGTACGTGATAAATATACGATGAAGAATTACTTTAAATTTTTTATAGGTTTCCTGGGGGCGAAATTCAATAATTAGTCAAATCATTTGATAGCTGATGGATAATCCTTGGAATTACTTACTGCAGAATGTCTGTTACGTCTATCACGGGGTGGGGAAATATTGTGGATACTGCTTCTCAAAAACAAAGTTGAGTTGTGTTGAATCCCTTTACTTCGATATGTACATAACGTACCTCAATCATTGGTAAACTGACGGAAGACGAATAAAGAAAAAAATATAAAACAATGGTAAGGTCGAATTAAGATACTGGAAACTTCATCCCAAGTACTCCTACAATGATAAAATTTCATTAAGGATTAAGACAATTTCATTTATTTATTTTTATTGTTTCTAAAATATTCTATTACGGTATCGGTAACGTATATGAAAGAACAGCTGATAATTTGCGTACTTTGATTACACTATTATTTTAATTACAAAAGAATGCTCCGTATCGTACAATAAAGAGTTAAAATCCAGCCATATTCACAGGGGATTAAAGATGACCGACAGCCTCACCCAAACGATTATGACCGCAAGGTCGGTGAAAAAGTAATTAAAAACTTTTCATCCAAGAGAGGAAAATTTTCAGATCTGTTTCAGTATTTTGTGTTCCATGATGCACACTAGTTGGCTACTGGTACATCGAACGAAAATGTTTTTCATTAAATAATTTTTAATATATTTCATTCGACCTGTATAACAATAATACAGTTAAAATCGTCTTACTAAATGTAGCTTTGGTTTGTTATTGTTCATGAAACTTTCACTGAATTTATAATAAATTTTCTAAGGAGCCACTACGCAGAAATTGTATTGACTAGGAAAAACTTGAAAAATCTCAAAATAGTAACTTATATCAGTGCCAATATGTCGGAAATATATTACAGCGTTAACGTGTAATGTTATATTAGTAAACGCTTTCTACTTACGTTGGAATGTTTTGCAGAGTCATTTTTCAACAGAACGTAAATTTCCAAGCCTTCTGTAAGCCTATATGTGACAATTAAGGAAGCTTTTAGAAAAATATCAGTGCTAAAAGTGAATATCTTAATACGAAATCCAGTTGTGATGGTTATGCATTATCATATAACCAATATCTTTTTTTTACAGCATTCGTATAGGTACAGCTGAATTAGCGTTGGCAGGTAGGTTTGGAATTTATAATTGTATTATTTGAGTTAGCAATTTTATGAATGGCAGAATGAAGTATGCAAGGAAAGTGAATCAACTGAAAAAGTTTCTTTGCACGTGATTGGTGAAAACAGCAGGACACGGAGAATAAATATTGGCAGAAACAACGGAACCACAGTGAAAAAAAAAAAGCAGAAAATAACTAGGCAAATAGTACGAAGGACTTTCCGTTAACTCTCCAGGGTTTTCAAAGGTCATAAAGTTAAATAAAAAAAATGTCTGTTCGTGAAGGAGTTTGAGCGAATCGTAATGAGGGAAGCAAAAACGTGAAATAATAATTGTCGCGTTGTTACGATGAATAGCAAATATTTAATCGAAAGGAAGGAAATAAATTACTGTTTGTAAAATAATTAGTGGCATGAAGCGATTTGCGTGAAAGCGTGCAAACAATTTAGCAACGCATTTATCACGGAGCTGAGCGTTTGCAGGTGCCGGTGTCGTGGTAAGACTGCTTCGAGATACGCGGAATGAGGAATTGGCGAAGACACTGACACCTGAAAGTGACGCCGTAATGTTGGTACGCCTGGCCATTAGGGATGCGAATTAGCATACAATGGACGGCCTCCGAATTGATGGAACTGATTCTGTCGGTTTGCCCGGTGTTTACGCGCAGTTAAGCCATGCCCGCTTCCATTCGCAAATAAACTTCTTGCAGCCAGTCATTTCTAAAGGCCAGGCTTTAGCAAACCACATGGCACCAAGTTCTAGCTTCTATTAGCCTTAAATGCGATGTATACGTACAAACATCTGCAAAACATGTATTACTGTTAGATTGTACATATTTTTTCGCCCTTTACAGTCTATCGAGATGATGTAATTTGAAGTTCTAACTGCATATTTATTACTTAAAATATTTATATATATATATTTATATATATATATATATATTTTTTATTTTTTTTTTGAAGAAATAGTATCTCTCCAGGCTCTTGTGAAATGAGATCGAGTTCTGGTGAACAATATTTTTTCCCCTATAAATGTGTTGTGTAAATGCGAATACTATTTGAAATTTATATTCAATTCATGATAAGAAATAAAAAAACGTTTCATCTTTAAACAAATAGCTGCAAAAACGTCCATATAATTTAAATACTTTGTTTACAACAGACCAGGCGGGAAGTTAAATTACTACGACGCATATTGAATTAAGAAAATAGTGTTAAAATGTTTAATAATTAACTGTACATTATAATTATTAAATTAAGTGGCGCTTCATACAGGTGATCACTAATTTTGTATACAACTTTCACTTTTTACCTTGGTTTTCTGGTTCGAAAGACTGGTTTCTGCATGTTTTAACTAATTTGATTGTAGCTAATACACTTAAGAAATTAAATATATAAAATGATGAAAATAAATGTTAAAGCATTTCCTTAACTTCTTCCCATTTTGGAAATATTTAAAAAATAACAATGAAGTTGTAGGTCCTTGCTACCAAATAAATAGTAAAATTTCCTCTCATATGAGCTCAAAGACCTCTCACGAAATGAAAGCATTACTAATTTGATATTTCAATGGAAACCAAACAGGAACAACTTGTTTTCTGAGCCAGTATTCGTCTTAGATAAAGCGTGTCAATATCATGTCATACACGATTACACTCAACTAGGCCCAAATATGAAGGAGATACAACCTTCTTTACTCGTATACAATTTACAGTATAGCAAGGAATATATAATCCATTCAAGTTTATTACTTTTACTACCAAATCATTTAAGTGAAGAGAGGCATTTACTACCATTACTCTGCAAATAATTACTTTTGTGGTATTGTTACAGTAATTAAAACATATTTACAAATTATAAGTGATTTAAATTATGACTGGACATCGACGAGAATATTATTTATGAAAATAGTCAACATTCAAAAACACCTAGAAATTATTTCTGGATGAATTGTTTTGTTTAAGGTACCTGTGCTGATTCCAGATTTAGGGAGACTATTAACAACTTCAAGAAATTGACAACAGATAACTAAAAACTGTAAACACAAAACCATCGTATCAAACTTCAATGCTTGTATAACGTTTCGGTGCATAGAATTAACCCGTAAGTAATACTGACCCATATTACGTAGGCCTAATGTAATGTGATGTTGTTATGTTGCCATTTGTGATGCAACAAATAATTTACTGCCTGAAATATTTGAACCCATTGAATTGATAGATTAATCTGTAGAAATTACCGTATAACAAACTCAGTATGTGATTCTATAGAAAAAAATGAAACATTTTGGCGTCATTGCAGAAGATAACATAGATAAAGAATAGCTCGCATAAGTTGCCGAGGAGGCCTGAAGTGTGAAAATTTTAATTTGTGCGTTAGTGGGTCAGGGACATTAAGAATTCACTTCAAAGAGTGAAAGAATCTATGGTATAAATCTGTATAGGGATTAAACAGACATTTAAAGAATTTTCTACCGTTTATATCAATTAACAGTAACAAGAATGACAGTTAAAAAAAACAACAACAAGAAATCACGTTATCCACAAATGAAAATTAACCTACAGTAAGATTCAACAAATCAGCAAGTCATTATGGAGCATAATGTGTTGCAATGACGATATCTAAAAAGTGAGGCGAAACAGAAAAATGAAACAAAAATGTTAACGGAAGTATTTGGCATAAGTACTATAATGGGAAATAAGTAAAAAATAGGAAAAACTGATAAAATATCCGATACAATAAAGAAAAATGCGTAGTTTTATAACCATCTGAAAGAAAAATGTGTTGCTACATCTATTTTCTTGAAAAAAATACAAAGACCCTAAGTTAAAGAAATTGTAGAAGACATAAGAGAACTAACAAAATTTCTGAGAGAAATTTATAAAAAACTCAGTTTTCGAGGAAATGTTACCTAAAATGGAAGTCAGGAATTATAGGCGCAGGAGAAAAAACACGAGAAACGAGAGGAAGATATAAAAAAATAAAATTCTAGGGAAAGGAAAAAGGGTTTCAGAAACTAAAGACACAAAAGAAATAAAACGGGAGAAAGACAGAGAAACTAAAGAAAGAATACAAAAAGAAAAGAACATATTTTTCGCGTGGTTTATAGTCGACCAAAATGGGGAAAAGGAATGGTAGTCATTTTATAGAAATTACCGCTTCTAATTATAGTTATGAACAAATACGGGTTAGTTATGCTTAGGATACAAAAAAAAAAACTTTAAAAATCGCCCGTAAATGTTTAGCTGCATGAACGAAAAGCAGTCAAATGGCTCAAACAGGAATAAAATATTCAAATATGTCCACCTGCAGAGACGGATTGAACCGAGTGAGATTAGGTCCTTGGCATAAATCACGAATTATCTGCCGTCCCGAACCGATCAGAGTGTTAAAAGCTCTCTAAACTGAATAACAACCGGCAATTTGCAGATAAGTTCTTAAAGCCCCGAAAAGTGCGATAAAAAACGGAGGAAATAAAAAATACCGGCAACGCGCGCCGGCGCCTGAAAGATTGGAAAAGCACTTTGACAACCGATTGATTGACAGCTGGGCAGATCCGACGGGATCCGCCGACAAGGATAAAGAGCAGATACAGTACATGACTGGAATACTAGCGTGAAGTAACGCTGGATGGAAAAAATAAAGAAAAATCTAAATGTTTCCGGCTCATGCAATAAAAACAAATTGGGCATACATTAAGTTTTTATTTTTCTCATAACTGACATGCGTTTTGATACTAATTAGGATGTATTTATGTGCAGTAAAATTATATTAAAAAAAATCTTTTTTTTATCTAGTTAAAATGTTGGAAATAGGGGAAAGTATATGATATTAATTTTAAAAACGTCAATGTTAAAAGTAAATAATTTATGGTTAATTGATACGGAAATGATGCGCGCTCATTAACTGCAGAAAGTAATTAATAGTAAGAATTTCTGCAATATGCACATAATTCGCATTATCGTCTCCCAATTCTACAAACAAGTAGTGCTTTCTATATCCTCCTCTACCTTACGAAGGAAAGATGCGGAACTTGGAAGCTACAGAAATTTTTATCTCCCACCGTACCTTCGGAAAGGTGATATATTCATTATAAACTTAATAACTACCACTCGCGTCACGTTTGTGTACGTTTGCAACGATATTAAAATATTTGTAATTCTCTGATATAAATTAGAATAATAGCAAAGTGATATCGCACCGAATGTAAGAGCACGTAAACCTTCGAATAGAAATAAAAGAAGTAAAAGAATGAACTCAGTGTAACAACTAAATGGAAAGCCATAAACTTTGATTTCCCTACAATTCCACTGTTATATTCAGATTACCTGATATTTTATTTGAATTTGTGAAGGATTATCGTGCACCTTCATGAATTACAGCTCTATCTAATTGCTTTAAAAGTTAATTATATACTCATTTCTGGTATACTGTTATAATTTGGGCTGTACTTCCCATATTAACAACAATTATTAAATTTATAATTAAATAACAGTCCCGTAAAATTGTTATATAAAGGTAAGTGTACTGTTTTCGACAAAATTAACTAATAAAAATATTTTTTTTCGTATATTTGAGATGTGGACCTAGGACTTCCTAAAAAAAATAAATTGTGCATGTAAGCACGGAATATAATATTATTTTCTAATTCTATGATTGCTATGTCTCGTACACGAAAATATATCGTGATGCTCCTAATTCTTCACTAAATATGAAGGAAACCTCTCCGATGTATGTATTATGTCCATAAATTCTATGAGATGACAACGGCTACACTGTATAATATTTTTTTGAAACGTCTTTCGAAATCAAAGTTTCTGTTAGAATTAGTAAAACGTTTGTTTAAAGTAAGTTTTTTTTCTACTGTAAGAATATTTGTTCATTGTCCATTCTATATTAAGTAAATAGAAAAAAGTAGGCATTACTGATCAATATAAGAATTCTGTTTATGAATAAACATCTGGTACAACGTGAACTTCAAGCATTTCCTGAATTCTGAATGGAGTAAACAATTTTTTAATAAGTTACTACGAAAGCTGTGAGTGAGGTCCTAAAATGTTATATTGCTTCGTATGTGGTTACGTAGCTTGTATGGCTTGCGTTTGATTATTGGGGTAAGATTTATCCAATACATATATATATATATAATGCTGTACATAATTTCAAAGTATACGTATCAATAACTAACAAATTGAAGAGGCATAATCTATATCCGTGTTTACTGCTTAGCTTTAAGGATTGAAGTCCAGTGGCAACGGAATGATTAAAAAAGGAATTTCTTAGCGTCTGTTTAGGCCGTTGCTTGTTTCGTGTTAGAGACGTGTTTGAGTGATGGAGACATGTTCTCGACTCGCTTTAAATACAAGTTGTCAAAATATTTATTGACGGCTCTGCGATGATGATGTGGTATTTACTAAACGTCTTGACGCTGGAGTAAACGGGGAATGCTGGAGCTACCTCACTGGAAACTGGCCTAACACTACGCCTCACAGTGTTATGGTGCACTAAATCCTTAGTGCGCTGTGAAAAAAGGCAAAAAATTTAGAATACATAAGAAGTAAATAAAAAATGTTACAGATACAGACGGTAACAATGATGTCTTTCTTGCAAATATCTACTGTACTGTATGTAACGCTGTGCGTAATTTCAAAGATTACGCATCAGTAACTGACAAGTTAGAGAGACATCATCTAAATCCATTTTTACAGCTTTGCTTACATTTTCTTAAAAAAGATATATAATAAAAAAATCTTACTGAGGATTCTTAGACCTTTTTAATGTGTTGTTTCGGACTATATTCCTCTGTCATATATTCATGTAATAGTTTCGTTCGCGAACTTTTGCTTTGTCTACGTTCTGTTTTTACGATACAAAACTTTTAGCCAGTTACACAAAACGAAATGTTTTCTGACTATTACACTATAACCATTCATTATTCTTCGCCAAACAATTTCTCATAACATGTTATAATGCCGAATAATGTTTCGTTGAATAAGATGATTGATGCTCTAAAATTTCTAAAAAGGGAAAAGTTGTCTCAATGAACAGGGTGTTAATCTAAACAATGGACACGTAAATCAAAAGTTAACGTTCTATACACTGTACACGGCACAAGTAAAAGTGAAAAACTTTAGGAGCATTGTTGCCAAGTGCGATACCTTTGCAGAAAATATTTCTTACTCAATATTTCCTGAAAGAACTTATGACATTAGAAATATTAGCTTCTTGTATAATTTCCTAATTTAAACGATAAATTTCATACTAAATTTGTCTTTAGCGAGTAGCAAAAGCTATTTAAATTAGTCCTAAAACGTTTAATAGATTTCGCTATTACATAATATTTTTTTTTTTTTTTTTTAATAAGAATGAATTCTTTCAGCAGCTGTCAACTAACCTCATTTTAAAATGTTTTGGACGGGTATTAGGTCATATTTATTAGAAATTGAACAAAACATCTGATCAAGATATTGAAATTTTTTAAATAAATTATTTAACAGTGCTTATAAATTGTAAAATCTGATGTAATTTCAGTACCCACAGGGAATTATTCTGTTAACAAGGTAATTATTCGTTTTTACACGGTACTTTCTTCGTTGCATTAAAAAAATTATGCTGACTTTCTTAGTGTATAAATTTCTTAATACATTTGAACTGGTGTTTATAAGAGAATGTCTACTGTTTTTGGTAATACAAAACCCCTTACCAAAATTACATCAACGCAATGGTATCTACTAAAAACTGACACTACAACTTATTGAATGTCTCAGTGTTTATTCAGTAACAATTACAAAACTGAAACAGTTTACCCAAAGTGATGGCTGAGCGGTAATGCTGGAATCCGAACCACGGAGCGTCCTGGCATAGCTCATATGATCAAACACAACTCTCAAAATTCCTGCGCCAGCCGGGATTCGACCCCGGGCACGGAGAAGCGAATGTTTTGAAAGCTAGCGCCATAACCACTGAGCTACCAAAACGCTCACAAATAATATAAAAAATGTAAACCGGGACTCGAACCCTGGATTTTTACAGCCGTCGTATAGAAAGAAACAATTAAACGACAGAGTTGCGTTTAACACAACTTAACACAGTATTTTTCTGAGAAATTTACGCTCTGGTGGTAATTAAGCTACAAACCTACATACTTATAAACTTTATTCCATTTTAAATTATTTTGCAGTTTGGCCTATATTATTGAACACAGCTGTCAACTATTTGTTCTACTCCATGAAACTTATCCATTCAGATATCAAATGAAGTATTAAACTCGTTCCCTTCAAAATATTCATAGTTCGCGCAGTTTCCATTCATGGTGTTCGTTATTGTTAACGGTAATACTAAAACCAGAAGCGTAGATGTTAGGATACGTATAATCGTGATGAGACAACATACAGTTGTTGGTCTATATTACCATGTTCTTTTACATATTTCGTGAATATTTGTATATTCGAAAAATATGCTTCCAAAAGGCACGAAATATTTGTGTCCTATATTGATTGGAAACGTGTGTCCCGTTCCTGGAGGCTGTGCGGAGAATGTGACTGTACCAGCGGGGGATGGCATATCCGCTTTAAAACTCACCCCTGTGATACGGGGGGAGAGAGGGCTCCATGATTCCTAAGTGAATACCGACCCTCTGTCTGACTCCCCTAAAAACAACATCCGCCAAAAACCAGTGTCTTCATCCGCGCCAAACGGCTCGAAAAATAGATCTTCAAACTCAAATCGACCAACTCACATGTGACAACTTCTTCTACTGTAGTGGCCGTATTTATAACAAAGAAATGTGTATACTACTTACGGTTTGAAGGTAATGCACATCTAGAACAATGGTAAGGAGTCAGTGCTTCGACAGTTTGTGAAACTTTCAGGCTTTAGTGGAAAATCAATAACTCTGTTTACACAAGCAAGCCAACAGAACTCAAATCAAAAGTACACAGCTGAAGTTTGTTACTCGGTCAAGGCTTACTACAATTACAAGATGCAAAAAGCAGATTCAGTGAAAGAAAATTATTTGGAAACTGCAAGCATTTGTCCCAAACATAATGAATAAAGGGAGAAACAAATTTATTAATCTTCAAGAACGATCGTATTAATAAAAAATCTAAATGTAATAACTTTTGGTTAGCTAGTGATAGTTTTTTCTGATATTAGCATAAAATCTGCAGGCCAAAAAAATTATTAGTCTCCCATTAAGCGTGAGCTGAAAATTTTGTTACTATCTTCTTGACATCTTATTTACGTCGAAACCCGATTTTATGATTCGCCGTATCTTATCCTATGGATAGTACACAGTATTTGACATGTAGAACAGATAAATTCAACTAGTTAACGAGTACTATGACGTAAAATAAAATAACTGTTATGTAGAGTATTATTCCAACAGACCCTGCACAGATTAATATTCTACTGGTTTGTTAACTGACAATATGAATTTCTCTAGTATTTAAATAAAACAGGTGATATATGTATTATACACTGCCTTGAAACGTTGTTTTGTATCTTACAGACTGTCAGAGAAAATATGTAATAGAAGGGAATTTCAGTTTCCTAATTTAATATAGTATGGAACACGGAACACATATTTAGCAACAATACATACTAATTTCGTGAACAATTGAATCAGAAGATTGTCACCGATTTCCTGTGTTCCATATTACTATTACATTTCGGTTTTGATTATGCCTCAGTGATCATGTTTCGTTGTGAATATATGCGCTCCGTGCATTAAAGACAAGCCTAATTCAACTAACTATGTAAATATATATATATATATATATATTTATTTTCATAAATACATTTAAAAGAGTACAAGACCCAGTATACAACCCTGAAGTACTCGGATTTTCCAGTTTACATCTATCTTTTATCGCTGCGTTTATCGTTCAGGAAATAAAAAATTCGTGTTCAAGTCTGCTGACAGAAATGCCACCTGCATCATTTTATCAACCTTTATATTATGCATAATTTACTAGTACAAACTCAACACGAAACTGTATACCTACTCCATATAATTTAGTCAATTGTTTTTGGTGTCTGGCACTATTAGCTTTTGTGTAATAAGGCCAAAGAAATTCTTGTTTTAGAAAATTCACTGATATTTTATTAAGTTAGTAAGAAGTTAGGCGAATAACTCACTTCATTGTTCTTTCTGTGTCCTGTAATACTGCGTAATAACTGTGCGTACGGATGGGTATTATGATATTGTATCCGCTTTCAAGACGATATTCGTTTTACATTGTAGAATTTTGTACAGTTTTCATTAATGTGGCTGCACGATAGTAGATACTGGGGAATTAATCAAAATCTGGGTTACCCCAACGCTCAACACAGCATTCTGCATGCTTTATCCCGTGTGTTATAATGTCCCCGATACCCGGCACACTTTATATAATTTAGTTGACTCGTTATAGCTGAAACCATAACACCATATAGCGAAAGAAATTAGACGGGCAACCTCAAGGCTCTATACTGTGACCCACCCTCTTTATAATTTACATAGTTAACGGACAGGAGACGAGTTCTTGATATGTGACACAGTTAGTGTTTAATTATTGTGTCCCCTGGCGGTATCACATTATACCTTGCAGAGTTTTCGTGATTGTAGTTGGAAGATGATAAATAGATATAGGGGATTAAATCAGAATATAGGCTACGAAAAGCCACAATACAGTGTCCTGTACCCTGTGCCCCCTATACTCCGCAAAGTATATATAATTAAGTTGACTCGTTATAGCTGAAACCAAACTTTGCCACCGTACAGTGAAGGAAATAATAAGACGGGCTACCTCAAGGCTCTATACTGTGACCAAAACTCTTTAAAATTACTGCAAGGCTCCATACTGTGAACCAAACTGTTTATAAATTACACAGTTACTGACAGGAGACGGTCTCTTTGTATGTGACGGAGTTAGTGTGTATTATTGTGCCCTCGCACCCAGTTGCTATGCGCACACCTTGTCCGCGCAGCTCAGACCGGGGCTGTTCTATTGATTTACGAGCCTGGGTCCCGCCAGCTACCGCCGCCCGCTATCGGTCGACCCGCTGCTTCACTCTGCTCCACTCTGCTCGTAAAATATATCGCACAACAACAAGTGTTCTCCACCGAGCCACGCGCCACGGGCCGCTCGCAGCAGCGCAAGACGGTCCATTGACGGAAAACTAGCTACCTGTCAAAGGCGGAGGAACTCTCACAGGATATAGGATATCAAGACATTAATTACTAGCTGTTACCCGCGACTTTGTGGGGGTGGACTTAGATTTTTATTGCTAGAATTGGATATAGAAAGCTGTAAGGTACCCCAAAAAACACCAAGTTGGGATAATATGACGGGGAAGCCATTACCTTATCATTGTATTAATGCCGAAAACTTTTAGGTAAAAACAAAATAATAGTTTGTTGAAGGATATATACACATTTATACTCCATTATTAGTTGTATCTGTACCTGAACATATCATATCCATACTGACTGTGAGATAAACAAAGCCTGAGTAACCAATATAATATTACAGAGAATTACACACGCTGTCCGTCTGTCTATCACCGTTCCGTTAGTTTTAAAAATTTCATGACAAAATATATTATTTAGTATCCCTAAAAAGTGACCTATATCCTTCCTAATTATACACAGTATTTCCTTGTCAAATTTCATCAAGTTTGGTTTAGCCGTTTATTCGTGAAAACGTAACAAATAGACAGAGAGACAGAGTTACTTTCACGAGACAATGTTGTGTTTAACAAACACAAAGCTACATTTGATTGAGGGTCCCAACGAAATTTCCGAAACGCATTGAATCTAAGCATTCTCGATACCTATATGTGAATGCAGACTTTCTCGGCGAATAAATGACAAAAAATCTTCACAGGTTTGCAGCCGGATTTTATTATAATAAAATCCGGCTGCAAACCTGTGAAGATTTTTTGTCATTCTCGATACCTATTCATCCAATTTGCCATTCAGCTACAAACTACTTGTAAGGCAATCTCGTTAGAAGCAAAGACGTGCGTACACAGATTATTCAGCAAAGACAACTGACACCATGGGGTATGGAGACTAGTTCTCAGTCAGTGGGAGACAGATTCTCAGGAGTCTCCTGGATCAGGTAGCATCAGATAGTGCACTCACCTATAGGGCTAACCTGTCTCCTAGAAGAGAGCTGCTAGATCGTGAATGTGGAGATACCATACGTGATTAATGAGATAAGACAGCTATCAAATGGAGGAAAACGCTCTAATATATATCGAAGGTAAGGTGACAATAGATTTCGGTACTAAGAAAAGCATATGCTACATTGATGGAGGAACAAACACCAGTTAACGTGGGAAACCATCGTGGTATTGCGTCCAGTTTCCATACATTTGCTTTTCTATCGCCCAGCTGTTCTGAATATTATTACCAAGAGAAATGATTAATAATTTATCAAAAACGTTGAAAGAATTTAAACTTGAAATTTGTAGAGGGAAAATGTTGGGGGAGGGGGGGGGGTGCAGGAAAAGGGTACAAAAGTGTGTGTACAGAAATTGCCACCGGAGCGTGCGCTCAGTTGCAATTAAAATTCTGCATTTAAAACTTAGCTTTATGACATTAAATTCACTTTCACCTGATAAGATTTTCAAGAATTGTTTGACGTACAGAACTAATCTAAGGAAATGACAACACGAAACTTTGTCAACTAAACCGAATATTGTTCCTATACCGAGGAAAGACCATACACTGAAATGGTATAAGCTAAAATGAATGAAGATTGTATTGTTATTGTGTGATATCGTTTTTAAATGTCGCATGATCCGGCCTTAAGCAGGTTGGAAATGCTTCGTCAATCCTAGAATACGCAGTTCATTCGGGACTATTATTTAAATTGCCAAGTATCAGGATAGTTACCAAACTCGATATTTGTTGACAAGGACAATAGCATACAAGAAATCGATTAAGTGGATTGTGTTTTAAAAGAGTAAATAACTATCAAACTCTGAAAAAAAACGTTTTCACTAACCAGACACCATGCTGGTAACATTACACTGTATTTAATATTCTCGACTTCGTCATAGAAGAAAATTCTAGCACCAAACAATGGAACGTGGAATTTTACTCAAATTTGAGGACATTTACTCTGTTCATATACGCCTCCCGGCCTATTTCAGTACTCCCCCTCCCCCTTATTATGACTTAGAATGAGCAGCATTTGAAACATTTGACAAGGCATACAACTTTGGGAAAGATTGATACATAAATCTATCCATATATGAAGAATATCTTCCACATCTCCCAAGAGAAGATGCATCAGTGTCACTGTAATTGCTACATGAATGTTTGACAAGGCATACAACATTGGGATAGATTGATGTTTAAAGCCACCCCTGTATGGAAAAATATCTTCCATGTCTCCCAAGTGAAGATGCATCAGTGTTACTGTAATTGCTACGTGAATATTTGACGAGGCATACAACTTTGGGATAGATTGATCCATAAAACTACCCCTATATGGAAGAATATCTTCCAGGTCTCCCAAGTGAAGATGCTTCAGTGTTACTGTAATTGCTACGTGAATATTTGACGATGCATACAACTTTGGGATAGACTGATGCATAAAACTACCCCCTTATGAAAAATATCTTCCTTGTCTCCCAAGTGAAGATGCATTAGTGTTGATGTAATTGCTCCGTGAATATTTGACGAGGCATACAACTTTGGGATAGATTGATGCATAAAACTGCCACTATATGAAAAATATCTTCCTTGTCTCCCAAGTGAAGATGTATCAGTGTTGATGTAATTGCTCCGTGAATATTTGACGAGGCATACAACTTTGGGATAGATTGATGCATAAAACTAACCCTATATGAAGAATATCTTCCTGGTCTCCCAAGTGAAGATTTATCAGTGTTGCTGTAATTGCTCCATGATTTTTTTTTTTTTGATTTTTTTTTTTTGAAGAAAAATGAAAGTAGTTAGTGAGTTATACAGAATACTAGACTAAAGACAGCTTGAAAAGGCTTTGTCAGGTGTTTACTCCGACCATTATTTCATCGACTCCTTTCCCCCTACTGGCCATTCCTCATCTTCGTCACCATAATTCACGTCCCGGGGTCCCGATAAGAACTCACCCTACCGCCCAAGATTGGCAACAACCCCCGGATCCGAGAAATATCTGTCATCGGACCAGCTCTGCCAAAACCGACATTACTCTCCTTTTGATCTGCCCACCCCGGCATCCACCCCACGATTTTTTTTTTTCTCCATTCTCTCTTCCTTCTCCGTTCGGACTGCACCGACGGGCGTTGAAATATGGAGCCGGAGCTTTCCTTACTAGATCGGAAGCGCTCCGCCGAAGAAGAAGAGATAGATGCCCCGCGATTGATTTATATATATACACGCGGAGTCCGGACGGAGGTTCATGTCGTCGCTTTTGGGGGGCCGGAGAGCACGAATTGACTCTGGACTCATCAGAAGACGCAGCCGCGTGGAAGTGATAAAACTTCTCTTCCGGGACGCCGGGTCCCCAATGTGCTCCAGTTCAGCTGCCGAGGCGAAAGGATACGCCTCGGGGAGATTCATCACTGTGTAGTCTGCGAGGGACCAAACGCGCCTTTATGCTGCGTGGTTAACCAAGACGTGATGCAGGGAACCACGAGTGATGCTGGATTTGAGGCATTTACACCTCGTAGTTGTCACGGACTGAGGACATGGAACGGGAAGGAGGTCTTCACCTTTTGATGGTACATCCAGGCATTCGCATGAAGTGATAATGGGAAATCAGGATGGCCAGATGTGGATTTTAATCACCGAGCGTGGTGGGTGAACGGTTAACGTTCTAGCCTCGCATTCGGGAGGACGCAGATTCGAATCCCCGTCCAACTATCCAGATTTGGGTTTTTCCATAGTTTCCCAAGATGAATCCAGGCGAATGCCGAGATGCTTCCTTCAAAAAGGCCATGGCCAAATTCCTTCCCGTTCCTTGTCCCCCATACCATTCCGCCTCTAATGACCACGCTGTCGACGAGGCGTAAAGCCCAAGCAAAAAAAAAAAAATGCAATGTTGTTGCAGGCCATGTTTCCGCAGTTGCTTAATTAATTACCAGTTGAAAGATAACGCCAATGCAACTGTTTCATTTATTTATTGATGCGTCGTACGCGTTTCACCCAACCGAGCGGGGCGGTGTAACGGTTAGCGTTCTCGCCTCGCATTCGGGTTGACGGCGGTTCCAATCCCCGTCCGGGCATCCAGATTAGGGTTTTCCATGGTTTCCCCAAATCACTCCAGGCAAATGCCGGGATGCTTCCTTCAAAAAGGCCATGGCCGAATTCCTTCCCATTCCTTGCCCCCCATCCTTTCCCGTCTCTAAATACCTCGATGTTAAAAAGACGCGTAAAGCAGTTCCAAAAAAAAAAAAAAAAAAAAAAAAAAAAAACGTTTCACCTCTCATAAAGTCATCATCAGCGACGAATCTGTGTTACAGGATAAAACTGTATATAAAAAACTGTAACACAGATTCGTCGCTGATGATGCCTCGATGAGAGGTGAAACGCGTACGACGCATCAATAAATAAAAGAAACAGTTGCATTGGCGTTATCTTTCAACTGGTAATTAAAAAAAATATATATTTTAATCAACGTGCTTCGGAATGGCAGTCTCGAGAGTGATGGACTTCAAGTTATGATGCACATTTAGTCGAGTTTAGTACAGTGTAGCCAAAAGCTGCCCAAACCCAGTCTCGCAGGCCATGAATTTGCCAGCCAAAAGCAGCAGTTTAGAATATGCTAGCTCAAAAACAACTGCAAAGGTCTCACCTCGATTATTTTACTCTTTGATTATATTTTTTTTAACTCTGAAAACGTCTCATTGATGGTTTTTACTTTTGATTATAATTAAACGATGTTACTTATATCTTTGTTATATTTAAATATCTATTGTAACTATAGACAAGTATTACGTGGCTCGCAGCTAAATTATAATCAAAATTGTGACATGCAGGCTAATTTATACTCAAAATTATGCTCCGTCTCCAAAATTGGATGGGTAGCCTTGGTGTAGTCTATCGTGATGTTGATATTAAACCAACAGTTCATCTACAACTTCTGTTGGAATCATGTTGTATGAAAGATTCAAAATATGATTGGGCAAGAATTTACGATGCCGGCCTCGGTAGCGCAGGGGCTAGAGTGCTAGCTCCGCGTACCGAAGGTCGCCGGTTCGAGTCCGGCCGAAGGCATGGGTGTTTAGTGTTGTGTCTGTGAATGTCTTGTCCGTGTTGTAGTGTCCTTGTGTCAATACTTGATAGCAACCAATCACATTGAGCTAGCTGTATGGCCCAGTAGCCGAATGCCATTTTTTTTTTTTTTTTAAGAATTTACGCGCCCTAATAGCTTAGTCGGTTGCTGCACCGTGATGTTGTCTACTGTGGGAAACTGGATTAGCTGGTTTGATTGATGATAGAGCAAGAAATATGCATCATCAGAACTTGGCTGGCAGGGTAGGTTAGGTGGTGGTCGATGATTCCTAGTCACCAAACTGTGAACGAAAGTCCTGATTTAAATGGAGTGGAGGCATATAACACTGTTGATGGTGGTTTATGGGTCGGATGAGGACATTAAGTTTGGCGGGCCCCTTGCTTTCCTTCAGAATAGCCCTATACTCAACACTTCTTCCGAAAACAACTGTTGCTTCATTTTGGAATCATGCTGTCTAAACGTTTCATGCTTTTATTGGGTGATGGATTTGTATAGAGCAAACTGACTACCCCGTTGGCTCAATTAGTTGTGGCACCGGCTCCTGACAAGGGAGTAGTAGGTTCGAGTCCCGTTGATAGAAGAAATTTTCAACAACGGAAAATAGCAGGGTGAGAGGAGATGGTGATTTGCAATTCTTATTCACAAAATTGTGCGTCAAAATCCTGGGTTAAGTAGAGATAGGGCATATAACATTGTTGATTCGTTGGTTGGATCGGGTTGTTAAGCTTGGCGGCCGTAGGGTCCTTTGAAAGAGTAGGCCTGAATTAACCAGCACCGAGTTTTCACTCTCTCCCTTCTTCCATCTTTTATTCATTCACGACACAAACAAAGTGTAACACTGAACGTACAATAATATAAAATTCTTACGGGATTAATGATGCGTTGAAATACTACTCCTTCATCCCGACGTTTCGACCAAGGCTTAGTAGGTCTTCTTCAGGGGTCACCTACCGAATCTGCTACAGACTGACGTGGCTGGTTGTTTTCGTATACAGTACGTAATATACAATACAATACGTAAACAACCAGCCACGCCAGTCTCCAGCAGATCCCAGTCTGTAGCAAATTCGGTATACGGCCCCTGAAGAAGGCCTAAGCCTTGGTCGAAACGTCGGGAAGAAGAAGAAAGAGGGGTATTTCAACGCAGCGTTAATCCCGTATGAAATTTACATTAATATGATGCGAAAACAACAAAATCTTTTATAACTGAACATACACGTTACATGGTCATCGAGACAAAAGTAATAAAGACGTAAATACATTTTCATTTCTGGGTAAGGCAAAGGAAAACCATACTAGTTCTAATTTCGCATGTAAAAGTATCCCCCATCCTAACGGTTCAAGAAAAAATAAAGAAGAACGAAATTGGAAGGCCAGCCGATAACCAACACGCGCAAAAACACGTTAATGTTATCCGATTAAACAATGATGGACTAAGAGGTGATATTTGTGCAGCGTTTACACTTCTTCTGACGTATTTGTACACGGAAAGTAATCAGAGGACGTGTTGGTCGGTAGAAGGCGCTTAAAAAGCCGTAAGAAAGAAAGCCCGGGGCATGGCAGCGTTGCCAAGCAACAGGCAGCATTCCTGCCGGACCGGAAACCTGCCCGGACAAAACTCGGGAGGGGAATATCGCGTCCACATGTGGGGGTTAGGACCACAACTGAAACGCTAAACTTAGGAACTGAAAGTGCTATGCTATCGACAAAGAGATCTAGAAGTATAGTTCTGCTGGAAGAGAATCAGTTTCAATTGTCCGCGAAATTCACCTCTCTTATAACTCGGAGAATAGGGGATACGATTATAATTGAATGACTCAGGTTCATGAATTGAAGAATCGATTCAGGAAAATCTTCAGTATGTGGAAACAGATTAAGAGGAATAGGAACATTTTAGAAACAGATAAAAAGAAAGGGAGAGTAAATGATTATTTCAATGCGAAAAAAATAAAAGGAGGATAGTTACATACGACGACAGGTAGGTGGGAAGGATGATCAGTTTGCTACGAAGGAAACAGCTGAAACAACAGAAAAAGTAATATCAGGAATTAACCAAAGTGAGTATAGTTTACAAATAGTATTGTGGTTGTCGTAAAGTGAGTAATGATGCACCTAGAAATCCACCTCTTTACTACTGCTGCGTAAAAAAGAGCTACAGGTTGACGTAGAAGCGATCTGAGGTTTTTGACATAAATGAAACGATAATCCTGCCCAAAACAATTATTTCAACCTATGTCACTTGAGTCTCCATTCCTTACCACACAACCCTGTTGTGCTGATGTCATTGAATGACAGACAGTTTAATGAATGATAGCGGAATTTAAAATTGTGAAATATCATTCAGGTAGCTGTAAAATTTAATGTGGATATTATAGACAGGCTCTGACAGGTTTCTGAACCGCCGAATATATAAGAAGCATCATTTTGTAAATGAAAAAGGTTAATAAAATTATGTATATATGTGAGCTTATTAAACTGGAAACGGGAAATAACAACTCTTGCATTATATGTAAATATTACTTCATATGAACTATAAACTTCATTTCGTAAGCTCAAATTCCCAAAATCCCATGTTACGTAGACAAACAATCAGGCACAAGGGCGTGCAAAGATTTTCTTTCGCAGGTAAATGAGTCAGGGATTTGAATAAGTTGCCAAGAGAATTAATGAAATGTTGAAACAATTTAAAGTTGAAATTTGTCGAGGGTAAAAGTAGGTGGATTCAGGAAAGAGGGGAAATGGGTGTATTGGGAGGTTGCCATCGGAGCGTGCCCTCCACTGAATTAAATTAAATAAATAAAATTATAAAGACTAAAAGAGGGACCTAAAAAATCATGCAAATCATTGAAATTTTACTTTCTTCTCCCTCCTACCATATTTTGAATTATTTTTGGCAGTGAAAGGTATTAGTGATAACGTGGGTCCTGCGAGATGGAAGAAACAATTTTAAAGCTTTGTAATAAAGGTTATTACTCTTGGTCAAACTTTATTTTATGGTTTTACGCCTTTTCGCCGTCATTGGAGACGGGAAAGGACTGGGTTCATGGAACGGAAAGGAATTCGGCCACTGCATTCTGAAGGAACCAGTGAACCCGCATCCGGATTACACTCCTATACGTTATGATCCATTCCTTCACACCTCTGATATTTTTTCTTATCCTGTAGTGTGGGTATACAATATGAATGATGATAAAAATCCAAACATTATAACATAAATGAGCAGAAGTATTGTAAATTATAATTCCACCACTTTTATGAGTTAGCGAATATTTAAAAGAGATTTTAAGTCAATATCCTCATTGGATACTGGCACAGTAACAACATTAACTGGTAACATCAGATAATTTAAGAAAGATTGTGACACTCTGTAGTAAAAAAGTTAGGCAAACATATGTCATCTATCTTCTTCAAGATAAGGAATAACAAAAAAAAAAAATGATTCTCCATTGTTTGAGTGAAATGAAAGGTGCTAAATTTAAAATAATTCTTTCTGTTATTTTTTTTTTTTTTTAGTGAAAGAAACACAATCTCAAACAATAAATAAACAAGTAATAAAAACAAATTGACAAATTGATGTGGAAAAGTTGGATGGTTTGAACGGAATAAATCTTTTCTTCCTTTGTTTCCAGAAAACCTATTTAGCTAACTGAAAGATATATCTGACCAAGAAGGATCTTTACCACATTAAAAAACTATGAACGAACAAAAAACGAAAAAATCCTAAACAAAAATACAACACAAAAACCGAAAGTAAACAAACAACAAACAAAAATAACTTCGAAGAGTGAAGGTGTTGTTTGTGAACGTAAAAGAAACGCACAAAAAACATATCACAAACAAACAATACATATAAAACAATAAACAAACAAACAATAACAAATAATTTCGAAAAGTGAAGGGAATGTTGAGTTGTTTGTGAAGACGTTAATCTGTTTAAGCGCGTGTGTAGGGCGACAACAGGTAGTTAAGCGGTAATGAGAAGCGTCGTTTGCGGTTTCTCGAGCCACTCTGCACTATTTACGAGAAGACATTCCACGGCGTTTTAAATGCCGGCGCGGCTGGTCGCCCAACAAGTGCCTCTCCTCTCTCTCTCTCTCTCTCTCTAACTCGTTCCCTCTCCTTCCCTCCTTCTCCTCCTCGAGCACGCGCGCTGCTACGGGCCGCCGGGATCAGAATGTTTATGGCGGTCATAAAAGTGTAACCCGGGCTTAAAGAACACAGATAGGGCAAAACACCCCATAAAGTTGGCGCCGCAGACACTAACGGCGTTTTAATAGCCGTAGTACTACCCGGCGTAGTAGGGCTGTACAAACCGGCGGCCCGCGGCGCTGTGGCTTGTAGCTGCTGCTTGCGGTTTATACACACCCCTCGGCCGTTAGCCTAACACTGCACGCGTTTAACGCTTTAATTGCGGCTCGCGACAGCGTAGTAACCATACCGTTGGCCTGGCTGTGTTGGGCATTGGTGGTTTTAATGAAGCCGATCATGTGTGGCTCTCAGAATTACTACACCGTGAGATAATTTTTGACCTTGCCCAAGGCTGCAAACAGCGATTATTCTCGGTCGTAATGACAAAAAAAAATTAAAATTACTTGCAAACATATGTTTCTATGTAATTCCATGGTTCGCTGTATGTTGCCGTCTATAAATTAAGTCGAGAATTTTTTCATACTCGATAATAGCTTTTTAATTTTATCCATAATTCTATCTTTGTACGTGACTGTATTAATTATATAATGAAAATCAGCCTTCAGTCACTTTGATGAATGCAAATTTATTACATTACAATGCATTTCGAATCCTGTGGATTCATCATCAGGTATTAATTTACATTGGTTTATTTACATTAAACCAATGTAAATAACAAATGTAAATTAATACCTGATGATGAATCCACAGGATTCGAAATGCATTGTAATGTAATAAATTTGCATTCATCAGAGTGACTGAAGGCTGATTTTCATTATATGTTATATCGATAAAAGCTGTTGATTCACCTAAACAAGGCTGTATTTTGTGTGTAAGATCTCATTCAAGTGAATTTTTATGTTTTGTAATTATTTTTGTTTTGTTTTGCTTTTCCTATGTTTTCGATTGTATCTTTGTGCTGGTTTGTTTTTTTTTTTAAGAAATTTTTTTAACCTTCTGCAGTTTTTCAAGGCATTAATTTTGAAGTACTGGGACTTAAAGGGCACAACACTTAAAAAAAAAAGTTTAATTTTCTTTCAGTAAAAAGTAAGGTATTTTTGTTATACAAGACATCGAGGGCAGCTTGTCACATTAACCTTGGAATCTAAAGTAGAAGTTACGTTAATAAATAGCTCCTGCGACCTTATCAAACCAAAACAGAAACAAAGGGCTATGTCAATAACAAAATGATACAAAATTTTCGCGTTCCTAATCGATCTGAACAGGCGATTTTTCGGCAGTTTTAGACCAGGTTGTTTTAATGAAGTTATTTTATTTTTGTCTTCAATATAACGAATGTCGTAATTTATTAATGTACGCTTCATAATACAACCTCTCCTATTTCTTTTTTTTTTTAAATAGAAAAAAGGCCAAATCATTTATTTACATTAATTTGGTAATTCTGATATGCAAAATGTGCCTATTTTTAAGACGAAACGTATATATATAACAATGCACTTTTCTGATTGACCTATCACGAGCCCCTTATCTTGTTTTACCTGTCTGAACATACTTCCTTATTGTTTGATTTCTTCCATTAATTGCGTTTCATTTTTTTACCATATATCTATTTTTTTATTTTATGCTACGTGGTCCTAGTTCTCGCATTATAGTATTATTGTTGCACATCCCTTGATGCTCCTCAAGAACATTATTTCACCAACCCATATTCTAACATCTTATGATTTATATTGACATTTTGTAATTCACTTTCATACATTAGGGTTGAAGCCTGCCACTGAGTCATTTATATTATCTTTTTTGTAAATATATATTTATACTTTGTAAAATATTATTATATTTGTGGTATAGTCTGCGTATATTCTGGAAGATATGTGTATGTTTGTTTATGAGATTTATATTCATGAGGGGGAAATCGCGGATCGTCACAGCATTCGCCTACGTTACTACGGAAAGCCGCTATAAAACTGTAATCAGCACAGACAATTTATTTCGTTTAATTTCAATAGTAAATAACGCAAATAGTAAGTCTGGCGAGTAATTACTTAATTATTTTGCCAACAATAGCATATTCAAAAACATTCGCAATGTTTACATTTTAAAAAAAAAAATAGCCCCTCCCACTCATCGGCAATCTAGGTAGCAGCTCGATTCGTGAACGAGATAGCTCTCTGCTACCGATTATTCGTTGAACACGAAATTCGAAAAACAAAAAAGGACCCCATCGTCCCGCTCGCGTCCGCAATGTTGTCAGCACTGCCCCGTCTCGCGGCAGCCTGATTAAAACGGTCTCCCGCTCCAAATGATTCGCTTTCGATTCCGCGCGGCCGGCGATTAATCGTTTTACTGCACTGGTCCCCGACGCACCATTACGCATTATCTCTCCGTCCCGCAAGGCACGCCGGGAATTAGGCGCGGGGACGGGGGAAAAAATTGGCAAAGGAACAACTGCAACAACAACAACAACACGTGTCCCTGAACAGCCCCGTCGGCGCCGATGATCTGATTGGCGAATAAGCAGAGGAGGGGGCAAAGTGTCCTGTCACATAGGACATCATGTGTTTAATTAAACACACTGACTGGAAGAACAGCAGGTGTTTTCAGCTCTAAGTATAGCCAGCGCAGCGATACCATCGACCTCAAAGAACAAGCGGCGAAATTGCGAATAATGGAACTCAATACAAAGAACCAATAACAGGGTATTTACTATCATTTATATTGTTTCATAAAGTTGATTTTTCCTGACAAACTTTTTTTCTCCCTTCATATGAACCAAAAATCGACAAACGAAGTAGGCCCTACAATTTTAAAAAGTTTTTCGCTACTGATGAATTGTTAATTTGGAATTGTATTCGTACGAAGGTTTGGTAAAAAATTTGTTACTGTTGTGTGTTTTTTTTTTTTTTTTTGATTGATTTTTTTTTTTTTTTTTTAGTTTCCCTGGATGCTTCAACTTGGCTTAAGTGATATCATGTCTTCTCCACGGCTACCTTGCATCAAAGATTTCTCGTCATTCTTCTATTCTTCTGCAGTTGCTTGTTAAGATTTGTAAGTGAAAACACCGTCTCTTAACAATTATTTAACTCACATAAGCTCCAAAGCGTTTTGCCCTACGCTTATGGAAAAGTGATAATAGACATGTTCTCGGCCAACATGTAATTGTTTCTACCAAAATTCCCAAGGAGAGTGTGCTTTGCTCTTAGTTATTCGTGTATACAAATTTTTAACAACACCAGGTATGTGCGATTACGGTCACTGATGATGCCCCAATTCGTAAGGGCGAAACGCTTCTAAGCTTATAAGAATGACAGTTGTTAGAGAAACGATGTTTTCATTTACAATGCCCTACAAATTAAAATTTCTACTTTAAACAAGTTCAAGAAATTTAGAAATATACGACAATTTCTGGAATTACATGTTTTTGCATACAATTATTATTTTAATACGCAATAGATTTAACGCTCATTGTATTTTATTCGCAAGGGTAATGCAAACGATAAACACTTAAATCATTTGCATTACGTACATCCTTTCTGGAAGGTGCGGAATTTTCGCACGAAGCTACTAATTTAAATTACATTTTACTCGGACAGAAACGTGATGGAAGTAAGGTATACAATGGCTTTTCAGAGATTGGTCAGTTATTGGATTTATGTCACAGGCTGGAATTTAATGATGCCGTTTACATGACGTTTATCTATGTTTAACCTTGCTTTGTGATGGGCAAGTGGTCTGTGATCGGATAGTGCTTTGTATTACTCGATAAACTTCATGTCCTATCATTGATACATGGGCTTAATACACATGATGCTTTTTTTTTCAGGTTTCATTGCTCCCAGTTGAACCCTGAGAGGTCGGCTACTGTAAGGTTTCATGGGCCCTTTTCAACCTACCTAACCTAAGGGGATAGGATCATGAAGGTGATCGGCAGTGGCCCTAAAATATACCATGCCGGCAATCGCCTGTAGTGACTATGAAAACCGTAGCCAGAATGTCCTGACCGGAATTTGAACTCTATCATCCCGAATGTCAAGCTGGAGGACGATATTGCTTTCCATCTGAGCCGGGGATATGTGATTCTGGAAATGTAATTGTTATATATCTGACTGCAATTCTTAACGTCTGTAAGAATTGACTCATTACAGTAAAATGGTTAACATCATCAAAGAGCTTACGCTCACAGTAAAAGCAATATAGAACTGAATTTTTACCTCATTTCAGTAGATCTTATTTCTAACTACTTCCAGTACGTTATGTGTGTTGACGATGCATAAAAGTTTTTGAGATAGATTGTTTTGGCATCCTCATATCCTTTTCTCTCTATCGTTACCACTACTATGTTTTTGTTGGAAAACCCCTACTGTCAACAACCAATCAGATGGTCACTTTGTCAAGGTACGTCAGACAATGCAGGTTAGTTTTCTGGCAGAGCAATCAATACATCACCCTGTCAAGGCGGAGCCTACCACCCAGACATTAGCCAATAATAACACGCAGGGTGGCCAGCCATCTTGGGAAGGACTCCCCAGGTTTCCAGCAGGCAGGTCATTCCAGGAGCAAAAACTAGGACCGGGACTCCAGCTATCTGGACCGAGGGCTTGGAGGCTGTCCTTTTGGAGGCTGGAGTAATGGCGGCTGATCTCTCAAAGGTCCCTAACAGTTCTTCCTCACCCTAACTCACATCGTTCAATGAATATGTCACTGAAGTTACACTTAGACAACCTGAAACCTATTACCGCTGCGTCCACAGAAAAATTCCTCACGGATTTGTGCAAACAGGAGACGGAAATAGTGGATCATTGGTCGATGAAGGATATGTTAATATTCGATTTACAGCTGAACGGATCGGATGACCGGACTTCAATCACCTGCGACACCAAAGACTGTTTCTCGAAGATAAATTACAGAAATGGCTTGGGAGGAAACGTTTCAAACAGTTGGATCGTTCAAATGACTAATCCAACTTTGCGACCAGGTAGTTAAACGGAGGACGAGGATTCGAATCCCCTTCCGGTCATCCAAATTTCGGTTTTTCCAGATAGCTCCAGATGAATACCGGAATGATCTCTGCAAAAGGTCATGATTGAATTACTTCCCATTCCTTCGCCTAGTCCTTTCCCACATTTAATGACCTCCATGTCAACAAGACGTTAAAAAAGGTTCTTGAATCTCATTCCTTCCAACTGGTGTGTGTCCTTGAATACCTTTTTCCTCCTCCTTATTGTCGGCTTCAGTAAAGCAGAGTATCAAATCAATCTAATCTCCATCACATGGAAATGCTGAATTGCATAGTAATATGAATCTTGTATTTGATTTCTTGGGATGAATGGCGACAAATGTGTTTACCCTGACTTAAAAACAGATGGATATCTTTCATCCACTATTGTCTGCAGACAGTCGATCAATAGTTGCTGAGATAGAAATCATCACTTAGGGATCATCCATAAACTACGTGGTTCGATCTATTGGGAGGGGGGGGAGGGGTTGGCTGTAAAGCGACGCGAAGCTACGTGTAAAAGAGGAGGGGGGGGGGGGTTTCGAGTCAAGCCACGCAGCTTTTCTTTCATATTATTTGTAACAGTTAAAATGAGGACCAGAACACACAACAGCATTAGGATACTTATTTCCGTCGTTTAATATCTCCGCATGTAATTTACGAAAACAGTAGAAAATGTCTTCTGCAATCAGTAGGGGAAAAAAGTTACGTAGGGGAGGGAGATAGAGGCAAAAGTCATGCCAGGCTACAAGGGGGGGGGGGGTGTTCCACAGGAGGCCAAAACGGAGCTACGTGGTTTATGGACGCCCCATTAGGATGGGAAGAAAATACATATTGTTAGAAAAATCATAACTCATTCTCTTAGGGGGATTTACGGAAATGACATAAAACGGAATTCTGTCCAAGCTGAAAAGTATTGGGTGGAACATACTTTCGAATGAGTGAGACTCAGCTATATACTTTTGTAATCCCTTCCTTAAATAGAAAACAGTGTTTTCTGGTAACGCATGCTCTGAACCAAAACATAAGTCCTTCCTCTCCAGTCAGTACTACTAACGGTACGGATTCAACATAAATTACTTACATTTGTTTGAATACATTTTTTCTGATGGAGTCATTCTCGTCTTTAATGTCCAAGTGTATAGGGAAAAGGCTATTATGTAAAGGGCAAAGTGACGAATAAAATATCCAACTTTTATCACAGTTCCCAATCTAATGTCAACGCATGATATAAATTCAGTGAACCATGTTTATCCAGAGACTAAAAGGCAGTAAACAGAAGTTCCTCAGTAGTAGAGATGTATAACAAGGAAGTTCCTAAAATCGAGGATGTGGATGGGTCAGGATTCGTGGGTCAAATCATGATCCATGGTATAGATTGCCAAATCATGCAACTTTAGGCAGTTTTCCGCCCCTTTACTCTTAACTTAATGGTGAAATGTTCCCAGTTCCCAGTTAAGACTCTCACTTTCAAAAACTAAAAATGACGATTACTATTTTATATAAATAAAACAACTTTTGACACCCATGTGTCCATAGAAACTGAGTTATTAAAATTGACCTCATTTGTCGATGACACATTATAATTTATTACATTGTGGTGTAACGTAAAGATTAAAATATATTTATGGATCCTAAGCACTATAACAAAAGGTGTATTTCAAACAATTAATAACCTTGAATTATTATTTTTTTCTCTTTTTTTATTTATTTTTCTCTTTAGCTTAACTAAGACTTAACTGTTGACTTATCTTCGCTAATCATGCCAGTGTCTGTATGTTTAGATTTATGTACGGAGGTATTTCAATATTTGTACTCTTCTTTTGAACATTTCCAAATTGTTTTCCTTGTTCATTTTGAACTTTTCATAGAGAAAACTATTCCTTTGTCCGTAATACATCCTGCAGCATGAAGAATTCATTTTAACTCATAACGTGGTTCATACTTAATTTTATTGTAGTCTAAGCCATTAACATTTGATAAAATGATAACCATCTCTTAATAAGTGATGTCACTAAATTACTGCTAGTTAATTAGTGATTAAATGTTTCTCATTTAACAGCGCTGGCTCAAATCCGGTGCTCATTTTCTAGTCTGTACTTAAAGAGTAGAATGCTCAAGGTGTCATACAAAAGTATTAGCAGTAAACAGCAATTCACTTGCTGCACAACAGCTGATACAATTTAAAAACAAAAAATTGGTTACAAATAAAGCAGAATTTCCAGTGCTGCCAACCTTGAGCACTCTGTTCGGAGCGGAGTGTACACCGCATAATGCGTCAGCTGTGAATGATTTATGTGCGACAGGTTATGTTGTGTTTACATCCTAGTAGCTCTCCTCTTGTCAACCCGTCAGGGTATTTCATACGTGCCTTCTTAGCGTAGTTATTGTGTTTTCTAGTAATCTGTCACGAACTTAATATTTACAGGGTCAGTTTTGTCGACAAAAAAGAAATAAACTCCATTTTTTTCCACTGAATAGTAGTCTTTATTTCTTACTCAAAACTTGTTCGTTTCCAAACATAACATGCAGAAATTTGATGGGGGGGAATTAACACTATTTTGAGAATGCTTAAAAAGAATGCCTTTATTATAACGTGAAAATTCAAGTACAAGGAGAAATGTTGATTTCTCTGGCAGTTTTTCAACCAATTAGAATAAACTGTGCCCCTATGTAACAATCTGGTAAGAGAGTGCAGGGATAAATATGGCACAATTACAGATGGTTTGAAAGTTTGAAATATGCTTTTGTTTTATATGAATTCAGCATTTTAAGTAGATAGACTGCATGTAAATGTGGAATTTTGTGTTTTTGCTATCGAAACGGAAATTCAAATCTGGTGTTAGGTTTTAAATTATTATTTCGCATGTGTAGAATAAATGAAACATTCAAAATTTATCTATATACATTTGAATCTTTAACCAACATCTATTTTGAAACCGTGTAAAGGGAGACCAAAATTAATTTTAATCTGTATATAGGCCAAAATGATCTTATAAATCCCATTTTTGTAATTTTCACTATGAAATAATAGCCTGGAAGTTAATTTTGTGGTAATTGTGTCTGCGATTACGATCAACAGTGACCGCACATTTTTGCCATCTTTTCATAGTATGAGGATCTATATCGTCAAACAAAACCAATCCTTAGTGTTGTGTAGCAATTGTAAATTACTGGCTATAGAAAAAGATACTACTCCTAAATGACTACTGACGCTATCAACTTTTTTCTCTCTCTCTAAATTATTTTTCCACGTGTGGATTTCAGGAACTTTAGAGGGCTAGTGCCAATATACCATCTTAATAACTACAAAATATAACGGACAGATTTTATTATATTAATTTATTATTATTACTTTTGTACAGTTAACTACAAAAAAATTAACTCACACACGCACAAGACTTTTAAATATATCTTTACACTACGAGAAATTACAAGGACCCATTTGTGAATGTTTTACGTAATTTTTTTCACATGCTACAGTCAACATCCTTATGCTTATTTTTAATGTCTGAGAAACAAAGTATGCTTTCTCTGCATCTGACAAAAAAAAATTGAACCTCAAGAATCATGTGTTCGATTTTTTTAATAATATTTATGTTTACTTTACTTCAGTTTAATATATTATATAGTAATGTTGAACGTGATGTGACAATTCATACATTTATATATACTTATATAGGATACTCTCTTTCTTTCGAAACAATACTCATCGTACAAAAGATACGATTAAATACAGCAATAAATTTAGGTAAAACAAATCGACAAAAAACACTTATTTCATGATTACCGGTAAGAAAAGTGTGGTCTCATTCAGCAGAATCGGTTTCTCTCGAAGTCTTGAAAATTGTGTGGACTTTTAACAACCTTACAGCAGTGGATGGTTAATAGTACTTTTCTATGTAATACGAAACACGCTTGAGGATACTTTCCATTTAAAAAAGTGTTTTTCATTAATATCAATAGTACGTATTTTTTTTAGCACAGCACATACCAATTTTTTTTTGCTATAAATTAGTTTTAACCTATCGAAACACTCAAAAAAGTTCTGTATGAAACATATTTATGCTATACCATTGGTGTACAAAGTCATACCAACTATACAGCTTCAATATAGGACCTGAAATAGTGTACGTTTTATTTTATTACGTATACCAGTTGAAGCCTTACACAGCAAAAAGAATGTGCAAGTTTAAATACAGACTCTTGTATTACGTATATCGGTTTCTTGCTCGTCAACAAAAATGTAAACGATACACCGCGAACAACATCAAGGAGACAATGGATCCTATTCTCCCATTGTACTAAATAGTGTTTTTCTTTTTCTGAAATATAACTCCCATATTTTATTACGTATCTCGAAGTCCCTGCATTTTATTTTTATTTTATTTTATTTTTTACAGTTTTTGATTAAAGTTTGGGTGGCATTTATTACTATTATCAGTTTGTATACAAAATAGCAAATTTGTTTCTTAAAAGTGCAATTTTATAAATTATACCTTTTTTGCGTGTTTTATTGCAGCAACTGTCATTAAGAAGATTTTCCATCGCAAAAACGAAATTGATCAAATGCCAACAGCGAAAAAGGGATTTCCTTTGGAAACGTTTCAAATGTAATTATTGAGAAAGGAAATATGTAAATATATATAGAATTTATATTACATGAGGCCACTGGTAACTGAGCCAAGAAACTACATAAAACGTATTTACTCATTCTTATCAACGAAGAACATAAAATAAAAAATAATTTATGTCGGCTTTGGTATAAATGTAGTTAGATAAACAAAATCGCAACTTAAATCGATTATTGGACCTATTCGAGGCCTACTCTATGTTGCTACAAATTGCAGTAAATCTGCGGAGAAAAGAAGCCATCACTTCACTTCTCCTTTATCTACAGTTGTTACGGTCGGAAAAAAATTAAGAATACTTTTCGAAAGTCCCCCCTTTCAGACAGGATAGTCGATGCTGACATATCTTAACATTATTCTAAAATGTATCACCTAAGTTTGTAAATGTATTTATACAGCTATACAATAAATTTATCTTATTCGACTACATATAAGTATATTGCACAGTTATGATTATTTGTTAGGGAAAATTATTACCCCCATTAACACAAATAAAAAAAGTTAGAAACTGATCCAAAAATCATTGAACAATGACTAACGCTTGAAAACCTCAAGCCACACTCTGTTCATTTTCTATTGTTTTAGGACAATTTACTAATTAACAAACGTCCAAAACAAATATTACTGGAAGAGTCTTCTTTCACTTCGAAAAAAGATCTACAAAAATGTTTTCAGGATTTCACACATGCATTCCCGTTTAGATTATATAGCCAAGCGCTACACAAGAAAATTACACACTAGTACATCAACTCCGTCAACGAATATTGCCAGTTTTGTAATAAGATTGGATAACAAAAAAAAAAAACAAAAAAAAAAAAAAAAAAAAAAATTTCGAGAAAATTCCAAACTTTTTGTTAATAGTTGTACTTTGTTCACTTTCACTGACTGCAATTTTCGTTGATGGAATATCTTAACTAACATTTTGGTAATACATCATGTCCTTAGCCACTAAGAGAGTAAAAAATGTGTCTGTAGTGTTTCCTTACTGTTACACCAACGATGAATAAAGTTCACTGTCTTTCACTGACCTTTGGCGGCGAACCAGAAACGGATGTCGCTTTACCTCTGTCACTGTTGTTTCTTAAACACTTGCTGTTGAGGAGATGCCAGATCAATGTCGGTTGACGATTCGTTGATGCATGTTGATACGACGATCAATCATTCGGGGTGAAGACGTTGGGGAGAGTGGTGTGTAGGCATTTCTTGATGATACAGAAAGTAGCACTCAAAACAAGAGGAGCTCTGAGAAAGAGGATTTGTGTAGAAACCATCAGACTTGATTACTGGCAAAGATCCTCTTTGGTAGGGCCACAACTTTTACTTCACCACACGAAAACACTTTGGAACACTATACCTACTAAGCCCAGTAGCTTCATCTAAGATGCATCTGCGAAAACACACTGGCGCATTGGTGCTTGGTATAGACTAATTAAAACACTGTACAGGGCATTCGCCTGTCGCACATCATCAGAAAACACTTGTTTGTTGACTACCTTAATTTTTTGTACAGCCACAGTAGTTGTGCATTTTCACAGACAAGCACTTTCTCTTCTTTGTAGCTTGCGTGGATGTTCACCTGATTCTGGAACTACACGCAAGGTTTTTATGGCACAAAGTCGAATTTCACTCGTAATGCAGCCTTTATGGCTAAGATGAAGTGATTGTTCACATCCCAATGTCGTCGAAAAAGGGGGGAACACAAAATGTATTCTCAATGGGCAATCGTAACAGGAATAGATTATGAAGATCAAGAAAATAGGTAGAACTGAACTCACCGGAACTTAGTGTCCGTACTCTCTTCTACACTATGCACACACAATTTTTTTACTTTACTATTTTTCGAAAAATAGCACAGCGGGTCTTGTTTATACTGTTCCAGTCTGGCATAAACATTCAGTGAGTATATTACGAGGAAAAGATTTGACAGAAAGAGTTTCAGAGAGAGCACAAGCCGGCCAAATTTTCTTCTTTCCATAAAATGGCAACGAGAAGGAAAGAAATAGATTCGTCAATATCTACAGCTCGAATGCCAAAAAAAATGTCAAAGAAGCTGCGCACATTAGGTTTGAAGGAATATCACTTACTAGATGAGCGTAACGCGTAGCAAGTTCCCTCTCTCTCATACACATGCAGCACCGGCTCCAGTTTACTTGCAGGATTAAAAATTCTACATTATGATGCCCGCATACTCACTAGCAACTAAAAAAGCAGCTTTGCACGTTCAGTATGTACAGGCAGTTTCTTCACATTTAATAAACTTTGTTATTCTCTTCACCTTCTTTCTTCATCCTTAAATATAGAGACTATAAGTATATATTTATGCAATGTCAACACAGCTGTAGGCTAGCGCAGAAGTTATATTTTGCAGACGAGCACTGCTAGTAGAACTTTCAGGATTGCGTTTGTCTGTTGCGAGGCGATTATTTTAAAGGTACCAAAATTTGGAGGACCAAAAATTTGAGGTACCCAAAATAGAGGGGACCAAAATTTTGAGGGGACCAAATTTTGAGGGGACCAAAATTTTGAGGGGACCAAACTTTTGAGGGGACCAAAATTTTTAGGGGACTAAAATTTGTAGGGAACAAAATTTTGTGGGATCATTTTGTGTGTTCACTGCGGGGACGTCTGCGGCGTGATGTCTGAGCCGGCGTTACCGTCACCGTTTTGCCCTCCGTCGGGCTTAGACTTGTTTTCCTTCTTCCACTTCATGCGCCGGTTCTGGAACCAGATCTTGATCTGTCGCTCGGTGAGGCAGAGCGCATGCGCTATCTCGATGCGCCGCCGGCGGGTGAGGTAGCGGTTGAAGTGGAACTCTTTCTCCAGCTCCAAAGTCTGGTAGCGCGTGTACGTCTGCCGGCCTCGCTTCCGCTCTGTGGAAAAACCAAAAACGAAAGTCGTCATTAATATAGTTCTCACATCGATATGGAGATCGGAGGTGAAAATGCATGGACGGATCCTTGGAGGCAATGAAAGAAATGATCGTAACTCATGTTTATGAGAGGCGGTTAAGTGAAAACTTTAGAATATGCCATTAATAAATAACAATATTTTTCTTAATAAACACACAAAAATAAATCTTGAATTCTAAATTCGGTTCATAAAATATGTAGGCTACATATCATGAACTATACATTTGGAAAAATGGTAACAAACCGGGCCACCTAATGCAAAATATATATATATATATATATATTATATATATTTGTAATATATATATATATATTACAAATTAATTTATTTTTGTAACGGGGGCACAGATTTGAAGGAATATTTAATTAATTTTGTAAATAGGAGATATATTTTGTACACATTTTTGAAATACAGTTTTCTATCAATCAGAATTTTTGAATACTATCACTATTCTGTCCGAATATTGTGAGAGTATATGAGGGTTTGCTTCTACGTTCGAATTTCATTTCTTTACGTGCACTTAAGCAAATGTTTATACAATAGATTTCATATTATTTTTGATAGTAAGAAAACCTTTTTTGGCATATATTTTTTTATATCATTACATTGGTACCAAAATTTGAGGGAGTTTTTTGGTTATAAGAATTATCAAGGATGTGAAAGAGGGATTTATAATTAGAAACAAACATAGTTCAGATTATAGATTTTTCAAATGATAAAGCACTACCTAAATGAAATAAAGTTGGTGGAAATACACGTAACAGAAGATTTATAAAAACAGTATAAGCACAAATTACGGTAACGGTTGGAGCATGTAAAACTGATATGATTTTTGTAATGGATATTTTTGGTGGCTAACGTTATGTGGACCATTTTTGAATGCCAATTTTTTTTAGTAATTACAAATTACTATAGCACCATTATGTATGTACACTACGGGACATCTGAGTTCAGAATTTCATTCATTACAGAAACAGAGCGCACTGATTTTGAAATATTTATGGCAAATTTTTGGGTACCAGATTGTTGGGAATATGTTTTTTTGGTAATAAGAATTTCCGAATTCGATAAAAACTACCTGGTTGATAAAAAAACAAGAAAGATCAACACAGAGATCATAAAATTGGCTACATAGCTTTCAAAGGATTTGTGGGAAACACACTTGATAGAATACTTACAAATCCGTACTAAGCACCAGTCGTACATTAAGCTCAAAGTAGGAAAAGAAATGAGTCAATATACATATGATGCGAGGGGTGGCAGCCTACATACGTACGTATGTGAAATGCAAGTGAATTAAATTCAATTATGTCATTAACAGCATCTGAATTTATTAAACCAGAAACAAGAAACTCTTGAAATGTATGTAACACACAACGTTATGATAAATAATTTCCTTGAGCAAAAATACGGTCTCTATTTTGTGAGAGAATGAACCTTTCAACTGCTATGAATAGACAAAACGTTCGCCAGATTCGATATTTCCTCAGTTCAAATTACTTCCTAATCTTATCCACTTCTCCCCATGATTTTTGATACCTCCAAGAAGGATACGATATTAGTACTTGTGGAATTGAAAAACTTTGTTAAATGTAATCCCAAAGGATCTTTCAACTATGGGGGGAAGAGGGAGGGTATGTAAGGGAATTCTGTAAAGTCCATTACAAAGTACCCAGCGGCCCCTACAGCATTGAGTCTAGTATTTAATCAGTCTTTATGTTCATCTTGTTTCTATCTTTACGCCTCCTCAATCAGAGCACTCGAAATAAAATATAATACAATGATTGAAAACAGTGCAGACAATATGACCGAACCGCTGTCTATTAAAAGTGACACAGGTAACGCTAGACCTGGCATTTGGGAGGAAGCTCGTTCAAATCCCCGTCGATCCTCCAGGTTTCCGTTTTCCATGGTTTCGCGAAATCATTTCAGGCGAATTACTGCCTGGTTACCTCAGGGCAAGGCCAAATTTCTTATCGTCCCTTTTCCTCAATGTTCTCCCGGCCCTAATGACCTCGATGTTGATGAGCTATACAAAGAGAAGAAAATACAAAAAACAAAACAAACAAAAACAAAACAAAAACAAAACAAAAACAAAATAAAAATAAAAACAAAAACAAAACAAAACACTCAAAATAAATAAAAAACAGAACAAAAAAAAATACAAAAGAAAAATTTAGGACAGCATGGAGGTGGGTCATCATTTCAGATACGTTAGTAAGTCCAGAAAATTGTAATTAAAAATCTGTTCTTTTCTAAGGCGAAAATCTTAGAAGGCGAGGATTTCACAGAAATATTTCCTGGAAATAGTAAAATTTACTACATCATTTACAATCCAAGGGCAATCTGTGTATACAAGGAAATATTCAGATTGAAGAGAATATGGTAGCTCTTCTCAGTCACAGCATATGGAAATTACCACATCCCTATTACAGAGAATGATAAGGAACTGTGAAATTCGATTACAGAGAGTGTGGAAAGTAAAAATAAATAAGTAAAATGTTCCCACTGTAAAGTAGAAATTCGTTTTATAGAAATCTACGTGATATAAAAGCGTAAAAACACGTGGGGCATGCAGCCTCCAGTTGGGAGGCTGGAAATCCATTTTCGGCCGCTTCGTTCCGCCCCGACCAGGTATACCGCCCGACACCCAATTATTCCCGCGTCTCTGATTGGACGCCAATTAGACACACGGGCCGGCGCCATCCCTAATTGGACGTCCGTCCCTCTCGTTCGATTTTCTTCGTCGTCCGCTTATTCATTTCCCCCTTATGTCAATCGCGGGGAGTTTTATGGTTTTGTAGCTTCCCCAGAACAGATGATCTCAAGTGCCGATACCAGTGTCAAAAACTGAAATTATTTTCGTTGACATTAAAAATCGGGAGGCATCGGCAGATGCGATATTTAAAAACGAAAAAAAAAACCTGCAGAAAAGTGTTTGCTAGCGATAGAGCAACTTATTATTCAGAATAGGAAGGAACCATTGCTAAAGACGGGCAATGGCGGGAGTAATGCTGTGTACGGAAGGTTCTCGCCCTCAAGCATAGCTGGCGATGCCAATTATTATGTCGCAATGTTTCTGGCACTTACGCCGCTATTGCAGGGGTTTCACTCTGAGCCTGAAGCCTCCTGGGGAGGGAAGTGGTGTTGCCATCTGTCTGAAAAGCGTGTAACTATGTTCTGTGTGCGCTAGGTATTTTTTTTTTGTTGTTTTTTTGTTTTGTTGTTTTTTGTTTTTTGTTGTTGTTGTTTTTTGTTTTTTTGTTTACCGAGCGTGGTGGGTGAACGGTAAACGTTCTGGCATCGCATTCGGGAAGATGCGGGTTCGAATCACTGTCCGGGCATCCAGATTTGGCTTTTCTATGGTTTCCCCAAATCACTCCAGGCGAATGCCGGGATGCTTCCTTCAAAAAGGCCATGGTCGAATTCCTTCCCGTTCCTTGTCCCCAGTTCCATCACACCTGTAATGATCTTAGCCATCGACGAAGCGTAAAGCAATAAGTATTCGTTCGTTTGTTTGTTTGTGTAATGTGTATTTTATGAAGTGAAGATTGTTGACCACCCCGGAATTCGCATTAATGACCAAGAAAAATTACCTATAAACCACAGTATTGGTTGCCGGTACGTGTGGACCAGGATTCGATTGTGCCCCGCAATACCTCATCTATCCAATGCGCGGCGGCTTAACACCCTATGCCACTCTGCAAGGTTATTAAAAGTCGTAATGGACAAATTTTTCAGTAGGCCCTACATACACTTGCATAAAGGTAAAGATGGTCACCAACTTTTGTCGAAACTTTATTTTTAGTAGTTAGCAGATAGCTTCGCTGTCAATTGCTGAAGCCGAAGACCTGAAAGCAGCAGCCCAGAAAGAAAGAAAAAAGGTTATACTGATTTACATCCGCAGAATAAAATTGATTACAATACATTTTTGTGTGTGGTTTATATGTGGTTGTATTAAAAAGAGTTGTAATATGTAAGTGAAACAAAAGTGAACAGAGCGAGAGTCGTGGTTGAGTGGTAACGTTCTGTCCTGGCATTCGGTAGGACGTGGGTTTGAATTCCCGTTCGGCCATCCAAATTTCGCTTTTCCACGGTATTCCAAAATCACGTCGAGATGGTTCCTTCAAAAAGCCGTGGAATAATTCCTTCCCGTTTCTTGCCCCCAGTTCTTATTCAAGCCTCTATTGATCTTGACGTAGACAAAGCGGAAAGCAAAAAAAAAAAAAAAAAAAAAAAAAAAAGGGAAAGGAGAGAGAGAAGGAAACAGGTGAATGGAACCGCATTTTACTATCAAATAGCAGTTTCGCGACTATGAAAAACAAAAGAAGGCATTAAGAAAATACAGTATAATAATAATTCCATGTAGTTGCAATGACCTGGAGATAGGGTTTTCATTGACTGCGCATTCCGCCCCTATCGTAGCCGCCTTAACCTAACCCGACAATCCTGCCGGGTACAGGGCACATACAGTTTAACGCGGTATCCCAACCACGGAAGCATTCTGATGCACTTCACATTACACAGCAAGCTGTGGCAGAAGTGAAACGCCTTTGAAAATACCTGCTGAGACATGGATTCGAACCGGGGACCTTTCGATCTCTAATCAGACGCTTAACCACTGAGCTACCAGACCGCTTCAGAAAATACACTGAAAGGAAGAGCAAATATTACGAAGAAAAGAAAGGAAAGATGGCGTAAAATTATTTCACGTGATCTACGTTTTGCTAAAATGTAAAAATCGAATGGCACGTGATAGCACCATACATTCTTCCAAAGGATAAAAGGCCAGTTTGGTGTTAAAAAATCGTCAAGCGTTAAAAATCTGTAAATGAACTCCAGTGGCCGTCCGAAAACATCAATATCTTTCCAATAGAGCAGTTATGATTAAAAATTACGTCCACATACTCCATAAGCTTTCGAAGTTGAAAAGTTCTTTCTAAAGCAATATTTTGATTGATAATAATCTGGTATTGAGGGTGGGTTATACTGATACAAGATAAAAAATTTAGATTAAACCTTTTTATTTTTGTTTATGGCTTTATGCCTCGTCAACATCGATGTCATTATAGCCGGGAATTAACTAAGGAAAGGAACGGGAAGGAATTCGGCGATGAATTTTTGTAAGAACCCCCATTCTTCTGGAGTTTTTGGGGAAAACCATAACCTGTATGGCCGAACAGGGATTCGAACCCACGTCCTCCCAAGCACGAGGCATGGACGTTACCGCTCGCCCACCCCGCTCGGTATATTACAACGACCCTGGTAATAATGTTGTGGAAACTGTGAACATTAGTATCTGATACCCTTCTGGTTAAGTACTGTGATATGAAAGCGAGAGACTGCGCCGAGTTTCGAACTGAGAACTCTCAATAGTTATGTGGAACTCCAGTGGCCTGTTCCAGTCTGCGTGGGGCTCTGCTTGTTGTGCTGGAGGTATCTGGAGCCGGCCTAGCGTCACGGCCGACGTGATGAAGACAAACGACCCTTTCCAGGCGCATTCCAGCAGGGCTACAGCGCTCCCGCCGTCTGAAGCCTGGTTCGACCCCCGGAACACTGTGCAGCGGTAAACTAGGAATGTGGTCACAAGGCAGATAAATAATCGAAATACTGGAGTTAGAAAAGTCTCAAGCAAAAGACCAGTAAGATTCGAGTTAGAATTAAAAAATGTATGTGCAGGGTATAGAAGTCGCTTAGCAGCACAAATAAAAACTAGGAAAATGGACAAAAGTCCCGGATTGTTGGAGAGGAAATTAAAATTTATATTGGAGATAATTGAGAATCTGGAAGTACGGGTACAGAAAAACGAAGATATTTTAAAAACATTTGTGAACTTACAAAGAGTTTATTGTAATGTTTCATGGGGTATGACGTAAATTTTTTAAAGAATACTGGTTTAAAATACGTTTATTTATTTATTTATTCGTTCTGGCTTTAGGCCTTGTCGACTTAGAGGTTATTAGAAGCGGGAAATCATTTGGGAAAAGGAACGGGAAGGAATGTGGCCTTAGCCTTTTGAAGGAATTATCACAGCATTCGCGTTATTGGCGAAAACCATGGATAACCGAAATCTTAATGGCTTGACGGAGATTCTAATTCGCGTCCTCCCAAATGCGAAGCTAATGCATTATGGCTCACCCGCCACGCTCGGTATCTAAAATTTAAAGATAGAAGAATAAGTTACAGTGCATATATATATTCGCTGGATATCAGAACACGAATGAATTGTGAAAAACAAAAGCTTCAGTTATGAACGACGTGAGGCAACGTTGTTAGTCTAATTTCGCCTACGTTCAAGGTGTTTCTGGAAGAAGTAATTAAGGAATTGTAATAAAAATTTTAGCACAGATTGACTGTTCAAAGAGAAACAATCAGTATGCTGATGCTTAGTGACAACTGTGTCCTGTTTACAGCATGAAAAAACGTTAAGAAGTAGCTTAACCGTATAAGCCATAATACTTGGAAAAGAATGTTAATGAAATATAAAAGAGGGAAAGACAAAAGCCATAAAACATAATGTGAATTATGATAGTCAACCTGAGTTAAATGTAAAAACAGGACAAACTGTATCAACTATCCGACATGTGACCTTTGACCAACCACCAGTTTCAAGCCTTAATGGGATTTCCGAAAGACTTTATAGACATTTCAAATGAAGCATTACACTGGCTGCGCTATGTCGACTTTGAATTTTAACGATCGAATTGTAATTGTAACCGTAATTGGACTCTTAAATGTAAATTTTATTAGTGTGAATGTACTGATATAATTCCATGTATTGTATTACTTATCAATTGCTATGGCTGTAAGATAAACAGATAAATAAATAAACCGCAAAAACCAGCACTGACAAAAGCGCACTTAAAAAAAAAAAAAAAAAAAAAAAAAAAAAAAAATAAACTTCATACTGTCTTAGTGTTGCAATAAAAGATTTGCTATACATCGATAAATAAAATGGTATAGTAAGTAAATTTTTTAGCGATAACTTATTTAAGAATATCGCTGTCGAACTTCACAATTTACTAAACCTAGCGAAAAAATCGCTAAGGTGGCAACATTGCTGACTTAAGACACAGAAAGAGTATTCAACAATAGCGAGAATATAAATGGAGTACAGCACTTTATTCATGAAAAGCTTCTATTTCAGTAAAACCAAATAGAACGTGCAAGCATTTGTAAGTAGTCTGCACACGGGTCATACGATACGTAGGAGTCATAACTTGTTTCTAAGAACCAAAACAGAGATTAATGAAGAATAACGCGGAGAGTGAACGAAGACAGTAGTTTCATACTTTTCCTTCAACATACAAAATATCATTTCTTTATTGTTCTTCTCTGTAAATTCCACAGATTCACTTTCTTTATTACGCGTAAGTGAAAACCGAGATCACTAGTTTCGGCTATTCAGGATTTCCCGAAATCAGTCCAGATGAATACTGGACGATTCTTTCAAAATACTATGGTCGAATTCCTTTCCGTTTCTTCACCTTGTCTTCCGGTTCCAGTGACGTCGACGATGCGTAAAACACAAATTGAAAAAAAATGCAAGTGAAAGATACTAATTTTGCAGTTTCTCTTCTACCATGTTTGTTATTAGGGTTTACGTCTTGTCGACTTCAGAGCCGTTGAATTCTGAAGAGGACTGGGGAAAGGAAACTGAAGAAATTTGGTCAAGGCATACTTAAGGAACCATTCGGGCATTTACGTCAAGTGATTTAGTCGAAATATGTATGGACGAACTGAGGATTAAACGGGCATGACAGACCCATACTTTCCCACTGTCACCATCGGTTAATTGCATATTTAATTTATCTAACACTATACCCTGAAAAGAGTTCGGACTAAGGAGTTTCACTATTTCAGTGAAATACTACGTCCTACGGTAGCTAGAATTCATGCTTTGTCAGCCTCTTTTGCATTTTTCTGCCAGCTGTTTGTCGAACTGAAACCGCACAGGAAATTATTACCATATATTGTACGCGCTGTTCTAGTCAACACGTCAACGAGTGATCCGGAACATGATGCGAGAGCGTAGCACGGTGCGTGAAACCACAGCCCAGGGTGAACCTGATCGCGATTTAATGACAGACTGCGAGGCTCACGGAAAGACGCATAGCCGAAGGTACCTTTAAACGGCGCGGACGGAATCCGTAATTGAATAATTCAGAACCGCTTCCCACTCAGACATCAGGGCAACTAACCTCTCGTATTATTACCGCTCGCAGGGGGAAAAGTGTTGCAATAAAAAGTAAACACTTCCCGGGTCAACAACTTGAACCAATGATAAAGTAATATCTATACTGTAAGCGATTTGCCTTTGCCTGTCCCTTGGTCCAGGCAACACTCAAGAACTACACCACCAATTTGTATGGGGTTTTAATAGTTGGAAAACTTGTTGTCAGCTTAAAATCTGCGGCATATCTTATGAATCTAAGTGACCGGACAACGGAGCAAGAAATGATAATTCGTTCGCACTGAGAGTAGATAGGTGCCATAGATTACAGTGCATTGCAGATGAATACTTCTTTGCATGATACCAACCAAAGATCACGCTATAATACAGATAAATACTCCAACTTTTGGATTCTTTTAATGTTTGTGTTTACTAAGTATCTTTTGTTATTTTCTTCATCAGTTTTCTGAAATACGCTACGATAGAGCACACAGAAAATCAAAGAACTACGCAAAGATTAATGCTTATAGCGTGGTGAGTGATTGGTACTGCTCTGGCCTCACATACGGGAGGACGCCGGTTCAAATTCCACTCCATCCATCCACATTTCGGATTTACGTGTTTTACCGGAATCATTCCTGTCTAATGCCGGGATAGTGTCTTCAAAAGGTCATGGTCGAATTCCTTCATTTTCCTTGGCCACAGTAACTTTCCTCATCTAATTACCTCGACATCTACTAGGCGTAAAACCGTAAGGAAAGATTCATATAATCGTAACGAAATTGTGGGTTTTTAATTTGCGGCGTTACAATAGTTTATGCTATGTTAATACAAAAAAAAACACACAAAAGGCAAATTCAATTCTACTAGCACTATGGCTAGCGTGTGCAAAGCTAGTCTAAAATACACTAATGATCACCTGCTTAAGAGTGTGTTGGTTCACCTTTGGAACGTAATACAGTAGCGTTTCAAGTGCTCTGAAACACTTGCTACAGATCGCCACTTATGCTCCTTTTACAGATTGCGCTAGCCTCCGACGTCCATCATTTGGGATGATGCTTGGGCGTCCACCACCTTGTCAGTAATTCGTGATTTTACCGTCTTTCAACCACTCTCCGTAGATGCTCACTACAGTAGCATGCGAACAGCCAATCAGCCTCGCCGTTTCCGAGATGCTCGTTCGCAGGGACCGCACGCACAAGCCAACGGTTTGTAATTTAAGGAAATTGCGTGACTTTTGCGTAAATATTTGGTGCAAGATATTCCGGAAACCTACCATGGACTTGTTGAATCCATACCACGCCGAATCGCTGTATTAAGCAGGTAAATATAATGTTTTGGCTCATTATTGGGTATTTTGGTTGTCACACGAAAGCTGGTGTTTGGGCAGTCCTGCTTCGATTGTTGGAATAACTAATCGATCTTTTCTCGCCCACGGTATTATTTAAGGGGGATGGGTGGCACTGGAACGGGAAAAAATTAAATTAAAACGGAGAGAAGGAGAATTAAAGCCGATATGCTAAGTGTCCCGGAGAAATAATGAGCGGTTCGCATGGAACCGCGAGCGTGCTGGTGGGTCGCTAGCGTCAAACGGCGGAGGACCTTACGACGGCAAAAAACGATAGTCAGAAACGTCGAGGGAACTAATAATAAGCAACAGACTCGAGATCTCGCAAGCCGGGGGTGATCCATCATTTCCTACCTTGGGAACAGTCAAAGCAGGTGAAGTCGTTTTTTTATCCGTCTCCCTCATTCTCTTTGATTCTGTCGCTCGGAGGCATCCGGTCTTTTTCCTCCTCTGCCTTTCTTCTCCCTCGCCGTCGCGGTTTTGCTGTTTCTTTTCCCCCTGTTTCGCCTCCTGTTTTGTTTGGAGCGGGCGTCCCGTTTGATGGTTTCTTAATTAACCCCCTGGACTTCACGTAACCTGAGGCGAGCTGACGTAGGTAATTTAATATGTGCCCGCTCGGTTCCAGCATTACAGAGACGGCTAAGCTCTTTGGACCAACACCAGGCTCTTTGCTTTTTACGTTTCACTGCACATTACTCACCAGTGTCGTTTCTGGAATATGATTTCTCTATAGTACCAGAAACTTACAGAAGCGAACAGTTTCTAGTGTTAATTATTTTCACTACCGTGCTTTGTGACCTTAATATATGGAAATTCTTTATACGACAGGGAGACATTAATAACACATAAGGGGAGTAAACACATTGTTATAACACGAGAATATATTCACTTTTTTGCAACAAAGATACTTTTTTAATTCCGTGTTTACATAGTTAGTCTGCGACGAGGTGAATATGGCTTAGTTATAATTTTAAGCAAGGAACAGTAAGAATATCATCAGTGTCCTTTTGTGAAGGATTCATTCATACTTTCATCAGGAGCTACTTCGAAATCATCAAAAACACAAATTAAGATGGACAGACCGCCTATCGAACCCTAATGTCCCCGATGTAGACGCGCAATAAAGCTACCAAAAATCCTTGCTTCCCTACAATGCCAGGATAAAATGTTATCTATTACCCACTTATTAAAGTCGACTTGTTAGATGTCATTGATATGGATATTTTTTTCCCCTGTGTCCTCGACGACTTCAAGGTCGTTAGAGCTTGTGAGGATAGGGCGCAAGGAACGGGAAGGAATTCGGCAATAGTCTTTTGAAGAATTAGTCCAGCATTCGTCTGGAACTATTTCGAGAAACAATGGAAAACCAAAATCTTGATGGCTGGACGGGGATTCGAACCCGCGTCCTTTGAATGCTATGTCCGATCGTTACCACTCACCCAACCGGTTCGGTCGAGGATATTATTATAAAATAATTTGTTATGCTACCTTGCATGGCTGACTATCACTTGCATGTCACTCCTCCAGTGATTAATGATAAACAGCTCTCTTAGTGGCCGTGGTTTGGAGTGTTAAACAATAGAATACATCCTACGTGAGCTTCGTATAAAGGGAGTACCTGGTTACTCACACTTGATACTGGAAACCCTCGAGTTTCAGATCCACTTTCCCTGTATAACATATCTCTTTTCTGTTTTTGTTAATACGTATCTGATTTACTATAGCTGTCTTGTCCATTTTAAGTCCATAGGAAGTGAATAAATTCATTTGTCTACCCTCATGGAAGAAAGAGAATACTGACGGTTATATGAATTTGCAATTTTTCATTGCGGAGAATTAAGATACGAACCCCATAAGTATAGACAAATTGAAAAATAGTTTTAATAAATTTCTAATGAGACTGAAGAAAATGAACGTCAACACACTAATATTTCACTTGTGTCTTGGCCTAAACTAACCTTTCTTAATTTTCTTCGAGTTTTTTGGGCTTTACACCCCGTCGACGTTGAAGTTATTAGAGGCGGGGAAGGTCTGGGAGCTAGAAACAGCAAAGGAATTCGGCCATGTCCCTTTGAAAGAATTGTGCTAGCATTTGCCTGAAGTGATTTGGGGAAACCACGGAAAACCCAAATCTGTTTGACTGGATGAGGATTCGAACCCGCGTCCTCCCGAATACCGAATACGAGGCCACCACTCACCAAGTACACTCGCTTTCTTCGAGATTTACAATTTGACGACGTCGATAAGAGATGGACGGAGGTTGGGGACAAGGAACTGAAGGAACACGGACATGGTCTTTTGAAGGAACCATCCACGCTTTCGCCTGGTGTGTTTCAGCAAGCCATGGAAAGCCGAAAACTAAATGCTCGCACAGTGATCTGAACCCGCATCCTCCTGATTTTCAAGCTACGCAAACCCGAAAATCGTACCGAAGAAAGCGGCACTATTCATGTAGACTCTGGAGCTAGGAACAGGCCTAACTGTAGTTGGAGGTTAAGGTAACAGACCATAAAATTGCGGCAGTCACCGTCATTCGAACCGTGAACCTCATGATACCAGGTCAGGTTTCTGGTAGAATATGTTGTATATGTTAGGCCCAAAGACCAAAACCGCTCATTGAATGAAAACATGACCAAGACGCGTTCTGGTTTCTTTCGAAGCAAACAGGATTTTTTTTATTTTAAATTTTTCAAACTTCAAGTGTCAAATACAAGCAAAGTTTGTATATAAGCAATTATACGATTGCGCTTTCGTTCCTGTTCGTGTTTAATACCTACATCTATTAATGCTTCTGAGTTCTCCAAGCTCAGAGATTTTATTCACTCCGAAACGCAGGTCTTTTATCCTAAAGATTGGAACTATTCTACACCCATGACGATACGCAATAAATGGTCAGGGGTTTACACTAGTATATAATATTAAATCCACCTTGGTCCGATTCGCGGTGAGCACAAAGAGTTAGATACTGACATGCTGTGTCGTTTTCTGCGCTCAATGAGCGTTTTCGGTCTTTGATCCTAACAACAGTTAGATCATGATAAAAAGTGCCAACTTAAAAAATTAGTAAGTCAAAAGGATAGGAAGTTGTTGGAGAATTATGTTGAAAGAACATGGGACTCAATAAATTTCAAACGTTTCAGAAATAACTGACGCTACGTATCACTGTATTAGTAATAGTTCTCGATGCACCATATTTACACTTTCTGTATTTAGCAGTTCACTGTACAAACTTTAAGTTCACATACCTTACACTGATGCTCCTTGGTGAAAATCTGCTATACTAGGAAGATCAATAATCCCACAATCCAAATCTCTAACAAATTTTGGACGGCTTGCTTTTCAAAGTTATTTTCACCAAGTGTTTATCTCCCCACCTGATCCAATTAAAAAAAGAAGTTTACTTTTAAAAATTACACGCTAATTTCTAAATGGAGATATGGTTCGGTGATTTGAAAAAGTTTCATCAATAGAACAAAACTGACAGGGTTTTAATCTATTTTCGGCCAGTATTTCATGTAAACTGTCCAAGTGCCCGAATCACTGTTATTTTCTCATAGAAATAAAGATTCAAAAATGTGCGACTCAGATAACTATATTATATTTTTATTATAAAAAATATAATTACTCACAGGGTTTATGTAACGAAGTATAAATAATGAATGTAGTTGAATGTAATTGATCTGATACATCACTTATACCTACAATAATATTAGCAGACTGCAATTCTCAATAATTCAGGGATGATACGGCTTTTCGAGAAAATCAACATTAAATCTTTACAGCGATCTGTATTAACATTCACAACCACTCGTCTGAGAAACGTTTGACGAATGATGAAGAATTCTAATTTTCTGTATGTTTATTAATCGTTTTGCAGATAACTAAAGCAATTTGTGGTTCATACTTGTTCAACGTATTACTAGCCGTTTATTGACTACCAGACTATATTTTTCACATATTTCAAACTCGATTCTTTTTTGTTTTATTTGCTATATTACATTCCCAGAGGGGAAAAAACTACCTGGAAGACTATCTAAAAGATGGAAGGAGACTGAAAACTCGGCACAAATAATGATGATGATAATGAATTTTGTTTTTTTCGAATTATTCTAATATCTCTTGTTGATAATCAAAATTGAATTTAGTACTGCCCCAAAACATTTTTTATACAAACTTCAATCATTAGCTTTCGAATTCAGCAGAACTTGTTTTTGACGCTCAAGTGAAACCTACCATTAAAAATAAACAGTACGATGATCTACCACCAATTATAACAATATCAACACGGTAGAAATAAACCCTCAACAACGGAGCCTAAAAGCTAACTCAACTACATCAGCAAATACCAAATTGAGAAACTGTGTATTTTCTGAAAAAGTTTAAACGTTAATCCGAAGTGAAGGTAATTTGTGAAGGCATAACAATAACAAAAAATTTAACTCGTGGGGCCGTAGCTAATACATCAATATTTCAGAAATAAGTCAAAACATTTTCTTTATGAAATTATTCAGACATGATGATAAACATTTATGAAAAGGAAGAAGTAAATAGAGAATGTCTGAAATTCTGTTAAATATATATATGCTTCTTCAAAAGCGTAAACAATGTAAGTATGGATCTAGAATAATGATAAATGGTGCAACTGTTTCTGAAGTCCAAAACTTATTATTACCTTTGAATTTCGAATTAATTGTTCTATTTAACTATTTTGGTCCTACATGTACAATGAAACTATGGAATGGAGACAAAAAAAAAATACACGTAACTGGATTAGTTAGGAAAGTATAAATATAGTTTCTAGTGTGAATATTTTATCGGAATAAATTTTCAACTATAGTAGTTTGCGATGTGAAATTAACAAATTTCTCGCAAATCAAGTGTTAGAGCTCGATATGCAAGGTAATGACAATAGATGAATAGCGAACAGCAGTTTGTAACAAGGTAAAACAATCGTACTTTTGTCAATTTCAAGGCTTAAACTGCACTTCTGGCACTAGTTTAAGATACAGATTTTTAAAAGTAGCAAATCATGAATGACAAGGTTATTTAATTTTAAGTACGCAGTTGAGTTAATACCGAAATAGGTGAATTTTAAATAAATGTTCATTATAGAGACAGACTTAAGCCCATGTGAAATATCTGTTTAAAAAGCTGTTCCTAGATAGCAAAAAATATTTAAAGAAAAGTTGAAGGGTATTCTTTTGGGAAACTCCTACTCCATACCGGAATTGGCAGAAAATAATTAATTGATCTTTTGTAAAGGATAATTTAAATTTTAATATTTAAATTTTTATGTTTACGACATATAATATCATTACGTCATGTGGGTGTATACTTAAATGTGACATGCTTTGAATTCTAAAGATATTTTCTCAGCAAGTATATATGAAACAATAATAATAGTATCCAACATGTTTGACAGAATTGTAAGATTTTTTTTTGAAAAAAAAGAAGAGTATTTACAATCTACTCGAAATATCATAATCTCGCTAATCTGTCAATTATGAAGAAAATCGGACAAAAAATATGGAAAAAATGATAATAAAGCCAAATTAGTTTAAGCAAAGGTGTATAAATAGATGTATAGTAAAATGTAGGCGTATTAGCACCAATTTAAGAGGCAATAAATGGAATAAAATTTGGTTGACATGTATTCTGAAATAACGTTTTAACCACATGCTGAGAAAGTTGGAGGAAAATCTTAAATTTTCGTCTGGCGTCTGGTACACACATGCAAATGCAATCTAGCTTATCATAAGGACATGTTGGAACCTTAGGAAAAAGTATAGACCACGCTATGTTCGTAGTGCCGAAAAGAAATTCCTTCTGTTCTCATTTGTGTGAGTATCCTGAGTGTAACGTTGTTACATGACGTTATGTAAGCAGATCCGTGCCCGTGATGAGCAGTGTATTTCTGATCTTTCCGCAAGGCATCAGTACGTGATGAAGACGGCAAAGCACGTGCTTTTATAGCAAGATCCGGCTGAAAACTCACGAATTTTGTCAAAATATCTTATTCCAATCCAGTGATGACGCGGGTAAAAGCTAGTCTTCTAAGCATCCGTAAAACAGTTAACTGTGTAAACGAATTTTCATATTTTATCATTATTATGTTTTATTTTACGAAATGAAAAGCCAACTGTTCTATGTTATCACAGATGGATCTTGGAGGACTAACTTCAATCAATTAATTGCTCTGTTAATTCATGTTTGTGCTATATGACCTAAAAACATAGTTTAAGAAGAAAAGGGAATACTAAAAGTGTTGTTTCATCACCCAGTAGAATACAAGAGTTCACAAATAAAACAATAAATCATTGAGCTGCGTTCTTTGTTTGATCTATAGTTTATTATTGGGAATAAACTGTTTTAATAAAAGCCTATATTATTGCCAGAATTTTAATTAAAATTTTTACCAGTACGTAATAAATGAATTCATCAAATAAATATACTTTATTTATAGAATGATAGGTTCTCTTTCGCTTGGAAGATATTATCACTAAGATGTTACCTCTTAATTAGTTCTAATTATAAAAGAAGAACTTTTTAAACGTTATCATTATGACAACCAGTAGGATATGTTTAGGTGAAAGACTTCCACATCACATAAAAAAGTTTTATTACAACTGTACTATGTATCCTAAAAGTATTTATGAATGAGAACGAACAGCCTTGGATGAACAGTGCCAAAGATATGGTTATGGATGTTGGTATTTGTCATAATCCAGTTGTACCATAGGTTTTCTCTGTTAATTCTTCTGTCCTACAAACCTTTTGAACAGTAATTTGAGATCCCGACGAAATGTTCTCTGATATCATCAACATGTCACAAGAAGTGCAAAGTAATTTTCATGAACAAAGAAAAGTAACTGCTCTCTAGTAGAAAGAAAAATAAATTCTTGGCAAGTGAAAAGTCATCTAGCAGAATATTTGCAGTTAACGGCAGAAATATGATACGATGCAGAAGCTGTATAAAGGCTAAATGTTACACACTAGCCGAATTTCAAAGGACTTTAATAAATATACGAAATGGGAGGATAAAAATGTAGGAGAATGAATGATTTGCTGGTTAATTGATTGACATTACTTAATAAACCAATGAATAGATATTTGTTTAGTGACTTAGCTGGTAAGTTGCTAGTTTAATGTGTGTTTTAACCTCCACAAATCACGGTTTTTGTTGTTATTTTTTGATGAAGACTTGTTCTTTCATTAACAATTTGGCTACGATGAAGCAATTGGTCCCTGAAATTGATTTATCCGATAGAGGATACAAAGGGAATAAGATATTTTACTTACTATTTTCTCGGAAGTCATGTAAAATCCGATCTAATACTGCATTATTTTCAGCTATATCAGAAAAATATTAGCTTTAGAAAATAAGACAATTATTGTAGGAAATAAAAATAACGAATTTAATAGCGGTCCAATACACAATGTATTACAGTCTAATATAAAGGTTCGTTAACATAAAGTTGTATAAAATTGCAGTCAGTTGCCCAATTTGGGGACCGACAACTTTAGATCTCTCACAGAAAGAGCTTCAAGTCTGTTGAAAAATTAACTGACCTGTGACATACGCTCTCAACCTGTTTGAACCATGCATACGTTGCAGATAACAGGATCAATTCTATTGTCATCGAGAAGTAATGTGTGTGACAGGGTGAAATCTCTTTCATAGCTGTCACCCCTCGTGCAATCTACACTACCCCCCTGGGAGCGGTCCTCAAGGGGTCTCGGCTTCGATTTTCCGTTTCTTCTCACCGCGTTCACCCCCCACCCCTCTCTCTCTCCCTCCCAAAAAAAAGAAAAAACACTGTGAAATGGAAGCACTGGTAGAGTTGATGGATCTAAGCGGCTGCAAAAGTGACGTTTGAAAAATCTCCCCCTTCCTGCTCTCCGACCCCCTTGGGAATTTTGATTTTTTTCCCTTACACTTTTCCTTTCGCCTCTTTCGCTCTCTCTTCCACTTCTTCCCTTGTTTATCTGTCTGATCGTTCTCTCTCTGTCCTTTTTTACGGTCATCCCCTCTCCTTCCTAAACAACCATACTTCCCTCTCTATCTATCTAAATATCTCTCTCTCTATCACACCCCCTTCCTCCAAATTTCTCCTCCTACCTCCCCCACTTTGCTTTTTCCCCCTTCTCCCGACGTGTTGTGGCGGCCAATCAGAGATCAGCTCTGGTGTAAACATAGTTCACTGTTTCTGTCGCGAGATGGCAGAAGTGACCAGGGATGTCTTCCAAGATAGTGCAATAGGTGATAGTTACGAAATCTTTTTATCGCAGAAAAATTAAGACCGATTTCGTCAAACGCCATATTGTGCTGCAAACTGAAGTGTATAAGTGGATATTGTTTCAGTAATCGTGTGCAGTGTGGTATTTACGTGAATACTGAAAATTACTGCCTAGTATCTAAACGGAATGATTAATATTGTATTTCCGAAGTCGTAATTAATGCTTATTAAGAGTACATCCAATAGTAATGAATTTCCGTGTTACAATCTAATACAACACCAACCGCCAGACTAGTAGGTTTTTTAGTTTCTTTGAAGAAAATTATTCATCAGGTTTTTGGATAGATTTATTTCAGAGATATTTGCTTGATGAGTTAAATTCCAAATAAGATGACACCTAATTAACTTTTCAAAACAAAGTGTGTAAACATTTTTTACTGTGTACAGAGTGCTGGAAGATTTAAAACAATTTGTAATCAAACGAATGCTAATTCCATAATCTCCAAAGCAAAATAAAGCCATTAGTGAAAAAATGGTGGGATAAACTTTTGTGTTAATGTTAAGGATTACAAAATTAAAACAGGGACGAAAAATATCTGGTGATTGCTTAGCGTTTTATCAGGAAAGAAATTATTCTGTAAACAAAAATTAAGTAAGATTCGTTTATATCTATATTAATCCATAAACAGCCCAGTAAGGTTTCTATAGTATTTCGAATTTTGTTTATAATTGATCGTCGTGAAATGTATTATCTGTGACAAAATTAAAATTTGAATCATCTTTTAGGAAATGAGTGATATATAATACTGAGGAAACTGGTGTTTAAAATTTCACTGATTATCGATAATAAATATTTATAATATCATTTCACTTGAATCAGGGTCATAACTACAATTATCCATAAACTGAAGTGATTTAATTTGAAGATAATTTTACTTCAATTTCTGTCCTGAAATGAGACAAGAAGGTTATGTGATTTCATTTTTAAATCTACGTTTCAACATCGATTAAAACTGTGAAATATTTTCAGACTGTCAACGTTGTTAAATTGCAGAATAAACGTCAAAGTTTCCTGTAAATTTTAACATAGAGTGCTATTCCGAACCAATGGAAGAAATAAACTAAAATAGTATTGCATAACATTTCATCAATCTTGCTTAGTAAAGGTAATTCCATGAATATATATATATTAGCAATGAGTACGAAGGGGTAAAACAAAAATTTTGGCATAATTTCTAGTACACGTAATTACTCTCCATTTCTCGCAAATATTTTATGCAATGGAAACAAAAAAGTAAATTTTTAGACACTTTCAAAACATCCTGTTGATGTAATATTAGAATAATTCGAAATGATAACAAAGAGTACATTGAACGCTTCAAATAAATGATATATTAGATGCTAAATAGTTAATTGCGTAGAGGACTTTGGAAATAAATTGAATGAAACCTGTAAATTGTCAGAGATCTGGCAAATTTTATTAAATTACTGAGAAGAACAATTCTGTAAAGACAGGGAAGTGATCTCATAAATGTGTAAAAAAATATCAGTAGGATTAGTAAACAGTAAGGGATGTGAAGACTGAAGTAGATTGGCTAATTAAATTGTAGATAACATGTTTTGGTAGCATGTTATGCAAATATCAAACAACAAAGTTTATATTCCTAATTGTTTATATAATGTAGTACAATTTGAAGGCTAATTAAAGGGAGATTGGAGTTGATACATGTAGAATACTTGAGTGAAAGCTCTGTAAATTGTAGCATGTAGGTTAAACAGTTTATAATGCTGCATTATGAAGCAAAGGCGAAGAAAATTTAAAACAAAAATTAAAGAAAATTCCGTAGAGTGACAGGCTACTATATGGCACAACAGGATGAATTAGATAAGACAAATAAAATGAGACACAATGTCTGTTTGAGGAATAAGAAGCTTTAAGGTGTTGTATATTGGCAGTGAAGTTTGGATGGATATTGGTAGAAGAATTATTAGCAGTACATGGAAAGGAAGATATGACCGTGACCACGAGTTGGCATTAGATTTCAGGAGTAAGGAAATGCGAAAAATTTCTATTGCCGTTAAGGGAGTCAGGAACTGGGATAAATCACCAATAGAATTGATGAACTACTTAACTGGAACACTGAAAGAATTTAAAACTAAAGGGAAACTTGGTTTAGTAGCCAAATTTCCCTCAAATAATATAAGTTTTTGTTGTTGTTGTTTGTTGAGAGAGATTTTATCAATACAAAGGTTTTACTCTAACGTAACAATAAAAACTTGGAAAACAGAAGTTGACTTTATCTTCTAAAAATATTTCTCCAGGTACTTCGGTCTTGTTTATCTTCCTCTTCTGCACCAAATCTTCTCATTGCTGTTTGTACACTTTTGAGCCAAGTAAACATAAGCCGTCCTCTTTTCCTCTTTCCTTCAACTTCCAGTTCCTGTATAAGTTTTATTATCATAGTATCTCCCGTCCTCTTTACGTGGCCATACCATTACCAACTTTTTCGTTCTAAAACTTTATACATATCTTCTTTCACTTCCACTAGCCTTATTATTTCAGTATTCCTTACTTTTTCTTTCCTTGAAATTCTTGCTGATCTTCTCCAGAAATAAATTTCTGATACTTTCAACTTCTTAATATGTTTATGTTTGATTGTCCGGGTTTCTGATCCATATAATACTATACTTTCCAGCTAAGACTTTGTGTTCTATTCATAACATTCTTGCTCCATACAATCCCGATTACTTTACGGCTATTAGTAATTCTTTTATTAATTTCGATGATTGATTTTCTCTCTTTTTCTAAAAGTGAACCGAAATAGCAAAAACTATTTACCACTTTAATTTGTACTCCATCAATGTGCAATTCATCCAAATAATTAGTAAGATACTCTTTTTTTTATAGTTAAATTAAGTTTAAAAAATAAAACTCTTGAAATGCAAAAGCAGGTTTGTAAGGAAATTTCTCCCTTGAATGTGCTCCATCCCAGTTAAATTACATTAAATCTCCAACTTAAGGTCTTCATTAGAAGAGGCAAATACATAAAGCCGTTTTCATGAATTCAGTAACCATAATATTCTATGTCGTTACCACAATCATTTCAGCGTACGATTCTGTATCAGTCAAATGCGTTCGGAATAAACAAACAGTCTATGAGCTTTTTATTTTTAATTAAAAAGAAACAAAAAATACAGGTTCAGTCGTTTCCCGCGTGCAGTTAAAATTCACCGTGGTCGGTCTTCATTTACATTACGGTATTCGGGACTGAATGTAAAGCAGAACCGCACGGGAACCGAAAATAAAAATTACGCTGACCTCTCCAGTAAAATACCAGCTTCCATTTGATTGACGTAGATAATTACTTTTCGGCGATAAAGGCAAAAATAATCGACTGCAAACTACTTTGTGAAGCGGTAATGATAAATCAATTAATAGGGAGAATATTTCACGAAACCTGTAGTTTGTAGCTGAAATTTTCACATCTCTGAAGCGAGGAATTACTGATTTGTTTAATTCTGCCATAATAAAAATTATTTTTACCAGTCTCCGGAATCACACATGAATGATCACAGCAAAGCCCAGATAAGCCGTTGAAAGATGAAAGAATATTATAAATTAACAGACTTGTTATTGCTTTTAAGTTCTTCTTGAGAGGCCTGGACTACAATTGACGGTTCAATATACGTTTTAAAATATAAACAATATATACAAAATTTTCAAGAAAATCTATATTTACAGTTTTCAGTACTCAAAACACTGGAGGTTAACCAAATATAGCTCCCTTTGTGGAGTCTTATTGTTAATGTTAGAAGAGAAGATAGAATACACATTAGCATTAGAAAGACTTTTAATTTCCCTGATATTTTCTATTCCTGCCATTCCAGTGAAATAATAATCATTAGTGGAGAAGTATTTCATAGCAACGGTAAATCAAAAGCAAGTGCTCGCAACGTAGTACATGAATTTGAGTGGAAACCATTTACCTTTTCTGCCAGATATTCCAAACTCAGCTCTCGTATCAAATCTGTTGTAATTGGTCAGAAAACGCATGGTTTTCCTCCGTGCTCTCTAGAAAATATTGGTAAATCCTTATCCTGACATAGACTACTGCAAATAAGAACGTTAGATGACTTCATACAGTGTGTCTGCTATGTGAATGCTAAAAGTCTCCAAAATTTTATCTGTGAATCTGAAATCAAGGTTTTGGACTGATTCAAATCCGTGGTACTTACTATTGCTGCATTAAAATACATCTGGCAACCAACCTTTTCAAAGACAACATCGTATACGTATTTATGATCAAGTGGCCTCTTCTCATTCGAAGCTGTCTTTTTTCCTTTTTTTTGTGATGTTCTGGTCCCAAATTCGGGAGGACATGGGTTCGAATTCCCGTCCGGGCATCCGGATTTGGATTTTCCATTGTTTCCCCATATCACTCCAGGCGAATGCCGGGATGCTTCCTTTAAAAGGCCATGGCCCATTTCTGTTTGCCCCAATCCTTTGCCAACTCTAGCAACCTCGACGTCAACGACGCATAAAACCATAAGCAAAACAAAAAAAAAACACACAAAAAAAAAAACATTTCAAGATATTTTGGTATGAATACATTCTTACAGCCGGGAGAAAATATGTGATTAAGGGGGAAGAGGGGAGTGGCAAGGGACGTGAAGGAATCTGGCAATGACCTTTTGAAGGAGCTATCCCGACATACTCTCTCACTAATTTCGGGAAAATACAAGAAACCGAAATCTGAACCGCCGGATAGGAATCTGAACCCGCGGGTTCCACAATGCCATGCCTTAGCGATACCGATGGCACATCTGGCTCGGTTTTGGTATTGAGGTTACGAGATCCAGGAATAAAGGTCCAAATTTGCTGAATCGTTGTTAATGAATAGATCAAATGAGTGTGTGGCCACTAACATGGAATTTGACAGTCAAGATTTAAAAAATCATTAAAAAAACTGAAATTTTAGAGGTCAGCATTTGCATTCCGCTAGAATATAATACTGGCACCGCCAATACTGCGACACTTCTACGTAAATAATTTTTTAACACTTGCCTCCCAATACTAGCACGCGTGTGGAACAATTTAACAAACTATAATTTGTGTTGTTCTCCAACTTGGCAGTATATTTTCCTAAGTATGAAAGATTTCTGTAATATTTAATCATAAACGCTTTCATATCAACAGGTTAGCCCCAACAGATATTACAACAAAAAAGTGAACTGGTAATCTTTTGCAATATGAAAGAAAAAACTACAATCCTTGTACAGTCAATTTTGATTGAACAGAAGACATAAATTTTCTATTAATCAACAGGGTGTCGAGTAATTTCTGCTGCAATTTTCATTCATCAGATAACGATATTGTAGAATTTCTCTCATTATAAAAGAACAGGAATCTTGAGCTCTATTCTGACCGATACATAGGAGCTTATTATTACAGTCATAACACCATTGTCTCAAAAACAGCTCAAACAATCGGTAGTTCCGAATATTTCAGGTTTAACACTTTAAAGTTTTTGTTTCTTTTATAGTCTGTCTCAATAATTTCTCACATACGCAAAAAAAAAGATAAAAAAAAAATCAGTGTTATGTCAAAGAAAGTCAACTCTATATTCAGTAACAGAAATCTGAGATAAAGTATAAAAATTAATCTGGACCGTACACCTACGTGTAAGAATTTCTCAGCAAAAACAAACATTTATGGAGGGTAAACAAATGAAAATCTGCGACACAGTTACTTTTGTTGCTTTAATTTATTTTGTGCATGACGCGTTTCGGGAATTTATTCCCATTTTCAAACGCACTATAAGTAGGTTTACATGTTTTTAGTTATAGAAATATGCGGAGTCGTTGTGTTTGTTTCTGCTGGATATTTGTACAGTTTTCATGTGATTTCTGGAAAAGAATTTTGGGATGCTGTACTATGGTATAAAGACTATGTAATAAAACATGAATGGAAACATTTCTCTTATCACTTACGTTTTTGAAGGTTTCTGACGAAAATGGCACCACAGAAACACACACAAATACATCCTTAAATTACACAAACGTTATGGATGATGAACACAGATCCAAAATTCTCCAGAACAAATCACATGAAAACTGTACAAACGTCCAGCAGAAACAAACACAACGACTCCGCATATTTCTATAACTAAAAACATGTAAACCTACTTATAGTGCGTTTGAAAATGGGAATAAATTCCCGAAACGCGTCATGCACAAAATAAATTAAAGCAACAAAAGTAACTGTGTCGCAGATTTTCATTTGTTTACCCTCAATTTGAAACAGTTGCAGACTTTCACTAATTCATTTTGTTATGGATAAAGTTAAGAAACATTTATGGGATGGCTCTAAATTGGGACCGAGCGTGGTGGGTGAGCGGTTAACGCTCTGGCCTCGCATTCGGGAGGACGCGGGTTAAAGTCCCCGTCCGGGCATCCAGATTTGGGTTTTCCATGGTTTACTAAATCACTCCAGGTGAATGCCGGGATGGTTTCTTCAATAGCCCATGATCAAATTCCTTGCCCACAGTCCTTTCCTATCTCTAATGAACTTGGAACGTGAAACAAAAAAACAAAACAAAACAAAACAAAAAAATCTAAATTCGAAGATGCGTGGAGGCAGAAAGTACAGACTCGGAATATGAGTCGCGTACAAGAGAACCTTACAGAAAGTCTTGATCGTAGCAAATTAAACAAAAATAACCGTAGTGACATATTTGAAAGATTTCGTTGACATAAATATGTGAAAAAGGAAGAAGCAATTAAAGCAACAGGTGGTGGGGAACCACAGATACTTCGCTAACGGAAAGATAGTGTGGCTATTGGGTGACAAAGACTGGGTAGAAAACCACCACGAGAATGAATCAGTTTTAAACCAGAATTTTGAAAAGCAATCTTCAAGTAAATGATAAAAAGTACAAGCAAGAGATTAATAACAATAATAGGAGAGAGTGCCACACGCAAAAATGAAAACAGGAACGCTATGAATAGATTCGTTTCAGTTCGACACTGCAAATATTCCTACGTCTTAAAAGTTACGCCACAATGTGCATTCAGTTGAGACATCATTTGACAATATGGGGATTTCATGAAAGTAATTAAAAACAAAAAGCCAAAACTCCTATATTACGAATAGTAGTTTAGAACGTGTAGAAAGTATACAATGAAGTCTTAAAAGTTAAGCCACAATGTGCATTCAGTTGAGACATCATTTGAGAATATGGTGATTACATGAAAGTAATTAAAAACAAAAAGCCAAAACTCCTATATTACGAATAGTAGTTTAGAACGTGTAGAAAGTATACAATGAAGTCTTAAAAGTTAAGCCACAATGTGCATTCAGTTGAGACATCATTTGAGAATATGGTGATTACATGAAAGTAATTAAAAACAAAAAGCTAAACCTTCTATATTACGCATAGTGGTTTAGAACGTGTAGAAAGTATAGTAGTTTAGAACGTGTAGAAAGTTTACAATGAAATTAAGAGTTAGGAAGACTGGAAAAGGTCAAAATCACTGCCGGTCCGATGAATCCTACTATCCCAACGGTTACTGGTGGCATAACCTATTTAACATCCCCATTCGAAAAAACAAATCAACTGTGCGATAAAATAGTAAAATCTTATGGCATTGTTGGCCGTGATATCTCAGAAAAGTTCAGCCACCTGATGACAAAATTTCATATTGCTGCGCAATCCACCTGTTTCGCGGCTAACCTACCCAAATCCGATTATTCAACCAACTTGGAGAAACCTATAGTTTTACTTGGAATTTACTTCAAAAGCTGGCTGGCACTTCACGGGGAGCCAGTGCTCACATTATAAGATTCAGTCATAGCTCTGTGATACTTTACTGCTGAATACTGCTGCGCGATCTGGATCAATAGTGCCCACACGAAGAAGATAGCCGTGCAACTCAATCAAGCAATGCGGATAATTACAGGCTGCATTCGGTGCACAAACACCATATGACTTCCTGTTCTGTGTAATATCTCACCTCCAGCACTAAGAAGATCAGAAGCTCTCCTAAAGGTCTGAAAAACATCCTGAAACGCACATCGAGACATTACACAAGAAATCACCGATGGTTGAAATCAAGAAAACCGCCTTGGTGCACTGTAATCAACCTTACAGAGTCCCCTTTCAATATCAACAAGCTGTGGATAATTCAGTGGGAACAGTCATCGGTAGTCAACAAGTTGCTAGCTCCAGTCGGCAATGGAGAATCATGAATCGGATTTGAAAAGGACAAAGTAGTTGCGGCTACTTATTACACAAATGGGGCTAGGCCAGTTTTGAAAATTGTGACTGTGGAACCTCCTTACAGACAATCCACCGCATCGTTTCTGACTGTCCTCTTCGAGCATATAAAGGAACAATAGCGGAAATACACGATGCTTAGATCAGTGCAGCTGAAAGGATAAAACGTCAGATCTAGAGATATATTACTGTACGAGCTTATATATCTTGTTGAATAAAGCAAACCTGAAGATCAGTTTAAGCTCTGGCTGTGGAGGGGATTCGAACCGGAGACCATCCAATTCACGGCCAAGCGTCTTAACCAACTGAGCAACGAGTACACAATTACACTAAATAACTCAAGATGCTGTTACATAATCCTATGTCCAGATACTTAATGATGAAGGTTTCTTCAAGCACCGTGGAATCGACCGGCCGAACGTCTCATGAGGTCACAGCAAATTATTCTAACCGACGAAATTAAATTAAATCGGCAGAACTACTTGTCTTTTAGTGTTAGGGTTGTCCTGGACAAACAGTCGATCTAAGGTGTCATGTCCAATTCTTCCAGCAAACGCTACAAATTGAACAAATTACATGAAATAAACTAAACTACTTGTGATTCAGTATCACAGTTGTCATGGAGGAACGGTCGATGTTTGTCGTACAGCGGAGTTCTCCAGACCGACGTCCCCTCTGCCAAGTCTGATTGGCGTCCTGGTCCAATCTGAGCGTCCCATCCCTCGGGAACGGCCAACATAATTTCATATATCCATTTTTTTTTTTATTCTGTTTCCCGGGCCTCGTATCTCCACCCCTACTCACTCTCACAGGGTCACGTCTTTTTTCCGCTACCTCGGAACCAAAAAAAAAATTCGGTCGGGGGTACGGTACCCCCCCCTGGGGAATCGGCCGGCGGATGAAATTCCTCTAATTAAAACGCCTTGCCTGCCAGCAGTCCGCTTCTCGGCTGCATATTCGCCGAGGGACTGTCTTGCAGCAGGCAGCGAGGAGGTAAAAAAAAATTAAAATAAAATAAATATAACCAGAAATTCGATTTCCTGCCGTGACCGTAGTGATGTATTTTTTTCCCCTCTCGTAGCGCCGGACTGGTTTGTCTGCTTCTGTCACTTATTCGGACCTTGTTTGACAGTTCCTGTACTGTGCTCCAGGCAGCTTCCCAAAAAAAATTTCGCGCTGCGGCTTTTGATTAAAAAAATCCTGTCCGGCTAATGAATCGATGCTGTATAGTCGTCTTCACCCGTGCTAATTACAGTTTCGATGTAGGGTTTGAGCTTCTCTCTGTGCAGCTATGTGCTAACTTCGTTCGCAGTGTGCCTGTCGAGAACAGGATTGGCTTTTAGAATGTTTCTGCGGATTATCGGAAGCAAAAATTCTCTGGATCATTTCAGCAAATGCTAGAAACAAAAACGTGCCTGGGAGCTGTGATTTGTGAAAATCATCAAAAGCAATCTTTGACCCAACTTTTAGTTCATACCTTACAAATATACTTTATTTCAGTCTCCTAAACCAATTATTGAACCGAAAGCCAAAATATTTGTGAGAAACATAGCTTGATAAACATCGCAAAGTAATAAAAAACATCCTACCCTTCCACTTTTTCTTAATACAATCTGTCCTTTGTTTTACGTACAAAACAAAGTAACCCTTGTTGATTCTTAACACACGAAAAACGTTTGTCGGTTTTACGAAAGTGTGAAATGATTAATAAACAGGTCAGTAATTGGGAACCCATTAATTAACGATAGCTCTGTTACATACAGGGGCCTTAAATGGGAAGCGAGGATTGATGAGAGAAATTTTACTCCAATGGAGAGGTGCACATGTGGCTAAATAAACCTACATAATATACATAAGATAATTGAATGCAGTTCCAGAGGCTTCCAATTGCAATACGGACGTGACTTCACTCAAATACTTGGTACTTCAATAATGGTGGCGTGGTTAATCATCATTTTCCTCCAAAAAACACACTAAGTCATTTCAGAATAGTGCATGCGAAGCCATTTTAAGACGTTAGATAATATTCGAATAAGACACCAAAAATGACTTTCAAATTGTGTACCGTATTAGAGGCTTAATAAACATAATTATACTCAATGGATTGTCCATAGGATCATGTCGATATATTACAAAAATGTTCCATTGAATATACTCAAATGTTGACTTACTATATCATAAAACAGGCATTAACTGAATGAAGGCAGCTGACATTACTTTCTTTAAATGCAGCAACGGTTCCAGCTAAATTTATGATCATCCTTACAAGAACTACAGCCATACTAATTTTATTTTAATAGCTTTCAACTATTTTAAAAATAAAATAAAAATGTTTTATACCAGTTTTTGAACTAAAACTTTTAAAGGTGGAAACATTACAATTGTTTTGGGACTTTGATGGCAGATTCACGTAACTCATGTAGCAATTAAAATGAAAAAAAATGAATGAAACAATCATGGAAGCGTTAGTTCTGGAGAGGACTGATGTATGGTCCAGATAAGGATTCATGGAGGTAGAGCACGATATTCCTTTCTTTTGCTTATGGATTTATGCCTCTTCGACGTCATTAGACGGGGGGAAGGATTGGGGGCTACGAACGGGAAGGAATTCAGCCATGGCCTTTTTGAAGGAACCAGTCCGGCATTTTCCTGGAGTGATTTCGGGAAATCATGGAAAAACCAAGTCTGGATGCAAGGACGGGGATTCTAACCCACGTCCTCCCGAATGCGAGGCCAGAGCGTTACCGCTCACCCACCACGCTCGGTATTCGATATTTCTATCCTTGACCTCCGGCACTAGAAAGAAGGTAGTACGGCCCAGGCTGATATTACTTTTTTATTTTTTATTAGGGTTTCATGCCTCGCCCACACCGAGATAACTGGAGGTGCGAGAGAATTTGTTACAAGGAATCGGCCGTTATTCAGACGTTGTCTTTTGTAGGAACCATCCCTATATTTTCCAATAGTGATCTCTGAAAAACACTAAAAACAAATTCTGGATTGCTGGAAAGATATGAGAATCCGCATCCTCCCGAATGGTAGATCCGAGCGTTGCCTCTCAACCATAATGCTCGGTTCCCACTACTCAATGGAAGATTGGCTGAGTGTATCTAAGGAGCCATTTCGGGAAAACAGAATTTCAAATTCGTTAAAAAAAAAATTCCTCGGCTTTATAAGGTAATGAACCCCAGTCGTTCATGCTATAGTCAGAGGTATGTATATCTGTGGAGAGCAATTTTTTTAAAAAAATTCCTTTTGATTAAGTTCATTTTATGTCTCTTGTGCGAGCACAGCAGCCATTTCCAACTAACATTGCAGTACTACTCGCTACAAATAACAACAGAATCTATAGTATCATCAAGGATTATATCAAAGACAGTGACATATTTAATGTATCTATATATCTGCATATTATTACATACTATTAAGATTATTACCTTGTTACTTTACCAGGCTGACTGTATGGTCTATTCAAGACCTAAGGTCAAATAAATTAATAAAAAAAAGGGATTAACCACCCCCCTAATTGTCACTGAAATATTTTAAATTCTATCATTACTGTAAATATAAAACATACAACAATTTTTGTTTGTTAAGGATACCGAGTTGAGACATCAAAGCTGGGTATCTGATGTACACCTTTACGTGGCCTGTGGTTGTGTTTGGCTGAGCTTCAATGAGCTGATGTATCTGCGTCACGTAGCTTGTACGGTGTCTGCCTCTAAGTGGAGGCCGCTTATCTCCCAGACGTATCGCCCATACTGACACTCCATTCAACAACAACCCTTGACCACGCTACAAACTATTCGCTTCATTCACAAGCAAAGAATCCGACCTATCCTTAAACATAAGGGTTACCCCAAAGACAAAGTTGTTATAAATACATTTGGCGGAACAATGACTCTTTATTCAACGATGAAACTTTAATTTTAATTTAACTTACTTTAAACGCACTGGAGCGTAACACTTCCGTGGCAATTTCCCTACACACTAATTTTCCCCCTTTGTTGTAACCGTCTACTTTTGTCATCAACCAATGTTAATTTTAAATTCTTTCAGCGTTTTTTGATTAGTTATTAATTACTTCCCTTGGTAATTTATTCCAATCAGTGACTCCTTTATGTAAGAAACAAAAATTTCCCACATTCTTATTCCTGAAATCGAGTGCCAGCTTGTGGTCACTGTTGTATTTTCCATTCAATGCTCTGTCTTAAACTTGTCACCAATATCTTATCACCAATATTTATACCTTGTCCACTCCCAGCACCCTAATCCTGTATTCCAAAGAATCCCACTACAGCTCTCTAATCATATCAGTTAGTAACTGTGTTGTGCAGTAATACCCACAAACAAATATTGCACCTTTTTTTGTATATTTGATATCAAAATTGTGGATCCCATACTACGCCACCATATTCAAACAATTGTCTGACCATAGTTTTGTAACAATTCCCAAACTTCTCAGGTAAACCTCTCATCACTCTTTCCAAAATATGAAGGATTTTGAAACTTTTTCTGATCACCTGTCCAATACGTCCTGCCCAATCGAGTTTATTATCAAATGTTATGCAAAAATATTTACATGTCTAGCTTTCAACAATTAGATATTAACTACTCATAAGCAAAGAATCAAACCTATCGTAAGATTATCAATAGACGCAAAATAAATAACATATAAAGCAAATAAATATGGAGGGACATGTAAAGTCATCGCCCTGAAATCGGGTAGTAGTTGATTCTGACGCAAGTCGAACATCAAGCTTTTGACTTCAATAAAAAGCAGAGATGTTGAATTTAGTGTAGTTTATTCAGTCCCGGTAACTAAGGGGCTAACACGTTCGCTCCGTATTGCAGAGGTCGCCGGTTCAAGCCCCGTCTCGTTCGTCAGTGGTTTTAATTAAATAATATTGTGTCCCTGTTGTGCTGTCTATTGTTAACGGAAGCTATACACAGCAGAAATTGAATCGTATGTGCTTGAGAGAATGACAGTAATTAGTTGGCTCTGTGGCCAGGTAGCCAAATACCATTTACTTACTTAAAAAAATATTAAGAAAAACAAATAAAAAACAGGTATGTCTCACACCACTCTACCAAGTGGAACATCTAGTGTTATTGGATTTCATGTTTATCGATATTCGAAAAATTGACCATTCAAATTTCGATCACAATTTTTTTTTTTTTATCAATCAGGGATTCTTCCTTTATAAAAAATAGTTAAAGGGGAAAATTGTGTATTAATCACCGAATTCAATGCATAATTGCATTATGACACAATTTTTATTTTTATTTTTTTTTTTTTTTTTGCTATACGTCTCATCGACGTCGGGTTCATTAGAAGTGGAAAGAACAATACAATGGGCAAGTAACGGGAAGTAATTAGGCCCTGGCGTTAAGAAGGAAACATACCATTATTCACCTGATTTCGGCAAAACGGAAAACCCAAATTTGGATTCGATTCCGTGTCCTCCTGAAAGCTAGGCCAGAGCGTTACCGCTCACTCACCACGCTCCGTAATACTTTAGTTGACTGAGAGAAAATAACGGCGTCTGGCGCTTAACGTGAAGTTACCTAGTTCGTGCCCAGGTGCTGAAAGGAATTTTCATCATTCGGGACTCGGCCAGCATAGGAGGAGAGATGGTGAAGCAAGAACATCTATTACTGGGTTGTATGAGCTGTTCCAGTCCGACCATTAATAGGTTTTCAACAGTTATCCGTAATTATTTTAAGTGAATCCCGGGGTGGTTCCTTCAAAAGACCCACGGCCGAATTCTATCCTGTTTTTTGCCGACATTCCTTTCCTGAATCTAATGACAAGGTCGTCGATAAAATTTAATGCTCCAGTGAAAAAATAAGCCTCGGAAAAACCTTTAGTAATTCATGTACAAGATATATCCTTCCAGCAATGATCGGTTGTAATTCTGAGGGCTTACTAATCATACTTCAATGAAGAGGTAACGGAAAAAGTAGTGTTTCGATAGTAATTAATACAACTACCGATTTAGAGCAACCATCGGGTGCCATGGACTAAAACAAAATAGCCAGACACACGAAACAAGCACTCTTATAGATAACCGAATTGCAATGACAAAAGCAGATAAAGAACAATAACATATACCTCTGAAGGACTGCGACAGTTTCAGCCACTGACTGGCACGCAATTTGATACCGGTTATTAAAATTTCTATAATTACCTGTACAGCCCTCGAATCAGGATAATTTATCACATAAGATCAGTTTATCACAGAAAAGAAATCACATGGCATACAGCTAATAATAATTCTCAAAATTTCCATCTACTATGCATTCATCCTTTACCGTAAACACATAGCTAATATATGCCGTACGGGACCTATAGTTTTACCACGAATCGTGCGAAAGCATTCTAACAAACTTTAAACACACAAAGCAGACTTCTCCAGATCAGATACAGACGTTCAAAATGACAGCCGAGACCGACTTTCGAAGCGGGAACAATTCAGTTCTCAGTCCGGCATCTTAACCACTCCAGATCAATTCAACATTGACGAAGCATGGACCAGTTCCAATCCTGATGAACTAGCACTGATCCAAGATCCTGCAAGACAGCCTCCTTGATTCAACCTACGTGGAAAACCTGTACGACACTGAATCGAGTGAAACAGATCACGGTAGACGCACAACTGGGGAATAATAGAGAATCATCCTAACAGCTGTTTCATTTCATCTACTGTAATTCAACATGTTTACTATTTCTGTAACCTAGTATCATAAGAAATAATTATAAATAAACCATAACCACTGTGCCACGCAACCAATAGGGAAGAAGAAATAAAATCGCCCCGGAACTAAGACTTCGCTAGTGACCTGGGGGAACGAAACTTTACTGCACCAACTTGTTACTCCAGAACTGTAGCGATATGGGATCTACATCTGCGGTTTTAGACCCGCATATGTGGAGCCGGATCAGTGTAAGATATCACATATTGGTACTCACCTCCGTGTAACCCCTTGTAGTGGACATTACGACATCTTGGTAGCTGCGCGACTTCTCGGGGACTGGACTGTGAGTCCGCTGTCCGTCCATTGTCCGACGACTCAATTGTCTGCCACCAGTCCGCCCCCCGTGGGGAATCCATTCCGCGAAACACGAGTCAAGGACGGTCAACGACCATCACCACCTGAGGGCCACCAGTACATATCTGCACGTAGTCAATATCAGCCCTTCTGCTTGTTCTTTCGTGATGCAGCCTTGATTCCCAATTCTTTTCAAACATCTAATCTTTCCAGTATTCATATTATCTTCCTCCTGTCTTTACATCATCCAACAGTTCAAACTATTTTCCTCCTTCACCATTCCTGACGTCCTTCCACACAACATAAATTCTGTACTTCTACTGATCCCAGTTAAATTCATCTTTCTAACTCTAGAACTTCCCTATCCCCATCAGTCCTTCACCTTATCTGTAGCCATTGATTCCATTTCCATCTCTCTCGTTGCTTTGTTGATCATCATATTTTCTTTCGGAACATTTGACAAGTGTCTTTCCAATTTCGTAACTCAGTGGTCCTACTGAATCCTTCTTTGGCCTTAATCATTCCTATTTTAGTTTGTTGTGTGGAAAATCTTCTGTGATATTACTTCACAAATATTTATACTTCTGATAATTTCCTGTCTCTTATAACCAGTGTACGAAGTGTTGTAGATTCTGTGTGTTTGTTTACAGTGTTGTCATTATAATCGGAAAAGATATTACGAAAATAACTGAAGCTAGTTGGCCATGTCTTCACAGCCCGTTTACAAATGGGTACCGCAGAGGTGTTGATTCATCGTTGACAAGGACAATGCCACCATTAAAAGACAATAGTGTTGCAAAAGAATCCTAGTTCTACCTCCGCTAATCAATTCACACGTATGTTAATCTTGTGTACGGGGAAATTATAGACCTGGTTATAATTGATTCATCGAGCGTGGTGATAAGCGGTAACGCGGAGGACGCCTATTCGAATCCCCGACAGGCCATCCAAATTTCGGTTTTTCCATGGTTTTCCCAAGTTACTCCAGGCGAATGTCGGGAGATTACTGCAAAAGGCAATGGCAAAATTGGTTACCGTTTCTTGACCAAGTCCTTTCCAGCGTCTAACGACATAGACGCCGACGAAGCCGAAACCAATAAGAAAATAATGGTTTCGTGAATGTATGAAACCATGAGATGGGGCTAATTAAATCAGTATCTGAACAAGAAATCTCTCGTATGAGTGATCCGATCACTTTCTAATTATTCGGAGCAGGTGTTACAGATGAAAGACGGCTCAGTTAAAAGGTGAGTGCGGCAGGGCTTTGAGATATACTCGTGTTGGCCGTATTTACTAAGTGATGAGTTCCCACTTGCAGCTCGTTCCAGCTATCTCGTGGATTACTAGAACCACGCAGTTCTTCCGAGAAAAGGTGTTCACTGTTTTCTTCCTATTATGTCACGCCAGATTCCGGGAGTATGTATTCCTGTAAGGGAAGATGGGCTGTGTGTTCGTATGGCTCATTATAGGTGTGGATGAGTGTGATAGTGTAAGTATGGAGTGAGGAGTTTTACTTGTGTTGTGTGAAATGAGAGATGAAGAAGGAAGGGAGTGAATCCTGGTGCCGGCGCATCCAGGCCTACTCTTGCCAAAGACAGCCAGGGGGTCAACAGCCTTATCGTTTCCCTCCGACCAATGAATGACTGTCAACAAAGCATCATATTTGTCAAAGTTTATTTCTATTTTATTCAACGCGTACTAATTCTTTTGATTTTTCCTTTTCTTATAGCTTTACGACTCGTCGACGACAGGGTCATTAGAGGCGGGAAAAGACTGGTGGCAAGAAACGTGAGGGAATTCGGCTATAATAATATACGCAAGATAAAAAGAACGGGAATCTAGATGGATTCCAGTTAAGACTTATGCTGAAGATTAAAGCCCGGTTATCCTCTTAAGAGCTTAAATAATCGGCAACCCCAAAACCAAACTGTTATAAAAATAAAGGGATGCTACGAACAATATAGCGGGATTTCTAGATAAGCCAGGAATGGCAACACTAGATTTATTGTATTTTTACGTTTCATTCCTTCCGGGAGACGGGATGCTGCAGGGCCTCAGGGGTCCTTTCCAGTCAACCTGACCCAAAGGGTTAAGAAACGAGAAGAAATTCGGAAGGGCTTTTTAAAAGAACCATATCGGCTGGAAGGATTTTGGGAAAATATGAAAACCTTATATTGGCGTGGCCAGACGGGAACTGAACCCATATCCTCCCAGATTATCGCTTACCCACCTGCCTCGATGCACCAGATATCTATTGGTGATTATTTATTAACTGTTTAATTAATTACACATCTGCGTGAAATAGTAGTCTACAACAATATTGCACTCGAAACAGAATTTCTGATAGAACTGGCGATTCTGACAAAGATAAAAATTTTCTTTAACACCTCGTTGATCATTAGAGACGGGAAGAGCTTGGGGCAAGGAACGAGAATTCTACGTGGAATTTACCTCCAGTGATCTCGGAAAACCATGGAAAACCCAAAACTGGGTTATTGGACGGGGACGCTCAGCCCAACGAAAAGAGAAGTTTGTAGTTATACCGAAGTTGGTTAGTGCTTGGGACCAAATAAATTAATTATTATCAATGTGTGCGGTACAGTGTTTTTGTCGCGTTCCTTGCGGCCAAGTTGGCTGACTCCGGAACACTGTTCCGTCTCTGCTGGAGGCCGGAGCGGTGACAATGCCCTGGCGCGCCACAATAGTGAGCTGGGTCGCTATTCAGATCGAGGCGTCAGACCAGCGCATAAATCAGGACCTGAAAAGGACACCAGTCCGCGGGAGGTCCTCAGACACGCTGCGGCCAGCGAACTCTCGACTCCTCAGTCCACGTGTTTTACAAGCCTTGTTCACACACTCGGAAAACTTTCAGAACGGAATTTTTTCTACATCTACATATATACTCTGCAATTCACAAAATTGTGGGTGGCAGAGGGTGCTCAGCACCAAAGCTAATCTCTTTGCTGTGCATTCCAACCCCTAATGATACGAGGGAAAAAAGAATTCATATAAGAATCAGTCCGGCACCTTATTTCTCTAATTTTATCTTTCCTGTCCTTCCGACTCAAATAGGTTGGTGGAAGAAGTATTTCACTACACTCAAAAGTGAAAGTGGGAGTACGCATGTTTGCCACTAAGTTTAAACGAAACGTGCGTCGTCTATCTACCAGAGACTCCCGGATATATGACAAAAGCGCTCAGTGACAAAACCGCTCAACCTAAGCTCGGTGGGTAGTTATACCTGCCCTCGCCTACCTGCAGTTGAGAATTACAAGAAAAATTCTTCCTTGAATATCCAGTACAGCTCATCTGATTAGGCTCTTATTGCTTTCGCGTCATTCGTATAGTCGGTGATATTAATTCTTGTTTGAAGGGATATCATACTTACAACATCTGGGCTAGACCTGCTTTCTTATCACGCTCAAAAAATGTAAATAGAGAGACAGTGTAAATATGTAAATAAATAAATATTGACGAGGCTTAATTCAAGCCGATTTTAAATAATCCTTAAAAAGATGTAGGACTTCAAGAACTCTTTAGGCTAGGCGCACTCTAGCAATTTTCTGTCACTGCAATGGAAAATAGATCGCAAAAACAAAAAAAAAAAAAAAAATGTTAGAGTGCGCACACTTGCGACGAATTAGTCGCAACAGATGATGCCAGAATACATTTTGTCGAGATACGAATTGTCGCTCTGTAGTTAGGTTTAAAAAAAAAAACGTAATCTAACTATATTGGGCATATCTTCTTACTTGTCAAAATTTACTTAAAGGAAGTTATGTAAATATAATTTATTTTACCAAACAGTATTGTTTTTAAGGTATAATGTTGAATATAAAAATTAACATAAATCATAGAATATTATTTTCTGAATTGACAAATCGCATCAATATAGATGTTGATTGCTGGAGTAATTTTCATAATAATTTCTTGTCTTAATCCAAACTTCACAGAACTGTAATGCACATTAGAAACAGGCATTGCAAGTGTTGTGGTTGGATTAGATTAGATATGCTCGCTTTTATCGCAAGTGAAAAGAGTTTCAGGAATGCAGGACAGTAATTATATTCATTAATAAATAAAAATTACCAGCTACTGATTAGCAGCTAGTTATTTAAAATCACATTAGTATGTTCAGTTTCGAATGTTAACTGCTAATATGTAGTACCCGACGTTTATTACTACATATGAATACGCTTTCCAGATAGCCTAATTGGTGCATTTGTAAACGGTTTTCACAAAATTAAAATCATTTACTATTTTAGTAAATGTGAATAACTTTGAAAATTTCCACCGAGCGTGGTGAGTGAGTGGTGAACGTTCTTGCCTCTCATTCGGGAGGACGCCGGTTCGAATCCCCGTCCGGGCATCCAGATTTGGGTTTTCCATAGTTTCCCCAAATCACTCCAAGCGAATGCCGGGTTGCTTCTTTCAAAAGGCCATGACCGAATTCCTTCCCGTTCCTTGTCCCCAGTCCCATCCTGCCTCTAATTACCCCGACGTCGGCGAGGAGCACTATCAAAAAAAAACATTGCCTATTTTCCTTTCTGCACCGCAACATACACTACTTTGTCAGTCATCTTTAGTTACTAAATCCTAATAAGTAAAAACTCTTTATGTCTGGATTTCAGTCTGTAGGCTTTCGTAGATATTTTCTGTGATAAACATAGAATTAAGAAGCTTTAGTGAATTTATCCATTTTCGCTAGCATTGATACTAACGAATTTAGGATTTTCAACTGCTAAAGTTTTTTTTTTTTAACTTTAAGAATCTTTCATGGTTTTGTCCATCGCCAAGGAGTATCTTTTCGGTTATCTTAATTACTGGCTTACGAAGGCGGTGTTGGATCGATATTTTACAATACTATGAACTAAAAATAGTAAAGAATATAATTTCTTCCGTATTTACATTGCAGATTGGCAATTTTTCAACCTTTCAGATCAGTATTCGATAATTGTGTTGCTTGAAAAATTGGTGTTTAATCGCCTGCCTATAAATCCGAAGTGCTCACCTAGCATTAGAAGCCATCAGGGCTTGACTGTGCGTTTCTTCCGGCGACGCCGTCCTTCCAGGAAGGTAGAGGATTATAGACCGTCCTTCCAGGAAGACGAACCTAGAGCGCAAATGTCACCTGAGCGCTTTTAGTCGGTCACCGAGACTCCCAGCCTAGTCTACTGTGTCCACACCTGTTCAACTTTCGGTCGTCAAAGGCATGCGTCATGTTGAACGGGGGAGAGGCTCGGAAGGCATGCGTCAGGGGCATGCCCGAGATCCTCATTCCGTTCAACAAACCGGGAGGCACGGCGTATTGAAAGCGTTTCCAGCTGAAGTGGATTCTCGTGCGTCTCCGCTTGCAATATGTCGCTCTCCAACGACGAAACGCTTTCGTTTTTCGAAGATTAACGTTCGTTTTCATTGTTTTGGGACGTCAAAAATAAATATTATATTCATTTAAGTGACAGTATTTATAATAAATATTTAGTAGTTTTCCAAATCATTTATAATTAATTCATGCTCATTTTAATTAACATTTTGCACTGGTTGATTTTTGTGAAGAGTTTTGACAACGTAGGATTGTGTGTTTTGCGAAATTATTGTACAAACATTCGGTGCAGGATGCGTAAAATTCGTTGTGCATTATACAGTACTTTCACGTAGGAAATATTTAATCTCGTTTAACGAATGGTGGGAAGGCTCAAGCTTCATCATGTACTTAGTATATCAATAGGCAGATTTAAAGAGCATTAAATGTCGTATTATTCAGTAAACAACATTTGTTGTAGTAAGCAGTCAGCAGTCAGATGCACTGGGGGCATCCATAAATTACGTGAGGTGAAATAGAGGGGGGGGTCCGGCGAAATCTCACCAGGGGGGAGGGGGGGGGGAAATCTCACGTGAAATTTTGCGAAAAAATTTGGGGACAGAAGAGCCAAAAAAAAGTCTACAATTTGCGCCAAAGTCGATTTTAGGAGGGTATTTCGTCAAAAAATTAGGGTGTGACCTAAAAAAAAAAGTCTACAAAAGTTTCGAGGGCGATTTCTAGGGGGGGGGGGGTTCTCACAGACCAGATCTCACCAGAGGGGAGGGGGGTCCGGCCAGATCTCACGAAATCTCACCAGGGGGGAGGGGGGGTCCAGAAATCCGGAAAAACACCTTACATAATTTGTGGATGCCCCCTAATACGTGAATTTGTGAAAGTATCAACGAATGTTGTGAATAAACAAAAACCATTTTTACAGTTGCATAATGTCTTCTAGTTAAAAGTTTCAGATTATTCTTTGGAAGGGAATGCTTTCTATGTTAGTCGATGTCAGTCAGCTTATATGTTGTAAATAACTTCGCGAGATTTACGCTCGCGAAGTTATTTACATCATAACTACGGCAAAAACCGAAACTTTTTTTTATGATGTCAAATGCAGAGTTTGGCATAGCGCTGTAACATCAAGAGGCTTACACAATGGACAACTATTTAACTTAATCAACACCTTTTAATCTTAACTTACGTATTGCTATGCTATTTTTCTCGGATCAAGAGCAATTCGTTCTAATGTATCAAATAAAAGGCGGGTAGGTAATGTGCAGGTTTCTTTCTTACAGAAACTAAATTTATTGAAAGTATGTTACTCAGCTACATTTTCGAGATACATCTCCAGTTGAAAATGTTTGTTATATTATTAGAATTGAAGATGAAACTTCCTTACAAGTAGTTATCTTGCCATGGTATGCTGCCTATCGGTGACATAAAATATTCTACGAATTCATCCCGCAATTCGGAAGCTTTCAGAGAGTCTTAGAGGAATTCTCCGAAATGGGGCGAAGCCAGTGTCTTTTGCGGTAGCTCCGCACCAAGTTCCGGGAATAGTAGTCCCTTTTCTGGCATCTTCAATATCCAAAGATCCCACTGGACAGTAAAACCTTGTACAATCTGGCTTTATACGAAGGAAATTGTGCAGATATACGCAACATAAGACTATGTCCACAATCGTACTTTTAACTTTGAACTTAATTGGCCTTAGGAAAATTCGGAACACGGAAGCAAGCAGACCGAAGGCATTTTCAACGGTACATCTTCGGCAGGTATTGCGTCTCTGAATTTGGTGTCTTGTTTCAATGGCGGGTTTCACCATTGTTAGAAGAGTATACAAATTTTGCTTCGATATTCGCGTTAAGTTTTTAAACAGCGCATTGTCATTGAACTGCAGTTCTTGGAGAATTTACACATTTCGAGTTTTCAAATAATTCTTTACCCACAGTTTCCTCCGCGATTTTTCCCCCCGGGATTTCGCTAATATAAGAATGGCAGCTGTAATGCCCGCCAGACAAATTGAATCATCCATCTCGCTGCGGCTACTCCGGAACACTGAGGGCATGCCTCAAGAGGCGCGAATGTGGACACTAAAGGGCATGCCTTCTGATGCGTGCCTCTAGCGCATACCTCAAGATGAACATATTGCAAGAGGAACGGGCAAGATGAAAAGGCAAGTTGAAAGGGAAAAGGCACAAGTGTGGACATAGCTAATCAGTTCTGTGACGCTTTCATAAGGACTGTAGCAAGCGGTCACGAATCGAGCGGCTCTTCTCTGTACTATCTCTATACTATCGATCAATCCATTACGAAACGGGTCCCAAATGGCACAACAATAATCCAAATGTGGACGCACAAGAGATTTGTACGCAATCTCCTTTGTTTGTTCATTACAATTTTTCAAGATTCGACCTATGAATCGCAGCCTAGAATTTGCTCTACCTACTAACGAATTAATGTGTATGTCCCATTTCATGTTCCTTTGTACTGTTACTCCCAAATATTTCATAGAATCGACCATATCAATAACTGAACTGTTTACCTCGTATTTCTGAACAATCGGATTCTTTTTGTTAGTTATGCTCATTGCCTTGCACTTTTTACAATTTAGAGTAAGTTGCCACTCAGCGCACCAAGCCAAAATAACATCCAGATCGCGCTGAATTTCTAAGCAATCGGCCAAATTTCTTACTTCCCTATAAATAACCGCATCATTAGCAAACAATTTAAAAAGGCTTTTTGCTTTGTCTCCGAGATAGTTTAAAAAAATTAAGAAAAGAAGTGGTCCTATTACACTTCCTGGAGGCACACCGGATGTAACATCTAGATTAGAAGAACTTTCTCCTTCAACGACAACATACTGCGACCGACCAGTTAGAAAATCCTTTATCCATTCACAAAGCTGATCCGATATACCGTACGCTCGAAGCTTCGCTAAAAGGCGGTTGTGTGGCACAGAGTAAAAGGCTTTCTGGAAATCTAAAAAAAATTGCATCTACTTGTGAACCTGCATCGATAACTTTCATACTCGTCTAGAAACTCCTCACTCCAAGTACGCCCCAAACATTGCTTTCTTAAGACTAAATCGAAGAAGCTCTTACATCGGATTTGGAGAGGTGTGGTGGACATTCCCATTGTATAACCGGTGGCAGCGAAAGATGAAAATCACAGAACATGGTTGATGAACTACCTTGCATTCGGAAGGACGCGGTTTTAAAACTCCGTCCGGTAATCCAGATTTCTACTTTCATAGTTTCCCGGAATCACTCCAAGCGAATGGTGGGATGGTTCCTTCAAAATACCAGGGCCCAATTCCTCCCTGTCCATTTACGCCTGTAATGATTTCGACGTTGGTAAGGTGTAAACACATAAGCCAAAAAATAAAATGAGAAGAGAAAATTTGGTGCAGAAGAGGAAGATAAACAAGACCGAAGTATATGGAGAAATATCTTGAGAAGATAAACTATGTAATTTACGATAATCTGACAAGTTCTGAGGTCCGAGTTTCTTTTGTTATGTTCGATCTGTACTGATGAAAATCGTTTTCAATAATAATAATAATAAAATATACCAATTAACAAAATTCAGATTTTATCTCAGTGCAACATATTCCGGACATATCTCCATTATTTGAAGATGGCTTTGGTGTAATCAAAGCACCAATTACCAATATGTGATTCGTGTATTTTGTAACAATATGCGTAAATGAAAGGCGGCCTACATTATAAATACTAGTATAAGAATTTCAGACCTGTATGTGCGGCATAAAATACCTCAGGTTTATTTATTTATTTATTTTTATTATTATTATTATTTTTTTTTTTTTGGCTGTCATCAGTCTTTCAACTGGTAGATTCAATCCTCCATCCCTTCATTTCATACCTTGTGCTAATCTCTTCATCTCTACATGCCCCTTACAACTGACGTCCTCAATTATCTGCTTCGTATATTCTAATTTCTGTCTTCCTCTACACTTCTTACCTTCGATTGTTCCCTCCACTAACAAATTAACCAATCGAGCATGTCTCAAAATATGACCTACCAGCCTGTCTCTTTTTTCCGTAAGCTTCTTCCGCAAACTTCTTTCCTCTTCCTTCATTTCTAAAATTCGATCATATCATCTTGAGGAAAAATTCCCTACTCACCTGGAGTGATTTCAGAAATAGTGAAAAAAGAAATATGAATAGCCGAACGAGGATTCGAACCCAAGTCCTACTCAATGCAAAGTACGAGCATTAACGCTCACGTTCTAGGCTTGGTAAGCAGATGTTCAACATGAAAAGAATTATTATTATTATTATTATTTTTTTTGTAACTGCTTTACGTCTCTTTTTAACATCGAGGTCTTTAGAGACGGGAAAGGATGGGGGGCAAGGATGGGGGCAAGGAATGGGAAGGAATTCGGCCATGGTCTTTTGAAGGAAGCATCCCGGCATTTGCCTGGAGGGATTTGGGGAAACCATGGAAAACCCAAATCTGGATGCCCGGACGGGGATTCGAACCGCCGTCCTACCGAATGCGAGGCGAGAACGCTAACCGTTACACCGCCCTGCTTGGTGAACATGAAAAGACATTTTTCGGGATCAATCTTGATGGTTGAGCGAAAATGATCTAACCTCGCACTCGGGAGGTCATGGGTTCGAATCTCCATCCGGTTTTGGGTTTCTCATGGATTCCCTAAATCACTACAGGTGAATTCGGGGATGGCTCCTTCAAAAGGCCATGGCCGAATTCCTTCCAGTACCTTGTTCCAGACCTTTCCCGCATCTATTTTCTTTGACGTTTACGAACCGTAAAGCCAGAAAAGAAAAGAAAAAAAACTCAAAACTTTTGATTACTGGTTTACTGTGACACTACACATTACTACGCTGTGAGTAGGAATAATAGGTGAGTAAATTGGTGGTAGTACAGATGAGGCTTGCTTCATATGTAGTTAGTAAAGGTCGCTTTTTTTGCATAGGGCTTTACGCCTCGTCGACGTCGGTCATTAGTGACGGAAATGGACAGGCGACAAGGAGCGGCGAGAAATTTGGCGATGGCCTTTCGAAGAAAGCATTCAGGAATTAACCTAGAGTGATTTGGAGAACTTACGGAAAACCCAAATCTGGATGCCTGGACGAGGATTCTAACCCATGTCTTCCCGAATATGAGACTAGAAGTTAACCATTCATCGAACAAGCTCGGTGAAATGATGGCAAAATGACTTCCATAAATGATATCGGTAAGATAAGAAATGAATGAAGGATATTGAAAACTGTAATGGTGTAGTAGATAAGGAAATGATCAACACGATAACTACAATGCCGCATTATTGAATAGGTAGGCCGCTTGACTAGTACTGGACGTTCGATGTTCTTATAACCACAAAATAGAAAGTTTGTCCCGATCATATACATTGGCTCCGCAGTCTCTTTCACTCTGTCATCAAATGAGAACAAAATCGTCGGGTAAGTCGTTGACGTTGACTACACTAAATCTAAGCACATACAGATAACTACCAAACCAGCATATGTTCATAGTGACGTTTCGTTTTGGTAGTCTTTCGTGAGGAGACGAGCTGCGCTTTGTAGTGTTACAACGCAGGGTCTTCGACCCCTGGTCAGCCAGGGGACAATACAGGACCCCCGGGGACTCCTAGGACAATGCTGCCTCTCCAGAGAAAGACGTCACTGCGACCTATCAGCAGGGACTCCCGACAACAGGAATTTCAAAACACAAAAGGTGGCAGTAAGACAGAAACGTAACAGGTAGCTGGGGTAAGGGACTCCATATAATATGCAGCAGGTACAGTGGCGGCAAGATTTGCGTCAACAAGTGGATGGCATCCTGCAGGAAAGTAGTACTAATGATAAAAGGTCATTCAGTTTCCTCTTTGTTTTTCCTTTATAGTATGGCATTTTCTACTGGCAACTTCCATGCTATAACTAAACAGAGATCTGTACAAAAATGTAAAAATCGTATCACTTCTCATATTTTATTTTACTGCTTTGCCGACTAAGGAGCGCATGGAACCATTAATTTGGTCTTCTTCTCCTTATCTTCCCAAAACCTCCTAATCTTCTCGCTATGGACTTACGTCTCTCTTTTGCCCATGCATTTCTGATTTTTTAGCTGTTGGTATCTTAGGGGCAAATTTATGTGACGTGATTAATTGTGTATATGCACTCCATTTAGACGTCAGTAGGTCAAGGTTAAGTTCTGCGAGGTCCTTCCGGGTTTCTTTAGATCAACGTGTTTTGGTTTGTCGGAGTCCGTTGACGATGTGTAAGATTTTCTTTGTCAGTCGCGAGTCATTCATTTGTGCTATATGTCCGTAGAATTTCATGCGACTTTTCCTTGAGAGTAAGGTGAATCGTTCGGTTTGTGAGCTTTTACTCATCCTGATGCCGTGTTGAATGACATCTTTTATTATGTTTAACTACTCTATGTGTTGAGCACAGCACTGTATGACAGTGAAGCATAGACGTTAGGAATACCAGAAAGAAGAAAATTTAAAGTTCTGAAATTTGTTGCTATAGAATAATTCTGAAAATTAAGAGGACAGATAAGAAACGAAATAAACCTGTTTTGGAGATGATGTATGAGGAGATAAGTTTGTGGAAGGGTCTTAGAGAAGGAAGAGACAGTATGATGGGTCACATTTTACGACATGTGGTCTTGGTTGATTTGTTAGCAATCGTTTAAACCAAAAAGTTCTTATTAAAAAAAACCTATTAGCCCTTGTATGTGTATCTCAATGATGTTTTGACAACGCTACCCATCTACTTGATAATGTCTCTGTTTTTTTTTTTTTTTTTTTTTTTTTTTTTTTTTTTTTTTTTTTTTTTTTTTTTTAACTGCTTTTTTGTCTCTTAACAGCGAGGTCTTTAGAGACGGGGAAGGATGGGGGGGCAAGGATGGGGGGGCAAGGATGGGGGCAAGGAATGGGAAGGAATTCGGCCATGGTCTTTTGAAGGAAGCATCCCGGCATTTGCCTGGAGTGATTTGGGAAACCATGGAAAACCCAAATCTGGATGCCCGGACGGGGATTCGAACCGCCGTCCTCCCGAATGCGAGGCGATAACGCTACACCGCCCCGCTCAGTATGCCTCTGTAATACTCATTCATATTTATTATTATGAATGTTCAAGTACCATGCACGAAATATCATACATTAGTGTTAAATGTTAACCACTATCCACTATAGCTCTTATATTGCTCCTGCCAGATTAAATTAACTGAAAGTTAAACTCCCACCTGTTGTCCCTGTTTCTGGTTCTAAGAATGACAAATAAGATTTAATTTCACGAAAATTTATTGTTTTTTTTATTATTATTATTATTTTGCATATGACTTTACGCCTCGTCGGCAACGAAGTCATTAGAGGCGGGAAAGAACTGGGGGATAAGGAACGGGAAGGAATTCGGCCATTGCCTTTTAAAGAAAGCATCCCGGCATTCGCCTGGAATGGTTTGGGAAAACCATGGAAAACCCAATTCTGGATGACTGGACGGAATCCTTCCTTTAAAAAGGGCATGGCTAAATTAGTTCCCGTTCTTTTCCCCAGTCCTTTCCCGTCTATAATGACCTCGATGTCGACGAGGCGTAAAGCCATAAGTAGAGAATGGTAATTGTTAGCAAGTTAGCAAAATTACGAGCGAAATCTTCTTTTTAACACCCGCTGACGCCTTTTGGACATTAAACATGTTCTAGAAAACGACTGATGCCATTGATTCGGGAACCTCGAATGGCTTGCTGTATTAGTAGTCCCTTTGTGGAATGTGTGTATAAGTAAGAAACAGGAAGGTATTCCAAACAAAAACTACAATGAGGATATCACGAGGGCATTCAAAACATCATCACAATATGGCTGAATATTCTAAAAGATTCTATGGTGCCGTAAAATAATCTCCATTTTTATTTTGGTTGCTAAAATAACACAAACTTTATATATCGGTGAACCCAGTAGCAAGTGAATCGTAACTGCCATGGTGAAAGTCGATCCCTTTCGACAATTTTCGACTACACCATGACAGTGTGTCGTTCCGCAGTGTTAAAACGTTTTTCAGTAAGTAAGTCAAGATCCTAGCTTGCAGTATCAGTGACATACGGCAAGAAGATATTTGTTTGTTTTTGTTCTGTCTTTAGGCCTCGTCTACTTCGAGATCATTGGAGGCGGGAAAGGACTGGGAGCAAGGAAATAAGTCGGCGTTTTACCGGCATTCGCCTGGAGCAACTGGTGAAACCATGCAAAACCGAAATCTGGATGGCCAGACGGGGATTCGAACCGACGTCCTATCGCATGCGAGGCCACAGCGTTACCGCTCGCCCACCACATTCGGTATAGATGTGGCTGAATTGCTGTTCCCACATTGGCATTTTCAACAAAGATTTGGATACATGATCATAGAATTTAATTATGCTTCTTAAACGAGAAATTTCTAATGTTAATTCTCTTTTTTATTTTCCTTAGGATCTTAAGCCTCGTCGATGTCGAGGTCATTAGTTGCTACAGAGAATTGGGAGTAAGGTAGGGAAGTAATTTAGGAATGATGTTATTCGCCCGGAGTGATTTCGGGTAACCATGGAGCAATCTGCCACAAATTGTAGCTGAAGCGACTGCGCCGGCATACCACATCATGCAAGCAAAAAAAAAAAAAAAAAAAAAAAAAAAAAAAAAAAAAAAAAAAAAATATATATATATATATATATATATATATAAAAATAAATAAATAAATAAATAAAAAAGGAAAATAAAAGAAGCCTGTGAAAGCAAATCGATGAAGGAAATGCCAAAAAGGCAAACACTTCTGCAAATGAATTAATTAGCCCAAGGACTAAGGAAGAACGATGGAGCCGAGAGGACAGCCAAAATCTGGATAGATGGATAGGGATCTGAATCCTCATCCTCCCGAATACTACGCCCCAACTGCATACCTCTCCTAACGTGCTCGGTCATTCTTCCCCATTTGCTGCTTTAACAACCAACATATTAAAAATGACCAGTTAAAGAAATGTTGAATATATGACAGAATTGCTACTGTTTGTATTTCTTCCCTTTCGTCAGATACTCGGATGAAGTGGTCTAAATAAACGAATTAGTAAGGTCTCTTGAAAAATTATGTGTACAAGCACCACCTTTGAAATAAATTGATAAGTTCGGATTTACTTTAAAATTACGAACTGTGACACCTTTCGTAATTCAATTTTGTATAATGTATCGAACAAGAAAGTATGTATGGTACAATAAAGAACTGTTTGCAAAAATACGTTCTAAGCGGTTAATCTTTATATATAAAGATGAATGTTTGTTTTTCATACAAATCCACAGTTTTCATCCGATCTCGATGAAACTTTGCACACTTATCCTTTGAAACAAGGAGAAAAATACTATCTACATTTGGTTGAAAAATTATCTGTATAAATAACACATGTTGTCTCATAACTTCGAAATACGGCAATAGACAGACACGTTGGATATGGACGGCTCCGTAGCGTGTTTCCGTGTAGTGGACTGGCAGCTCAGTGGTTAAAGCGCTTTCTTACGAACGTCGTGGTCTCCGGTTCAAATCTCCGTGGAGGCTAAGATTTTTAAAAATTGTTTTTCATCATATGAGTCAAGCCTGGGCCGTAGGTTATTCGGATTGACTGTTAAACTGTAGATATTAGAAAGTTAGGGGTGCAATGCGAGGCAAATGGTAGGTAGTCTTGCAATGTTGTAGGTGTACACTTTTTTACGTTATAATGATCCCTCAGGTGTTGTTTGCAGTCAGTGTGTGAGTGTGAACCACAGTAATATTATTATAAATACGGAAGTAAGTCTCCTTCTTTTTGTTACGTTTTGACGACTAAATGGCTATACCGTTGTGATGGAATTTTATAAGGAAATCTGTATGAAGGGCACAGGATATTTTTTCCAGTATGATTAACAGTTATAGTGACGAAAATTTGAGACCTTATCGAATGGTGACAGAAATATGTTGGAAATTGATTCTCTTCAAGAGATAGGTTCGACAGTACAATGATATAGTGTTAGCTTTCATGTCATATTATTCCGACTCGATATTGTTTGGGACCAATCCTTCGTTACCAACAACTTTCTATATTTAATTCTGGCAAAAATATTCTTAATCAACGCGTACGAAGTCGCGGGTACGAGCTATAAACGTGAATATGGACTGATCTATTGAAGATATCATCAAATTCAATTAGTCTAAAATCAGTCACTAATTATTTAATGAAACGTCAATCGGACACACATAAACGTTTCCCGAAGTTGAGAAACATACAGGATATAATAAATAAAAAGCAAGAAGTACGTAGTCTGGATGGACAATCATAGACTCATCTCCAAAATCTTCAACTCCGTCTCTAGACGGAAAGCGACTAACGAAAAATGGACAAGGAAAGTCAGAAAACATCTCGAGCAACTGTAAATTGACCACAATGACATTTAATACAGGGATAAGTACAGAACGTTCATTAAAATTTCCGATACTCTTCAGATACTAACAGCCAAAACATTGCGCCTCGAATCTAGAGCGAAATGGACCCAAGAAAGAAAATACAACCACAATGAATGGATGAAAGAATGTTGGGCCAAGAAGAAAGCTCGCCAAAGTTAAGAACCACTTAGTCCATAGAGACCGAAACGTAGAAGAAGAAGAAGAAAAACAAGAAACATTTTATTGCGATTGACAGATGAAGTTGTGGCAGAATAGCTAAATTGCGGAATACTTGCATACTCCAGAAATTACTACAAAATTACAAGTTTCCTAAAAAAAGATACAAAATTTTAAAGGCATTCGCCAATAAATACAAAACATCTGAGATTAACACTGATTGAAACTGATTATCGTAGTACAAGACAAATGAATCCATGGCACAAGCGAGTCGATAAGGGAGAATACGCAGAATGTGGTGCATTACCTATCGTCAACTGGCAGTTTCTTACGGAGTCAATTCTATTCCTTTTATAGCTTATTGACACAATGTCAGTAACAAACAGACAAGAAAACAATTCTATAGGTATTAAATTTAGTTTCACTGTAAAATCAATGAAAATCTTGAAGAAAGGGAAACAGTAGTTGCGGTTAGTCATTTTAATTTATTTAATACTTTTGCCCAAAAAATGCCAGCTAAACACAAAAGAGATTTTTGAGATGGATGAAAAATTAAATAAACATTTATAAACTTCAAATGGTTCCTTAACCATCGTTTTAAAAACGGCAGAACAAATTTCTGTATTTGAAGAATTCAAACATTCGTAAGCATTTTGGTGGATTGCTTACGTCACTTTAGTGAGAACGACTAAGATATCTTTCTAATGTTACAGACGAGAAAGACATGGAACAAACATATGATATAGGTTAGAAATTTCCAGAGTTATTTTACCGTTAGAATGCCTAGCGGAAAAGTTGGTGGGTACTGGTTTAGTTGGCCTAGATACGAAACATATGACTTCGAATAAGTAGTTTTGTCGTTAGTTTACTTCGTGAATCTCATTTTCTATGTGAGTGATCAACCTTTTGGCCTTGCAATGCCCTGTTCACAAACTTTAGCTTTCCTTTGAAGCCGACAACAGTATCTACATCCACTAGAAAACAAGTCAATCTGGAATCAAGGGCACGGAAATCGCCGATCGTCAAGTGAATGCCGGATGCATTCTAATAGAACCAGAAATTCCTGATTCAGAAGGACATTTAGCAAGTGGAAAACATTGTGGATACCTTTCGAAGAAACCAACCACCAAACATTCCTTTGTCTGATAAGTGACGCTTCATTGCAATAGGTCAAAGGCATCTGTTACCTAAGACACATCTACACTAATATTATGAACGTGAAAGTAATTCTGTTTATTACGTTTTCTTGACTAAAGGGGTAAACCAATCTTGATGAAATTTGACAGCGAAGTACTATGTATCACTAGGAAGGATATAGGATACTTATCGAATATGTAACATACTTTATCCTGAAAATTTGAAAACTAAAAAAATGGTGACAGACAGACGGATAGCGTGTGTAAGTCTCCATAAGGTTATATTGGTCGCACAGGCTTTGTTTCTTTCAATTTCAGTTCGTGTATTACCTGTCCATCAGTTTCATGTAGAGAGACAGCTTATTATATAGATGCGGATTTTATCTAAATGTGGCAATAAAATTCAACGTCAACGAGTACGAAGTCGCAGGTAACAGACACCTTTACGGCAAAAACCGGACGTTAGATGAAGTAAGATCACTCGAAGTTGAATACCAGTGTATTGAACTATGATTAATTGAATTTCAGTCATATGGTGGAATGTAGAATGCCACGTAGTACTCACCAAACTGACTCCTCATCCATGGGTAGAGCGGGCTGGGCAGCGTGGAGGCGGGGCTGCCGTTGTGTTGCTGCGGCGGCTGTTGTTGCGGCTGCTGCGGGGGTGGCTGGTGGCCTGGGGGCGGCACGCCGGCGCCAAGCTGAGGCTGGTGCTGGTGCGGGGGTGGCACCGGCGGCGGCTGCTGCGTTGGCGGCGGCTGTTGCTGCTGCTGCGGGGGCTGCTGAGGCGAGTCCCCATACAGCTGCTGCTGCTGCATCTGCTGCTGTTGCTGTTGCTGCAGATGGGGCGGCGCGTGGTGCTGGTGGGGCGGCACGTCGAGGGGCGGGCTGCCCCCGTTACCGGAGCCAGCAGCGGCGGCCGCGGCTGCAGCCGCCGCCGCTGCCTGCAGCTTGCAGCTGGCGTACACCACCGGCGTCTGACCGCCCCCGCCGCCTCCGCTCATGGGGGAACCTGACCTGTAGGCACCGCCCCCGGGGGAACCTTCCATCCCAGACTGCGCGCCGTAGTACGCCGCGTTGCGGATGTCCATGCGGTCGTACGGGGGGAACCGCGGGTATGGCATACCCTGAGGGGGCTGCTGGCCGGAACCGCCGCCTCCGCCACCGCCGCTGCCGCCCCACGTGGCGGTCGCCCCCGGAGGATCGGCACCGCCGCCGGGACCTTGCTGCACGGCAGCGCCGTAGTGGGCGTGGGGGTGTTCTGCAGGGACCACTCCCCCGTTCCTGAGGTCGGGCATGTATGGACTAGCAAAGTAGCTGCTCATGGCGGGGTCTATGTGTGCTGCGTGGTGGTGGTTATGGTGGGCTTGGTGGTGGTGTGGGTGGTGCGGGTGATGCGGAACGTGGTGCTGCTGCTGCAGCTGTTGGTGGTGCTGGTGATGTTGTTGCTGGTGGTGGTGGGGTTGTTGTTGGTGAGGGTGTTGTTGATGGTGCGGGTGGTGTTGTTGGTGGTGGGGGTGCTGTTGTTGCTGGTGGTGGTAGATGTCGGACCACGGGGGCGATAGCTTGGGGGGCGGCGCCACTGCCGCGGCACCCTGCCCTCCGCCGCCGCCTCCCGTCTCTCCGGCCCCCGGCACCACGCTGCCGTCCTCGTCAGCCGCCCCCGCCGCCGCCGACGCCGCCGCGGCGTCTTCCGGTTCCCAACCTGACGCAGCGCGGCCGCCGCCGAAAACCAAAATCTTGGCAGCGGCTTGGGGGTACTGGTGGTGGTGCGTCTGGGGTGGCGGCGGGCCGGTAGCGTCGGGGGCGGTTGGAGGACCGTCGGAGGTGGCGGCGGCGGTGTCGGGGGCGTACGGTCCGGCCGCGGATGTGGGGGACCCCCACAACTTGGTGCAAGCGACCGCCAGGCTACGGGCTTCAGTTGACACCCCGCGGGACGAAAACTACTATGCGCTCCTGGAGCTGTAGAGCTCAAGGAACCCTCGACAATACACACGGCAAACTGGACGGGGCTGGCTACTCCCCCACTGACATCTCTGCAGTGACACTGACACTTTGCGCTGCTCCTAAAAACACTTCTTCAACACTCGACACCAAACGATACTAAAAACAACAACTTCTCAAACACACACTTTGTCCTGTACAAACTTCCCCTATAAAACTCTTACGTAGTATACTTTTCAGCGAGAGAAGAAAAAAATACTTCTGATCTGTATATATATATTCAATTATATAATATCTTCTTCTTTTAAGTTCTCCCTATAGGGCTGCGACGGATGAAATACTTTTTTTTTTATTATCTTACAATATATTATTCCTTCCCCCAACTTTAGTATACGTATCACGAGAGCGTATCTCCCGTACGAGCTGTTCTTTTAAATAGTAAACAATATTTTCGGTCGCGGACAGCCTAGTTGTGGTCTACACTGCCGCTACTGTGATCGATCTGACGAGGCACCGTTGCGCGCTGCCCTGAGGGGGGTGAGTTCGGTCGATTTTTGGTCGAAAGTCCTCAGTCCAGCGACCAATAGAGAAGTCGCTGAGACCCAAAGCCGCCCCTGCAACAAACAGAAAAAAAGAAGAAAAATTAGTAACTGTGAAAGGCGAGGCAGAATTTTGTGGCGGGGTGGGTCACGTGCTATAGATGAGTGGAGTACCTCAGGGGACAATGCTGGGTCGATTCGTCTCGCGCCGCAACTCTCAATACTGTGGCAATTTTTGTTTGTGCTGCTGTTATTCCAAACACGCCAACATAAAGCGACACTGAAGGGGGAAAATCCGATTTTCGGAAGTATAGAGGGAGCTATAGGCCCCTTTGTTCCTGTTTGATCGTTAGAGGTACACTGTGTTTGACTTTCCAGGGATTTCTCCCTGTCGACAAATAGAGACGTCGTGTCAGACAAAGGTGAACTAAAGCAAGCGGTCCGCTCTTTTCAGAGCCCGCGTGATGCAGATGGGAGGGGCGGTCCGGAAATGTGTTGCACAATAGAAATACGGGCGCGCGCACTTTCTGAATAGTATCGCCAAATTCGCGGTGACAGGTTATGGATTGTCGGGTGACGCAAAGCCAAATCGTGTTAGTCGCGTGCCTTTCGGGTTTGATTCGTGAGTAGAATTTCTACTAATGGCCAGAACAGTATTTACAAGCTGTGACGTATAAAAAAGAAAAGATCTTAATTTTTAATTAATTAAACTGTTCTAATACAATTAAACCAAGATATAATTATCACAATCATAAGCAGTGTGGTTTCGCAATGGCTAAGGCATTTGCTTTTAAAAGTTTGCGGCCCGGTCCCACGTTCAAATTCCGGTGGGACCAGGAATTTTGAAAAGTTGTGTTTGCTCATATGACCAACGCCAGGAAGTTCCGTGTTTCTGATTCCATTTTAAACTATAAGTCCAGCCACGAAAGACGCTGTATGTATGTAAAATCGACACTCTATCACCAGGTGCCAAGACCACACGAGATTAAATATTCTTTTTGTCACAATAATATTAATACGCTAAGAGAATTATGTTAATTCTGAAGTGGCAAATTTTTTTCGTTCGCGAGCTAACAGATTTCCAAAAAACTTAAAATAGATGTAATTGAAGCATAACACCTATTAAAATTTCCCGAAGTTTTCGTTGGTGTCTTTAATCTAAATTTACAACGTACATCTCACAAGAAAGAGTTAAGCAACAATGCAATTTAGTATAATCAAATTCCAACACAGTCTTCGACATTTTTTTTTTTTTTTTTTTTTTTTTTTGCTTATGATTTACGCCTTTACGACATCGAGCTCATTAGAGATGGGAAAGGAATGAAGATTATGAACGGGAAGAAATTCGGCCATGGCCTTTTGAAGGAAGCAACCCAGCATTCACCTGGAATGATTTGGGGAACTCACGGAATCTTTGACTCTTTTTATACTAAGGTTAGAAGCTAAGGGGGAAGCAAAAACACTTAATGACTTCCACATATTTGGTTTTGCAGCGACCTGGTGGCTTAGTGGTTAAGGCGTCAGACTGGAGATCAAAAGGTCGTCGAATCGAATCCCTGGCTAAACGGAGATTTTCATAACCCTTAAACCGACCTTCGCCTGTGGCTAAGCTTGATGTGTAATGTGAACTACGCCAGAACACTTCCGTGTTTCGGATTCCTCGTTAACTTGTAGGTCCTCTTTACCTGGTATGATTACCGGTTTAGGATAGGTAAAAAGGAAAGAAATTGACTTCCCTACCTCCATTTTTTTTTTCTGTGGCTTTCTGCATCTAGGCCGTACAGCCAGCTCCATAGTATCTTTTTCCAGCTAATTAGACACACCACAGGACGGAAATCACATTCACAGACACAACACTTAAACACCCATGCCCGCAGCCGGACTCGAACAGGCGACCTTCGGCACGCTACCGAGGCCGGAAACCCGCACCTCCAATAACAAGCTAAGTATACCTCCTTCTGTAAGGTCCATCCGACCTTCCCACTAAATACCTAGTTAAACTTTTCTATTTAGATTTTTACATTGAAAATTTCGTAAACCACTATTTGCTGAAAAGCCAGTAGCGTAATAAAAATGTATCCAATAGGACGCAGGTTAAAATATTCCATCAAGAAATCGTCAATGACCTTTATAAGGAACCATTCCAGTATTTTTCTGTAGTGATTTATGGAAACCAGAGGAAATCAAAATCTGTGTGGCCAAATTTGAACCCGCGTCCTCCCTAATGCAAGATCCACGCCTTATGGTTCAAGATCAGACTACATGATTTCTACTTCCATCTGTTTTTTTTATTGAAATGCAATTTTTATCTATAATTATTAGTAGCAGAATAAGATTCTGCGTGGTTGCCTATCCAAATATAGCCGCAAGTATTTTTAAACAAAGTTTAAAAAAAAAAAATCGTTCACATGAATAAATTACAATTCATTTCTAAGACATGTAAAGAACACAAAAAGTTTGGGCTGCCTACGTAAAAGTGGCCGCAAGTAAGAACTTCCAGCTGTGAAAGACACAGTATGTGACAGCGAGAAAGAATTAGCGCACCACAGCATGTGTCAACCCCTACTTACGGCCACTTTTACATAGGCAACCCAAACTTATTGTGTTCTTTACATGTGTCTCCTTGAATTGAATCATAATTTACTTAAAAAGAAGATAACTTTTTTTTCGAAAATTTAATCAAAAATACTTGCGGCCATACTTGGATAGGCAACCCGGCACAATCGTCTTCTGCTACTAATAATTATTCATAAAAATTGCATTTCAATCAAAGGTACTGAGCGTGGTGGGTGAGCGGTTAACGCTCTGGCCTCGTATTCGGGATGACGACTGTTCGAATCCCCGTGCGGGTTTCCGGATTTGGGTTTTCCATGTTTTCGCCAAATCACTCCAGGCGAATGCCGGGATGCTTCCTTCAACAAGGCCATGGCTGAATTCCTTTCCTTTCATTGTCTACAGTCCCACCCCACCTCTAATGACCTCGACGTCGACGAGGCGTAAAGCAATGAGAAAAAGAATTAATCAGTCAAAGGTTTTAGAGTTTGAAAAGGTTACGAATTATGCCATGTCCTTTTGAGGGAACCATCCTTGCTTGCTAGTCATCCAAAAATTAATCAGTCAAAGGTCTTAGAGCTTGAAAAGGTTACGAATTATGCCATGTCCTTTTGAGGGAACCATCCTTGCTTGCTAGTCATCCAAAAATTAATCAGTCAAAGGTCTTAGAGCTTGAAAAGGTTACGAATTATGCCATGTCCTTTTGAGGGAACAATCCTTGCTTGCTAGTCATCCAAATACGGTAATACCTGTTTGTATAGCAATGATTGTGGTTGCTGATCATTCGTTTTGATTGATTTGGTGAAACCAAGAAAAACCGGAATCTGGATTGTTCGACGAGGATTCGAACCGGTGTCCTCCCGAATGCTAGGCCAAGCTCAGTAAGTAGGCCTCAGATGCTTGTAGTCGCCACCATAAGTTAGTACCACCCCCTCAAAGTCGATGCTGTTCAGTAAAATTTAATTAGACTACATGTCTCGACTTAATCTCCCGATCCCCGAATCTTGGTCGTAATTTCCTGCCATCCCGTAATACCCGGCTCTGAGCCAGGTTACAGGAACACACGCAACGGAGGGGGGAAGAAGGGGCGGGTAAAGGTTTGATAAGTGCAACAACAAATCCCCTGCCAACAGCACACAATTCCCTCTCCCCCCTCCCCCACCCTCCCCGAGGCAATAAAACAGCGGGAAGTCCGCTCCGCACATTTAATTACGCACAAAAATAAATAATATTACTAGAGCCGAGGTTATTTATAGCGGCCACGGAGCGGAGAGTTTATTTATTTTTCTGGTTAGAACCGCAGATCTTGTTGTGGGAGTGTAGTGGAGATTTCTGCTGTTGTCAGGTGGTAGTTCTCAGCCAACAACAATCTACACCTCAATATGTGTGGCTACTTCGCAGGTTGCAATACTCTGCACACAATCAATGTTGCAGCCCAGCTGTGCGATATCCTATTTCACTGATCTTATTTTTTCTAACTCTACGACCTAAACAGGTCATCAGTTTATAACCTCACTGCAGAGGGTACTCAGTAATGTAATTCAGGTGAAGCAATGCTAATTGAATCATTTCTGCCACGCAATCGATCAAACTGGAAGGAAATGGCATTAGACAATTCTGACGTGGATACGTCTTTGTCCGTAGGTACTAGCAAGGCTTGCCAAACTTTCAGATTTCTATGAGGAAGCATCCATTAATTACGTGAGATTTTGTCTGGATCCCCCTCCCCCTCTCCGGTGAGACTTCGTGAGATCTGGTCCGACCCCCCCCCCCTCTCCTGATCCGTGAGGGGACCCTCCCTCCCCAGAAATCGCCCTCGAAATTTTTGAGACATTTTTTTTACCCTTCCAAACGCGGTCACACACGCACTTTTCGACGAAATACCCCCCTAAAATCGACTTTCGCGTGATTTGTTGACAGTTTTTTTTATTTCCGTTGACCCCCTCCCCCTTAGTAAGATTTCGCCTGATCCCCCCCCCCCATTTCACCTCACGTAATTAATGGACGCCCCAGACCGCACAAATACCAACTTCTGAGATTACCACAATCCGACAAACCCCCGCAGGGAGGAGGAAGGGGAGAGAGAGTATCGGTTATAAAAAGTTACGGATGAATTCGGCTTTTTTTAAATTTTACAGATTATTGATGTTATGACAATCGGTAACTAAAAAAATAGCCAAAACCTCTGTACAAGAAACAGCGTCTTCTTCAGCATATTATTCTCTCTTTTTTTTTTAACTAATACTACATGTTAAACAAGCTAAATATTACTTAAATGTGATGCCCTGCAAATCAAAATGAACTGCAGATTCTTGTAAGATGACTGGCTATCTGGGAGAGATCAGGCCCGGGACTAGAGAAGGAGACAAATGAAGAGCACTGACCGAGACGCGCATTTACTATTTTCATGCACGGAACCTCTGTTTGATGATAACCTTGTATTCTGATTAGGTAATAAATTTAAAAAAAAAATAATGTTAGTGAAGGGAAGTGTTGAAGTAAAGAACTGTAAAGAAAGACAATGGTCGGAGTATATGAATCAGATAACTGAGGAAGTAGGTTGTAATAGGTATGTTGAAATGAAGATGTTAGACCGAGGTAAGTAGGTAAAAATAAAAACGCCAGTGCAGCTCTACATCTACATCTACATCACAAACATTGTGGGTGGCAGAGGGTGCTAAGCACCAATCCTAAACCCGCCCATTCCAATCCCGAATAGTGCGAGGAAAGAAGGAATACATAAAAGCATCAGTACGGCATCTTATTTCTCTAATCTTATCCCTCCGGTCATTGCAACCTAAGTAGGTTGGCGGAAGAATTATTTCATTGCACTCGAAATTTAAATTTTTTCGTATATTCTCCAATAAATTCGAACGGAAGCTACGTCGTCTGTCTTCCAAAACTATCCCAGCCCAATCTATGTATCAATTCTGTGACGCTTTCATAAGGGCTGTAACAACAAGTCACGAATCGAGCGGCTCTCCTCTGTACCCTCTCTACTGAGTCAATCAGGACCTTGCGATACGGATCCCAAACCCCACAACAGTAATCCAGATGCGGACGTACTAGCGTTTTATACGCTATCTCCTTTGTATGAGCATTAAAATTCCTCAAAATACGACGTATGAATCGTAATTTAGAATTAGCCTTGCCTACGACGGAAGTTATGTGCATGTGACATACGAGATCTTGGCTCGAACCCAGGTCCCTGCATATCGTCAGCCCTGTCCGCAGTCATCAAGGCGAATTGCGAGTCGGTCCCAATCTCAGTCTCATAAACTACACAGTTCACAAACAAAAAATACAGTTATCACACACAGAACCTAGTTACTCGTTTCACATATAGATGGCAACCCTTAACTTCCGGTAGTAATACTTGGTAGTGAGTGTAAAATGCTTATAGTCAGCAAGGGCAAGTGGCCATAAAACAATAGCTCCAAATTTGACCTGCCCACCGAAGAGTAAAATTCATCCAAAATGATTGGAAAGTTGCTGAAGAAGAACAAGGTAGGTAAAAATAAATAGAGGGAATGCATCAAACCAGCACCAAAAAAAAAATAAAAAAATCGTGACTTCACATTAACGAGGCGGCAAAACAAGTGTTATGAGTATTTAGGTATTAAGCGTATTATGTAGAATAATAGGGCATAATGAATTTTGCGCTCATAAGATGCAATTTACCGAAAATTGCTATTGAGAGTGCATATGGATGCTTCACTTCAAGGGAGTAAAAAAAAAAAAGTGGTTAAGAGAAGTCCAAAAAGCAGTCATCCGGTTTCTTTATTCTCTATAATACGCGTACCTTACGAGAAGCCAGAACAAAGGGAAAAAAAGAAAATTTTGTAGTATGCTCTACACTTTTAATAGAAAGGATAATAACTATTTTCCCGCTCTTTTGATTTTTTCAAAAGTGTTATCTGCATATTACGTCATTTTAAAGATATCTGCAGATAGAAATCCTAAGCGGGTTGTCTTCCTATTGACAGAATAATCAGGTATGAAGCATGGGGAAAAATAATAATGAGCGGATGCATTTGTAGATATGTTGGACTTCTGAAATTTAGCCGCTATTGTTCTTCTTCTTCCTTGCACTTATCCAGCTATTGCAAAGTCGTTTACTCATTTATTTATTACTTACTAATTTTTTTTTTTTTTTTTTTATTTTTTTTTTAGAACTTGTCTGCCTGTTCTAGCTGACCTGGGACACAGTATTTCCCCATCGGAGATGACGTGTTTCCGGGTACAAACTGATTTAAGCGCCTCCAATTTGCATCCAACCCGGCCGACCGGTTTTTCAGAAGGTCGGCTATTGCCGTAGCCCCCCGCATTTTTATTCCTTTATTATAGCTATGCTCCGGTCTCCCGATATAAACGGAAAAGATTGGGGCCAATCTGCATAATATATGTGTCAGGACAACGGCAACCGAATTCCCTCCTTTGACAACGAAGTCAACGATTCAAGCGGAGTGGTGAATGGGAATAATTTTTCTTCACTTTAACCACAACGCAGGTGCAAAAGAGGACGGCTAGATTCTTTGTGTGAATTATTACAGAATACGATCAGAAAGTGATATCATAAATGAGCTGGATATGGAATCATTTGAAGGACACACGAGGTGAAGAGAGTTATGGATTGGTATCAGGCATACGTCGCATCGATTTTAAGCAAAATGTTGGAAGTAGTACATGAGATGGAAGTAATGACTATAATTTGATGTAAAGGAGCTGTGGTCGTTGCTAAGGGAATCATTAGAGGTACTTCAATTACTACCTTAAGGTAATAGTTATTGAACTGTAAGAAGAGCACAATGATACGAATATGTACAACATCGTAAAACATCATAGTTAGCGACAAACTACTCCCCTGCGAGAAATATATTGTTTTGTTGAAATCGACCTGAGCAAAAACTGCTGGTTTTGATGAGGTTTCGAAAATGATTCAGCCAACGGTCCCTGGAGTGGAATTTCATTTGGATGTCACGTCGAAAAGGTAAAAAATTAAGATAAAAATAGGCGCAAGTTAGTTTCCATTTACAGGTAAGTTTGTTCTCGGCCTCCAGATGTTTTTCCGGATATGTGCAAACAGTAATCGTATTATTGTAATCCTTTGTGTTGACATTCAATCAATTGCTACAGATGAGTCGGTTCTTATCTCATCTTTCTAAAAATCTCCAATCTCGCTAGTCATCGCATTCGTCAAATATTCGCAAGAACCGCCTGGTATAATAATTGTAATTATTGATGGAAATAATTAGTTTGACCTTTCTATAGCAACGGTCTCTAAAAATTTTCATGTGCAGGTGGCCTAAATTTAGTTTTTAGTTGTTTTTTTTTTCAGTAAAATACTTTTCACACGCTTTTTCCCATATCTTTATCAAATTAAACAATCTGGCTTGGGAACCGATTATCTGATACTAAAAGAGAATCGAATTATCGTAATTACTTACATAATGATTATGTTAAAGTTTCTAAAGCTTTCTCATCCTTCAAGAAAAAAAAATGTAACACAATTTAAATTCTTGATTTCTGTTCTAATATTTGTTAAAATGAATTTAAATAAACAAAGAGAAGTGTAACATTGTCCAGGAGCTCCTGTATCGACGTTTCTGCCATTAATATGACGCTCTCTTCATTCCTCCTTTTATCTAAGTTTTTAAGAAAATAGTGATATTCTAGTTTTCAACCTCTTTAACATCCAGATTAGTAGTAAAAAACTGTGGAATATCAATTATACTTTATTCAGATGAATGTGTGCTAAAATAATGGAATTGTGTATTGTTGTGGTCGAAACGTCATCAAGAGGCTAAGACGCGATGTGAAAACAGTACAACAATCACCATAAGATTTCTAAAAACTTGAAAAGTTTGGTGCAATGACTTCTTTAAGACAGTCATTTTAAATTGATCTAAAACAAGAGAAACTACAGCTAAAAACAATAATACCGAGTGTTCGTAAAGTCCGGATGATATGGAGCCAACAGCGTTACTTGATTTAGTGTTATAAGGTTTTTTAAAACGGTAATACATCTAGAGACTGCAGCCAAGGAAAATAATCAAATAGTAGAACAACACACAAAGATAAAATGTATGAGACATCTTCATATATCTAGCAGCAAACAACTCCACTGCGAGAAAAAATCGTGCCCTTCTAGATGCTGTCATAGCAGCCTTAACCTAATCCGGCAATCTTACGGTTAAGGGGACATACAGTTTAACGTGGAATCCCATCCATGGAAGCGTTCTGGCGTACTTCTCACACACAACGAGCTGTGCCAGAGTTGAAGGTCGGGTTAAGAGACTGTGAAATTTCAAGTTGAGACAGGGATTCGAACCGAACACCGTTAGAACTTCAGCCAGACTGAGCCACTAGACCGTTCAAACCACAGCTAAGGTAAGGGGTCAGAGAATGGAATAAATTAAATTACCGAAATAAATGATGAACGATTTACCATAATCACTGAAGGAATTCGTAAAGGGCAGAGTTAGATGGATGGTGAAAAAAATATTGCAAGGGAAGCTGGGAGCATTTAAAGCGATCAAAAGAACAACTTTTACCTTCTGTGACAGAGTTCACTGAAGGGTGCAGGTAAATTCTGTAGTAGTCTTTACAGGTGCATGCGGTGTTTAAAGAAAAATGTTGCCTTGACATTGGCACCTCATCAACAACACACACTTACAAGGGACACCATTGAACTCGAACGCTCCGAACCCACGAATACATGTTTAGAATAGCAAGCGATCATAAACAAAACAGTGGTGTCTGTCATTTCCATGCAGAACCCAGCACTTGTCTGCTGGCACCATTAAAGAGCCATAAAAAGAGTCTATTGTTGTGTGATTCCTGGTCAGCTCATACAGCTTGTTGTTATGCTGAAGATATTGTCACCGATAACAACAAAATATTGACAACCTCTGATGTTTACTTCTTTCGGCAATGTAAGCACTTTTTGTAAGAGTGTGCCAAACCACAATTGAATGTACATGATCGTTATTTCAACATGAAACTTTGTGATTTACAATCAATTTGCTGCGTATAAGCCTGTGTTGCAATATGCTTGGAGGAAGCCAGGTTATGGCATTGACATACCAACATCTTCATCTGAAAATTTAATTAGTGTGGCTTTTAATATTGTACTGCGCGAATGCAAAAGTGAATTGGAATGTGATAACTTGGCTTTAGTGAGGTGTGCACATTGTACTCTTCCACTTGGTTTTAACCACTTCATCGAAATCCTGCATCCTGCATCTGCACTTTGTTGACTTTGTTTGGTATTGCTGTATAAGCGTGTTTTGCGATATATTAACAGACCTTTAGCAGAGAGTTTATGGAACTGTTGATTGAAAATGTAATAATACACTGACGTCGTTGAATTACGTATAATTTCCTTAATACGGTATTGATAACTTGTTACTTTGTTTCTCTCTGTTCAAATGCTTCTTGAGGCGGAATGCAACATTTTGCATGGAAATGACACACACCACTGTTTTGTTTATGATCGCTTGTTATTCTACGCATGTTTCCGTGCTGTTCCGATCGTTCGAGTTTAAAGGTGTCCCTTGTCAATAGTTATTACTAACACGAACACAGACTGAACGTTCATACATAATTGTAGGAAGTCTTGATGCTTTGAAATCTTCGCTGGAAGAAGACTTAATATGACTAATTTGAGGAGCAATAAATCATAAAATTGCTTTAAAAAACAAACAAAACCATGATAGATTAGTGAGTGGGAATGCAGTTTGAAGAAAAACATACTTGACATCTAGGAATTGTTGAGGTATTAAAATCGTTTCTGAAAGAAGAGTTGACTGAGCGTGTTGGGTGAGCGGTTAACGCTCTGGCCTTGCATTGGGGAAGACGCCGGTTCGAATCCCCGTCCGGGCATCGAGATTTTGGTTTTTCATTGTTTCCCCGGGATGCTTCCTGCAAAACTCCATCGCCGAATTTCTTCCAGTTCCTTGTCCCCAGTCCCATCCCACTTTTAATGACCTCGATGTCGACGAGGCGTAAAGCCATAAGTAAAAAAAAAAAAAAAAAAAAAAAGATAAAAAAGGTAGTGAAAGAAGAGTAAATAAGTCCAGAACTTAAGATCCACTAGCCATAAAATTATTTTCAAGAACGAACAAATTTAACAAAAAATATTTTAAAAAGTGGAAAATTCGTGAATCAACAGAAAATTTGAAGAGGACATGTAACACGAATTTGTTTGTGAATAGATTTAATAAGTCCTAGTATATGTGTATAATGAAAATCACTCTCTATTCACGAAGGCATCGAAAACACAAAGAAACTTTAATTTCAAGGAGTATGTAAGCTACACGCAAGTTAGAACTAATTGGACGACAGTATGCAAATTATTTGTTTCACATAACTCATTGGGAATCATAATAAATTATAACTAGGGTGCTCATGCAAAAGTTCCGCGAATGATGTACAATGAAAAGCTTCTTACATCTAGTTTATTAATATCTGTGTTACATATCGTGTTGCTATCTAGAGGTAATGGGATCACTCCTTATCGACATCAGAGAATCCTAGCAGCTTGACCCTGAACTGTCGCAGACTCCTGACATTCATTGTTCACAATTTTGTGATTTACGGATTGAATTTCGAAAAATTCCTGTCTTAATTAATAATGTTACAAAAGCGGAGAAATTAATCTTTAGAATATCATCTCATTTACGACTTGGGGGATTATGAAAGGTGAAGAAACACCTTTCGGGAACAATATATATGATTCAGAAGTGAATACTCTTCTAACACTGCTATAAAATAAAACACAAAATACGTAAACAACAAAACACCAAAAACAATAAAACAGCAAGCAGCGATGGGATACAAAGAATGGTCGCTTTGTGAACCTTACTTTCCATCAGACATCCTGATCTGGGTTTTCCATGGCTTTCTCAAATCGCTTAACGCAAATGCAGGGATGGTTCCTCAAAATAGCCCATTGGCGCCTCCTGCCACATCCTACATATCCCTTCCAAACTATTACACTTTCGGATTATATATAAAGATGAATATATGTTTGTTTGTTTGTTTGTTCTTCATACAAATCCACAGTTTTCATCCGATCTCCATGAAACTTATCCTTTGGAACAAGGAGAAAAATACTGTCTACATTTGGTTGAAAAATTATCTGTATAAATAACACATGTTGCGTCATAACTTCGAAATACGGTGATAGACAGACACGTTGGATGTGGACGTCTCCAGACCGTGTTTCCGTGTAGTGAACTGGCAGCTCAGTGGCTAAAGAGCTTACTTACGAACGTCGTGGTCTCCGGTTCAAATCTCCGAGGAAGCTAAGATTTTTAAAAATTGTTTTTCATCGTAAGAGTCAGGCCTGGGCCGTAGGTTATTTGGATTGAATGTTAAACTGTAGATATTATAAAGTTAGGGGGCGCAATGCGAGGCAATTCGTAGGCAGTCTTGCAATTTTGTAGGTGTACACTTTTTTACGTTATAATGATCCCTCAGGTGTTGTTCGCAGTCAGTGTGTGAGTGTGAACCACAGTAATACTAATATAAATACGGAAGTAAGTCTCTGTCTTTTTGTTACGTTTTGACGACTATATGGCTATATCGTTGTGATGGAATTTTATAAGGAAAGCTTTATGAAGGGCACGGGATATTTTTTCAAGTATGATTAACAGTTGTAGTCACGAAATTTTGAAATCTTATCGAATAGTGACAGAAATATGTTGGAAATTGATTCTTTTCAAGAGGCAGGTTCGACGGTAGAATGATATAGTGATAGCTTTCCTATCATATTATGCCGACTCGATATTGTTTGGGACCAATCCTTTGTTAGCAACTTTCTATTATTAATTCTGGCAAAAAAAAAAAAAATCTTAATCCACGCGTACGAAGTCGCGGGTACGGGCTAGTATTAATAATAAAGCAGTCCAGCGAAAATATTATATGAACTACCTGTTGAAAGAGCTGAAGGTCGGTAGGGAGACTACTGCAGACAGAAACTACCTGCCGGACTCACCGCCATCGCTGACCATCCCCGCTGCTGGAGGTTCGTAGACTGCGTGTCGAGCCATCTCTCCGCCGACCCTAAACACGTGTGTCGCAGGAAGCTGTCACGCTGCTAGATGACGCGTGTCTTTCCGCCCTGTAGGGTTGATGGACAGGGTGCAACCTGGATGCCGGGCCTCATTTGGTTAGGGCGACAGCGTCCTTGGAACCTCACGACAATGAATCCAGAGTTCGATACCGCGAACACGCTTGATTTCAGAGGAATAAATAGTCTTGTCTGTCTATCATAGAGATAGTGCCAGTAAAACAGTCATTGATTCAACACACGATTTTTAACCGACTATGCTCATTGAGGATTCCAACATAACCGTAGTGCCGCAATTTGATGATGGATTCGCACGTAATTCGACGAGGCAAAACGAAAACGAGGAATACAATTTTTCGAAATCTGACTTAGTTCTCGAAATATAATGTCTCAAAACTGAGATAATTACCTGGACCCAAAAAAATATGGAAAAATTCACAAGGAAATACACGCTTGACATGCACAATGGGTGTTTCGTTTTTTTATTATTTTTATTAGCGGTTGTGGTTAGGTAGAAATGCCACCTGGATAAGACAAAAACACTGCAAAAGGCATAAGGAACTATATCTGAAGAACTTAGAAAAATTTTATTCTTCACTTTCATTTTTTCTTGTCGAGTTATACAAGAATCCATTATCAATCTGACTTAGTTCTGGAACTATAATGTCTCAAAATGAGATCGTTACCTGGACCAAAAAACCGGCAAAATTCACAAGGAAATACACGCTTGACATGCACAATGGGTGTTTCGATTTTTTTTTTTTATTTTTTTATTAGCGGTTGTGGTTAGGTAGAAAAGCGACCTGGACCAGACAAAAACACTGCAAAAGGCACAAGGAACTATATCTGAAGAACTTCGAAAATTTTTATTCTTCACTTTCATTTTTTCTCCTCGAGTTATACAAGAATCCATCATCAAACTGCGGCACCACGGTTATGGTAGTTCCGCATCAGTGAGCATCGTAGCTGAGAGAAGAACGTTCAGAGTTGACATTCTATCCAAAATCCAGTGATACAGAATTCAGTTTTCCATGATTTCCTGATGTTACTTTAGGCGAACGCCGGGACGGTTCGACCAAAACGCCATGATCGAGTTATCCCCCAGCCCTCTGCCGACTTTAATGATATCGAAATCGGCGACCTATTTTGCAAGCAATCCTCATAGTATCTACACACTAATGGTTTGATTCTTTTGTTGGAACGATTCCCTTAACACATGTCAGATTTGTTAGTTGCTGCCAGTTGGTAGACAAGTTCAGGTAGGTGAATACCTACATTGTCCATGGTCTACCGTTGGGACTTGTTAACTGTCGTGGCAAATGTAAACATGACAGGAAACTGCTTCTTGTAAATTTTGAAAAGCAAGGTCGCCACCTCTACATTCTGTTCTGAGAGTTACGCGTGGAACAAAGACTATCCCAGCTCTGACATAACCACACAACCCTTCCGCTATAGTTAAATTGTGATGTTGTTATGAACAAAAATGAATTATTATTATTATACGTCACGACAACGTGACCTGATCTGTCCTACTTCTTCAGTTAGAGATCTCTTAATGCCGATTTAAATTTAAAAAAATTCATTGCGCACAGTCTAAAAGTGACCAAATAAATGATGTTTAATGGGCACCAATATAGCTTTTACGATCACAGTGTCATTTGATTTCACATATTTCTTCAGTCTGGTATCTTTAATTAGATCTCCTAAAATCAGTTTAAGCCAAACATGCATTGCAGTGTCTGAAAGTGACAAAACTGTGTTAGGTAAGATTTCATGGTTGAAGGTCATGCGTAACCTGATCTGGGTGAAATGTGACCTTGACCTGTGTTTGACCCTAAGGGGGCATCCATTAATTACGTGAGGTGAAATAGGGGGAGGGGGGTCCGGCCAGCGAAATCTCACCAAGGGGGGGGGGGGGTTTCCTACATAAATCTCACGTGAGGTTTTGGGAAAAAAATTGTACTGTAGAGCTAAAAAAAGTCTACAAATTGTGCGAATGTCGATTTTAGGGGGTATTTCGGCTAAAAATGGGTTTTTAGATCTCACCAGAGGGGGGGGGGGGAGGCGTCCGTAAATCCGGAAAAACACCTCACGTAATTTATGGATGTCCCCTAAGAGGTCACTGTAAAATATTTTGAAACATTTCTGCTGGTTTTGACAGGACGCCTCCCGTCCTGCCCTACAAATCACTTCATGTGCATAAACGTTTATACATTCCGATAGATGCAACGCAACATCCGTTTTGAACGGGAATATATAAGGGCACCGAGCAGAAACCCAAGCCACCACTTACCATGGCTTTCTGACTGCGGTTTTTATGTGATTTTCTGCAGCCATCTATGAGAATGGCGGGACTGCCTTTAGTATTCTCCTCATAAGGTACACATTACACAAACAAAAATTACACTTATCACACAGAGGACTATACTCATCGTCGAAACCATTATGGCCATCTTTTTATTAGTGTGTTGATCAAAATTTGGAGCGCAATACAGCAGCAATTTGGAGTGCCATGGATTAGAAAAGTCCTTGTTAGTTTTCCGGAGTTGTCTGGCACCAGGTGTCTACACACAGATCACGCCATTCCCTTAATTTACATACCGGTAGTTTATGGGCGCGGCGGCTGGGAACGAGCATCTCGGAAACGGCGAGGCTGGTCGGCTGTTCGCGTGCTATTGTAGTGACCATGTATGCAGAGTGATAGAAGTACAGTGGAACAATGACTGGGTGACGCCCCATCACAGAACGTGGAGTCCGAGATAGGCCGCGATCTGTGGCAGATCCGCCAGCAGAGTGTGTTCCGAAAAACTTGTACCTGCACCAGCATTGTACTCTGCTTTGCCACAGATCGTCTCCTATCCTATTTTACAGAGCGGGCAAGCCTCCGGCCTCAACGTTCTACGATGGGGCGTGGCCGCCCACCACCTTGTAGCCCAGTCATCGTTTCACCGCTCTTCAATCACCCTGCACAGATGTGCACTACTTTAGCACGCGAGCAGCCGACCAGGTTTGCCGTTTCCGAGATGTTCGTTCCCAGCAGCCGCGCCACAAACCACCGGCCCGTAATTTAAGGGAATTTTGTGACCTGTGCGTAGACATCTGGTGCCAGACGACTCCGGAAACCTAACAAGAACTTGTCGAAGGCGGAATACAGCTGTATTGCCCTCCAAAAATGCAACAAAACATTAATACGCAGGCAGTCATAATGTTTTTGCTGATCAGTGTGAGTTACACATTTCACAGACAGATCTCTACACTTTGGCTTTATTCATTAGTACGTAGTACGGCCTGGCAGTAGGTGTAAAATCCTATCAGTCAGCAAGGGCAGGCTCCATATTTAACCCTGCCAACGATTAGTAAAACTCGTCAAAGGCAGCTGACAACAAAACGTTGGGAAAAGGTGAAAAATAAGAAGATAGGTGTAATGCCACCTCCGCCACCCACTTTCTGATGATTACTAATATTAGTCTTAAAAGAGAGGACAGATGATCTCGTTATAGAGTATATATAAAACAGATGATAAAAAGGATAGTTTTGCCCTTGTCTAGTACCCTCGGAAATTTGTATTTATTATGATTACGAAAACACCCTGTATATTCTAACAGCTATTGAACATTGCATTTGTATCGTACCTATGCATACTTGATTAGGTTTTTGGTGTTAATGGAAGTGGATCGTTCCTTATGTTACTAGATACGAATGTAATTCGAATTTACTCTCCAGTGTATGATCTGAATGGTGTTAAAAATTGCGTTGTCCATCCCACGGCGTTCCCCCCTGCTGTTAATGCTTTTGTGACAGCAGGGATTTCGGTTAGCGTCCTGAGTAATGCTGGTTTGAGAGCTTTACGAGCCGCTCAGATGTGTGCAGATGAGGTGAAGACAGAGGCACTAGCCCTGGGATGAAACTATAGCGTGGACGAGTTCCAAATACCGGCTGCAAGGCTAACCTACTGGCCTCCGAAAACTGGACCACAAAAAATTGACAACTGTCTTCATACTGAACGTAAACACTCAATAGTACAACCAATTTTCTTGTGACGACGGAGGAATCATACCGACAACTTTTATTTGACGGTAGATACACACTTTTCTGAGAAGAAATTCCATATTTTCATATTATTATTATTATTTTTTTTTTTACAAATTCACAAATACAGTCGAAACTATCATAACCATGAACAGCAGATTACTGCAACATATTTCGGGGCTAGCTGGTTCGAATACTAATGGTGGAAGTAATTTTCGTCAGTAAGACTTGGCCGGCAGATTAGGGAAGATGGTGGTACACAATTCCTAACCACCAGATTGTATAAGCACTCCTGGGTTAAATCCCAAACCTCTCTACATCTACATCTATGCGATTCACAATTACTGTGGGTGGCAGAGGGTGCTAAGCACCAATCCTATTTTAGAGTATTCCAATCCCGAACAGAACGAGGAAAGAAAGAATACTTAAATGTATCAGTACGGCATCTTATCTCTCGAATCTTATCCTTCCTGTCATTGCGAACTAAATAGGTTGTCAGAAGAAGTATTTCGTTGCACTCGTAAATTAGAGATTTTCGCATATTTTCCAACAAATTTAAACGAAAACGACGTCGTCTGTCCACCAAACAATCCCAGCCTAACCCAGCACTGTGACACTTACATAAGGACTGTAACTAGCGGTCACGAATCGAGCGGCTCTCCTCTGTACTTTCTCTAACGTGTCAATCAATCCCTTGCGATACGGATCCCAAATTGCACAACAGTATTCCAAATGCGGACGCACTAGTGTTTTGTACGCTATTTCCTTTGTATGAGCATTGCAGCTTCTCAAAATACGACCTATAAAACGTAGTTTTGAATTAGCTTTGCCTACGACTGAAGTTATTTACAAGTCGCATTTCATGTTGCTTTGTACTGTTACGCCTAGATACTTCAGGGAATCGACCGTGTCAACAACTGAATTGTTAACTTTGTACTCGTGAGCAAACGGGGTCTTTTTATTACTTATTTACATTGCCTTGCACTTTTTACAGTTAAGTGTAAGCTGCCATTTACGGCACCATTCCGAAATAACATCCAGATCGTGCTGTATTTCTAAGCAATCGTCAGAGCACCCCACTTCCCTATAAATAAGTGCATCATCAGCAAAAAATCGCATCCTGCAATTAACGTTGTCACCGAGATCGTTTATAAAATATATCTAGCTTTGAAGAGGCTTCCCCGTCAACAACGACATACTGCGACCGACCAGTTAGAAAATCGCGTATCCATTCGCAGAACTGATCAGATATACCGTACGCTCGAATCTTCTCCAAAAGGCGATTATGTGGTACAGAGTCAAAAGCCTTCTGGAAATCCAAGAAAATAGCATCAACTTGTGATCCTGCATCGATAACCTTCATTCCGTCATGCGAAAATAGAGCCAGTTGCGTTTCACACGAACGGTTCTTACGAAATCCGTGTTGGTTTGCTGTAAGTAACTCGTTTTCATCCAGAAACTTCATAATTTTAGAGCATATGACATGCTCCAGAATTCTACTGCAGACAGATGTTAGAGATATGGGTCGATAATTCCTAGGATCTCTCCGATCACCTTTCTCTGCAGTGATTATGGAGTGAATGCATGCGGCACTGTTGATGGTCCGTCAGATGAGGGCGTTAAGCAACACGTCCCCTAGCTGTCCTTCGATAGAGTAGGCCTTAATGGGCCAGCACCGGGTTGTACCCTCTCCATTCTTTCATCTCTTATCTACGACAGAAACAACATTCTACACTAAGCACACACACACAACAACAAAGTCACACTGGAGCAGACAATCCCTGTTCATGTTCCAGTCGTTGTTGTGGACGGGTCAGCATCTAGAAAAGACTGGTGTACGTATGCATTGTGCTAGCACACTTTGTAGGGCGCACATTATTTGGCTTATGGAGATAATTGAGTTCTACGTCTGAAGACTTTAAAAAAGCTTTCGATACTGTGCCTCACACTAGGTTACTTAGGAAACTACGCGGTTACGGCATATCTAGAAAAATATGCGACTGGGTTGCAGACTTCCTGAAGGGCAGAACACAGTGTCTACTTCTCGACGGTGAGGGTTCATCACTTACTGAAGTGGGGTCTGGAGTTCCCCAGGGAAGCGTGTTAGGGCCACTGTTGTTTCTCATATACATCAATGATCTATGCGACATAATAGGGGGGATGAAAAGATTATTTTCCGATGATGCTATAATTTATCGCGAAATCAAAACCCAGGACGACTGCGCTTTGTTGCAAGACGGTATTATGAAAATAATTGCGTGGTGTAAAGATTGGCAGTTGGAGTTAAACGCTAAAAAGTGCCAAGTCATGCGTTTTAGTAAAAAGGTGACACCATTTAACTATGAATATACGATTAATGGCACTGTCCTTAGAACGGTAGAATCCCCTAAATACCTAGGGGTAACAATTCGTAATAATTTGTCTTGGAATGAGCATATCGAGAATGTAATGGGAAAAGCAAATCGTATGCTCCGATTTCTAGGTCGTAATTTAAATCAATGCATTCAGGAAGTTAAATCGATTGTATACATGTCACTAGTACGTCCTCACTTAGAGTATTGTTGTTCTGTATGGGGTCCCCATCAAAGGGGTTAATGGAGGCTTTAGAGAAGGTCCAAAGAAGAGCCGCCCGATTCGTGACAGGTATATATAGTTGGAGGGAAAGCGTAAGTGCGATGTTGAAGGAGTTAGGTTGGGAAGACCTGGAACACCGAAGGCGTTGCTCTCTACGGAAGCTAATTGAAAAATTCAAGACTGACGTATTTCGGAATGGTAGTCAGCAAATATTGCTACCAGCAACATTCATATCTCGAAATGACCGCGAAAATAAGATAAGAGAAATCAGGGCCAGAACCGATTCATTTCTGTACTCATTTTTCCCACGAGCGATTAGGGAATGGAACAGAAAGGATTTACCGGGCGAGTGAACTTAAAATCCGACAGGAGTAGCTTTCGATAAAGCACTCCAACCATCCTGATCTGGGTTTTCCATGGTTTTCCCAGATCACTCCACGCGAATGCGGGGATGGTTCCGCACAATAGCCCATGGGCGCCTCCTGCCATATCCCTTATATCCCTTCCAAATCATAACCCTTTTCGATAGGTGCAATGCACCCTCCGCCACACACTTTTAGTGAATCGCGGAGTAATAATAATAATAATAATAATAAGACAACTCAGTATAGTATTTACGGTCTTGTGCTAGCCACGTCAGTTACTCGACGGAAGTACTGTTTTACAGTTGCATATATACTGTTGTTATATTACTGAGGTACAAATCTACCTGTAGTGAACCCCGCACTACCACTATGTATTGCACGCAATGTGCGGTTTCCCCCTCCTTTACCGCCACGTGACATGGCGACCACGTGCAGTTCGTTAGTCCACGTGAGCGGCTGACACGTGGGAGAGAGGCGACGAGCCAAATGAGGCGCCCCGGCGCTCCCACGGGATAGTCTGCACGGTCCGGGACAACTACAGCCTCAGTCGGGAGAACGACAACTTTTTCCCTATTGAAACACTTAGTCCGTGGTAACCGAATAGTAGCATGGAGCGTGGTAACAATCTGGCATTCGAGAGGACGCGGGTTCGAATCCCCGTCCAGCCCGTTTTGGGTTTTCCTTTGTTTATACAATTCACTCCATGCCAATGCCGGGGTGCTTCCTTCAAAACGGCATGACCGAATTACTTCCCGTTCTTTGTCCCTAGACCTCTCCCGCCTCTAATGACCTCGACATCGACGAGGTGTTAAGACATAAGCAAAAAAAATCTAACAGTGGCTATCTAGAACATTAACACTTCCCGTGTGTTCCAATATATATTTCTTTTCCTAATGGTCTTACGCCTGGTCGACGTCAAGACATTCGCTAGTGTAACTGCACCAGTTAAGGAAGCACCACAATAGATCGTGAAGATACTACAACGAGACTACGATCGACTCCTGATTGCGGACTTTAGGCTGTTTTCCGCAGCTACAAGGCGAATGGAGGGACGATCCCAATCACTGCATGACAACCAACATATTTCTTAAACAAAAACGCGCTTATCACACAACGAACATAATTAAATGTTTCGCAGACAAATGGAAACAAAAGTAACGGGATACTAAAACAATAATATTTTCCTAGTAGGGCATGGTATGTCTCTATATGTAGAAGAACATGGACAGCAGTCACGCGAAAATCTGATTTAGGTCAGATGATGATGACGTCAAGGTCATAGGCGGTGAAGGACTGGTATCATGGAACGGGAAAGAATTCTGCCATGTTATTTCATTGAAGGAACCATATCACATTCATCCTAAGAAACTTCGGGAAATCATGGAAAACCGAAATCAGGATTGCCGGGCGGAGATGTGAATCTGCGTCCCCTCAAATGTTAGGCAAATATGGCAATAAGTTGTTGACATTCCACTGCATTTACTGATACCAGGAACTCAGGAATAGTATTTTTGAAAATCTGAATGAATGTCTTCAAACAAATTCAGAACAGTTATTTACTTGGCAGACATTTAAGAATACTTTTTGGTGAGGAAACGTTTCAGAAATGACCGTAAAAAACCTGTTTGTTCTATTTTTGCCCTTCGGACGGTTCTTTCGATCATTATGCTAGAAATTAATTGTTGAAGTAGACCTGTTTACTCATTTTTCTAACGCTTGACACTGGAGTGGATCTCCGCGAAAAGTTTTATTCCCATTACTCATTGAACAGCAGGCTGAGAGGAACTGGGATGTCTTTCTGTACGTCCAGCTTCCTAAGAAGAATCGTGGTTTTCCCCGGAAAATCAACTGAGGTTTGTACTGGAAGATATCTGTACTCAAATTGCTTGCTTTAAAATTCTTTTTGATCAAAAATTAAATCAAAATATTAACCCTTCGAATCGAAGTTAATTGATTCTTTAGCACTCAATCAGACGTAAACGCTGGCTCTAAATACATTTGAGCACAGTAAAACATATACATCTCGTAATAACTCATACTAAATTAATAGGTAGGTTTGGAAAGACCTGGAACAGTTTGGGCGCTGCTCTCGAGAGAAAATAATTCGGAAGTTCTTTCACTTCAAGATTGCAGCAAACACATTTTATTTCCAGCAACATTCATACCCGGAAATGATTGACAAATTAAGTCATACTACCCCTAAACCAAATTTTTTTCTTGTAGTCGATTTCACACGAGTGATAAGGGAATGGAATAGGAAGGATTTATTGAGCGAGAAAACAGAATTTGACAGGATTCGCTCTAGAAGAAACGCTCCAGCCATGACGATTTGGGTTTTCTATGATTTTCATCGACCACTACAGAAAACCGAAATGATCTTAAAGGTAAGCCAATTAGCACCTATTGACGTTTCTCATACATCCTCTGCCATGCATTGAAGTATTGACATTAGCATAGTTGCAAAACAACCTCTGCCATACAATTTGCGTAGTAATAGTATAGGTTTAACATTGTGAAATACTTGGCGGAATATATAACGAATCGTAAATAGTTAATCTGGACAATGGACACTGTAGAAAAAATAATTTAGAAGTAGTTTAACTGAAAAAAAACCAACACTGGACGGTTGGCAGCACTGCAGCTGACCACCGAGGAATATGACGGACATGGCACCGAGTGACTGACGGCTGAATTTAACAGCGTGACGTGACGTAAATCACTCACCAAATTCTGCCACTGGCGCTTCCGAAAACGCGCTCGACTGGCCTCAGAGAACTTTATTGCATTAACACGTAGCACTGTGCGCCACTGCCGCCAACACTCCCACACTAACTCACTAGTAATAAAAAAAAAAAACAATAACTCCTAAGAATCGGTAGGATGTTTCGGTAAATTTCACTCACGAAAGGAACTTTACTGTGAGATCTATGTTTCTGAAATTGAGAAAAAGTTGGAAATTGTGGGCATCTATAGGGATAAGGAGAAGATACGCTTTAAACTTTCGTTGCCAACATCGTAAAAAAATAGTTCACTAGACACACGGTGGCCTATGAACCAGTTTTGCCAATACTGTAACTATTAAAACGTGGCACAAATGTCGTCAACACTCCCCAAACTAACACACTAGTAATAATAATTACAATAGTTCCAAAACTTGGTAAAACCTCACGCGAAGGATGTTCTGGTAACTTTCATTCACGAAAGAGACTTTATCATGACATCTAAATTCCTGAAATGGAGAAAAATTGTCATATATCTGGGGGAAACAAGGAGAAGATACTCTTTAAACTAAACCGTTGCCAACATCGTAACTTAAAATTCACTAGAAAGACGCGAACTATGAGCCAGTTTTGCCGATACTCGCAGCGTACAAATATTAATAAAAGGAAATTCACAATCGTAGCTATACTGCAATCGTTGTGTTTCTGGAAACTTCATTCAGAGAAACCTAACTTCGTTTTTTGTTCGGAAGATGCAGTGTGTGAAGGAGTGACAAATCATCGTACTTAAAGGCACGAGAAAATTGTAAGCATATGAGTGCATAAGCTTAAAACTTCAGCACCAATGCGTTACACACTATAATTGTCAACATAGTAGCCTGCGGTTTCACATACATTCATCGCAGTAACATGCCTAATCCTAAGTTTATATTAACACAAGGCATAATTACACTGTTGATATGCTGAGAAGGTTCCAGTGACTACGAAACTGCGGATAGCAAGCACTGTGCGCCAATGTCACCAACACTTTCCGCTAAAACACACTAGTTTCAGACTTAAAGTCCCTATTGTGTTCAAACACTCAGCGTGGAAGAGTCACTTCCAATCAGCATAAGTTTTTGAAAGATATAGTCGTCAGAAAGAAGCAAAATAGTTGCGAAACGATATAATTGGGAAAATAAAGTAAGTCTTGATGTCTGTATAAACTTATGCGCTTATAGAACAGAGTATCAATACTATACTGTTATCGTAGCGGGCGGGAATTACTTGCCACATTCAAACATCTGATGTGTTCTACTCACCACTGGGCTCAACTGGTGACTGGACTCTCCTGTATGGTGAATCGAGGAGTAAGGAAATAGAAAAAGGAAATGTCAAATCTACGAGGGAGCAGACATTTTGATGTAAACCGAGGGGAACGGATACTAGGCCAGGCGCTAAGAGCCGGGCGTCATTAGAGGGAAATAAATAGCTCGGACCCGGGAGTGGTTTTGGCACAGGAGCGAGGGATGACGGCTGTCTCGTCCAATTAGGAGACCCGCTCCTGTCCGGCATCATCACAGGATTCATCAGCCACGTCCTTGGATCTTAGTAGGTGATAGTTCGCTACGAACCATGAGAGAAATGCATCAGTTAAAAATGGTGTGAGTCCAGGTTGTAGTCTATCCCCGTTAATATTCAACTTGTTTGTAGAAGAAGCAATAAAGGAAATAAAAGAAAAAATTTCATGTGGCATAAGTGTTCAGGGAGAAAAAATCAGTATGCTACGATTTGCTGATGACATTGTCTTGTTAGCAGAACGGGCTGAGGATATTGAGAAGTTACTGAATGGCATGAACAAAATACTGAAGGAAGATTTTGGACTGAATATAAATCAAAACAAGACAAAAGTGAAGAAATGTAGCAGAAATGATATCAATACTAGTAGATTAAATATAAAAATAGGATCGGATGCAATAGGAGAAGTGTATTCTGTTACTTGGGAAGCAAAATTACAACCGATGGTCGAAGCAAGAATGATGTTAAAAGCAGATAGCACTAGCAAAAAGAGCTTTCATGAAAAAGAGAAATCTTTTAGTTTAAAATATTGATCTAGGAATTAAAAAAATCTTTTTAAAACTCTATGTGTGGAGCACACCACTTTACGGTAGCGGAACATGGACTTTAGGAATGCCATAAAGATGGAAAATTGAAGCATTTGAAATGTGGTGCTACAGAAGAATGCTGAAAATTAAGTGGACAGACAAAGTACGAAATGAACGAGTTTTGGAAATGATGTGTGAGGAAAGGAGCTTACAGAAAGAAGAGACGGGCTGATAGTTCATATTTTGAGACTTGCTGGATTGGTTAATTTGTTAGTGGAGGAAACAGTCGAAGGTAAGAACTGTAGAGGAAGACAGAGATTAGAATATATGAAGCAGATAACTGAGGACGTGGGTTGTAAGGGATATGTAGACATGAAGAGGTTAGCACAAGATAGGAAAAAAACAACAAAAAACGAACTGTAGCACAGTAGAGAAAAGGCGCTCTTAAAACTTCTATTGCTAGCGCTCTTATAAATAGTTATTGATTTCGTTGAAAACGTCCATCTTAACAAGGCATTGAAGGGTCTGGATGCTCAGTGGTTAGGGCTTTTGACTGGAGATCGGAAGGTCCCAGGTTCGAATTCTTGTCTCGACGGGAATTTTCATACAACCTTAATCCAACATTCACCACTGCCAGTGTGAAGTATGCCAGAACGGATTCGTGTTTCGGATTCCACGTTAAACTTTACCCAATACCTGGTAGGATTACCGGGTTAGGTTAAGGCGGCTATGATATGGACGCAATGCGCAGCTAATAAAAACCCTTTCACTAGGTCATTACGATCACTCGAGCCTAACAATGTCAGATTCTGTAATTTTTGTGATGCTGATACTTGCGAACTCTACTTCCATATTAGAACTTTATCGTTTTCATTGCTTCCATATGGTGTTGTAGCATAGGACCAGAATTATGGGAAGCAACTAAAGGAGTTGGAAGCAACGCAAAAGATGGCTGATAGATGTTTTTGTTCAAATACTTACCATTTAATGTGACCTGCGGGGTTGGGATTTACTTCTTATTTATGCCTCCTTGATGTCAGGGACATCAAAGGCTGGAGAGCATTGGGGCATGGAATGGTAAGGAATTTTGCCATGGCCTTTTGCGGAAATCACCGCGGATTTGCCTCGAGTAGCTTCGGAAAATAATGGAAAATCGAAATTTTGGTTGCCTAATGGTGATTTAAATCCACAACCAGTCCTGGAAGTGTTTTGGCAGAAGAATTAGGAGTATTTGATGGAATGAAAGTGATTATCATGACCTCAAACTAGACCTTGTTGTCAGAGGTATAAAGCTAAACGTGGTCCCCATCACGCAGGCAGGTTCGACCCTCCCGAAGGAAAGCCAGTTCCTTCCCACCTTTTCTCAACTAACCCGATAAACATACAAAGTAAAGTTTAACGTAGCATCTAAACCACGGAAGCGTTGTGAGGTACTTTGTATCACACAGCAAGCTGTGCCAGTGGTAAGATCTAGTTAAGGGCCTACGAAAATCCCCGCCGAAACAGGGATTCAGATCGAAGACCTATGGAACTCAAATAGACTCCTTAACCACTGAACAATTAGACTCCTCAATGAAGGGTATAAGAGTAGAAATTTTCTTTTATGGGCACTGGAATAAATTACCGAGGACATGCTGAACAATTTGCCAAAAACACTGGAAGAATTTAAAAATAAAATTCGTAAAAGGATAAAGTACGTTGTAATGAAAACCCTTGCTTCAAGTGTTGTTCTTTTGCTAACTTTGTACAGATCAAATTGTCTGATGTCTTCTTCAATCAATAAGTGAGACGAGTGTTCAGTATCTTTATGATGGTTATAAGCAGCAATGCTTACAGGTCGTAAGATTCACTTGTCTCTGATTCGGATAAATATGGTCTGATATCCACAGCAACAAACAATTCGTCGGTTACTTTCTGTTACTGGACGATCCATAAAAGAGCTCTTCCAAACTTAAAAACTGGTGTACTGTTTTCTTTATTCGTTTTGTTTATCCAAAATCTTAGTCATCAAATCATCAGTCCATGCGACAGGTTTTCAAATGGCTGCTCTCCATGCTCTTCTATCTTCTGTCTTTTTTAGTAACCACAGAAATATCAAAACAGTGTATTAATGTTTCTAAACAGGCGATTTTCGCCACCAGATATATTCCGCAATAAAATATTTCAATCAGGAGATGGAGAAGAGAAGGCATACACAATATACATGATAGTGGAAAGAAGGAAAGAGAACGCCATTAAAACATTGTACGAAATTTTTTGCACTAACTTCAGAAGACGAATAAAAGAAAGGCGGAAAAGCAGTCTACAGAGAAAAATAGAAAAAGGTTAATTCGTATAGCTGAGGAGTATTTTTTTTTATGCTTATGGCTTTACGCCTTGTCGGCATCGATGTCATTAGAGGTGGGAAAGAAATGGACCAAGTAAATGGGAAAAATTCGGCAATGACGTTTTGAAGAAACCGTCCCATCATTCACCTTCTAAAAATCATAGAAAAACCAAAACTGGATGGCCAGATGGTGATTCGAACCCCCGTCCTTCCGAATGCGAAGCTAGAGCGTTATCACTCACCCACCACACAAGATATGGGTAATATGATCCAAATTTATTCAGTTTAACTTCAATGGTTGAAAGGTATAAATCTCACAGGACGTCAAAATCGACTTGTCAATGATTCAGATAACGATGGCCTGACATACACCGTAGCAAACTTTCCGTGAGTTATTTCAGGTTACAGGAACCACAAAACAGCGTTCTGGATTGTGGCGTGCCGAATGCGCTCCAGGTCTGGGAGAAAGTCTTCTTCCCTTGTTGGGGAAACAACCTGCAGGGAGGACAATAGCGCAGACCTGCGCTCTCGGAGGGAGGCTGGCGATTTCACTCCGGGCGACAAAAACCGATTAGACAATGGACGGCGTTGCGTCAGGGATTCCACAGCGAGAAAGCGGTCCAAGGTTGCTCGACAATAAACACTTTTATCGCCGGACGCAAGAAGGGCACAATGGGAAGGCAGGGTGGTGGTGGTTTTGGAGAAATCTTGACACAGGTGCTGGAGGATATACTCCAGTCACTTCTGGTTCACTGACGAGAGATAAGTGTGGTGAAGTGTCTAGTCTAAAATCTAGTGATCCAGCAAAGTGCGTAGTCTAACAACTGTTCATCGGCGAGAACGTGTGATTGGGGCCTCAAACATTGAGTTGCTTATCTGATTGTGTGTTTTCACTGTAAAGGAATTGTTTAGTACGCGAATGTTGGTCTGTGATGGGATGTAAACATAACTAAGTCATAGTTTTGAGTGTAAAATCTATTATTCCGACAGGAGCTTGGATCATTTTTAAACAACTCGTGGTCTTTCTAAAACTGGAGGGTATTCAATTTTCTGTAAAGACATTTAATACTCCAATCAATTGACTGTCGTCTGTGTTGGTTTGATACTTCGCTATGGTCGGAAGATAGATTGGTTTGATTAATGGCTTAAGAGGCTGTCTTTAGTTACAAATGTCTAGTGCATAAAAAGAGGTTTAAGTACAACGAATTTGTTAAAATTTAAGGAACTAAAATGGGACCAACTGTTTTGGTCCAATAACAGTGCTATTATGGCCGATGATTCAATGTTTTGTTGAGAAATTACCTTTGGAATTCCGATAAGGAGTTGTCGTAGTTCGTATTTCGGTATTTGCGTCAAGTTGATCTTTCGGAACTTCCAAGATAGTTCAGATGTGTTCATCCAAAACTTACTGAAATATGGCTAATTGTTGAAAGCTGCTCAGGTTAAGACATTACGCTAAAGATTTGACAAGGACTGATTGTTCCATTGTTAATCCAAATCAGAATTAGATAGATTTAAGTATTTCCTTTTTCTTAATGTCTTCGGCATCTGGGTAGAGTGGTTTTCATTATTTGACAGAGGTGTTTTCATGTCATGTCTACATTTTGAAGCATCACGTAAATATGCGTCAGTGTTCAGTTAAAACTCGACATGTGATTGGGCTGGTAAAATCTCTGGTGATTGTAAGGTTCTTTCCCATTGTGGCTGGGTAATTCATCCAGTTCATTTGTGCCATTTTGAAAAATCCTTCCTTGACAGCTCTTTTGATAATGCTGAAATATGTTGATGGAAGATAGGAAAAATTTCTATGGTCTACCGATACAGCAGTCAGAAGGTACTTGGATAAGAAAACCATTATTTCTATAGGTAAGATTGTAGACTGTTTTGATGTTTTATTTTTTTTCAAACTAATAACTGGTTTTAAGTTATATTTTCTGTTACATTTTTTATCTGTTCGTATCTAACGGAATTACGAAAGAATCTAATCAATTTAACAACAAGTTAACTGAATTTTCACTAAAAATTACTTTAAATAATTTGCTGTGGATTGTGCTGGTATGTGAGAGTAAGAAAATCATTCTGTCACGTACTAAATTACTTTTTCAATATAACTGCTGTGTTGAGTACAGACTTCAGATGAGTTATATCGATTATCGAGGCGAAAATGCGTGATGTGAAATGTCAAAGAAATGTTAAAGAAATTTTTAAACAGAAATTTGCAAATTAGCAGTGTAATGAACAGAATGCATTTTAAATTACTTGTTTTCTAGGATAATATCTATGGTCAATTTCCAAGAAAATATGTGAAAAATAGCAATATTTGTTACTTAGGTACATAAGATGAACTATGGCCAAAGATGAATTTCGGTAATGCGAATCTCACTGTTGGCTGGGGTATCACGAAGTATGTCTCCATTTCCGGTGTACATATTTAAATTTTGCTGCTCATCCCATCTTCGTTGGATTTGTAAACCTACCCTGTAATTTAATATTTGATAAATATTGTAGAGCCTTCTTTCTTTTTTTTCTTCTGAAATTGTTTGAATGTGTAATGTTTACACTATTTTTTCATGTTTCGATCCATGAGAAGTTAGTGTATGTTAAAGCAAAGTTAAATGGATGACATACTTAATGTGTTTACAGTATTTGATTATTGTGTGTTTAACTACTTCAGCAAAAAACCATTGAAAGCCCTAATCAGAATTGTCGAACTGGGTTCGAACTTGCGTCCTCCCCATTAACAGAACCAAAAGTTTGTTCTCACCTATCGATAAGGGACTATGTTTGGAATTGTCTTTTTGTTTAAGCTACGTTTATTGGCTTAAATTTTTTATATTTTTCTGATACATGCCTCAGTTCCATAATCTGTTTGTATTACTGAAGGGTATTTTGTGAGAACAAGAATGTTAATTCGGTGTGCAGGTTCATAAGAGTATATAAGTGTGTACTATTTAGTTATATTAATTTAAACAATCTGAGGATTTAATGGACATGTTGTTCTTCTTTTTTTTTTTTTTTTTTTTGCTTATGTCTTTACGCCTCGTCGAAATCATTGTCATTAGAGATGGAAAAGGAATGGGGGCTAGGAACGGGAGGGAATTCGGCCATGGACATTTGAAAGAATCATGGAAAACAGCAATCAGAATGATTGTACTCTCAATTGGCAGGCCCGTATTTTCTCTTATTTGTGATGCATTTTCAGATATATTCCAGATTTCTGTAATTTTTACGTACTTGAACGTTTGTTGTAAGAGCAAGAGTGATACCTTCTTTCATTAAAATGTTACTGAGTATATTCCTCTGTCAGTGAGAACTATTTTAATTTCATTAGTTTTAATAGTCTGAGGATTTTAATTTAAATAACTTTTTTTGCTTATGGCATTATGCCTTGTTAAAGTCGAAGTAATTAGGCGCGGCAAAGGAACAAGAGCAACGAATGAATTCGGTCGTTGTTTTTTGAAAGAACCAGCCTGTTATTAGTTTGGAGTGATTCGGGAAAACGTAAATTTAGATGACTGGATGGGGATTTGAACCTACGGCCTTTAGAATGCGAGGCTGCACTGTTACCACTCACCTCCGACACTCGGTGGACATAATGCAGTTAATTCCTGATCCACGCATAACAAGTGAAAACCAGGAGTTGAATCAGAGAACTTACAGAGTTCGGAGAGACACTTTAGCACTGATTATGACGTCATTGTTTCGTATAACCTTTTTTTCTGCTGGCAAAACCCCTGTACAAATCCGGTCGAAAGTACATGAAGATAGCGCGTTGCCTCCCGGTGGACGAGAATGTTGGCTGCACTGCTAGTTCCGGCGGCGCCCTATCGCAGTATTTATGGGCGGCGAGTTAAGGGGTTAGGGCTGGCGGCAGATAGAGCCCGGGGTGGGTCACTGTTTACACCTCGTACATTAAGCCAGACTCGGAAAACTTCCTTGATTAAATTAAACGCCAGCCGAACGGGGAACCAACACATACTGGCCGGGGGCTGCGCGGCCTTTATCTGTAGCGGCCGCAACAACACCGCTCGCGATAAGCCACTGTGGTCAGCCGGGAGGACGACAAGTTAGCAGCACGGACCTGCAGCTGAAACTGGAGCAACGACAATTAACTGTCACCACACAGCAACCACTTGGCACGTTACAAGGAACAAATATGAGTATCTGTCACGAATTCTTTTTTTCGACAACGTTTCGGCATCAACCTCCGCTACCTTCATCAGGTGAACTGTCATGTCGAAGCTACCATACAGTCTGGTAGCTTCGATATGAAAGCTCAACTGATGAAGACAGCGGTGGTTGCTGCCGAAACGTTGTTGAAAAAAAGAAATCATCCGGCAGAAAACCCATGAAGAATTCGTGTCATCGATACGCCGGGAAAAATTTAATTCCCACATGAGTGCCTGTATTTATACTACATATGACGTCCGTTCAGGCAGCTAAATTTCGAAATACGAGGTGTCAAAAAAATAACGGATTATTATTATTAAAAAAATAATAATTTTATTTACTCGTCTACATCGATGTTATCCCCTTCAAAATAGTCCCAATTAGATATTATGAACTTACGCAAGCGCTTCTTCCAATTCCCAAAATTCTGGAACTCGATTTTTGGGATAGCTTTGAGCTCGTTCAGCGAAACACATTTAATATCATCTATGCTTGTAAAAAGACGGCCCTTCAATGCTCTCTTTATTTTTGAGAATAGAAAAAAAACACATGGGACCATGTTTGGCGAATATGGAGATTGGGGCATCATTACAGTGTTGTTTCTTGCCAAAAATTCATAAACAAGCAAACGATGTATGAGCAGGTGGATTTTCGTAAAGTAAAAGCCATTGATTGTTTTGCCACAAATCCAGGCGTTTTCTGCGGACTGTTTCACTCAAATGGCGTTGAAATTGAAGGTAGTATGCTTTATTGATCGTTTGACCTTGTGGAAAGTACTCATTGTGCACTATGCCATTAAATCGAAGAACACACTGAGCATAACCTTCCCGTTACTTTTGAACACACCTGGTAGCAGGAAAATATTTCTTGTAAGCGTCCCAAATGTTTCCCTGGGCCATTTTGCTAGCTTTCTAAAGGGTATTGGATGCTTCCTTCAAAAAGGCCATATCCGAATTCCTTCCTGTTCCTTGTACCCAGTCCCATCCCACCTCTAATGACCTTAGCCGTCAACGAGGCATAAAGCAATAAGTAAAAAAAGTAAAGGGTATTGCAGATGCATGGTTCTGGCCAAATAAATTCTTGTAAAATTGCACGAATAGTTCTGTAATTCTAATCAGTTATGTATTGTCATTACTATTTTTCGGATCTTTATATAACCATAAAAACTGGTATATATGATCGAAAAATAACAAAATATAACAAAATATTTAAATTTAGTATACATCAAAACATGTTCAATTATACATCATTTATTTTATCTAGTAGAGTAGCTTTCATGTAGACAGAATAATTTCCTCCCGTGCACACACTGCACAATAGGGAAATTAAATTTTAAATCGTTTTGTCGAAATCACTTTAATTTCACATTACTTACAAAAAAATGTTCTTTCGTCTGTACTAAAATACTGCTCTCCAAATTCCCTTATGTAACTCCATAACTTCGCACTTTTAGAAAATTTTGTTTTTGGCATGGCGGTACTCACTGATCCACTGCAGATATAATGGTGACTGCGGATTATTTTCAAAAGTATTGTCGTCAATGATACATTGATTGACGTGGATCGACACAGGCATGCTACTGCTGCAGCGTCGAGATTAAAGAGCTGACGAAAGATTAACGTAACAATAAAGTATAACTTTAATTCTTGACTAGTGAATTTTGACCAATCCAGTGTCAATTAGTTTTGCTTTTTCCTGCAATGTGTATTAGGGGCACAGTTCTGTGAATATTAATCTAACTTCTAATGAATTCTCAGTACTATTAAAAATTCTCAGAATTTTCCTCAAAATATGATGATATGGCCAGAAATATTATCTTATTTTCATTTTTACTTATGGCTTTACGCTTCGTCGATGTCCAGGCCATTAGAGACGGGAAAGTTAACGTAGTATGACCAAACATACGAAAATGTCCCGAATATGCATTTATATGCTGTATAAAATACATTTAAATACAATCAGAAACGTTTAATTGGTGTTTAAATCAACATTAAAGCTCGAAAAGGAGATCCGAACCATAAGCGTTACCCTAATCTATAGAATAAATTTTATTATAATCACTTGTCTCCTACTTGGTGTTACAATTTTACCTGACAGCAGTGTACAATACATTTCTTGGCTTCGTACAGGATTGATAAACAGAGCTGAAAAGTTAATATTAAGCATTCATAGAAAACATTACATATACGAGTATATATATGTATATATATTTCCGCAGTTTTTTGATACTCCATATTGAACTGGTCAACCATTTTAATGTTTAAAGAGCACTTAATTTATATTTGCAATGAAATGGTCAGCCACTTTAATATTTAAAGAGCATTTAATTTATATTTGAAACAAATGAAAATAAACATAAATCACAGTATTATACCTTACAATTCTTTTGACATTATTTAATTAATAAAGAAAACACAGTGTATTCGTAGGTATAAGCAATTATTACTGTCTTTTATATATGAAATAGAGTCCACAGCTCGTTCTCATTTAAGTCTATTGGCAGAGAAAGTCAGTCACTATATTATGAGGTACATTGCCATTGCTGACGACGGCTTCTTTGATGGGATTAACACAAATACAACATTGATAGCATCCCACCTTCAAAAAAAGAATTTTCAGCTCTCAAAAAATTCAACTCGAACATCCATTCATTTCTTCCGCGTCCAGAGAGATGTATCGTCTTTTGTTATGTATACCTTCTCTGGCGTCCAGAGAAACACATTCACGGCCTTCTAAAATAAACATGTGATGAAGCACCGAGATCATCACAATATTACATTAATTGACGAAATCCTGGTGCTAGTCTTCTCACCATGTATGATACAGCAACTGGTTATCAAGCCTCGTTGGTGATCAGCAATCTTCCGGCCCCGTCTGATCGTACGATTTCCGTTTCCCATGGTTCCCGAAATCACTCCAGGTGAATTCTGGGAAGGTTCATTCGAAAGGCCGTGGGAGAAGTCTTTCCCTTCCCTAGCGCCTTTAATGATCTCGACGTCAATGAGGTGTAAATTAGCTAAACAAAATAAAAAAAATGCATCGTCCTGGTTAAGAATATGGAGATCTACCTACTCTAAGCTTACTTGTAATACAGCCCTCGAAATCGAACCAGAAGTCATCAACAGCCGAGGCATATAATCAAACAGGATAAACGAATAAACAAATCTGCTCAAATTTTTTTTTTTTTTTGTTTTTGTTTTCTTTGACTCAGCCAGCTGAGAGTCACTTGCTACCGGTCCAGGGCTCCAACCTGGTCCCGTTGTAACTCCACGACCTGGCATGCGGCGCCTTAACGCAATGAGCCACGCTGGCGGGTAAATCTCTTCAAATAGTCAAAATTTTCTGAATTTACCGGTGTTACCTAGATCTGTTGTACATTAACCGTGGGATTTCTTTTTTCCCTTATCTTTTTTTTTTTTGGGGGGGGGAGGCTGTTCTTGTCTTCTTGCTACAGTCGGTAAAAGTCACTACGAGAAAATGCTAAAAACCAGATACTATGCAAGTAGATTCTGTTTCACATTAACCAATGCACACCTAGAGAAAATCATATATAGTGGCTCCATTAGATTGGTTTTAACCAATTTCTATATTAAAAAAAAAACTTTGTTTGCAATGTAATTAGAAAATTCCACATTAGAAGATTTGTCTTTAATCATTTCTCTTTTTAAGTGATTCTGCCCTGTCATCTATAATTGTCGTAAACATATGTATATATAGCCATTGCAAGAGGATGAAAATTTGGGAAATTTGTGGCACCAAAACTTTGTTCTACGGGATGAGATTAAGCATGGGAGCCCGTTCTATATATTTTTAATTCTTTTTTTTTCTGGGTGGGACATGCTAGTTAGTTATTCCCCGGGACGAGGAGAGAACAACTCTCCTTTGTTTTCCTGCAAATGACGTGCAGCCCGAGGAAGAGGAATATATCAAAGTGGCGAAATAAATAATCCCGAAAGATAAACTGCGCAAAGCTTGTCTTCTCCATCCCCGAGTTGGAAATTCACTTTCCGGAACGAGGGTGAAGTTGAAATCTGTGAAAGGGAACAAGGGTGGGAGAGAAACAAAGAGGGAGAGAGATTGCGAGTAAAATACACCAATCACAGGTCCGCGGCGCCGGAAGTAGCCGCTATGAATAATTATTGTCTCTGGAAAAGCGAGAGCGCGGCCAGGAAGTGACGGCCGCTGGGGAGGGCGATAGCAGCGAACCTGGCGGACAGAGCCTGAACTCGGTCGGGAGGGTTGAATCAGCCCCTGCTGATGAGGCAATCCCGCGATGCTGAGGTGTCACCTAGGTTGTCACCACTGCCAGGGGCAGCAATGACATTTTCGTAATTTCTAAAAAATCAACCGTATAATTCTATTTCAGAGAGATTTACATCATTCATATATTACGTAGGTGATTCCTCTCGTTCATCTTGCCATAAACATACTTCTCAGTATTCAGGTAACAGAAATAGTGGATGAATATGAAAATTTCGTTTAACAAGAATACAGATATATTCAGGCATTTTCGGCAGTGTACAACTTAAGAAAAACAACGACTAATGATTGAAATAGGTCTTAAATGATCTGCTTTGGAGAATCCTGGACAGCAAAATATGTTAAATAAGACTTAAAATTTGTTTAAAATTTGGATGTTAAATTTAAAAACACACCGTTATATGTGATCTAGAAATAATAATAATTAAAAAAAATAACTATAGAAAATAGCTAAACACTGTTTCCACAATTCCTATCTACAGAGTGAATGTTTATTTCATGAAAATACGGAGAACAGATATTTATTGGGAAAATAACTCGCACTTTATCTTGTATATCACAATGTCAACAAAACTACTAGCCGAATCATTACTACGAGGGTTTTCATAAACGGAACCAAAGGAAAGTTGTTCTCGGATATATTATCCGTTGAACCATCCTTACTAACCTAATTTATTAAATAGTGTTCGATAAACTATTTACTGTTACGTTATGTCGCCCTTAATCAAATTGGAATAGGGTTATGTGGTCGTAGTGGATCGGTTGATAATAGCGACAGTATTTCATGGTAGAGGCAGTACGTTTGAAGTCCTGAAGCAGTTCTTTGATAGCCCTTGAATACTCCTTCACAGTCATAGCGAGTTAGAGTGGGTCGGAAAAACACTAATCGACGGTACTAATACAGGCGTGCCAACACGACCAAAATAAAAAACATTGCCCGCCGCTGTCGAATGAAATTCTCGCAATCACTTTGCGGAATTCGCAATCGACCGTTGCTGGTGGCGCCTCTGCCGGTGATTACGAGCTATTAATCAAGCGGGCGCGTGGTATGGAGGATATGCGGGTGGTCGGAGGGGTGTGAAAACAGTCCGAAACGAGGGCGTACAACATGGAGCCAAACAAAAAGAAAGGGCAGCGAAGCCTATTACAAATTCTCGTAATATTGAGAAGCACAGTATTAGATACCAGAAGAATGTCTGCAACATGCAAGTAACAACAATTGTCACGATCAATTTTTTTTATTATTATTATTATTATTATTATTTGCGGATAAGCCCATTAGGACTACGCAAAGTACTCAGAAGCGTTTGTTCGCTTTCCTTTGTGCCCATATTTCCTTCATACGCTTGCTGTGGGCTTCTTTCCTCTCATCTGACCATGTTGTTCCTGGTCTTTTCTTTATTATTATAATTTTCCTTACAGTCTTACGCCTCGTTGAAGTCATCGAAGGCCGGAAAGGTCTGTTGGCTACGGGGAACGAATAATGCCATGGTTTTTTGAAGTGACCATCCCGTTATTTGGAGTAACAATGGAAAACCTGAAATTCGATTGCTAGAGGGGATTCGATCACGCGGTCCCCCGAACACGAAACCAGAGAGTTACCGTTCACGCACCACGCTGCGTCTTAATATTCAGAGAGTATTTTTGAAACTGATTTTTGCTAATGTAATGTGTATTGTGTTTACGAGTAGTGTGAAGATTAGAGATTTTTTAGAAAATCATTTTTCAAACATTTGTAAACTATGGCCAGCCACAGGGTTTTTAAACTGCTTTTTTTTTTTTGTTAGTGTAAGATTATTTACAAGTAACGTTACTTTTGTATTTCAAATGTTCTATTCACCTACAGAACCTATCAAGAACTTAATACTTGATATGATTCATTTTAATTTTTTCCTGATGTAAATAATGTCCAACGTTTAGTTCTGTAAAATAGTAGGTGTTCACCCTCCAGATAAGTTGTTTGTAAGTAATGCATGGACGTTATTTGAGGGTAATGATTCAAGTCATGAGGCTACAGGTATTTATTTTCCTTTTTGAAATTGCTCTTTTCGATGTAGTTACTCTTGTAACTTTATCCATTTAGAGCAGAGTTATTTAATATCCTGTCGAAAGGTTTTCAGCATTTGATCCATTGTCATTCCTGCTGTGTTTGGTGGCAGTTGTTCTGTTTTAGTTCATATATGGATCAGTTACCTTTTCAAACACTTTCACTACTTGCTAAAATTACCATATAATGTTATCAGTTGATTTGGAGTCACGAGGGCTAGGAGTGAGAATGTTTTCGTTGCAGTTTAGACGGCGAACGACATATCTCAAACAGACTCAGAATTTAAACTAAAAATCAGAATAGCACAAAATTAGGTCTGCAGAAAAATTCAATTTGTTCTATAGTTTCCATTGCAATTAATATTTAGCTCAAACCACTCAGTAATTTTCGATTTCTTTTATCTTATCACCTGTTACTATAATCTTCTTTCAATTTATTTCTTGCAATTCTCAATCTCTTCCTTTCCTTAGCTAATTTTGTCATCATCTCAACATGCCAATTCTAAACTACTTCCACAATTATCTGCTTCATATTTTATAATCCTTGCCTTGCTCTACAGTTCTTAACTTCTATCGTTCTCTTCACTAACAAATTGGCCAGTCCCACTTATTTCATTACGTAACCCCAATCTTGTTGCTGTTTTCTGTCATAACCTTGCAAAAACTTCTTTATTCACCCATTGTTTCCGGAACATGTTCATTTCATACGTTATATTTCCACTTTAATTTTGAACATATCTAGTGTTTTCACTGTTCCTAAAGTCCACGCTACAAACGAGCGTGGTGGGTGATCTATAACGCTCTGACTTCGCATTCGGGAGGACACTGGTTTGAATCCCCATACAGCCATCTGGATTTGTGTTTTCCATGGTTTCTCCAAATCATTCCACGTGAAAGCCGGGACGGTACCTTCAAAAAGGCTATGGCCAAATTCTTTCCTTTTTCTTGCCCCAGTCCTTTCTCGCCTATAATGAACAAAGCGTAAAGCTATTGACAAAAAAATTCCATTCTTCACTTTCATTAGGTACTTTGCTTCGTTGATTTAAAATATTATTTCTCATCATAGGATAATGTTTGAAACCACAATTTTTTTTTTTCTGAATAGCGGTAACGCTTAGACCTCGCATTTTTGAAGACTGGGATTCAAAACCTTATCCATCCGTCCAGATTCGGGTTTTCCATAGTTTCCCGAAATTATGAGAATGCCGGGATGGTTTCTTCAAATGGCCATTGCTGAATTATTTCTGTTTTTTTTTTTTTTTTTTTTTTTTTGTACTGAACCCACTATGTAGACGAGGGCTAAGGCTTGAAACAATAAATAAATAAAAATAAAGATATTTCGCTGATGCTGTTCTTTTTCTGAGATAGTTCTCTTTTAAGCCATGTTCTGTTAATTTTACGTCTTAAATAACAGATTAGTGTTTCTTTGTTGCGACATTAAAATCTGTCGCCCCCGCCACCTTGGACCAGAGATCAATATGAACGACCTCCGATTTCATGAACGCGCCCCTCGCTGGACAGAAGAAGATCGCAGGATCGGCCTGGGCACTTAGTTCGGGCGTTGGCCGCGGCGCTGTCAAGCCGACGACGGCACGTAGTTTATGGCGTCCCCTCACAGATGGCACTGTAACGGGGTGGGAGGAGCGCCCCCTGGCGCAGGGGTGGGGGGTGACGCGAGACAAATGTAGTAGGAGGCGTCAGACCCCCCTCCCTCCCCCTCCAGACATCATGGCACCCGTCAACTCGAGGCATGGCTACCGGCCAACGAGGAAAAAATACAGAGGGAAATTCATTTAGGTCCGGGGGGAGTCTAGTTTTGATCGCGCCGACGACCCAGATGGCAGTCATAATTATTGTTATTGGCTTTGTGCGGAGGAGAATGAATGGCACAAAAATTTTGGGAGGTGAGTGCTGATTTGGTGGGTGGGAATAAGACATGTGATCACACAAACTCAAAATGGAGTCAGCGTTCCTTGACTCACTGCAAAGAGATGCTTCTTCTTAAAAAAATTACGTTATTTCTTAAATGTCAAACAAGAAACTTGAATTAGGTAGCAAGATATAGGCCTACTGAAACAATAATAAGTAAAAATTATTTTTAACTATTTTTTTTTAATCGCTATTAAAAGTACTATTCTAAGTATGGTATCAAAAACAGAAAGTGAATGGAGGTTTTAACGAAAATGATGTGTCATTGAATGTGAATTACAAAGATACAAACACACATTTTAAAGTTTGTATCTTTTATCTCGTATAGATTATCTCCTCCGACATTTTTGTATGGTCGTCATTAAAAGGGAATAAAAAAAAAAAAACTTTAATTTTATAATTTGTATTGTTTAACTCAAATAAATTACAACATCCAACATTTTTATGTGAATGTCCTTTCGTTATTAGCCACGCAAATCCGAAAGTTTATTTGCCAATTCATTTTTGTTTTCCCTTTTTTATTTAGTAATACTATGTTTTTAAACTAAAATGTGAGATGTTTCTCAATTACAATGTAGGATGGATTTTTATGTAACGTAAATTGTTAAAACTGCTATTTATTCCCTTTTAATGACTGGTTAATAGAAAAGATTTTATATAGGTCTATTTATTCAGTACTGATATTCACGAATGAAAGTGATACTGTGTATTTGGAATTCTATTTTCAGCAGCCATCACATACCAAATTGAATACATTATGATTCGTGAAAGGTATAGTAATCAATATGGCATTTATTTTTTTGTTTAGTTTATATAGCAACGGGATACATAAATCAAAGATAGAGTGGATAAAACAAATATGTTCATTAGAAATTATTCTCTATTAACAATTTAAAAATGTCTTTCTACTGATACAAAAGAAAAAAATCTTTAGCTGTTTAGTTCATACATTTCTCACGCTCAGAAAATACAATTTTGTCCTTCTTAAAAAAAATTTTACCGCCAGCTTGTTCCAAAAACTATTTTTATGCAAAAAAATTAGCAAACACCGTGGCTGGCAGAAATTAAAATGTTTCTAGGATCATAAGCACAATGAATCAAGCAGAATGTAAATTCTGCTTATATTTGAATGTAGGGGATAAAGTTAGTCAATCAGAATGATATAAAGTGAGGAAAGGCTACAAATTTCCCTTTGAGAAATTCTCGGTTTTCTTAAACGTACTTATTTCGACTATCTTAATCTGTGATTCGTCGTGTCACCAATGACTTTTCATCACTGCTATATTGTAGAACTACGTTAAAAACATGTTTGAAATAACGTATCAGAGGTAGCGGAAACGTCCTACTACGGCAGTATTAGATGCCGTAATTTATCACACAGTTTATCAGCTTTCTTGACACATTTTTTAGCAACCACCTGACACAATTCTATCTCCCAATAATAAAAATTTACTGAAAAATATCTAGTAAAAGCAAATTTAAACACACCATAGCAGCCCGATTTCGAATGGATTTGAAAAAGTCACCGAACGAAGGAACTCGCGATAATTACGAAATGATTTTATATGATGAAAGTTTTTTTTCTTTTTAATTCCGTAAGTTTTAGGGCCTATCTAATAAATGAATTTGTGAAAGTGTCATTTTTCATTGTTGAGCTACATTTAAAATATCCTCTGATGCAAAAGTATTTTCCTTGTATTATCATTCAAATATAAAGTCTACTTTGTATTTAAGCATGTGTGTCAAGAACTCAAAGCATAATTGTATCCAGTCTTGTTACAGAAGAAGTCCGCCCTATATGTCTAAGTACTGTTCACTGTGTTTTGAAATACAGAGGCGAGTTTTGTTAAATGTAATTTTTGTATTATGTATTAGAGGATGATAGAAGGGGGACGGAAAACCTGGTGCTGGACAATTCAAACCTTCTGTGCCGAAAGACACAAACGGGCCGCCAAGCTAAACGTCCCCTTACGATGGTCGAATAACCATCAACAGCATCCTATGCCCTCACTCCATATTCAGTGCTGGTAGGTTTGGTATTTACCCTAGGACTTTGGTGCACGATATGGTTATTACAAATCACATACCTACCCAACTCGACAAGTCCCGAAGGCATTACATTTTTTTAACCATTTGGGCTAGAACCAACTTACCAGATACCATCACGGTGTCAGTGCGGCATCGATCACTTTACATGCAGAGTGAATAATACGACTACCGTAGTAACGAAAATTGTGTCACCAGTAGTACACACGATGCTGGTTGTTACAAGTGTTTAAAGAGTAGCCGTCATTCGGCTGCTACAGTGACGGCTGAATCCACAACAGCCTCCAATATCGGCGCAACTCCCACGCGGCCGGAGAATACACCACACATTACACCTCCAACAAGTAGCAACACGGTTCCATTCTAAACAACACTCACCTTGGGACCTTCACGAATGAACCCTACGTATGAAAACCAATGTAAACACACGTCCAGTTTCTGCTCTAACAACATATGAACACGAATGTTTACTCAGGGTCGTAGAAGATTTCTCAAATATTATAGGAACATGATTTTGCCAGTGATGTTGTGTAAACAAGCACGGAATTACGGCGCAACAGGGTTCGAATCTAAATTCGTTCTGAAAATTTTTGTTTCTCGGAATTCACGATATTTAGTCTTGATAACTAGGGTTCTGATTTTTATGACAAGTCATATTTTTTTCGTGCCTTCTTTGCGCTGTAATGCTGGATTACACATTGATTTAACGTTTCTGATTGTATTTAAATATATTTTATACAGCATATTCAGACCAGTTTTGGTCATATTATGATATAGTTATGGTCATATGGTTATATATAATGAAAAATCTGTTTTTTTTTTTTTTTTTTTTTAGTAGTACAGGGAATTCACTATAGATGAGAAGAAATTAATATAATTTTGTACAGAACTATACTCCTATTAAAGTTTGGAGGAAAAAGCAAAAGTAATTGTCACTGAATTTGTCAGAAAACTAGTCAAGAATTAAAGTTATACATTATTGTCACTCTCTAAACGTCCCACTCGCCTTTTAACCTCGACAATGCAGCAGCAGCATGCATGTATCGAGCCGCATCAATCAAGTCTCATTGTCACCAGTACTTTTTTAAAATAATTCTCAGTCAATGTTAAATCTGCAGTAGATCAGTATCGCCATGCCGATGGTAAAATTTTCTTGATGTGCGAAGTTACGGAGTTATGTAATGGAATTTGGAGAGGAGTATTTTATTACAGACGAAAGTTTTAGTTTGAGCAAACAACGCGATTTAAAATTTCCCAATAGTGCATAGATAAAATAGGTTATGTATATAACTGAGCATGTTTTGATGTGTAGCAAATTTAAATTTTTTGTCATATTTTGTCTAGTTTGGGTCAAATTTACCAGCTTCTAAGGTCATATTTGCATGCAAATTTCTCCTCTTTTTGGTCAAAGAGATCCGAACCCTGGTGATAACGTAACCAACTACAACTTTTTATCCAGCTCCACAACAATCCGTAACGACAGAGCCTGGTGGATGGAGAGTTGACGTATGGTTTCGGAACTTAGCAGGATATGGGTTCGATCCCCGAACCGGACTTCTAGATTTCGGGTTTCCATCCTTTTCCAAAATCAGACTAGGCGAATACGGAAATGGTACTCATAAAACAAGCCGTGATTTAATTCCTAACAACTTCTTGTCCTCACTCATTTGTCGCCTCTCCTAAAAGCGACGTAAGGTGCTGTAATGATCCAGTCCACTTTAATAAAATGCGTTACTCCTGGAGACTGGTCGTGACCTTGATAATCCGGCAACTTTCGGCTAGTTCGTGATGCCCGAAGTATTATTTACACTAGTCACCACCACAGGGCTGCTTAACTAACAAGGAAATTTCAAATAAAAAACTGAATTTATTTTACTGGCGCTTATAGAAGCGTATTTTTTAAAAATATTTGTTTTTGATTTTAAACCCACTATTATTGTTAACATGAAGTTTAAATGCCATTCCAACTAAAATGAATTTGTCTATTGTGGAAATAATTGCACAAATACATGGGGGTTAGAGACAAAAAAATATAATGCAAGGGAGAGATTTAAAAAAAAAAATGATACTGCTTCCCTTTAAATTTACATGTTGCTTTTCGTGTATTTATGACGGTTACATGAATAAATTCATTTAAGGAAAAGGGCATTCGATATTTACACACTACATCTCTATAGGAAATATTAAAAGAAGGTCACCACATAATCTTTTTTTTTTTTTTTTTTTTTTTTTTTTTGGCAGAATATAAGTTTAATGAAACGTTAGAAAAATTATACACAAAATGTAGGTAATCATGAAATATATCAATCAAATAAATAGTCCTAATTGTTGTTCGTTTTTTAAATTATGATTGGAACCTTTAACAATCAAAATTTCCGTCATTTAAAATCCAGTCATTTAGAAACATCGTATTCTAATACTCCGACAATGTAATAAGAAAAAATTAACTCACACCACGAAAATTATTGATAAAACAGATAATAAGTAATCTTATTCGTTTTCTCTTAGTAATTATTTCAGAACAAATTTCTACTACTAGCATAGGTGCATAGGTAATATCCGTCTCTTTCGATGGGCGTGTAAACTAGTAAGAAATTAAAGATCAAACTATCAGCTACAATAAAATCAGAATGAAACCAAATGAGGAAAAAAATATATATTTTTTCTTATCGTTGTGCTAACAGTTTAAACGTGATACTACGTTTCTTCAGCTCTACAGAATCACCTTAATGAATAATTCACGACTTTATCCGGCTTGTTTACAAACTTAGTCATATCTATGTATTTTGCTCCGTTATTCTGCTAACAAGACAATATCAGCATAGTGTATTTTCTGCATGAATGTTTTTAGTTGGCCAGTAAAAATCGCAAAAATATGTGACCAGAATTGCTTAGTTTTTCCAGTCTCTGGTAAGGAATGTATATGTTCTGACTCGTTGCAAATATATTTTCTGACATGCTGGTGAAAAATATCCATTAACAGATGATTCTCAATATTTACGTGGTACAATAATATATTGGTTTTAGTTTTAGAGAACTGGAGTACACCAGTTTGAACAAGGACAGGACTATTCAAATATTGCTGAGATTAATATGAATTCGATACATTGTGACTTATAACGAATAAGAAAATAAATTATTTATAATTGAAAAATTGAGATACCACAAAACAAGATGAGATATTATTATAGTGGATAAGATATACCATTAACCATTTCTACAAATTAATACGGAATTGAGTTTGGACATTAACTGAAATATAAATTATTTCGTTACTCAGAACTACAATGATTATTAAATATAGTACAAAAGTTTAAGAAATTAATTCTTAAATAAACCCTTCTCGGGTGCCACGTAAAAAAAAGTCCCACAAATAATTCTGCCTTTATTGTTTAAATCACACACTACTAGCAAAAATATTTCTCGCAACATATTGAAAACGAAGAAACAAATTGAAAGAAGTCAACTTCAACGGTGAAAAAATACTTATGTGAAATATTTAACAAGTATTTTGCCTATTGCTGAACCGTTTCGTGAAACAGAAGTTGTCCCATACAGAGAGAAAACGTTTCGAAAATGTATGGTTATTGAAACCATCGAATAACAATTTTCTGCAATATTTTACTCGAAACGGATAGCCGTCAAAGATTTACTACAGCTGAAACAATGTCTTTTTACTAGTTTACGGCTGTGTTTTTCCGACGAATTCAATAGTCTTTAAACTTATATATATATATATATTTGCTCAAAGAATCTGATTTCTGCAATAGAAATGTCATAAGGAAATAAATTGATTCTTGGACAAAAGGAATGTGATATTATAAATGATTTACATATATATGTTTTGAAAATTTCCGGTCGGTTAAGAGACGAGGAGAAAAACATTTGTTAAGAAAGAATTAGTAAAAGAAAGTGCATATCAAAAATATATCACACATATTTTCGTATAGATAGCAATAAAATTATGATTAAATTTCAATAAACTGCCATTAAACCGTGATTAAACCATTTCACTATACACCGTAATGCTGATTGCATAGCCTCCAAATAAAAATCACATATTAGCAAAACTCGTAAGTTTTCCAACATGCTTTAAATAGTTTTCATAAGAAGTCACTAGTGACGAAAAATGGATTTAAACACTGCCAGGTTGTATAAATATAACACCTAACGATATTTTTATAATAGGCACCATGTGGATATTAGCTCCAATAAAATGTTAATAATAATTTATAAGACCAAAATATTGACGCTAGATTCCACGGCAAACGATTTTCTTCCATTTTTTATCCTACCAGTTTTGTTCAGAAATAGAAGCATTATAAAATTACTACAAAGATGGTCAGAGGGAAATTAATGAAACCTATATCTTAATTATTGCTTATTATTATACTTTAGAGATATATATTTTTTATTATTGTTTCACACCTAGTTGACGAAGACGTTAAAGACGGGAAAGGACTGGGTGCGAAGAATTCAACCGTGGACTTTTGAAGGAACTATCCCGACATTCGTTTGTATTATTTTGGGGAAACCATGGAAAACCGAAATCTGGATGACCGGACGAGAATTCGAATCCACGTTTTCCGGATTTCATTCCCATAACTATAATCTTTTTGATTTCGGAAGCTCAATTTTTGCATTTTATCGATGTAAATGAACACAGTATTTCTCTCATTCCTTAGCGCTTTGACGTTAGCTGTTATGTTTTAAATGCACAGTACCGATCAGAAATCGAGCAACTCGCATCACATAATAATTTTCAAATTTCAATACAATTTAAAATAAAAAAATGAAACACTGGAATGTATCATTGATTTTTCATTTAGAGTGTATTGGGAATAAATTCTTATTATGACAGGAACAGTAATAATACGAATTTGGTTTCTATTAGTGATAAATTACATGTTCTAAATTTCGATCCATGCGTTTGGCGTACTTTGAACTCCTTTTGCAGTATAAACAGATATTCACGGAAAACATGGATTGAAAGTCGATGTGTGCAACGATACAGCGAAAATTCTCGCATTGGACTGCAGATTATTATGTAAATTTTTATATGTTACTAAGGAAAAAAAATCTGAGTACAGTAATAATATAATATTTGTAATAAACAGACTGATGATCGCAGAAGATTCATGATATATCACACGTTTTTGTAGTTTTTAGGTAGTAGGAATAATATATTGATTTTTAACGCTTTGTTATACAAAGCAGATTCGATAAAATCGGATAGAAGCTCATGTTCAAACTGAATATATATATATATATATATACGGGATTCGTCGATGTCTAGGTCATCAGAGCCGATAAATGATTAAGGACAAGGAACAGGAGGGAATTCGACGATGACTTTTTGAAGAAACCTTCCCGGCATGTTGCTGCAGTGATTTCCGGAAACAATGATGAACTGAAATTACAATGGCGGAAAAGGTATTTTAATCCGCGTCCCACCGAATGCCAGACCCGAGAGTTACTGCTTACTCCAGCACTGTTACAGGTACGGAATGATGTAATGGTTTCTTAAAGCTTTATTAGAGGAAGCAAATTCGACATAATTTAACCCAGAAACTTGTACGTTCAAATTTAAATATGCAAATCTGAGCCAAGCCAGCCTCGGTAGCGTAGGGGCTAGAGTACTGACCCCGCGTACCGAAGGTCGCCGGTTCGAGTCCGGCCGAGGGCATGGGTGTTTAAGTGTTGTGTGTCTGTGTGAATGTCCTGTACGTCATGTGGTGACCATACTCAGAAGCTGCAATATATATACTGGATGACTAATTCACTGGAAGCTGTGATAATCACATTGAGCTGGCTATATGACTTTGTTGTCGACCTGCCCTAAAGCCTGAACAAAAAGTATAAACATGCAAGTCTTTTTTATGTGGAGTATCCGTCATTGTAATTCTTGTCATGCATGGTGACTGACGTGTGCAACATAAACCAGGCAGCATTCTACTGTGCTCCTGAAACGTTTTAGTTCCAAACTGAGTGTCAACGTCTCCGCCTGGGTTATAGAGCCATTAGAAAGAGTCCAGTGGTTAGAGCGTGTCTTGTAATGGGGTGTTAACACAGTGAAATAAGACGTGGCCGGGATAACTCGTTTTTAATGGCCGCTTTACGGCCACGTCCGATGGGGACGTTAAGATAAAATACGGCCATTAGCGATACGCGTAATCAGTATTCCTCGGCGGCACGAAATGTGATAGGTCAGTTCCGGCTTCCCCCGGACTCACCGCGCCTGATGGAACATGTCTTACGTATAGCGATCTACTTGTTAACCTTGCCACGTCATGAAGTATGCGGGAAGAAGGTAAACACGCACTGCAGCTACGACAGACGTTTAAATTGATGCTAGAATTCGAACTCAGCGTTTGTTAAGAGATCAGCGTATCCTAGGGGGAAGAAAAGGACTACATGTTACGTGCGATAATTTCGCGAACAAAATAACATGAAACCTAAGACTGGTGGTTTGTAATAGGATGAAAAAAAGAACCGCTTCGTTTGTAGAAATTCTTTATTTTTTAGTGTAATAAGTATCTAAACAACACGGAAAAAACGTTTGGACGCGTAAGACATATGTATGAGAAACTGTCACTGACTTTAACGGATACAACTAACCTGAACAAATTGCACACAGCCTATTTCTGTGACATGTGTTGCTGCGATCGTAGCCCGTGAGAAAATCTCTCAAATACAATGTTTACATAGGAATTACATAGACAAAACAGAAATGTTTCCGTAACAAAAAACAAACAAACAAAAACAAACAAAAAACACAAACAAAACAACAAAAAAAACCGGAAAGTTACTTATTGCAGGAAAAACACACTTCAGATATGGAATGCTGCTATCTATCGATAACGCACTCAGTCCCTGTCAACGCCAGTGAAGTAATTTATTAATATGTGCTGTTGTTATCTACCGGCTTAGTTCTGAGTTGTCTCATAAGCGCTACCTTCACAGTCATTACTTTTGCCCTTTCAGGGTCAAATTCCGAAGAAAAAAAATATAATATGATGTGACCAAAGTGGAGACTTTTTTAAAATGATACCTCATTCATTGATCAAGGGAGATAAATGATTCTTCACAAAAAATAAATAAATAAAAACACATTGCAGAAATAGAATTCGGAAAAATTGCTTCATTAAAATATGATGTGACCAAAGTTAAGACCATAATCTTTAAAAGGATAAAGGGAGGTAGTGGCTTGTGACAAATAAATACCTTTTAGAAGTAATGTGTATGATTGTTTCCCCTTCATAAGTCCCAGAGGGACCCGGTACGTGGTGGGTGAGCGATAACGCTCTGGCCTCGCATTCGGGAGGACCTGGATTTGAATCCCCGTCCGGCCTTACACAATTCTGTTTACCGTGGTTTTCTGAAATCACTCCTGGTAAATGCCCTGGCGCTCCACTGCTGTTCATCTTGTTTTTATGTCTTTACTCCTCGTCAACGTCGTTGTCATTGTAGGTCATAAAGAACCGGGGACGAGGATCGGGAAGGAATTTGGTCACGGAATTCTTGAAGGAACTAGCGTACTAGTAATATACAGCAAGATAATCTCAAAATAAAAACTTCAGCTAGCTGTGCTGTCAACTTGGGAACTATGTTTTTAGTTTAAACCTGTATTTGGCAAGGTGATCTCCCGTACAGCGCTATTTATAAGTATCTTACAGCAGGTACTGGTGGAACTAAAAGAATATCTGCGAAAACTCACAAAGAACATGTTACTTGAGATCCACAATGCCAAATGAGAAATTGGGAGTAGAAAAATTTAATGTATAATCATCTAAAGTGATGTTAGTTGAGAGCAACGCTGCCAAAAATATTAAATACAATTTGTGATGGATATCAGGGCAAATTTCAAGTACGAAGCTAATACAATTGTTCAGCTAGTCAAAAACTTTTATTTCCAAAAAAAAAATAAAAAAAAAAAATAAAAATAATAATAAATAAATAAATAAATAAAATAAATCAACCTCAATACTCTACTTAACAAGCTACAAACATATATTACCCACACGCAGTGGTAGAAAAAAATACTTTTTCCGTTATTTACATGAAAAACCCATTCTAATTTTATAATTTTATAATAAACATTCTGTTTTTGGTTCAATGAAACACATGAGAAAGTTTTAAATCTGCAGATTATTCCGTTTACGAGATAAAAAGTGTAGTGACGGCAAGTAGGAAGCCGTTTACCTTGAGGAATAGTAAGCATAAATCGGAATTTTTTGTTTCTAATTTTTCCTCTAAAAATGCGACGGTATTTGGTTTCGGATCAACGGAAGACTTGTCAAAATTTGAATCCTTCTTTTCATTCCGTTTACGAGACAAATAGCCGAGCGATAGCTAACAGGGAAAAATAGTACCCAAAAAAATTTTTTGTTTGGTATTTTCCCACTAAAAGAGCAACGGCATTCGGGTTTGGGTCAACGAAAGACCTGTGAAAATATAAAACCTACGTCTTACTCTGCTAACGAGATACTAAGTGGTGACTCGTACACTAAAAGCGAGAATTTTTCGTTCGGTGTTTTGCCACTGATTCTGCTAGAAGAACAACGGCAGAGTTTAACACGCACTTAAACTCACATCACCAGATTACAAACCCCTCCTTCACCCCTAGTTTCTCCTCTCCTTCTCTCCCGTGCCGGAGAATTCATCACATTAGCAGAGACGAGATAATCACGCACTCCACTCCCACGAAAAGCAGTCACGGAAAATTGCTGGAAAAGCTCTTTCCTGGAAGCAGGAGAGACGGTAGGAGGGGCCCCTTTTTTTTCGCTCCCCCCCCTGGGGCACAAATAACAATTTTTGACATTTCACTTAACTAGACGTAGACAAAGGGGCCGGAATTCAGCCTAAAAACTGTTAAACGAGAGACTGCTACTTCGGTGCGGTTCGGGAATGTGACTGCTTGGAACCGAGCCCACAGAAAGAAGAAGAAACACTCAAAGTGTCTCTGGCAGCAGCGGGATATTTACGAACTACGAAACTAGGCGCCAGGAGGGGGGAGGGAACGTTTCTCATTTTATTTTCTCGTCTAGAAGGGGTCGGGGAAGGAACACGGGAAGCTCATCTTCAGAAATATGCCATTAACTGCAAGTTGAGAGCTCGTATATCAGAAGCCATTTAACAAGTTTCACCTCCCCGCTCTATTTTTGGGTGTGTGTCATCTGTGTTGATGTCCCGAGGAGGCCGTATATCTACGCCACTACAGAGTTTCAACAGTCTAGCAAAACTGGTCTCAAGTTCTCATACTTATCATCGTTTTTCGGTGATGAAATTAAGTAATACTTCGGGTGATTTAGTACCCAATCTGTCGTAACAGGTTTCTATCATCTGTTTTATAGATTATTATCTTAGAGTACTGTTTATCTTTTTTTTAACGGTTTTTATGAGTTTACCCTGTATTACTCATGAACATTGACCTACTTTTGCCACCCAGCGATCGTATAGCCTTACCAAATAACTACAAGACTTTTTGTATCTACTTTTTCTGGGATTTAAATGTTGTTTTTTACCAAGCGTGTTGGCATAACGGCTAGCGTTCTGGCCTCGCATTCGGGAAGACGGCGGTTCGAATACCCGTCCGGGCATCCAGATTTGGGTTTTCCATGGTTTCCCAAATCACTTCAGGCAAATGCCGGGATGCTTCCTTCAAAATGCCATGGCAGAATTCCTTCCCATTCTTTGTCCCCCCCCCATTCTTTCCCGTCTCTTAAGACCTCGCTGTTAAGAGACGTTAAGCAGTTAAAAAAAAATCTACCTGTCCATTGTGTCCTGCCCAGTTAAGTTTGCTGACAAATATTATTCCGAGGTATTTACATTTCGAGTCTTCAATATATAGTTCCTTCCCCACTTTATAATCATCATCAACCTTTAGATTTTTATCTGTATACCTAAAACGTTTGGTTTATAAGCTAATAAGTTAGGGTTGTGTTGTCGTAATGACCAAGTGAAAGGGGTTTTACTGGCGGCGCATTCCATCCATATCATAGCTGCCATAGCTTAAGCAGACAAAAAAAAATATATTTGTTTCTTATATAGTTATACCATGTTCTTCTTCATCTTCGTCTTTTTATGATGCCACCGAGCGTGGTGGGTAACTGGTTAAAACTTGCGTCACATTCGAGAGGACGCTGGTTCGAATCCCCGTCCGGGCATCTAGATTTGTGTTCTACAAGACTTTTTGTATCTAATTTTTCTCGGATGTAAATGTTGTTTGTTTCTTATCCACCATGTTCTTCTTCATCTTCGTCAACTTATGATGCCACCGAGAGTGGAGGGTGAGTGGTTAGCGCTCTGGCCTCGCATTCGGGAGGACGCTGGTTCGAATCCCAATTTGTGTTTTTCATGATCTCCCAAAATCACTCCATGAGAATGCCGGGATGCTTCCTTCAAAAAGATCATGGCTGAATTCTTTTGCTTTCCTTGTCTCCAGTCCCATCCCACCTCTAATGATCTCGACATCGACGAGGCATAAAGCCATATGTAAAAAAAAAAAAAAAAAAAAAAAAAAAAAAAAAAAAAAAAAAATCTTCGTATTTTTTTTCTTCGGCAATTCTAAGCGGCGTAAAATAAAATTTTTCACAGACTAATCAAATAGAAATACTATCAAAAATTATAATCAGCATTCAGCATGATGAGTTTCATATATCAAAATTAAACACGTAAAGGAATTACTCCCAGAGAGTCTAGAGGCTCATAATTCTGTTTAAGAATTCCGCGAATTCCTTTCTGTCGCTTTCCAAACGAATGGGCGGAAACTGTTGTCATAGGAACGCAAGGCATCTTAGCCTAGTTGTGCTCTGGGCTTCCTGTGACCCGTGGTTCTTTGTCTACAACGACCTCTGTTGTTTCTCGATCGTCCATCAGTCCACAAAAAATGCCGCCACATTTCACGCCTCATTCCAATCTCACCCTACGGCAACAGTAAGCATGAATGGTTGTGGTGCGAAATAAATCTGCCTGCCAGCTTTGAAACACGAAGGAATTTCGGTACTAACACGAGGGAAATTCGAAGTTATGTGATACTTTTTAACACAGGGCACGCTTTGGTGTGACACTCAGGGGGACGCGGGTTCAAATACCCACCCGGACATTGTGATTTCAATGTTTCTGGTTCCCACAAAAAGCGATGGCCAAATTTCTTGCCATTCAGATTTCTTGTTCACAATGAAAATTAAGACGTGGACGATGAAAAGGTCAACAAAATACAAAGAAAAGTTCGGAGTCTTTTTGGAAAATGCTATAACCTCACAAATTATTATTATTATTATTATTGCAGCTATATCGATCCTTTTTTCAGGATGTAGCCTCTTTAAGCATGATGAGCTATATATCAGAATTTAATTCTACATACTTTTGCTGTAGTTCTTTCCAGGCCGATCGATCCTGAGCCATCCTCTTCCAGTTCACGCCTGTAACTCGACGTATATCCTTATACCAGCGATCCGGGGGTCTTCCTCTTGCTCTTTTCAGTTTTCTCGGTATCCAATCCAGCACTACCGTAGTCCATCTTTCATCTCTTTTGCGAGCAACATGACCGGCCCATTGCCATTTTTGGGTCATGACTCTTTTTAAGATGTCTGTTACTCTAGTTATTGAACGGATGTGCACGGCCCTTTTCCTGTCTCTTCTTGTAAACCCTAGCATTGCTCTTTCCATACTTCGCTGGGCAGTTCTCAGATTTTGCTTCGTGTGGCTATTTAGGGTCCAAGTCTGGCAGGCATATGTGAGGACCGGTAATACACATTACATGATGATAAAATATATAAATCTAAATTACATATTTGTGCGTACACATCAAGGTTAAGGATGAGAGACCAGAATCTTTGACTTATGTTAATCATGTTACTAATGAATTGAAAGTAATTTTATGTATTATAAATGTAACACTTTATTTTGAGAATATATATATATGAGGCAAAAAAAAATATTCCCAATTCTCTCACGCCTCTAAAAACCTCGTCGAAACGTACATCTGAAAAGCCACAAAAAAACTTTAGGACCTCAAAATTAGAAATAAATCCAAAAGTTTTTAGTATTTTATCATTCGAGGAAGTTTCGACATATTTAAGCCATACAGTGTTAGTTGATCGACCGGTGTTAGTTGTGATGCAACGAGACTAACAGGCGCAATAAAAGTGTAAAGGCATTGAATCTCCGCTTAGGTCTTTTAACTGTTTACTATTCGTTTCCGTGCTGTTCGAGAAATGATTAATTTTAAGGAGGAAGGAGCATATATTTCCATGTTTACATTGTTGATTAATGGAACAATAACTGAAATCGTTTTAAAGATATTTTTAATGGCTTATAGCCTCGTTATAGAGGGTAGAGGTCTTAGGTCAAGGAACGGGAAGGAATTTATCTAAGATCTTTTGAAGGAACCATCCCTGTATTCCCCTGGACTGATTCTGGTAAATCATAGAAAATACAAGTCTGCATGGTCTCACACTGATTTGAAATCGCGTTCTCCCAAATGCGTTCATCCATCGCGCCCGGAGTAAGCACACTATCTGTTTTATCGTCTAGCGTTTTAACTGTTCGACCTGTTTCTTCGTGGTCTATTTATAATGTTTACTACTTGTTAGTGTGGTGTTTTTACAACGATTAACTTTGAGATGGAAGGATGCGATAATTCCAGGTTTGACGGGCGACCAAACTCTTTATAAAGACGGCACCAGTTTCTTCTTCCTCAATTTCAAGATGAAGAAGCATTACCATATTGAATACTGCAGCGTGTGGTCATCATTAGAGTCCTGATTCCCACCTGTTTATCATTGCTGCTAGGCCTTGCGACCGCTAAGCTAACACAGTTTCGAAGATCACCGTTCCATGCTACTTCCGTGTGGTCTCATGAATCATTCATGCGGCGAAGTTCAGTCGTGAAATAGTTTCGGAACACCTGTACGGGAAGGATTCAGGCTGAATCTCAAATAGAGGCGCTACGTAACAATTATTTCGGTATAAACACTCTACTGTAAATATTTTTCCATCGGGGTATTGACTGTGATGAATGGATAAAACGTGCATTCTATCTATCGCGTTTCATGTTACTATGTTTTCCCAGTATAGTAGGATATAGTAGGATACAAAATGCAGAGATACCGTATTACTTTGAAAATGTTCGCATATCTTTATATATAGAGATGAATGTATGTTTGTTTGTTTGTTTGTTCTTCATACAAATCCACAGTTTTCATCCGATGTCGATGAAACTTTGCACACTTATCCTTTGAAACAAGGAGAAAAATACTGTCTACATTTGGCTGAAAAATTATCTGTATAAATAACACATGTTGTCTCATAACTTCGAAATACGGCGATAGACAGACACGTTGGATTTGGACGTATCCGTACCGTGTTTCCGTGTAGTGGACAAGCAGCTCAGTGGTTAAAGTGATTGCTTGCGAACGTCCTGGTCTCCGGGTCAAATCTTCGTGGAGGCTAAGATTTTAAAAAATTGTTTTTCATCGTAAGCGTCAGGCCTGAGCCGTAGGTTATTCGGATTGAATGTTAAACTGTAGATATTAGAAAGTTAGGGGTGCAATGCGAGGCAAATCGTAGGTAGTCTTGCAATGTTGTAGGTGTACACTTTTTTACGTTATAATGATCCCACAGGTGTTGTTCGCAGTCAGTGTGTGAGTGTGAACCACAGTAATATTATTATAAATACGGAAGTAAGTCTTTGTCTTTTTGTTACGTTTTGACGACTAAATGGCTATATCGTTGTGATGGAATTTTATAAGGAAATCTGTATGAAGGGCACAGGATATTTTTTCCGGTATGATTAACAGTTGTAGTCACGAAATTTTTAGACCTTATCGAATGGTGACAGAAATATGTTGGAAATTGATTCTCTTCAAGAGACAGGTTCGACGGTACAATGATATAGTGATAGCTTTCTTGTCATATTATTCCGACTCGATATTGTTTGGACCAATCTTTCGTTACCAACAACTTTCTATATTTAATTCTGGCAAAAATATTCTTAATCAACGCGTACGAAGTCGCGGGTACGAGCTAGTACTCTATATCCTCCACTATTTGACCTGTTTACTGCATTTCAATTACAAAAGTTGAAACCGCTAATTTTACAATAGTAAGCTCATACGTTACATTACAATGAATCTTCTAAATAATTTAAATGTTAGTAGAGTGAAAGAATTGATAGTAATTCATGCAAGAGAGAAGTTGACCATGTTTACAAGCTGGCACTCCATTGCAGGGAGTAGGAAAATTTTCTTTTGTAGGTGTAATAAGTTAACAAGGGAATCGCTGAATAGTTTTCCAGACATATTGAAAGAATTTAAAATTAAAATTCATAAAGAGCAAAAGTAGTTACGTGGGAAAATTACATTCAAATAAATCATGACAAAAATTAATAAGGAAATTGAAAAAGGGTGAGTATGGAAATCGCCACAGGAGCATGTGCCCTATCATAATTAAATTGTTTCAATAAGAATTGTAAATATTATGTATGAGTTCAATAAGCAAAAACTATGGCTTGAACTTTATCTCTCATGACATTATAAAATAATTGATGGAATATAATTGATTTCAATATATCACCGAATGGCGTAGAGTTGTTAACATTACTAAAAGGTTGAAATTATACAGGAAACGAAGGAATTCATGCATTCACGAAGATGCAATTTTCACGCAAACTAATTTAATACGCGACCAAACAAGAGAAATTATAATATTACGGTTACAGGAAACGTTATTTTTCCTCTAACAGAACAAAACTGAAAATCAAACAGCTCTAAATATATATATCAACAGAGTATCAAGTATATTCTAAATTCAACACGAAATGTACGTGGAAGAAAATATTTTAAGGATTCTATTGTGACGGATTTCTTGCAACACATTTGTTGCGATGTAAAGTAAGATGAACTGTATACTTCGTATTTCCTCATATTAATTCAACATTCATCACAACTTACAAGCACCGGCACAACAAATAAATATGCCTACTGATCATCATTTCCGCAAGTCAAACGTCTTTTTAGAAATTTACTTAAAGACAGCCAATTCATCTCATTTTCCTTCCTGATAACAGAGAAGCATTGTCGATGTAACTAGCAATTCTTTTACAAATTTAAAATCGTACAGTACATCATTATTATACAGAAAAATATTGTTGTGTAGAGGTTTTCGTCAAAGCTTGGAAATGCTCCATGTTTCTGACTTAGACTGCCAACGCTCCCTCCCTGGAGGACCAGTTTTTGCTTACACAGTTGGCAGGACTGTGGCAGCCCCTTTTGTGGAGAGGTTCCGCACCCCCAGCTGCTGCCTTCCCCCCCCCCCCCCCAACCCCCGCTGACAGATGAAGGTCGAAACCAACATGGCTGACCCAGAGATATCATAACACGACATAAATAGCCAATAGTTCACAGTGTTATTTTTATACACACAGATTAATTTATCGGAATCGTGTTATTAATCAGAATTCATGCAGTCTTTTCAAAACTTTCGTTTCCACCAGTCTAAAGTTATTTTTCATAATATAATAAAAGGGATAAAGTGATTAGAGCAATAAATTCAATACGGGTCGCTTTTAATCAAACGAAATGGGTAGGAAATGTTGTGAAAATTACAGAAAGTGAAAATGACAAGAAGCATCTGTTTAACTTGGTGGGATTAAAACTTCACATCTACAGTGTGAGTAAAAATACATGCTTGTGTGTGAACTTTATTTCTTTGATTCATAATAAAAAATTAGGGAAGATTTCATATCATCGTAGTTTCTGTAGAACCTCAATCCTGATTTCTTTAAAAGGATTTTTGCAAGAGAAACTGGTATTGAATGTAATTTCAGCTTTAGTTGTTTCTGGTTGCTTGTTGTTTTACCACCAGCATATGTAATCATAACTTCTTAAATGCAGACACTCAATACCATGTACACACTTCCATTAAATTAACATGTTCCTCGCAAATAAAAAAATTTGTTAAGTAAGAGAATAATATGCAAGGGATGTTTTACTGTGAAGTCAAATAATGAATATGGAAGTCAGGAACAAAAATATTATTTTGTTGAGAAAGTATAGCAAAATCTATTTAAAAAGTTTAAAAAAAGTAATGCACTTAACAGCGACAATAGCACCCAGAACAAAACGACATATACATAACAGACCTAATAATAAAAAATATATTGCTTGAAAAAATTTACACCTGTAATTCGAAAGAAAAAATTCTAGAACAAAGACGAAGTCGAAAGTCACCTAAACATACTGTATTTGAGACGCATACGATGGAGTACCTTCTTTATGAGCTACAGAAACATTACGTCCCATTGCGTTCAATACACTCTATGCTGCACCTTTAACGTGTGACGTATTATACAAGTACTGTTTTCACGGAAGTACTAGCTTATGTCTGTTTATTCCATAATAGAATCACAATAACTGATTTAAAAGATATGATGAAAACGTAAGCCACTTTCTTCACAGATGCGAATTGAACGACACAGTTTTTACGTTAAGGATACTCGTCGCGATAAAATTCTGTAAATAATTAAGAATTTATCATGCAATGAGCACTTTCAGGTCGAGTTTTTCATAATTTAAGCTAAATAGTATTTATGTAAAAAGTAATAATTTATGCTTCATATCTTGGTAACCGGATATAAAATGCGCGAATGAGAACTTCATGTGTATAGAATTAATTTGAAATTAACAATTTTACGAATTTAATTCTCATCTCAGGTGTAGAGGTTGTAGTAAAATGTTATTAAAAATTCCTGAACTTATAATCAACGCTTTAAAGCAGTAATCAGCCAACGATATTTCTTTCAAAATTATCATGAAAATTTTCCAGCATAAATGATTAAGGATGCTGGGAGAAATTTTTAACTTCTGGATAAAAACCAGGTGGTTCAGAATCCACCAATAAACCAATTTTTTGTTGTCACAATTTAAAGAATAAAAAAAATCCTACGTGTATTCCAAAATTACATACTTAGGAATTATTAACACCTAATCCTTGAACTTAAGTACACTAAACGTCCACTCCCATAGCTTAAAAGCTATTGCTAATTCTTTGTCCAAATTAGCGGCTAGAACGTGCAATGATCTTCCCCTGAAAATTAGAACCACCACAGTATTCGGTCCATTAAAATGAACTTTGAAAGAGCATTACTTGTCCAAGCGCTAGCTGAACAAACTATTTCCCAGTGTTTCACTTATTCTTAGAAATAAATTGTATTAATTAATACTGTTTTCACATGTTTATTCTGCTTTCACTAGTATTTAGTTCATACCGTTTTCTTCTTCAGCTGTCACTAGCTTAGTATAAGCCACGCAGTTACGTCCATAAACATCAATATTAATAAGATATTAGTCAGTATTTTTATTATTAACGTAATTTAAACAAAATGTAATGTAATTGCTATATATTGTTAATGTATTTCAAGTGTAAAATACGTTTTATAAACACCTAGTATGATATAATCATGCCAATCTAAATATACCTTTAAATAAATAAATAAAATACGTAGATTAAAGAGTTTGCACGAAAATAAACCGGCGCGGGTGTCGAAAACAATTGAAGGGATTCTGAAAGATCGTATGAAAACGCCGCAGGAAAGAATAAAGAGTTTGTGTGATAAGATGGCTTGTAGTAGGATCTACAGTTATGTACTAAGTCTTCGCAAATCGGCGGTTCTATCCCCGCAGAACAGATGCTTCCCTAGCCGCCAGAATTCCACCCGCCTTGCCGCTCCAAAGACAGAAAATAACCGTAGTTTAAAAGACGCACTATTTGTAAGTTTAAAGCAAACACTCGTTGGATATACCGGTAAATTGTTTCACATGATATACAGCTGTGGATATGATGTCATTGGTTATAGGAAGATATCATATGGATTATCCCTGCATTGATAAGGCAAACTTATTTATTCTGACGTCACCCTCCACCATTCACATAGTATCGAAAAAGTAGTAGGCTAATAACTTCTCATTGTGTGTCTACATCCTACCTGTCTACATAAAAGGCTCGTTTTATCTCTGCATCGTCGTATGCACAAAGCCTCTCAGTTACCCAACTAATTTTTTGGGTAATACCGCATTTTTTTTTTTTAATGTGGGCTGTTGGGTGCCATACTAGAGCCATCATCAGCCTTACAGATAAGAAAATAAAAAAAAAAAAAATCGGCTTTGTCCGGAAACAAAGATATTATTAACAAAGACGGCTGCGAAAGCAAGTAAAATCACATTAATTATTAGTTGCTTTTTGTTTATTTATACTCAGTCGATGTAGATATTTTCTGATAGTCTGTGTCCAGAGATATTACTGTTACAGTGATCTAAGAAATATAAATCACATTACATCATTTTAAAAATTGTGAACGTTATTTGGTAACTGTTGGTTTAGGTAAACTATCGGGAGGAAATAAGGTGCCAGAATATTGCGTTCAACCCATTATTTTTGTTGAACTTACAAGGTATTTATATTGGAATTACATGTTTTCGCTATATTCCATAGCACTGTTAGAAAGAAATTAATTGCCAGATCCGTAATTTTTGACGGCTTTAGAAGTTAGTCCATACTACCCGGTTAGAAACACGTTGCGTTACATTCTGTCTTTTTAGTTCACAAGAAATAAAAACATCGCATACCATTAATCTTGTTGGCTCCATCTTGGATAACTAGCAAGAAGCAGCACTACATTCCATTAACACTAATCTCTGGATTAAATTAGAATAAACCTGCCAGACATCAGACTTATCGCTCTCTTAGAACGTCTGTATTGCTTTCTTCTCCTCCTTTTGTCTCCTCTTATTTTTCTTTTTCACCTCGTGTTTTGTTGCATTCTACCAGACATGTCTTAAACTCAGTCCGTAAAACAAACCAGAACTAAATTCCTCGATAATTTTTTTTCCATAAACCTATGAACCACCCAGTTACTTTGTTATTTTTTTTTTTGGTGTCATCAGTCTTTTGACAGGTTTTATGCAATCCTCCATCCCTTCCTGTCTTACGCTAACCTCTTCATCTCTACATACCCCTTACAACCCACGTCCTCAATTATCTGCTTCATATATTCTAATCTCTGTCTTCCTCTACAGTTCTTACCTTCGACCGTTCCCTCCACCAGCAAATTAACTAACCCAACATGTTTCAAAATATGACCTACCAGCCTGTCTCTTCTTCCTGTAAGCTTCTTCCACAAACTTATTTCCTCACCTATCATTTCCATAACTCGTTCATTTCTTACTTTGTCTGTCCAGTTAATTTTCGGTAAGTATCAACCCTTATTATATTGCAAGGTATTTTTCTTGTATGCACGTAAACTCACAGCCCTACCTCACTAAATTACGTACAATAATATTCTTAATACAATTAACCTTCTTTAGTACATACTACACCTTTATCTGGATGTAACCGAAATCACATTTTTTTAAATTATTTATTCATTTTTGTGGACAGCGATAATTACCCGAGATGTGTGTTAGTAGAGTTTTCCTAAAATTGTGGAGTTTATTTTATGACGAATACTTCGAATAACTTTGTGAAAAATGTACGAATGTTCTTTGTGTAATTAATTACGATCAAGTGAATTTCCACCGGCAGAGGGTTCCGTTTACAGATGATGTATTATTTCACTTAAAAAAAAAAAAAAAAAAAAAAAAACCGTGCATAACTGATGTATTACATTTGATCACTTCATCACAAAGTATATAGTCTCAGATCCATTAATTATTATATAGTTTATCTCCATTTGTTTCAAATGTAGAAGCTAATTAAATTAAAGGATTCATGTGATTTTCTGTCCAACTGTCAAAAATCTCTACACATTGGAAATCATCCATTGAAGAACTAAATTTGGTAAAATTATTCCATTAACCTTTTTTGCAAAAACTATAAACCCCAAAAGATCACTTTCATTTTCATATAGTTTTTAAGAGACTGCAAATCAGAGTAAATTACGAAAAAATTTTAAGATCAGTAGTTTAGCAAGATAAAGCGGGTTATGAACGTTTTGCCGTTCAGACCAAAAAAGAAGATGTAAAAATCCTGAAATGAAACATTGAGAGTCGGCAGGTTGTCAGGTTTTATTTGATAGCAATGAAGATTGTCTAAAAACATTTTTTCCCCATCTCCCAATAAATGGCATATAATTATTTTAATACAAATTATTTTTTTCAAAATCTTACGTTGTATTCGTGTTTCCGGTAATAACAAGTAAAATTATGTTAACAGGTTGTGACATATGGACAGATGAGTGATCAAATTAGACTTTTGTCTTTCATTCATATGAAACAGAATTATAAAAAAATTACATTGTATTCGACCTAACATCCATCCTCATTGAATAATCGAAACCAATAACAGCACCGTAGTTCAGTGTTGTGGCGATATCTCTTGAGCTGCAAAACTTAATTGGGGAGGACGCGCTTTCGTATCCCTGTTAGGCCATCTAGTTTCTCCAAATCTCACCAGACGAATGCCGGGATAGTTCCTTAAAAAGGAAATGGTCGAATTGCTTCCAGTTCCTTGACCCAGTCCTTTTTCGCCACTAATAACCTCGACGTCGACGAGACGTAAAACCATAGCTACAAAAAAAAAAAAAAATTAAGAGGCAGCTGGTTTTTCGGATATCTATGGTACGATACAGGTAGTAGCATGAGGGTCCCCGGGGTTGGAATTCCTTTTCCACCCCCCGCCAGCGCAGAAGAATGGAGTCATTATCCTGTCCCTGGAACAAAGATCCCGCCGCTCGTCCATTGTCTCTATACAAATGGAGGCGGTGTCTTCAGTCATCATTTACTGTAATGCTCGCTACTAGAGAGGGCATGTACACAAAAGATTACCACAACAAGGATCAACGCACAACACGGTAGATTTGTTTGACGGTATATTTAACACGCCGACAAATTATACTGAGTTACAGATAATACGTTAATCATCCAGATGTCAATCTGTTAAATTACTGACCATAGAAATACACCTGGACTTCAAAACTGTTTAATCTAACGACACTGTAGATTGCTATTATGCTTTCATTAGTTTATTATAATTTTCTGAACACAATACGAAAATCATTTTCTGATTGGAATCAAATATCGTGCAGATATAAACCAAATGAATTTTTTGTCCTGGTAAATTTTTTTGGGATTTCATGCCGTAAGTGAAAATGTGTCCCCTTATTGTACTTTTCTTTTGTTTCTGGGTTTACGCCTCGTTGACATCGGGATCATGGCTGCAGAGGACAAGGAACGGAAAGGGATTCGGCCAAAGCTTTTTTGAAGAAACGATCCCGTCATTCGCCTGCAGATATTTTTGGAAAACAGGGAAAAAATAAATCTGGATAGCCAGACGGGGATTCAAACACTTATGATCGTGCGATGTTGTTTATTAATATTCGTTCGATGTAGATGGTTTAATTATATTCTCTGATAGCTGTTTACGTGAGAAAAGAAATATGGAATCACGTTTATATCACGATACAGTGAATACACTAATATGTAGGATCGTAATTTTTCACGGCGTTGAATATTAATATATTTTTCTCGGGCTTCCAGCCGTGTTAAGATGTCACATTTGTGGGACGTTTCGAAGGCGTCTTTCTCTGCTTTCATTCTCAACCAAATGTCAATTATTAACTGTTTGTTTATTCAGCCGCTGCTACGGAAACGGTGGAAGACAAAAACCAACACAATCCGATTACGTCATCCGCTCTTCTGCTCGTTACCGACGCGAAACTGTTCCAGAATTTTATTAGCCGGGTTCCAGGCCGCACTGAGTTGATAACCAGTGTCCCTGTTGACTAATAAATCAGTTGATCTTATTTCTACAGCCTCTGTAATAACGAATAATAATGAAGGCAGAGAAGGACGCCTTCGAAACTTCCGGCAAATGTGACATATTAACACGGCTGGAAGCCCGAGAAAAATATATTAATACACTAATGTTTGCGATATTGTTTTTTTTATTTTCTTTCGATGTAGGCCTAGATGGTTTCATTGTATTCTCTGATCGCTGTTATGGTGAGAAAAGAAATATGGAATCACGTTTATATCACGATACAGTGAATACACTAATATGTTTGCGATTTTTTTTTTATATTCGTTCGATGTAGATGGTTTCATTGTATACCCAGATCGCTGTTATGGTGAGAAATGAAATATGGAATCACGTTTATATCACGATACAGTGAATACACTAATATGTAGGATCGTAATTTTTCACGGCGTTGAATATTAATATATTTTTCTCGGGCTTCCAGCAGTGTTAAGATGTCACAATTGTGGGACGTTTCGAAGGCGTCATTCTCTGTCTTCATTCTCAACCAAATTTCAATGATTAACTGTTTGTTTATTCAGCCGCTGCTACGGAAACGGTGGAAGACAAAAACCAACACAATCCGATTACGTCATCCGCTCTTCTGCTCGTTACCGACGCGAAACTGTTTCAGAATTTTAATAGCCGAGTTCCAGGCCGCACTGAGTTGATAACCAGTGTCCCTGTTGACTAATAAATCAGTTGATCTTATTTCTACAGCCTCTGTAATAACGAATAATAATGAAGGCAGAGAAGGACGCCTTCGAAACGTCCCGCATGTGACATCTTAACACGGCTGGAAGCCCGAGAAAAATATATTAATACACTAATGTTTGCGATATTGTTTTTTTTATTTTCTTTCGATATAGATGGTTTCATTGTATTCTCTGATCGCTGTTATGGTGAGAAAAGAAATATGGAATCACGTTTATATCACGATACAGTGAATACACTAATATGTTTGCGATATTTTTTTTTATATATATTCGTTCGATGTAAATGGTTTCATTGTATTCTCTGATCGCTGTTATGGTGAGAAAAGAACTATGGAATCACGTTTATATCACGATACAGTGAATACACTAATACGTATGCGATATTGTTTATTTATATTCGTTGGATGTGGATGGTTTCATTGTATTATCTGATCGCTGTTATGGTGAAATACAATGAATGTATTAATACGATAAAAGCTTTAATTTTCATGATTAGATGTTAACATTCTTCTTTATGACAGAGGGAATGTGTTATTATTTTTTAGAAAATTAGTCGTATGTGTGATAGTAAAGGAGCGAGCAGTGCCTGGCGATTCGAGCGGGGTAGTTTCCGCGGAGTGTTCTCCCTGGGGACTGCTAAGCTGCTCCCGGCTCACTCCTTTCGCCGCCAATTAGGCTTGTTGCGAGTCTGCCGCAAAGTGCGGCAGGACCTCATTTAATTACAGCACCGCCGCTGTGTGTGCTGGCGAGGGAGACATCCTCTTCAAGCAAAGCAGAGCGGCTTGCTCCACAAACCTGTTAACAACACCCCACACAACATGCCTCAATCAGGTTATTTAACACGAAACCCTATTTTCTTTTCAATATTTCACATAGGCTTGTTGTGCTCACGTTAGAGCAGTGAACATATCAAAGTTCCCTCTAGGCATCTCCTAATACATTTCGATTTTCCTGGAGAATCTTTTTTTATGTGTCTGTACCCAACGGAAATCAAGCCCTATTTGTAACGTTCCGATTGTTCATCTGTCACATACAGCACTTGAAAGGGATAAGTTGGACACCAGGTTTGACGTAATACGTATTTTGTGTAAGTAGAGACTTTACCGGCGTAATGGTGTCGAAAGAACACATTGTTTCGATAGTTGGCTCTGCTTTCTTCAACAGGTGTCAAGTAACTTCCGCATGATACAAGCTGGCTGTGACTGCCTAGACGGTGTAAGTTTGACACATCCGCAAGCTACTTGACAACTGATTAAGATAGCGGAGCTAGCTGTCGAAACATTATACTTCTTTGACTCACCTGCTTTAGATTATATTGCAACATATATTTTGTTGTATAAACTGCTCTCGGGTGACTAGCCGAGTCAAGAGTGCGTTGCTACACGATATTTCGGCGACTAGATTCATTGCCGCCATCTTCTGGTGAAGACTTCACCAGAAGATGGCGGCAATGAATCTAGTCGCCGAAATATCGTGTAGCAACGCACTCTTGGCTAGTCACCCGAGAGCAGTTTATACATTCTCAACGCCGAGAAAGACTTCGTTCTTATATATATTTTGTTTACCAAGAAAGGAAAATTGAATTAAAAATTTTGTAAAATTATATAAATATACACACGAGGCCATAAAATAAAAAAACTACCCAATCTTCTGGAGTGTCAATGATTATAACTCGTCAAGCCCAGGATTAAGATATATATATATACCTCTTTCACTAGGAAATAAAGAAAGGAGTGGCTGTGAAATTTGTCGCTTTTGGTCCATTTTTATTACCACGTCTATCTCGCAATTTACAGTGTATGCTAACGTTTTCTCATGCACGAATTTTTTGTATGACGTTATGTAGATATTGAGCACTAAACGTAGTAAATAGGACGCATCACATTGGAATCACTTCCATTATAATGATGTATGTTTAAATCCGAAACAAGGTCTACACTCGAACCCGATCCTTAGCCACTCGACCCTCAAACCCAATATCTCTCCGCTCAGATCGAACGTGGTGGGTGAGCGGTTAACGCTTTCGCTTCGCATTCTGAAGGACGTGGGTGCGAATCCCCGTCTGGGCATCCACATTTGGGTTATCCATGGTTTCCCCAAATCACGCTAGGTGAATGCCAGGATGCTTCCTTAAAAAGGCCATGGCCGAATTCCTTCCCGTTCCTTGTCCCTAGTCATTTCTCGCCTTTAATGACCTCGACGCCGACGTGGCGTAAAGCCATGAGTGTAAAAAAAATGCTATACCGCTCATCCTGGCAGCATCACTACATCCAGCAATGACTTCTGAACACCCTCAGCAAAGATCTTCAGCATCAGCGAATTGCTGACTATCACTGGGACGTTTCGGCACTAGATTCACCGTCCTCGTAACGTAGTTTAGAACGCCTTCCAGGATATTTCCGGAATTCCTGTAGGACCCACACGGCTTTTTTTGATAACTGTGCTCTTAAGTCCTACTCGTACGACATCCCATACTTAGATGTGAGAGAACTTTTTTTGCCATGTTGCTTTTCTTACTGAAAATTGCTGCTGTTTCAATGAAAGCTTTCTCTATTTTATATATATATATATATATATACCTAAATACTTGAACTTAAAGCATATAAATAATAAAGTAACAGGTATATCAAATTTTTTCGTTTCGTGTCGGACGAAAGAGCTTATAAGTTTTGAGAATAGTGAATATTGAATCATCTGTTACAGAAGTTCTCTACAGTAGAGCTAATCTAAATCAAACCATGGCACTTTAAGCCTCACCGGATGTAAAACGGTGTTACAATATTTATCGGCTGCCGAGAACTGACTCATTCAATATTTTATACGACCCAGCGTGGTCGGCTCGAATCCCCGTTCGGCTATTGGGTTTTCCATCTTGTCTCCAAATCATTCCAGGTGAATGATTAGATGGTTACTTCAAAAGGCCAAGGCCAAATTCCTTCTGATCCCTGTAGTCCAAGAGCCCCTGAACACCAGACCTACGTCATAGTATAAAAGCCGAAATTTTTTCTGTGCACGCAACTGCACAAATAAATAATAAAGCATTTGCTCTACGATCAATGAGAGAACATGTATTCAAACAATATCTGTACGAAAGAGACGTGACAAAAGACTCAGTTCATAAATATTGCCTCCGCGCTCGCCCCTACAGCTGACATTGAATTATGTTTAGCAGTGTGTTAGAACCTTCGAAACTGTCTGGCTGTTTAGGAAACACTTTTAAATAGCTGCCCAAGTAACATATTTAAAATTCAGTTTTTATATTATGACGTAAGTATAATTACATTCTATTAATGTTTGAAGCAGTCTGGCGGGGGGTTTCCACCACACAAAGTGTCTGGCAATAGATGACGTGATTTCTAATAGTTTCCCGTAAAAAATATAAAAAAAAATTACGCTTTATACTATGACGTAACTAGGCATCAATTTTATAGACATTCGCTCCGTGTTATCTATCAAAGCTACAGCCACTTTAGGTTCATAGTAGCCTAACGTTCATACCTGCTGTTGTGTAAATGCGTAAAAAAATGTCAGCCTTTTTTTTTTTTTTTTTTTTTTTTTTTTTTTTTTTTTTTTTTTTTTTTTTTTTTACTGCTTTACGTCTCTCAACAACGAAGTCTTTAGAGACGGGGAAGGATGGGGGCAAGGAATGGGAAGGAATTCGGCCATGGCCTTTTTAAGGAAGCATCCCGGCATTTGACTGGAGTGATTTGGGAAACCATGGAAAACCCAAATCTGGATGCCCGGACGGGGATTCGAACCACCGTCCTCCCGAATGAGAGGCCAGAACGCTATCCGTTACACCACCACGCTCGGTATTTCAGCCTTTGTACTATGACGTAGGTCTGGCATTCACGGGCTCTTGCTCTATTGCCTCCACTCTTTTGCCGCCTTTAATAACACTGACGTCGACTAAGCATTAAGTAAGAGACAAAAAGTTATTTTAAACCGAAAAAAATCAATTGAGTTAAAATAATTTTAATGAAACCTTCATGACAGGGAAGTAGCTATTTAATACTTGATATACGGGTAGACACCAAGCGGAGCAGAAGGTTGTATTGGTATCTTCTGTCACGAGGCGGGCTTCTGGTGACTGAAGTAGTACCAAAATGTTGAAAATGTTTTTCACGATATCGGGAATCGAACCCGAGTCGACGAGAATGACAACCCCTACCATCTCCACCAAGCTGACCAGTCGCCGCGTCCAAGTCTGCTGTAAGCCGCTGCGGAGCACTTATCAGCTCTATGATTTAAAGCCCGCGCGCCTCTATGTGCAGCCATTAGCGTCGATGGCTCCTCGGCGGTTCGCGTATGTGTGTCGGTACTTAGCGCGGACCACCTGAGCTCCTGGCCTCCCGAGGGTGTTAATACGGCCGGCCAAGCTGCTGTTAATTAATAGGCCGTGAGTTATCGGTATAAGTCCTGCGCCACATGTGATCCCCCGCGGCCACGAGCCACATGGCCTCGTGAAATATTGACGAGAGATTAGCAACACTGTAACGACCCTTCTTAGTCCCCTGTCTGTGTCTTCACAGGACGGTGTAAACAACTCTAATGGTCGAAAAGTAACACCTGATGTGAACTCGTCTATGCGATATCCGAAATGAACATTGTCGCATAAGCATAGGAAGACTTTAACTACGTCATCTATTGAGCTTCATATTAAGCAAACCCCTGTTGTAATGTAGGATTATTAAAAAAAAAGTAGCCTGTTTTTCCCATTTATTTCTCACAAACTACAAGTGGTGATCGGAAACTAACATTACAAGGCCGTTAATCCTGGAGTGTCGCCCTTTACAAAGAAATTAGTAATGTAAGCTAATTGCAGAGGTCCATTCCCACGGCGCGTGGTAGGCATTACGCGCCTTCATATTTTACCGCCTGGCGGTGGGCCAAGGCGCGTCGTACTTGCCGTACCTGCTAGTATATGTTCCAAAAATGAGAGGCGTCCCATAACACGTACCGAGGGTGCACCGTGGGAACGTACCTTAAAGGCGCATTCCCACGATCCCCTGTAACGAAGGCGAGACGAGACGGTACCTCATTAGCCGAAGTGTAGGGACGACCGCGGGCCGCAGGTTAGTCCTAGCTTACCTTGCCGCAACATCCGCACCACGTTGCCTAGTGTCGTTTGGCACAGAGCACTTCACAGCAACAGAAGGGGTGCGCACAGCTGCTTCAAACCGATGGCACCGTGCAGAGGTTTAGTAACCCACCACCTACATCGCTAGTTGTAGGTAAACGCAACTGGCGACTCGTTTAGATAAATATTGCGAAGAAATCAGCTCAGTTATTCGATTTCTGTGGACGAGATATATAACCACTGCAGAGAATCACCGGCAGCCTGTAAAAGTTTACGGATACACTGGTATTGTCTCGTTAGCATATCGCATAATGATGTCGAAAGTTTGCGGCCGGCGGAGAAAACGTCACCGACGAGGAGCACCGACCACGTTCCCTATAGCCTTGACCTCACTCCAAGCGACTTGCACAGTTTTCATCATTTGAAGGAGCACGTAGGAGGCTGACGATTCGCTTCAGACGAGGAGCTGAAACATTTCGCGACAACGTGACTGAACACGAAATGACAGTATTTTTACCAGGAGGTAATATTCAAACTCAAGTGATAAGTGCCTAAACAATTACGCAGAACATGTCGAAAAATAACCTAACGTATGTGGTGTACTATCAGTTGACTTTATTGTTTGTATGAAATAAAATGTACACAGTTCACTGCACGCTTTGTAACAGGGAGATATTACCTCAAATCTGGAACTCGTGCTTAGGCTCTCTCTCATAGAACAAAGCCATTGAGTGAATAAATAACTGATTTCATCACGCAGGCAACTTAAATGAAGGGAAAAGAGCGATGATACTATAACAGTTCTGAAGATTGAAATTTTGTTACATCAATGTTGCCTGAACCACTTTATCGTGTCGAATCAGTGCTGCTAACAATTGTTGCGAAGTTAAGCAAATAAACGTGTGACTAATAATAATAAATAGTTACTGTAACAAACGACATGCTTTTCACTCATTGATTCAATAGAAGTTCTCAGACAGAATGCAGTTAATCTTCGGCATCGTGGCCTGATGAATTTAAGACAGAGTTACTTTCGCATTTATAATTTCAGTGTTGATTTCCATTTTTCAGGAACGCTTTTTTCGCTAATTTTACTACTGACATCCTTCTTGCTTCCGCACTCAGTTACAGTTTTAACAGATCTTCTAGGAGAATCTATTTCGGTGAGCTATTTGTCACCACATTAGAGGTGTGTTCGGTGGCGACCACAAATTGTGTTGTGGACACACCTGCGTCCGATACCTCGTGGAGCAGCCTACATCCCGGCGGGGCGATCAATCCGCACTAAATTCAATAATCTTCGGCGGATCCTCCAACATCTGCGTCCCCGGTTCGAGGCCCACTAAGCCCCCCGCCGGCGCGGTGCGTGTAATGTACTGCAATGATGCTGGCATTAACGTCGGTCCATTAGAGGTACAAGTACTGGAGAGCAGTTTATAAACGTCAACAAAAATTGCGAATTAACTGTCGGATTCGGAACATTATGCTAGTTTTGTTATTTTTAGATATCATCTATAGATTTAGCAAAATTGTAACGAAGAAAAAGCCTATACACTTACATGATAAAAAAAATTAATTTGGAACACGATTAGTAAATTGGGCAGCCGCTATAGAGCGCTTGACTATGGTCTCGACGACAGGGGTTCGATTCCGTACGAAGCTGAGGATTTTTCCTCGAAGCCGAACGTCCGGAACGATCCCCAGCCCCACTCAGCCTGCTGTCAAATTAGTACCGCGGAGAAAACTCTGACCACAGCACGTCCACTCCAGTGCCTACGGTCAGGAAATACGAATATGGAGCTCTACCTCCGCTAGTACTGGAAGAATATGGCTTGACAGCTTTGAAAACTATCTGCTTCTACCTTTTATGAGTAAACTACAACGAAGGAATCATTTTTTTCTTTTTTTAAATTAGTGTCTGTCTATATATATGTTGAAATGGACAAGATTCACGCAGTAACTACTGGTCGAATTATGACAGAATTTCGATTGCTGTTCATAAGGTTGCTCCGCAAGTAAAGAAATTTATATGTTATTGCGTGTGACGTAGTAAATCTGAGAAATTTAACATTAAAGTGTCCACACAATAGTAGCAATTTTTCGTTCAACGTGATCCACGCTGGAAATACTGTTCGCATTTTCATGGAGTTTCGAATAATACACAGCTCACAGTCCCTGGGGTGAAATAATGTAAGTTTCATTTTTAAGTGACTTCAAAGAGCTGAGAAATTAAGATACAAATGACCACAAATTAGTCAGTATTTTTCGTTGACCGCGATTCACCCAAGACTTGTCACCGCATTTCATGGAGTTTCGAATAATGTACAGCTTAGGGTAGAATAAGGTAAGTTTCAATTTTATTTGTCTTCGCAAAACAGAAAATTAGCATAAAACTGTCCACTTGTCAATTTAAAGCTAAGTTATTTCTCGCAGTCGAAGTTTTTTTATGTGATTTCAGCTTTACCATAGGCTTCGTGTCATTTGGCGGGGTGAAGTTACAGTTTTTTTTTATTTGGCTGGGGATGTGTAAATTGTGACTTAATAGCTTTAAGAGACAGGTCCCTATATTAATGCCCACATGAACTAAGTTGCTTGTAGTTTCTAGTGTTTAATGACTCGTTCTCCTTATATACCTTATTTATTCAGACAAAAGAAAATTCTACATCTACATTTATACTCCGAAATTATACCCTGTTCACTCCGAACAGGCGGCTCAAAGTCAAATTCCCTTGGCTCTAACCATCATCTCCTCCCTCCCTATTTCTCCCAGCTGACCACTGTGTCCAAGAAAATAATTGGTAAATTTTCCCTTCGCATGGAGGGGAAGGGCAGCTCATTGGGGATAGTGACGGTCCGATTCAAGTAAATACGAGTAAGTTATCGATACTTTGTTTCGATACCGAGTACTTTTCGTATTCAAATTAATCCATTCGATACTTACTCGGTATAGGAAGAAAAATACTTGTATCGGATCAAAAGTATCGAAATGCACCCGGCGTTAAATTCTAAATGCATCATCCCTGCTACGCTTCCCAGACGCCCCTGCGAAATTATTTTCCAGCTGACGTCAAGTTGGCAGCATTGAAAATCAGACAAAATCAGTCTTAGAATAGGAAATCTAATCTCAAAGAGTTTGTTTTAGGTCCCTATTTCATTGTAATAAAGTTTTACGTGGCGCACATGTCGCTATACCTGGCCAATGGTCGCTCCCGCGCAGCCCCACACAAAAACTAAAAGATATGATTCATAAGCAACCAATGTGAACTGGAAGAAGAAGCTGCTTCAGCTAGCGTTTCACAGGAATATCACTTCTGGAAACATCACAAAGAAAAATAAAATGCGCGCTAGTGACAAAGTCTCTCTCTACATGTTAAACACTGTAATGTCTCTAAAAAGCAATCCATTTACAGAATTGAAAGAAATGAAACTTACATTTCCATGTCTGTATAAATACGCACAACAGTATCTTATTGTTGTACGTCAGTATTGAGTGAATGTTTGTTTTCTAATGCGGGTGAAACAACGACAAACAAAAGAAACAAGCTGTCCCCAAAATATTTGGAACACTCGCTTTTATGGGAAACCTTCCAAAAGCGACTTTTATTGTTTAAAAGTGTTAAAAATATAATAAATAAATATAAATGTTTATTTGATTTTACTATACTAGGCAAATAAAATAAATAATTTGGCAACATGTCACGTAAATTTTTATATTTCAACATTCATTAAAAAAAGTATCGATATGTGTAAGTATCGATACTTTCGCAGTAGCCTACTCATATGAGTAAGTATTTGAGTATTACTCATTTAAGTAGGTATCGATACTTTTATGGGGATAGAGCAATGTGACCTTGAGCCGCCACTGTTAATTGAACGGGCTATATCAAAACTGAGGTTGTGAGAGGGGGCCTCAAACCAATATAAGCCTCCTTGGGCTGATAGTTTCTATGATTTTATCTCGTCTGTATGCAGTGAATGTAGATTGCGAGAAACGTCGAGGTCGTTAGAAAACGGGATGCTTTTTGAAGGAACCTTTCCTGCATTTGCCTAGAGTGATACCAAGAAATCATGGAAAACCTAAATATGGAAAGCCGGACTGGTATTCGAACCCGTGTCCTCACTATCCCAAGCCAGAGCACGGTATTTCAGACGGGTTTGCTGGTAAAGTATTAAAAATAAAAGAGACTAATATGTCACAGTTAGAGCTTCTTCACGAAATTTCATTGTGACGTTCTTAACCTTACATATGTCAGTGGTAAAGAGCTGACATTCCAGGTACGACCGTACGCTAGGTGGAGAAAATGTCGGTAAACGTGGTTTTCACAGCAGACGTTGGGAGCGGTTTTGCTCGCCTCTACGTCACGCTCCAGCGACCCGAAAATAAAACAAAACCCCTCGCGTCACGGATTATCTGATATCAGACGCCGGCGCAAGCAAGCGACAGTTTTGCCAACACTGCGACAGCTAAACCGGACGGCGAGGAGCAAACATTAAAAAAACAAAAAGGCTGCGCAAGTTGGGGCGGCTACGGGGGACAAAAGAACAAAAGACCAAAATCCCCGCACGGACAGATTTCACGAGCTCAGCCCCTGCGGACGCGTCCCTGTGACGTCACGTACCCTGTGCTCCACGCAAAGCTGGTAAAGATAAAAACAGGGCTGGAAAATACCAAAATCTGCAAGATACATTCAGACTAAAACTATCATTTATTGGGAAAAAAAAGGCTACGAAGAGAGAGAAAAAATCTAAGAATAATTTTGGGACCAATTAAAAACTTCGAACTGGTTTAAGGAGAAAGGGTGAGTTATTACACAAATTGCATATTAAATTTAATTCACTAAAAAATATATTAAATATTTTGTAAATTTTGATTCAAAAACTTCAGTAACGAGTTCAACATCTATTTTTTTAATTTTCTGTCTAATAGTACCGATAAATCAAACACTAAAGTTCAGCACAAAAAATTATTGAAGGTCTTTAAAAATTATTGAAGGTCTTTAAAAATTATTGAAGGTCTTTAAAAATTTTGATGATTTTTTAAAAGTGTTTTCACCTATTATTTATAACACGATTTATCAAATTCTGTTATATGATTTTTTTCTTTTTAATATAGTTCGCAAAGGCCATACATAAACTCCAAGTGATCACGATAGGTTTCCTGAAGTCACTGCGTGCTAATTTACAATATACGAGTACTTGTGTGTGGGCCTCTAACAATAGAGCAAACATACAAATTTTTAATTAAGTTTAAAATTTGAGGGGTTATATGGCTATAGGTTATTGATAAAAATGAATTATTCCGTAGTAAACGGTAGAGATTAGCTGAAAACAACTACCTTCTAGAAATTTAACAAAATTAAAGAATTAATGAGAGTGGAATCGCAAAGAAAATATTCAACTGCATAGCGAAACTTAAACCGGCAACATGACTGTTGGTAGAGATCTGGAATGATGAATTGAAAGGTGAGATTACAGAAGAATTGTTCAACAGCAGAAACGGCTTGTTAGGCAACGAAAATTACCAGAAGACCAATCGAAACTAGGACCCAAAAGAGTACAAACGAAAATACTAAGGCAATAATTGAGGGAAAAAGTGAAGCAGTTTTGGAAAAAAGGAAAGATAAGGACGAAGTAGAAGAAAGTTCAAATATTATTATTGTTCAATATATTCTTTCACCCAGCCGATTGTTCCACTGTACACGTAATCACTGAAAAATGAAAAAAATAATACATTTGCGTTTCCCTGCGTGAGAATGAGTTTCAGTTTTTTCTTTTCTTAGTCTTTACTTCTCCATCCACAATCAGATGCCTTGAGTAACTGCACCAACAGACCGCTACAATTACAAGGTTAGGCCCTCCAAATCATGCAAACATTCCTACTGTCGCTTTGCGGGAGATCCAAGCCAACCTGGTAATATTATCAGTACAAGAGCCTCTCAGTACAACACACACACAACGGTGTCCATGCGTCAATGCACTTGTATTCGCACATTTCGCTGTCTGCTCGTTTGAAACGTGAATGTATCATTTTTTATTTCTTGGTTCGCTGAGTGAAGTAGACGACTTCTCCGTGGCTTCCCCTCTGTTCTTATTCAAATGCGGCCTCCCTCGCCAATCCCTCTGTTCGCAGACACAAAGAAAGGGAAGACGAACGAACGCCCGAGGGGTGACTTTGGCCAAGACGGATCACGCCTGCCTCCGGTTTTGCGATTCAAATCGTGTGGGCAGGAACCTTCCGCGAAAAATTGTCACTCCAACAGATAATATTTGAATACGAATTCACGAAAATTCTAAATGACGATGAGTTGCTACGTTTATACGAGCTGGGACCATGAACAACGCTTACTACCTTTTGAAAGAACCATCCAGCTATTCGCATGGAGTGATTTCGGGAAACAATGGAAAAATTAAATCTGGATGATTAGAACGAGAATCGAACACGCGTCCTCCCGAATTCTAGGGCTGAGAGTTACATCTCTTTCACCAAGCTCAGTGAAACGTTTTAATTGGAAATCAAACCATCTTCTGTTTGACCGCTATTGTCAGCTAGGATTAATGTCCTTGACTCGACCGTCACCTTGCAGAGTTATCTCTGAATTTTTCTAGAAATAATTTGTGATTAGGAATTCTTGTGAAACTACAAGGCCACTGATCACAGTGTAGTTTGGAGATAAGGAAATTGCATTAGCGACAAAACGTAATATGTTTTCTTATATCTAGTTGCAAACCTTTATGACTTTTAAATAGTCTCTTCTATCTTGGTGACGCTTCACACCATCATTACTTGGGACATTTTAAAGCCTTTGTATAAGTTTGTTTATAATATATTCTCTCCATCATCTTTTCCTCTTCCATCATATCTCTTCTTACTTCTTTACTTTACACACTGTTTTGTACTCCGTTCATGCATCTGTGATCTCTCATTGTAATTTCATATCTTCTACACATTTTTTTTCTTTCGCATACTTTCTTCATTTACACTGCAGTATCGATCTTTGTGGCCTATACTGTGTGGGTTTAATATTTACTGCTATTTTCACATGCTCATTCCACGATTAATGCAATTTCCTGGAATTCTTCTCCTGTGACATTTCATCACTATGGCCTGGTTTTTATGAATACGCTTTTCTTCCACCACCCATCCTTTGGAAACTTAGTTCAATATTGCCACGTAAGATGTCCTGTAGTTTCTCTTCTTCAAATGCGTTAGTTATTTATTAATATTAAATCCTAAAACGTTTAATTGCAAATTCTCAATATTATGAAATGACCTTCACATTATTTTTTTAGTTTTTTTTAGCCACGCTGTTTACAGTTTGGTGTCAATTTTTCGAAATAATCCAGGTGAATGCTGGGACCATTGCCAATTTCCACTTAGGGACTGCACTATATTTTGAGAAAAACTGATATTGATAGCTAAAGTTATTTTAACGCCTTTTCATCCCATGTCAAGGTCAAAAGAAGTTTTTCTTAAAATGGAAACCTATACTTTTTTATTATTTTTTTAAACTTACTGCTAGAGTTGCATTCAATTAAATCAATCAGAAAATTGGCCATTAGATGGATAGTATGCTAGGTCTCATTACCTTACATCCCAAGACATTTACTTGTTGGATTTATATCAATGTTTCAACGACACGAGAATATATGATAGAATATGACATGCTTTTGCCTTTATCAAAAAAGAAGTACACAGCAATGTTTCCTTCAAAGAACTGCAAAGTGCCTTCGCGTGTTTATTACGGTGATCTGATATAAAATTCAACGTTATTATAATAAAATATAATACAAATGTACATGAAGGCTCCAAGGTATGACTTCCTCTGGACACAGTTTTTAAATATCTCCTAAAGTAAGAGCTAAATTGGGAAAAGGTTGAAATGATACTGATTTAATGTTGCACAACGAATAAGAACAAACAATAAAAATTATAGGTTTCCATTAAAAAATGTGTGTTGACCTAGAAGTGACCTTGAAAACGTACCTCAAAGATTTTTTTTTTCTCAAATAGTTAGATGTCGAGATATTTCAAAGTACCAGTTGCATGTGTTTCTTTGAAAGATAAAAGTGTATCTTTTCACAGATATTGATGATCCCTGCAATCAAATAAAGGATTTACGGAAAAAACAGACCGAATTTGGAATGATCTGCACATATGATCGGGCGTGAATGACAATGCGGTGGTTTAAAGCACTGATCGAAACAGACGCGTAGTACGTTCAATCGAAGGAATGTATATTCGGGTCAAAGCGCGACGCATCACAAAGAGAAACGCCGGGAGAATACTCTTGGTAAAGAAATTTCCGCTCTCCTGCCTGCGGCCCGAGGGGTGAATTTCGCTTGCGGACCGCAGACAGCGCAGCGCGACGGCGTGGCATGAATAAATAGAGGGGGAGGGGGGAGCATCGCCTCGCCGGAGAGGAATTTTATTTTTAAAATGAAACGGCAGCGGTGGCAGTGAGGGTGGGGAGAGAGGGGGGGCGTTCTGGCCACGTCACGGGGGTTGAAACTGTAACAGTGGGACAGGGTGCCCCGACAGTCGTGACTCGGGATACAGCCGGGGCAACGAATAACTGTACACGACAAAGAGCTACGGTGGCGTTGTCTGAAAAGTTCTCGACCTAGACGATAGGCAGCGACGCAAATCAATCTAATACAGTTTAAGAATACAGTAAAAACATAGTTCCTCTCCAAAGATGAATATAAACTTCAATTGTATTTTGCTTATGATTTTTCGCCTCGTCGACGTCGATGTCATTAGACGCAGCAAACGAATTGGGGCAAGGAATTCGGCCATGATCATTTGAAGTAATCATTGTGGCTTTCACCTGGAGAGATTTGGAGAAACCATAGAAAAATCAAATCTGGATGGCCGGACATAGAGTCAAACCTTTGTCCTCCCGAATACCAGATCCGAGCTTTGCTGCTCGCCAAAGGGCTCGGCCCTTTGACCTTGAAAGAAAAGAAACTACAGAATTTTTCAGTGCGGTATTCGGACCGAATTCTGGGGTATTAGCGACCTTAATGCACCTGTACTTTGGGAGGGAAAATCAATGAGAGCTTAAAAGCTCGCAGATACAGACATTGTCATTCATGTTTTAGGTGATTTACCGGAATATTCAAAGGTTTTCGCTTTATGAATACCCGTCTCACTGATAGTGTGTGCACGGACATCTCATTGTTAAAGTTTTAAAAAAAATGCGATTTGAGTCGAAATCCATGTTTGTCAGTTTAGCCTTTAAGAATTAACTTCAGCACTGTAACCTTCTTCAGCATCTCGGCTCTAGGAAGGACATGCTATGGAAAGTACATTTCAGTAGCCTTAACTGCTTTTGATATTAACGGACACAAAGATGAAGAAAATATATAAAGATTAAAATACACGGGAATACGTAATGTTTCCACTGGTTTTTTTTTTTTTTTTTTTTTTTTTTTTTTTTTTTGCTTATGGCTTTACGACTTGTCGACATCGACGTCACTAGATGCGGGAAAGAATGGGGGGCAAGGAACGGCCATGGCCTTTTGAAGGAAGCATCCTGGCATTAGTCTGAAGTGATTTGGGGAAACAATGGAAAACCCAAATCTGGATGCTTGGACGGTGATTCGAACCCTTGTCCTCCTGAATACGTAATCTCATTTTTCAATGAGTGATCACCTGTTCGAACACATTCTATACCGAAGCTTTGTGCTACTAGCCCCTACCATATGGGTAAGCGGGATTAGAGCAAAGGTGTACGACACTATAGAACATTCAGCGGTTAGTAATTTCGCTTTAAACTGCAGAACTCTTATATACGGTAGGATTCGCTGAATACATTGTGATGGATCAGTCTGTAGTTTACTATTGTGCTCAGTCAAATACGAGGGGGCTGGTGACGGTTTGGCTGTCCAGTCTCTTGAGAGATGCTACCTGACCAGCTCATTGGTGGAGCTGATTGAGACAACGGAAGCCGAGTCAGTAGCGGTGGGATAATGTCAGGCAACACGTTTAATAAGTTAAAAAACATGTTAGTGGTCTGGAACCTGTAATCAACTCAGTGACTTGAGATGTAAATACTTCTGTGGCAACGACAGAAGTACACTTATCAGTCAGAACATTATGACTGCCAACCCGTCCAGGTGATAGCAGTGTCACCTGACGAGGAATTACGGCTAGTCAGACACACACACGGTGCCTGTAGAATAAGTGAGCGTGCTATCCGTGAATGGGGAAGGTGCCCGATCTATCCCAGTTTGACCGAGGGCAGGTTGTGATGGCCCGGAGGTTCGGCACGAGCATTTCGGAAATTGCACAACTTGCCAAGTGTTCGAAGAGTGCTGTAGTGAGTGTCTTCTACAAGTGGAGAAACCACGACCAAATTTCATTAGAGATATTGGACGTCGTAGCCTGGGCAGACTGGTAAAACAGGGAAATCGGCGAACTGTGGTGGAACTAACATCAAACTTTAATGCTGGGCAGACTACAAGTGTGTCTGAACACACAGTGCCCCGAACACCTAACGATGGGCCTCCGCAGCGGATGACCCATGCATGTGCCAATGTTAACACCACGACATCGGCAACTGCGACTGAAATGGGCCCGTGACCATTGGCAATGGACGTTGACGCAGTGGCAGAGCATTGCATGGTCTGATGAATCACGATCCCTTCATCATGCCGATGGGAGTTTTCCTTGACACCTATTCAGGGGGACGGAGACAAGCTGGCGGCGGCTCAGCTATGCTCTGAGTAACATTCGCGTGGTAATCCATGGGCCCAGGGGAGCTCGTGCATGGCACCATGACGACCAATAAGTATCGTACACTGGTTGCGGACCACGTACACCCCTTCATGACGACGATGTTTCCCAACGGAAGTGATATTTTTCAACAAGATAATGCGCCATGTCACAAGGCCAGGAGTGTGATGGAGTGGTTCGAGGAACACAGTGGCGAGTTGCGATTGATGTGCTGGCCCCCTAACTTGCCAAATCTGAACCCGATCGAACACATCTGGTATGTGATTGAACGTGGCATCAGAGCTCATAGCCTCTCTCCCCAGAATTTACGAGAATTAGGGGACTTGTGTGTTCAGATGTGATGCCAACTTCCTCCGGCACCTACCAGGCCTCATTGCTTCCATGACAAGACACGTCGCCGCTGTTATCCGAGCCAAAGGCGGACATACCGGCTATTAGGTAGGTGGTCATAATGTTCGGACTGTTCAGTGCAGTTTACGTGCACAATTAAATAATATCTACTCATACTTTCCCAGGAAATAATGCCATATTAATTAGTTTATCACCTCTAAAGAGCACGGTGAAGTAATCAAAGTATAAATATTAGTTTCTCCTATAGCTAATAGTGGTAGCACGTCACAGCTTTGGGACCCTTTTCCTGTGACAAAAGCAGCAGGACCGGAGAGTAATACTCCTGTGCCTTTTCCACGAGTTTCCACTCTGACGAGGTAATCTGTGTTCGCGTGTTTGCCGGCAGTTTGTGGGCTGTTTGTGGCGCAGGTGTCCACGCTCCCACAAGATACCTCGCTGTGTAAAAACGCGCAGACATCGTCGAATGGCACAGCCATTATTACGGGACCGTATCCTGTTTCCTCGGAACCACATACATGTTATTTACCGGAGACATAAAATTATTAGTTTTGCTCTTCACCTTCGTGACCGCGAAGGAGCTGATATGTAGATACGGTAACACCAGGTTCGTGTTTCTTCAGCGACACCAACTTTCGGTAGCCGATACGAATATTAGGAACACCTCTACCTTATCTCAAAGTAATGAATGAAACTCAGTTTAGGTAAAACTTTAATACAGGGTCCGGCAATAAAACCTCCCACATTTCACGTAGCCGGCGTGCGGGCTGTAGTGAGGATACTGATGTGGAATGTGTTTTGTTTTAAAGAGTACCTGCCATTTTCAGTGTGCGCCATGTCACGGCTTGGTGAACATCGTGCGTTTGTTGTGGACGAATTTATTCGTAACAGTTGTTCTCAGATTTTCGGAGACGATTCGAACTTGGCCTACATGATCGTGTCCCGGATAGAAAAACTATTCAACTGTGGGTGTCAAACTTTAGAAAGACAGGTTCAGCACTAGAAAAAAACCTACAGGCCGTCCTCGGACTGGAACAACGCCGGAAAATTTGGCGCGTGTGAGTGTGTCTATGCAACATTCACCAATCTTTGGGGACACTTAAAGCCTATAGTGTACAAACATCATCCCACAACACTGCAAGCACTTAAAGAGGCTATTACCCAAGAATTGGCAGCCATTCCAAGAAAAGTGACGCGAAAATGTATGGAGAACTTTCTGGATAGACTTTGTCAATGTGTCAACAATGGAAAGCACATATAATTTTTAAAACCAAATAATTAAAAATGACAAAGTATGTATTTTTCATAAATAAAAGTAATTATTCTCTATCATATTTAGTTTTTATGTGACAACACAATAAAATGAGGGAGGTTTTATTGCCGGACCCTGTATATTCAGCACTATTGTACCTGTACGTTACAAAACAATTTTCTTCAAAATCTGGATATTGTGGGACATTTCCTCAATTGCGATAGGATCAATTTTTTATGAATAATTGTCACGCCAATGTAATTGAATTTGTTGTTTTATTTCCCGAACGCGTTTCACTTCATTCTCTGAAGCATCTTCAGCGGTTCTGTCTGTTGGGTGTTTATACAAGTAATTTGTTCGATGTTACAATTTAAACATGAAAAGTATGGCTTATACAGATATAGATTTACTTACACTTTTCATCGCTCACATATACTTATTCACAAAGATGCAACCAACACCTGTTACAAACATAACTGACGCTGAAACACAGTACAATTACAAGCATATGTGACCAATGAAAAGTGTAAGTAAACCTATACCTGTATATACCATAATTTTCATGTTTAAATTGTAGCATAGAATAAATGAAATTACTTGTATAAACACCCAACAGACAGAACCGCTGAAGATCCTTCAGAGAATGAAGTGAAACGCGTTTGAGAAATAAAACAACAAATTCAATTGCATTGGCGTGACAATCATACATCAAAAAAAAATATACGAGGGCTATTCCAAAAGTAAGGTCCGGTTAAGAAAAAAAAAAAAAAAAAGTCAAAATTTTTTCAAAAAGAATTGTTTTATTTCCATTCCTTGCATATTTCTCTATTTTTCTACATAATTTCCATGCTTATTTTAACATTTGTCACATCGTTCAACAAGCTTTTGAATGCCTAAGTCGTAGAAATCGGCCGCCTGCGAAGATAACCAGTTTATAACTGCTTCTTTCACTTCATCATCTGTGTCGAAGCGCTTGCCGCCAAGAAACTCCTTTAGATAGCGGAACAAGTGGAAATCACTTGGCGCCAAATCCGGGCTGTATGGTGGGTGGTCAAGCTGTTCCCATCCAAATTTCTTGATTAGAGCTTGCGTTTCTTTCGAAGTACGGGGTCTGGCATTGTCATGCAACAACAACACTCCAGACGACAACAGACCACGTCGCTTATTCTGGATTGCACGTCGAAGTTTAGTCAGGGTAGCGCAGTAGGCTGCTTTATTGATCGTTGTCCCTCTTTCCATAAAGTCGACTAACAATACTCCATGTCTATCCCAAAACACGGTCTCCATTACCTTGCGTGTTGAGATTGTCTGTTTTGCCTTGACATTGACTGGCGATGACGTGTGACGCCATTCCATCGACTGACTTTTAGACTCGGGGGTTATGTGAGAAACCCATGTCTCATCCCCTGTGACAATATGGTCTAAAAGACTGTCACCTTCCTTATGATATCGCTCCAAAAAAACAAGAGCATAAGCCATTCTTTCCATTTGTTGCGACTCAGTAAGCAGCCTGGGAACCCAACGGGCACACAATTTGTAAAAATTCAAATGTTTAGACACAATTCTGTACAAAGTCGTTCTACTCACATTCGGGAAATCTACTCGTACGAGTATTTCGAGATCTGAAATAGTGAATCGTCGATCTTCACGAATTTTTTGGTCAACCGCATTGACCAAATCTTCTGAAATCACTGATGGTTGGCCAGACCGTGGTCCATCATGCATTTTCCCATCCTTCATTAAAAGCTCGCACCCACTTGCGCACTTTACTGTCACTCATTATGTTAGGACCGTAAACTTCAGTAATCTGCCGATGAATTTCTGCCGCTGAAACGTTTCTTGCAGACAAAAACCGAATAACTGCCCTTACTTCACAATCGGTGGGCCGATAAATTGTCTTAAACATTGTGAACTGACACTACAAACAGCACACAGCAACAGTAACAACGCTAATGGCGGCGCTTGACGCGCAAGGCATGCCGGGAGTCGGCGCGCATGCGTGTTTTGTCCTTGGCGCCCAATTCAAATAGTTACAGCGAATCGGACCTTAGTTTTGGAATAACCCTCGTATGTTAGATGCTTTGACTAATCTGATGGCTCAGTGAATAAGGCGGCTGATTGGAGATCAAAAGGCTCCAGGTTCGAATCCCGGTCTCGGCTTGGATATTCAAAAGGCCTTAACGGACCTTCACCTCGATAGCTGACTTAAACATTAAATTCCCTGTTTTGGTGACATCATAAATTAAAGGAATTTTTTGAAAGTCAATCCGTAAATGACAAAACAATGAACAATCAGTGTCACGTGTAAGCGATAGTTCAGAGCTAAGCTGCTAGGCTTCTCTGGCGTCAATAAGGAGTGATCGCATTACCGCTAGATAGAAGCACCACTAGTACAGAGGTAGTGATAAACTTTGTTTTCTAGAGCCAGGGGCTTTTGGGATATTTTTACTTCTGTTAGGGGAAACATTTCGCCATTTGCTTCGTAAGATGTTATAAGTGTTTCGCTACTTTGGCCTACCTCAGTTCAAAAATAAACAATTGTTATAAATTAGTCGGTTTTTCTTAAATCATACTACAAATCATTAATCTCGCTATTTATCCTATATCACTCGCGAAATTTTTGCAGGGCCATCCAATTTATAAATAATAAGTTTTCGTTGCGATATGTCTCTCATTCTTTTTTTTTTACTGTTATCACTTATCAGTCTATCGACTGGTTTGATGCAATCCTCCATCCTTTCCTGTCTTGCACTATACCTCTTCACCTCAATATTCCCCTTACAACCCACGTTCTCAATTATCTGTTTCATTCTAATCTTTGTCTTCCTCTACAGTACTTACCTTCGACTGTTCCCTCCACTAACAATTTAACCAATCCCGCAAGTCTTAAAATGTGACCTACCATCATCTCTTCATTGTGTAAGAATCTTTTACTAACTTCTTTCCTCGCCAATCATTTACAAAATTCGTTCATTTCGTACTTTATCTGTCCACTCAATTTTCAGCATCCATGTCTCTCATAGGATAGTGGTATAGGAATATTTTCACTTTGTACACACAGATACAAGAAATTAAAACTTCTGTAATTGTATGTAGGTTCTTCCAACATATCTTACAGGCACTTATCTATATCTATAAAAAGAAAACCGGATATATTGGTCTTATAAAAACTCGGAAACTAAGGAGCAGATTTCGATGGGTTTTTCACCGTTTCAAAGCTTATGTTTCAACGTTAATTAACGCAAGAGCATTAAATGAAATTCTGAACGTATGATGACAAATCCCAAAGATGGAAGGATTAGATACTTCGCACCAAACACACAACTAAATGTCTCTGACCATAGCATAAAGATAACTTTACAATAATAACTATTTTGCACACTAAACAAAACTTGAAGTATTCTTTCCTTTAATTCACCATATTCAATTTTTAAACGCCATAGATAGCCGTAACTTGAAGTATCCTTTCCTTTAGTTCGGAATATTCCATTTTTAAACGCCATAGATAGCCGTAAAGACAACAGAGATTTTCTTTAAGCACGATCTCTGGACAATGTCTTTGGCCATCAGCATTAGTCTTCCGTTTACGATACTATTATTCCGGATTCACTTTTGATATTTGTATAAAAGGCTGAATCTGCGGAGTTAAAGTATCTGGCGTTTCGAACAAAAAGATTATCCATTCACTTCTCAATTAAATAAAGAGTTTCTAACATAATCTAGCGTTGTCCAGTAATGTAGTAATGCAATTTCTTAACCAAATTAACGAAGCTTGATATAAATGAATCTTTTCGGACGAATGAAAATAGTGTACGTGCAGGTAAACTTTAAACCACCCGTTTCTTTGTAGGGAGCGGGTGAATATAGTTTTGCTTTAATTCAGAAAAAAGTTGGAGCAAATTTTATGAAACTTTGTACTAATGTTTTTCATTGCGGTAGTAAAAATAGGGCACGGGTAAATCTACGCCAACTATACCGCGCAACACCGCTAATTAAATAGTAAAGGAACTCTCTGTAATTTGAATGACGCTGGATTAATGATAAATGATGGGACAGAATGCTTGTTAGATCTGTAACAAACATCAAACGTTTCCTGCCGACGCTCCAGACAATACGCGATGTCAGACTCAATAAATCATAGTCGGGAGACAAAGGGAGCAGGTGCGGCCACTTCAAAGGCGAACGCTGATTGAGACTTCAGAATGCAGCCACGCCCTTTGTCTTCCAGGTAGCTTCTTAGCTCCCGAGTCACCGTGAACTAAACTCCTTACTACAGCGCTAGACAGGTACCCAAGATATCTTATAACATTCACAATACTATCATTGATTCATTGCGATAAAACATAGGTCGCGGTGATAACCTCCATACACACACCAGCGATATTGTATTTCTGTCCCCGACTACCTTCACCTACAAATGAAGCTTTTACGACTCTCATTACACCATAGGGTCTGTTTCTATGATCAGCTGTGTTACTACATCCCTTCCAATAAATTCTCCTACTATGGGTTGCAACTAAGCAGATGCTTTTGTACTTGCTTCATACAACTCTCTCGTGGCGTCCAACATGGTATTTTTCCAGTTACTGGTTTTATCAAAGTATGTCTTAGTGGAGTCATTCTCTTCATGTGACCACACCATTTCATTCTTGATTCTCCTAAGATGTCTGGAAGGCATTTTTGCAGTCTTAGTTCAAGTCAGACAAATCGCTTTTGATTTTATCTCGTCTCGTGTTATGGATACTTGATCCGAAATTAAGTTCCAGTTTACGATTATGGATATATCTTCCCTTCCTTGTACTACTCTTAATTCTCTCCCCCCCCCCTCCAGTTCCCATCCGGGCCCCTAACACCACATACACCTTATATACTCCCTAAAACCCTGTCCCTCACTTCCGCAATCTTCTTCCCTCCACCACATGTGTTATTGAAGGTGTTCTACAGTAGTTTCTTTTAAAGTATTCTACCTCACATATCAGATACCTGAAATGTGGGCATAGACAGTTATCTCTGACTATGTTTCGTGAAGAAACTGCGCTTCAAGTTTTTGAGTAATCTATAACAAATTTATTTTCTGAGAAATTAATTAATATTTGTCAAGTCATACACATTATTTCTAAAGGATTTTTGTGTGTGTGTGTCCAGACATTTATCTCCCCTTCATACGATATAAATTAAAGTCTCCGGATCGGTACCATCATTATTATAAGAAACGAATATTTCGGTTCGACCCTTAAACGAAAAAAAGTAATAACTATCAAGGTCACGTGAATTATATAGTTCGCGGCCAAGCCGCTAGATTTCGCTGGCGTCGATAACGATTGTGTTACCACTAGATAGGAGCGCCACATATAACTTACATATGGCTGACTGTGTGTTTTTTGTTCAACTTATCGTTAACCGTATTCCGTTGAAGTATGTGACACTTCGGCTTCTGGAAGAGGATAGATTCAGGTGCTTACTTCAAAATAGAGGACTGCAGGATAAGAAACATCAGGTGAAATCAGAAAGATAAAGTTACAAATTACCCGATTCTTTTTTTTATTGCATTTTATTCGCGAAATTTTCACAGTGGTCGTTGTTTTGCTATACATTGATATATAATCCTTTTATTTGAGAAATTTTCTTACGAGTGATGTTGTAATCAAGAAATTTGGTTCTAGACTTTTATTCGCCAGACGTGATTCCGCGAATCAGGCAATGCTACCAACCTCAGAATTTTAAATTTAAACGAACTTCATTTTTCGTTTATACTTCTGCACATTGGAAGAGTAAAAACATAATATTAGTGCCCTGGCTCTTTGTGTTAAATCATGTCCACCGTAATACAATCAAGCAGGCCAACATCGCCAAAAAAAAATCACTGATCAGGTCGGCGACTAGGTGTTAAAAAAACCGCGGCACCTCTCCCCGTGGACGTGTCCGCAACCTCATTTCGCGGAACGGCCGCTGTTTGCATGGTTTTAAACGCTTTTCGGCGGCAGTTAACTTGCTGATGAGTTTGTGTAGTACACGGCGTGCCCGCCAGGGTGTGCGCAAGTCGCGCGAGCCGGCGCGTGATAGATTTATGGCGATCGGCGTAAACACATTCACACACACACACATCAGCTCGATACATACACACGCCGACTATGGACTAGCTTAGTCAGGGAAACCAAATTGTAACCCCTCCCTCCATCTCTCTCTTGTTCACGCGTGTACACATGTATATATATGCGTCCCCGATCACGTTAGGTCCCTAATGCAGTAACACCCTCTTCTGAACAGCACGGTATATCGGCCTGATGCCGAAAATATAGTCGACCACGCCCATCTCATCAACGGAGGTCTTACAACGCTCCCCGCTATGTATATACAGGCGACAAGTGATGGCTTCCATTTCGCTCTTATCTGGTATCAGATAGGCCAACATCCACTTGAAGTGATGTAGCGATGCTGATACGTGTTTTTAATCGCGTTATGTTATTACGTTGTCGAAATGGCGCTGAATATGAAAAACAGGAACGAGGTTGAAAATATCTAACCCAAAAGTAATACACTAAAGTGTCGTCTGAGTGAATCGATCAAATATCTAATCACAAAAAACATAAGTTAATAAAAATCATCGCAGATTAATATAATTAAACAGATGAATTCTTGTACCGAATCAATTTATAGACTTAACAAGTAATGGAACAAAGTTTTGATACTAAAAAACTAGGGGGGGGGGGGGGGGCAGGTAAGCGGGTCAAAAGTACCCGGGCCCCGCGGGCTGATGGGGGGCCCGATCACCGACTATAGGGGGACCCTCAGACCATGAAGCGAAGATTACGCCCATTGTCGCCTGGCCATTTTGTAGACCTAAAAAAAAAAGGTCGCCCGTTTTACCCCAGGCCCGAAATTCCTAGCGCCGGCCCTGATATGGTGTAACGTAAACCCTTAGCGTTTTCGTATTACCTTCCCATTCAAGTTAGACGACATTGGCTGAGCTATTTGCAAGCTCCTCAACATATTACTGCAAGGGCGAGTCCGTCGTAGATTTTGATAAACCATTTGGTCCTGGTATCTTTGACGATAGCTCACGTTACACGAAATTTAATAGTGAAACACGAAACGTCAAGTGCTGATGGGATCAGATTGAAAAATTGATACAACAAAAGTCCACTTTCAATATTATTCACTAGGTATATTTCGTAGTCAGGTTGTTCTCAAGCTTTTACAATATTAAACACTATTTAGTTTGTGGGCATGTCGCTCCAAGTAAAGAGCATACCGACAAAGGAGTCAATTAGTATTATTTTTCAAGTGATTAACTGGATGGTGATTGTCCGACATACTAAGTTTGAGAATTTTTCACAATATTGTCACCAAATAACATTATCTGAATATTTTACAAGATGATGTCCGTAAAATGTTGTGAATCGTCTAGTATTAATGCAATGAAAGGTTGTCATATGAATACCCATACTGACTTTACGTAAACATTTGTTTATTGCGTTTTGGATTTGTATTAACCTTTGAGGTGTAGTGCCATGGAACAGATATTAATGCAGAGATGGCAAATGACGCTGTTTGGGTATTTCATCAGGTCATGTCCGTAAATTGTGGCCGAATCTTCTAGCATTAACATGCTGTAAAGCGAATGGCTTGGTGATTCAGTGGTTAAGACATCTGACTGTGAAATCGAATAGTCCCCGGTTCCAATCCCTGTATTGGCGGAGATTTTTATAAGCCCATAACCCGACCTTCACCTCTGACACAATTCACTGTGTAATATGAAGTACTCCAGAACGCTTTCGTGGTTCGAATTCCACATTAAACTGCAGGTCCCCTCGAGGGTTAACAACCCTACTTGTAACACTGATGTGTACACATCTAAAACAATTTCAAGTCAAACACAGGCTTAACGTGGTCCTAGTTGGCCCAAACGAACATACATACATACATACAAGTTTGTCAGATGAATGCCCACGCTAACTTTACGTAAATTTTTGCTTATTACCTTTGAGCTTTAACGACATGGAACAGATATTAATGTAAAGGTGGCAAATGACGTTATTTTGATATTTTATAAGACCATGTCAGAAAAATGCTGTCGAATTGTCTAGTATTAATACACTGGAAGATTGACTTACGAATACCCATACTGACGTTACGTAAACATTTGTTTATTGAGATTTGGCTTTGTTTTTACCTACGAGCTGTAACGACACAGAACATACATAAATGTAGAAGTGGCAAATGACGTTATTTTAATATTTTATCTTACCATGTTCATAAAATGCGGGACGAATCATTGAGCTTAATACACTGAATTCTTGATATACGAGCTTTCATACTGACTTAACGTAAACTTTTATTTGTTTCCCTTCGTCTTTGTTTGTACCTTTGAGCTGTAGCGACCCAGGGACGGGCATGGCAGCCTTATCTGAGGGATGTGCGGTGCGTGTGTGCGTGCGATACGCACTGCGATGTGTGACAGTTACGCTCTTACCAACCTGCCCGCTTAGCATACTGAACAGGGGGCCGCGCGCCGACGTTTTAATCAGCACGGTTGGCAGCCGTGTAAGCGGCCTGTTCACGCTAATCAGGACTGAAGTACTAATGAGCCCGACATGGCACAGCTGGGGGTTGGCACGAATGGGGACGAAGAAAAGAGGAAGAGAAATACGTGCGGGTTGTAGCCAGTAACATACGAACTTCTTTGTCAGAATTCTAACTACTGTGCTCATAAAAGAGCGGCTGTTACCTTGATATTCTAGCTGGGCAGAAATTTCATATTTATGCTCCATGATTGTTAATGACTATCGGGAAGTCCAACGGACGGTTAGCTATGATAAGGATGCACATGTTTCTATACACTGATCATTTAATATAATGACGATGGAGCTCACGGTACCGTAACAATTTCATTATATACTCATTTTTGCTCTTTCTTATACCTGCCTACTTTTTCCATTTACCAATTTTATTTTTTAATTTTTTCAGCGTTTTTTGGTAAATTACTTATCGCTTCCTTTCCCTGGCTCCCATAACTACAAAAAAAAAAAAAAAAATTCTCATTCTCTTATGCCTGAAAATCCAGTGGAAATTTTTAATTGTGCATCATGCTTTTTTTTTCAAGCATAATTTTTCCAACAATATTATTATAATTATTATTTGCTTCTGGCTGTAAGCCTCGTCGACGTCGCTGTCATTAGGGAAGGGGAAAGGAGAGGGGGCAAGGAACGGAAAAGGATTCGGCCATGGCTTTCTGAAGGAAGCAACCAAGCAATCACCTGGAGTTATTATGGGTAAATCATAGAAAACCCTAGTCTGGATGCCCAGACGAGGATTCGAACCCACGTCCTCCCGAATGCGAGGCCACAGCGTTATCCGCTCACCCACCTCGCTGGGTTTCTTCCACCAATATCTATCCAAGCCTCATCCCCGGTATATGATTTGTAAACTTCCTAATTTAAAACCAATTCTTAGCTCAGATATAAAATAAACCAATGCTTAATTAAAATTATTCTAACACATCGGCAATATTTTTTGCTAGTTTAAATTTGTCGAGGTAACAGGGAGGAAGATTTCCAGATCTTATGCATGTTAAAATAAAAGAAAAAAGAGTGGAAAATAGTTTTCCGCAGAAACTGGAATGTAACTCCGTCTCTCAGAAAAGTAAGCAGTGACTGATATACTGTATAACGATTTTCGCAACATTGCAATAACTGTTTTTCTTTCTTATGACTTTTCGCCTCGTCAACGTAGATGTCATTAGAGGAGGGAAACGGAAATGAATTCGGATATTTTCTTTTGAAGGATGTTCACCTGGAGTGATGTCAGGAAATCATGGAAAAATAAAATCTGGGTGAACGGAATGGATTCAAACCTGCGTCCTCCCCAAAACCAGATCCTAGCGATACCGCTCACCAACCACGCTCGATTTGCAGTAAGGACCCCATTAGGTAGGCAGACCTGCAAAACGTATGCTGCTTCTCTCTTGACAGTAATCCAAACGCATCTCCAGTGACTGCTTTCTCCTACGTAAATCAATCAACCGGGTTGTAAACAATACAATTGTCTGAATTATATACAACACTTTAGGTCTTTTTGTACTTTTTACTTATCTAAAACTGGAAAAACTTCTGATGCCCATCAATTAATGCCATAAAAAACCGTTTGCTGGCTACTTATGGAACTAAAAGATTCATATAAATTTTACGATCTTGGACATAGACAGTCCATCCTATTCTGTAGAGGACCTAAGCTAGAATTATCTGAAATAAATTAAGGCACCATATTGAAACAGGATACATAACAGCTTCCACCACATCAAAATCTAACAGAAGACAGCTATAGAGGATAACGGATGTCAGAGTAGAAAATAATTTCATTTACACAATATGGTGCCAGATCATACCATTACCTTAAATAAAACAATATTTGATTTACCATTTTTAATTTCAACATCTAATAATACCTTAGACAAACTAAAAGATAAGCAGAAAACATTAAATAAATTCCGTAATTCAGAGGGTAGTGGATTATATTCGTATTTCCTGTTTCTTTCCGGTATAAAAACAAACAAGTGAACCAGGTAGAAGAATTAAAAATAAGACATTTACATTAAAATACCCATAGGAAGATACGATGAATTCACTCATCAGATTGAAAAGTTATATTGGAAGAGTTAGAACTTAGATGCTACTGATTTACCATACGACTTGTTAGGAAAACTAGTTTAATGCTAGATCGCGATACTACTATCCACCAGCGATACAAAATTAATACCTAAAAGTCGCATGAATTGTTCGTTAATTCCTTTGTCGTAAAGTGTTCTTGACATTTCAGTTACTCTCCGTTACAAGAAATCATAAGAAATTTACGATAGCAAAATATTTTCCAGCGAGAATACCGCATTTCTATGGCTTAAACGATTTTTTTTTTCTGCTCCAGACCACATCTCACCCTAACCACAACAACTGGGAAGAAAACAAAAGTTAAGTTGATATGATTTCTGTACCAACAATATTGTTCGTGGAAAGCGTTTACAGCTTTGATGTAGTACTGTATTCAGATCTGGAATTAAACCGAAAAAACTATTACACGGGACAACGTCTGTCACATGGGAACAGTTGAAATATTTCAAATAAGCATTCCAGTGAATTGCAACACGGCTGAAAGACAAACGACAACCCAGGGCTGTTTCAAGCAGCCACTAGCTATTCGCCTCTACGCAAAACACAGAGCTTGCTGCTGGGGGTAAATAAATTGAGCCAATCAGCTGATGGGAAGGAACCGGAATAGGACTGGACCAGGTAGTACAGGGGCAGGTACTGAGACTTGGGGCAGCGTCGGTTGACTTTAGTATATCCACAACAGCGAGCTACGACACGCACTATTATTATGGCTGATTATACCAATATTGAAAACAGATAAGTCCCATGATGTCTAAACAAACAAAACATTTACAACCATGTGTGCTGTATGACATTGCTGATCCTCTTCTGGTGCACATACGGATGAAAACAATGTATTCAATTTTTTTTTTTTTTTTTTTTTTAAGTTCCCTACTACACTAAATCCATGTGTTATGACTGTCATTTCAGAGGACTTGTGTTCAAATGCCAGTAATATTATAGCGGTTTCCTATAATTTTCTGAAATCAAGAACTGTTTTCTCTAAAAGCATATATCGCTACATCGAAGACTTAGCAACCTGTTAACCTTCCCATACCAGCAGAGCCTAATTTTCAGTAACAAAAATAGTATTGTTTATTTTGTTAAATGGCCTCAAAAAGTGTTGAATTTTGCTCAAAGTTTGTTAAGTTCTTAAACAATCTGACCGTGCAACGCAAGCTGTGACAAAAACCGTTGGCCTCAGTTGAGGTTACCCCAGGAGTATATGGCTGTATAAGGAAGGAAGGTCATAAGCAGCAAATTTTTACGTAGGTTTGCGTAGTGTGAGATGCTATTGCTTTCAATATTTTTTAGCAATGACCAAAGATTGCGAAAACTACTCATTACAAAGTCAAAATCAGTCACACACAACAGATCAAAACCGGTTAAATCCAGTAATTCTAAAACTGTCGGTAACCTAAGTTACAACGGCACATTTAAAGTTGCTAATGTATTAATTGTCAAGGTCAAGTGGGGCTGTAACGAAGAACGTCTTTCAATTATTGACGGTAAAACTTACGTGATGATTCACACGATTACTTACATTGCTCGAACTCTGTGGGTCAATGCGCCGAAGTCAGTTCAGGCATATGATTTCTACTGCGGTAGCATTAGAAGAGACTTCAGGATGCGAAAATATTCCAACTGCTAACAACGAACTATCTAAGTTCATTATTTTCCGTGCACGATTCATGTTCGTGCGTCTTCTCTGAGTGGCTAATCTAACAATTTTCAGCGAAGCTAGTACTTTAAGACTCGTTGACATCGAGTCATTAGAACCGGGAGAAGAGTGTAAGGAACGGCAAATCAGTCATGCCTTAATGAAAGGTTCATTCAGGTATTCGCCTATAGTTCATGAAATCATCGAAAATCGTATTCTGCATTTCCAAGCTGGGGATTGAACCTGCTTCCAACCAAACGTCAATCTCAAAAGTTACTTCTAAGCTACTAGCCTTGGTAACGCTATTAGCTACTATATGACATTATTCCTGTTCTAACTAATGCTGTTAAACCTGGACACAACATGAGTTTACGAAACGGAAAGCTTAAAACGGCTAGCGTGCTGTGGAAAGGTCAATGCTACAAGAAGAGAGCAACTGACATTAAATTAGTAGCAATGATCACAGATGTCTTGAGCAGAGGGCTGGCCATGTTACTAGGAGAAAAGTAGAAAGATGGACAAAAACGATGTTGAAGAGATCATCAGAGACAACCTGACCGATGGGTGAACGACATACGCAGGGTTATTGGAATCAACTGGCAGACTAGCTACCAAAACCGTTCGACCTGGAGAAGATTTCTCAAGCTCTACCTGAATTCATTACTCTAAGAGGCCACATCATTTAATGATTGAGCTGGCGGATGATGATGGTGAAACTTACTTCCTTCTACTATGGTAAATTTGCTGCTAAAAAGAGTTAAAAATCTTACAGAATACTACAGCAATCACTGTCATATCGAATTAATGATTAACAGCTTAGTCCCGAATGAACTTCAATGACTTTTATTAGCACTTTTGGCCTGTTTTCTGTTGTTCATGTGTTTATATCACATCAAGGCTTACACTTCATTTCCAACTTTGGCAAGATTTCATTACTGATTCTTCCGATCGTGGTAGGTGGGCGATAATCCTCTGGCCTCGCATCCTGGAGAAAGTGGATTTGAATAACCGTCCAACTGTCGAGATTTCGGTTTTCCATGGTTTCCCGAAATCACTCCAGGTTAATGCCGTGATGGTTCCCACAATAGGCCAAAGCCGAATTCCTTCCAGTCACTTGCCCCCAATCCTTTCCCTCATTTGATTACCTCGACGGGGATTAAACCTATAAACAAAAAAAAGGAAGTTACTTATTCGTTTTTATATACTGCCCTTCGAAGTATTGATCATTAGAACGAGAAGGCAAAGGAGTGAAACGAAACGGAAGGATTTCAACTATTGCCTTTTTATTTCCATTCTTCTCAGGCATGATTTCGGGAAACCGTGGAATACCGAAATCTGGATAGAAGGAGAAGGATTTGAACCCGCGTTCTCCCGGATGCGAGGACTTGCCGTTACCTATCACATAGCTGGCTCGGTTGATCACGCTTAGTACGTGTTCGAACAACTTATTTTTGTATCCTCCTGTTTTGTCGTTGACACTGAACACTTCTAATTTCTTCTTTGCAATTGTGTTTAACTTTGCTACAATCCTATAATACTAGATATGAATCTCATTTCTGTGTCTTCCATTCGGCTTCTATCTATCTAGGGCTATCTCGCTCATAATTAGATGTAATATTTCGTGCCTACTATATTTTGTGATATATGATTAATTTCGATATCATCAACTGTATGACCGAGCGTGGTGGGTGAGCGGTTAACGCTCTGGCCTCGGATTCGGGAGGACGCCGGTTCGAATCCCCGTCCGGGTATCCAGATTTGGGTTTTTCATGGTTTCTCCAAATCACTCCAGGCGAATGTCGGGATGCTTCATTCAGAAGGCCATGGCTGGATTCCTTCCCGTTCATTGTCCCAATCCCATCCCGCCTCTAATGACCTCGACGTCGACGAGGCGTAAGGCCATACCGGTAAGTAAAAAAAAAATAATCAACCGTATGGAAAATATCTTCTAACAAGAATCTGTGAATGGCACTAATGCCGTAATAAACGTAACAAACATTAACCTTTTTGGATTTACGCTTTATAGACGTCGAGATCATGAGATACTAGGGGCAAGGAACAGGAAGGAAATTGGTCATTGCTTTTTGAAGGAACCATCTCGACACTCTCCCGGAGGGATTTACGGAAACCGTGGAAAACGTGAATCTGGATGACTGGACGGGGATTCAAACCAGCGTCCTCCCGAATGTGACGCCTGACTTGTGACCGGATAGCCCCAATATATGCTCTCTAGAAACCGTCACTAACTAACGGTTGTATCAAAGTCGTGATTTCAACAGTGGAGACGTGAAGACAAAAAAAGTTGCGGCGGGTTTGTGTGGGAGGGATCCCGATTACCGCAGCTGACGGGAAAACAAACTGAATGTCTCACTTAACGGCAGGCTTGCCAACACTGCGGTGTATAACGGACTCAAAGTATACAACTGGCGGTAAATATTTGGACAGCCCCAGCACAGTGTACGACCAATGAAGGGATTGGACGGTGGACTTCTTTTTTTGCTTTACCTGGGGTGCAAGTCAACGAATGAAACACTTACAGGTATAGACCATACTGGTACCTCGGTTGGAGATCTCTTTGTACAACGAAACAAGCGTGAACTAGGGTCGGTTACTTGTAAACGGAGGCCCCTCCCATTTTAAGGGAAGGGTAGACCGGAAATGGTACTGGTTGCTATTAAAAATGGCGTCGACGTTATATCCTATATGGTAGACAATTAGTGGAATTACCGAGCATGGTGGATGAGCGGTTAACGCTCTGGACTCGCTTTTGGGAGGACGCCGGTTCGAATCCCCGTTCGGGCATCCAGATTTGGATTTTTCATGGTTTCTCCAAATAACTCCAGGCGAATGCCGGGATGCTTTCTTCAAAAGGCCATGGCCGAATTCCTTCCCGTTCCTTGTCGTCAGCCGCATTACGCCTCTAATGACTTCGACGTCGACGAAGCGTAAAGCCCTAAGTAACAAAAAAAAAATACTGAAATTGCCAAAACTTCAGTGAGTTGTAGGTAGCGATACCATTACGGGTTCATTTGATGAAAACGCGATGTTTATATTCATCTGACAATCGAGACTGAAATTTCCTAGCTTTCAACACCATCACTCGATTTTTGCTAATCTTGTATAAAGTAGCTGAAGCAATAACGGTTACTAGTACCTGTTAAGTGCCTTTGCGTATGGCAGTCACGTCCTCTACCTTTCTACATACTCGTAGTATGCCGCAATATTTTGCGTAGTTATTTTCTTAACGATCCTCACCTATGCAAAATGGAGTAACATCATGTACAAAAATGAATATTTTTGCACTAATGGTTAAAAAATCTTCTAGGAGTCCAATGTTTCACATCAGTTTTATAGAACTTCTGACAATTTTGGATCGTATTCTATTAAATATAATAAAAGGAGAGAAACAGGTGTAAATGTCGTGACATTCATCATCTTCCGTAACTCCTATACCGTGTAGTGCAAGGAAATACCAACTCTTGGTCCATATGACACTAATTCAACTTCTTGCTAACGTGACGTAAACGGGAGTAAAAATTTTTAACACCAAAATATCCGAAACCGGCAGACAACCTTAAATTACTATCACGCCTGCTACAAATAAACTTAGCACCAACTTCTCATTTATATTTCCGCGATAGAAGATAACATTTATAGTTCTTTCCGATCTATAACAACCACAGTAATTAACATTTACTTTCCTCAATTAACTTAAATCCTTGTAAACATCTGAATGCTAAGATGCAAATTACTTTCAACAATCGGGTGTCAATCAGTATATAGTAAAGTCAGACTCCTTAAACTTCCAAAAAATCACCATAATATTTAAAAAACACAGGTCTGGAGGGAAATTTCGTGTAGGTATGACAACTGATGACCGTACGGTAAAGACGATGTTTGCTCCTAAATTATTACTTACGAAAATTTGAGCTGTCAGCACTTGCATATGCCTTCAGTTGATTTCAAAATCAAGGATATGTCAAGAAATGTTATCTCGAAACGAGAATTCATATTAATTTTGACCGTAAAGCATATTTAATACTCGACAATGTACCAGGCATTCTCACTACCTCTACAGTAACGATTAAAAGGAGCTTTTACGTTATTTATCACATAGATGATCAACGTAGTTACTATCAATATCATGCTGTTAGTATAAACTGACGTTTCAACCTTCATAACGGGTCATTTACTCACAATTTCTGTCTGCATTGCCATTTTTATGTGTGCCAAGCTTCCTCTGATAAAACTATCGTAATGTCAGGAGATGGTTGCAGTATTTCACGACCACTCGCTAGGACGCCTACCTGTTATCCGGCGTCGCGGCGCTGCATCTCCTCCACTGTCTGTCACTCACGCACTCACGCACGCACGCACTCGCACGACGCCCGGCGTGTTGGAACTGTCATCGCACGCCGCAGCCAACCCCGGCGTCCGCCGCTCCCCCCACCCTCCGCCCCGAACACCCTTACTTTCAGCACCCGGATCATAACTCGGACTCTCTCTCCCTCCCCACTACTTCACCGTGCCACCAAACACTGTACAGCAGCCTTGTGACAGGGCCTGGCATACATCAAAACACTTGCTCTCAAGTAGATATAGCAGATAGCAAGTAGCGTTACTTACCACCAAGTGGAGCCGCCTTACAGTGCATGGTCCTAGGTACGCTATAACCCTGCTCATACAAAACTAAGGGAATCAGGTTATAACACTGAAATGTACCTTAATTCGGAACTCCTACACGCTAAACGAATCTGAATCAATCCGAATCAATGTGCAGCCAAACCTTCATACTAGCTGCCTCAAACCAAGACAATCCTAATAAATAAATTTGTATCTAGTATCAAAATTTCTACATTTATCGTGTCTGTTGATTCTTGATTGCTTGAAGGAAGAAAATTCTGACCAGCTGAATTATATGCGACATTGAATCAAGGTGGATTGAAGCTGATTCAACTGGCGTGTAGGCGGGAACTGTGTCTGGGCGTATTTGTCAGGTGGAGCACTAACCGAATCTTGATGTATCAGTTTCACCTTGATTCAAATTGATTCAAATTCGTGTTGAATGAAGGCAGCCTTAACTGGACACGCTAAAACGATTAATCTCACCCACAAAGAGAGAAAGTAAACCGTATCGTGCTTGGGAAATAACTAAGAAACTACTATCTTATACTTAGCTTTGTTATCTCTATACATCCCCCTAAAGTTTTATTTTTTCAAAAAAAAATTAATAATTTCCGAAGTCATGTTTGTATGAAATATCAGTTCGCATACAATCACGAAGCTTAGGAAAATATTTCTATACGAAGAACTATTTCTGACATTAATATTACTCTGCGATTCACAAAAAGTGGGTGGCGGAAGATGCTTTGCACCTATTCTAATATGTAATACCTTATGCATGGGCATGAGTATACTGGATATGGCAGCAGGTGCCAATGGGCTAATTGAGGAACCATCCCGAAATTTCCCGGCAGCGATTTAGGAAAACCAAGGAAAAGTCAGATCATTTCAATAGCTTCCTATCTCGTGCCTTTAAAAAAAATAAAAAATATCGGCATATATACGAGCTCAGATAAGAACTAACGTTGACAGTGATTCGCCACATATATTTGACTGATGTCATGCTGCTTTACATGAGACGCAAATGATACCAATTGCACACGTACATCAGACCAAAAATATAAAAAATTAGCAGAAACTCTGGCCATAAAAGCTGGTCTGCATCAATTTAGGAACAGATAGTAAAAACTTATATAAAATTTGGCATTTCAGTTTACTTTTTGTGCTTTAGCTACAGCTATAGAAACACAGTGTTATTAGCCTACCAGTTTACGTGGTTTTTACCTTATTTCTTCAAAATATTAGATGAGGAACAAAAGTGCTAAGCTTCGTTTTCAACCTGAAGGTTGATTTTTCCCTCTCGAAGGAGATATAGTCAGCCGGGTATTCGATGTAGGGTGACCAATTCCTTTCCTCCTTATCTAACCAAACCCGGTAATCCCGTCGGATAAAGGGGAACTACAGTTTTAGGTGTAATACGAACAAAGCTTTTTGCACTAACTCACATTACACAACTTTGCCATAAGTTAAGGTTGGTTAAAGAGGCTGTGAAAATCGCCACCAAGACAGAGATTCGAACCAGGAACCCTTCTAACACGGTCATACGCTTTAACCAGTAAGCCAAAATACCCTTAAAACAGGTGATAACACTGATTAGAATTAACAAATACTAATAGCTACAGTAACATCAACACGATAGAGTGAAATTTTTCTCAACCTTCGAATCACTTTGATCAGTATCTGCATAATCAAAGGTTACAATACAGTTTGCTGTAAGAGGCGTTAAAAAGTAAAAATAATAATAATATATTTAATTAATGAGTACCACCCTAGGCTAGGTTATTCTTCTCACCCGAATTTCTGGAAGAAGTACCTTTTGCGCCTTATAAAGGCATTCAGATTTCGGTTTTGTTAGGTTTCTTAAAATCATACAGACAAAAATGGAGGTAGTACCTTAGAAGCGGCCGTGGGTGAATTCCCTCCCATTCGTTACCCCAAGTACTCTCGCAGACAAGCTGTAAAGCCCTAATCCATAATGGCTGCTCATATGCAGGCAATACCGAAATATTTCCAAACTCATGTTTCTAAATTTGTGAATTTTTTCGAGAAGTTAAAGTGATATTTAATTCTGGCAGGGCTTCTTAGGTCCAGCCTCAATCTACGCGTAATGTATGGGAAACCGATACTCTGTCAACAAATTATAATACAGAACCAATTTACTTTACTAGTAAATACGGAACAAAATAAGCAATAATGATTGCACAGGGAATTTGCAATATGGTGACATGAGATGTTTGCCAGGTCAGAATGTCGTCCATGAGGCGGCCCAGGTAGCTGCCTGGTAGCCACTGTAGCCCTTTGTCGACCAATGAGAGAGCGAGCTACTGGGGGCCTGGACAATATTCACCAGGGGTCTTTCTTTTGAGTGGGAACTGGTTTCACTAGAGTCGGCACCACCAATTGCGAGCAAGGGTTGAACGGCTTCCCTTCAGCGCCCTGTCTGCTGACACGGATCATTAGCAACAGCCAATAGCAAGGCTTATCTCGGCTTCAGAGACCATAGGAAACACTTCTCATAAACATAGCGCCTACGTCTGTGAACATGAATCTCAGAAACATTTCTGCTCTTAAACTTTCACATAATTCCTTCCATAAATTTTAGAAGCATTATAATTAAACATGTGATGAAATGGAATTATCATTTACCAAATATTGTGGCAGGATATGGTAGAAACAAATAAACACACATTTTTACTCGTAAAAGTAAAATAAAAAAGGAGAGATAGAAAAGATCATTTAGTAAAGATTGTAGCAATATAGAGTTCACACAAACAAACAAATACACACAAATACACGGACAGAAATAATTGTCTTACATCTTCAGAAACTCCTCATTTATCAATGATAGTGGTAGGACAGTCTTGACGCAAACAAACAAACAAAATACGCGATTAAACACAGAAAACATTGAAAACAAATGTTTGAAATACTAAAATAAAGAAGTAGGAATAGTAAGCATTACGTTTCGTAGATGGCGTCAAGTTAGTGTTGACACAAATAAACACCCACGCACACAAACACAAACAAATGCACAATATTAATTTAGATTTAAAAAAAAAAAAAAAAAAAAAAACACCAAACAAAAAAGGGTAGATAGGAAATTTCATTTACCAAAGACGAGAGTAGATTTGTTTTGGTACAAACAATCACACACAAACACAGGGAATCCACGGACAAACTCATTATCTTTAAAAGAAAGGATGGTGATGGAGGCAGTATAAAATTAATACAAACAAGCCCACATACATTGAAAATACAGGATCATACACTAAGAATTGTTGTTTTGTGTTTAAATGTATGTTTAGCGAATGAAATTGGTTTACAGTTCTTTGGGATTCCAGGAAAAATTGAATTAAACATCGAATATTTATTTTACATGCGAAAACTGGCAAAATATTGAATGATATTGACATCGTTCAGCATATTCGTCATATAACAACTTTCTGATGGGTCTGTAATGATTTACATATATACTCCGTTGTAACACCATTAATATTAGTTTTTCACCCGTCGACTTATTGCTGGTAATGTATGACCAGAAAGGATTCAAATCAGAGTCCTCTTGAATTATCTAGTGTGCGGGTTGAGCGGTAACGCTCTGGTCTAGCAATCAGCAGGACTCAGGTTCGAATCCCCGTCTGGTCATCCAGATTTGGGTTTCTCATAGTTTCCCAAAATCACTCGAGCCGAATTCCATGATGGCTCCTTCAAAAGGCCATGGCCGAATTCCTTCTCTTTCTTTGTCCACATCCTTTCCCGCCTCTGATAACCTCGACGTCTAAAAATCCTCTTGAAATAAAATCAGCAACAGGTGTGTTAGTTAAACTCGGCAGATTTGCTATTCCGTTTGTTTCTAATTTTACGTGTACATAACGTATCAAGAATAGACCCAATATTCAAACTACACCTTGACCAATAATGTCGTAAGTATTTACTTTTATATATACATAATTTACAGCTACAGTTTAGTAACTCATAACTGGACAGATATTAAAATGGAAGAAGATAGGTTAGCCTAAAGAAAGGTTGACATAACAAAATATGTGCAGATGGAACACACCATAAATGAATGAAATATTGACGACAATGATAGTAACTGATTTCCACAGATGTTATGTCATAACTTTTTGGGGAATGACTGACAGATTTTATGGCTCGTCGACAAGGAGGTTGCTATCAAGGAACGTATAGGAACTCGTCCCATTACGTTTACGATGGAACCATTCTAGCATTCATCTCGAATAATTTCTGGTTACCATGGAAAATTGAAATCTGTTTGTCCGGACTTGAGATAAAACATAGTCCTCGAAGTCATTGTTACCGCTCACCAAAAGGTTTACTGAGAAACAAGGATTAAGAAAGACCGAGGAAGATGAAAGGTGCTACACGTTATGCCTCATCAATGAAGGGAAAATATGAAGGAAACGAACAATTCTGAGAGACAAACTTACTCAAGGTTGGGAGACATGCCGAAGAATTTCTACCGCACATCAGCCGGTATTTTCAGTTCTCGTGATTCAAGAACAACGCTGTCTACGAAGGTCATCAACTACGGTTCGGAGACGATGTTTTAAGAAAAAAAAAATGCTGGTAGAATGCATTTATTTGCAAGTAGTACAGCGTATTGACTATAGGATAATTTTATCTAACCGAGACTGGTAGAAAAAAACTAAATTTTGGGCCTAGTATTTGAGAGGAAGTAGATTCAATTCATTATCCAGTCATCCAGATTCACTTCACTGAAAGCCTTGGTCGAATTATTTTCACATTATTTCCGAATATTTGACCAGAAACCTCCCTCATCCTTAAAGAACTCATCGTTAACGAGCCGTTAAGCTGAGAAAAAATATGTATCTATCAAAGTCCTTGTATGATTTTGTCATCTTGTCAAGGAATATCGCCATGGTGGATCACTTGTACCAATTGAGGAAACTTGTTTTGGCCACTCATCTAAAAAACAAGAATCGTACGTAGTAATTTAATGTCTAAAGGTTACTGCTAAATCTGAAATTGGGCCTTCATTATTTTCATATTCTCCTACAATGATGGCGACTTGTAGGAAAGTAGCAGGATTTGATGTGTTGGGACGTAATGGATCTCGAGACGGTTTGGATCGTTTGAGCGCATGACAACGTCGTTGTGAGGTTGAGAAATGGACTGATTAGCCTTCCAGACTGCCCATTTTTTCTCGCCCGTCCAGTGATGGCACCCCGGCAGCGTTTGACTTAGTGAAGGAGCGCCTCACCTGACGGGAACGAAGTGGAACATCTACATAAGGAGATGGATGACGGCATTTGTGCACGGACCTAGACAGACGCGGGAGTCTGAACGAACGAGGGGCAAAAAGAAGAGCTGGCGGTGGTTGAGACTTCCGAGTGTGAGGCTCGGGGGCGGCAGACGGATGGCCGGCATTATGTCGCCCAGGGGGGAGCGTCGATGGAGCTGGAATGTCAAGGTGTCCGGCGGTCCGCAGGTGTTCGCTGGAGCCTCCAGCGGGATGCCTTCCGGACTCTCTGCTTGAGATATTAGCACTCTCCGAGCGGGTCTTCGATCACGGAGGCCGACCAACCAGGAGTTCGGGTTTGCCCATTTTTCTGAGACCGGCGAGATGCAGAGATCAACAGCACAAAAATTTTGGGAGGAATAATCAGGACACAATGAAGAATTAAGAATATGCCAATGCTTGTAATTACATGAAAGGTACCCTGGAATACATGCAATATCTAAAAAGCGGGAGGAAAAATATCAGGGAGCAGCCATTTTGATCAAGGAGAAATTGTTGGTGGAAGCAAGTGTGAGCAGGGTACGAGGGAATACTTTGATGGGATCTCAACTTTTCTGTAACGTGTGCTACGTAATGTTGATAAGTAAGCAATGAACAGATCTTGCATACATCTTCGGCAAACTTCAGCATATCATCTATGCCTTACATCACCTAGGGTCATCTTCGTCATTTGGGATCTACTGGATTAACGTACAGTCACAATTATTATAATAATTTGCGGATAAGCCAATTAGGAATACGCAATGTACTTTAAAGCATTTTTTGCTTTGTTTTCGGCCCATATTTCGTTTACTGCTTGCCGTGGGCTTCTTTCCTTCCCATCCGACCATGTTGTTCCAGTTCTTTCTTTAGTATTTCCTCCTTACCACTTGAGAACTTTGGATCAAAATGTCTCCCTGTTTTCATTGGACTTTGGATTGATTCCTACTAATTTGAGAGGTTTCTTGATTTCTCCAATCAATTTGATTGTATATGATACTGCTTTACTCCGGTTTTCATATAATTCAAGTATTTCTCTTGTGAGTCTGTCAGAATTCATTCTTTTGATGTGTTCGCCAAATGTTAGCCTGTGTTTTCTAACATTGTAAGATTTCGTCATTACTTCTGAGTCTGTACTGGTCTAGTATAACCATATGAAACCACAATCTGGATTGTTAACTGTGAGTTCAGCGTTTCGTTTAGTCTCTGTAGCTTCAAGAGACATAAAAAAAAAAAAAAAAAAAAAAAGTACAGTTTGGGTTGGAAAGATTTTCGGCTGTCTTGCAAGGCAAGAGAGAATTATAGTCGATACTTTATTTCATTTATGTTAGTATTGAAAGAGACTTCATTCACAGTTAGTTTCTGTAGGTATTTAAACTATACTTGAGAGTAATTATGTCTATACAACAAGTAGGGCGGTCTGGTAGCTCAGTCGTTAAGGCACTTGCTTTCACAATTTCGAGATTCCTGTCAAGGGTTTAAATCTCGGTGGCGGTAGGAATTTATAAAAGTTGTGTTCGATAATAACAGTTACGTCAGGCCGTTCCATAGTTGGGATTGTATGTTAAACTGTAGATTCCAGAGGAGAGGAAACTGGTCGTCCTACCTCTTACAAAATGGCTTAGTATGCCTCCTTCGGGAGGATCCAACCAACCTACATGTTTTGGACTAATTTGTTAGTAAAAGTGACACAGACTTCGTATGATATTTTCAGTTACGACCAGAGACTAATTATATTACTATTACTGTTGCTATTTGATTCGCTATATATTTTTTTCTTATAGCTTTACGTCTCGTCTACGTCGAGGTCATTAGAGACGGGATGGGACTGGGGACAAGGAACGGGAAGGAATTCGGTCATGGCCTTTTGAAAGAAGCATCCCGGCATTCCCCTGGAGTGATTTGAGGTTCACAAGAACGTTGATGGAGGGTGCGGTGTATTCAACCTAATGTACGAATTTGTGTGCATCGAAGTGGATATTCGGGATATGACAGGAGTTGCCCAGGGAATATGTTAAGGAATCATCCTTTCAGTTACCCGGAATGAGTTGGGAAAACCTTGGGCATCCAGATCATGATGGCTGAAGTGGTTGTTCGAGATCAAATCCTGTCTGATTAACTCTATGAGCAACCTTGACGAATCATTTTCGGGGATCATGCAACATCAGTTTCAGTATATGAGCAGAAATTTTATGCGTAGTTTTCGGATACATTGGTCAGTTGCTAAGATTTCGTCTCAAGACTAGTTTGTGAGAGTCAGAAGACATTAAAACCAATAATCACCTGTGCCGGTCCAGGAAGACGCAAACTCGGATCAGTTCCCACAACGGTGTTCCGAACAAACAAGCCGCTTTTTTCGTTAAAACTGCTGCCTGTCCTCGTTAGCCTGGCGTCCCTTCCTATTGATGTGTCACCGCTGACAAAGCGAGGCCCCCCTGGTGGACACCGTGCGATATTCTGCACGCCTGCCACCCCCCTCCCCTAATGCCGAGCCATTGTGTGTGATCTCCGTAGACTCCTTTTTCCCTTCCCCCGTGCTCTTTCCCGTTTTTTTCTCTCCTCCCCCTCTTCGCATTGCGTTGTCGAAGAGTGGCGAGAGATCTTTTGGAGGCGATATGCTCACCCGTCATTGGTCATGCCGGGCCGGTGGTCCTCAGGTCACTGTTGCCAACTGCTCGAGGTCACATTACATCGAGTAGGCCAGGTAAAGCACCAGGTATGGTCGGGATAGAGCACTGATGCTAACACGAAGGCAGAACTGAAAATTCTCAAAATATATTCTCACCTTTAAATGCTCACATCGACTTAGTGGTATACAGGGGCCACTACAACCAACTCTTGAAGTTATAATATCTCAACAAATGTATTGATGGTTAGTATGAGGTCGGTATTGAAATGGTCACCAACAAAATTTAATTCTCTATATTTTTCTCTCACTTTTTTCTTTGTCTTTTTTTTTTTTTTTTTTTTTTTTTTTTTTTTTTTTAGACCGAAAGTATCAGAGTCTATCCTCTGACAAGCAGTCGCTTGAGGTACAGATATTCAGTAAACAAAACAAACTCGTGATGGGATGGTTTCTTTGGCGAAGATACGCAATTCAATTCGAAATGACCTATCAGGATGGATTGTATATGTGCAACATTAATACGTCGGCCTGAGGAATTTAGTTGTATACGAAAAAATTATCGACCTCGTTGGCTGAGGTAGCTGGGGCACTGTGATAGTGTCTAATGGTCGATACTGAGTTAGCATGTTCGATACCCGGTGCTAAAAAGAATTTTCATCATTCAGCACTTGCCGAGCAGGGATTGAAATGTTTCGTCCTCTCTCGCCTAGCTCAACATCCCAATCCAACGGATCTATTTCATCCAGCAGTTTGGTATGCCCTCACTCCGTACATACTGTGAAGAGGTCTGGGATTTAAGCCAGCAGTTTGGAACACAATTCGATATGATGAACCATGTAGGCTACTACCAAAAACCGAATGGTGAAAGTCACTTAATCCAAATTTTTTTTCTATCTTCAGGCCTCGTTGATGACAGGTGATTGGTAGCAAGAAACGAGAAGAAATTCGAATACGGTCTTTTGAAGGAACCATCCCGGTAGTTACCTGGAGTGATTTGGAGTCATGTTGGATATTCGAGATCTGAGTGCTAGACGAGGATTCGAACACACGTCCTTCCGGAATCTATTCGAGATCGTTACCGCTCAATCATGAGGCTCTTTAAAGGAAACCAAGTTCCGCGTGGTATCTCGTCTCATCGACATCTGTCAGTAACACCCTCAGAGTAGCTGGAAATCCAGTTGTATTGCTCATACACCAAATAAACTAAGCAGATTATTACTAAATACAAATGCTTTAAAATGAATTAACAATCCATTGTAAGGAAGTAAGTAGGTACTTGCAACTTAGAATATAAACTTAGAAGGTAGATTTTTATCTGTTTTTCGTTTTGATATTCCTCTACACTCCATTTTTTAAAATAATATTTTTTGCGTAACACGCAGCCATGGAGACATGGTTGTTTCTGACTGGGTTTGATATCGTCATAAAAGGACATACATCAACGTTATAAGCAGTCCGATTTTGTTTCACGTCACATCTGTTTAAGATGCAGCCATTTCTTACGGCAGTTAATGGTCTCTTCCCAACATTGCTCATTCTGTATTTTTTCGTGTTCATTCCAAAGATTCTGTATTCACAGCAGTGGTGAACCGAAAAGTATTTTTTAAGAAATCCTTCTGTGATATTGTGTGTATCTCATGTGCTCTGTCACGGGTTTTATGTGAACTTAACTCTACCAGGACAATCGTCTATTTTCAGATACAGTTACGAAGTTTTTTATTTTTTGTTATGGATTTACGCCTCGTCGAAATCGAGATCATTAGAGGCTGGAAAGGACTAGGGACAAAGAATGGAAGGAATTTGGCCATGATCGTTTTGTAGGAACCATCCCGACATTCACCTGAAATCATTTGGGGTGACCATGTAAAATAGAAATGTTGGTGGGCTGCAAGGAGATTCGAACCCGCTTCCTCCCGAATGCGAGGCCAGAGTGTAACAGCTCACCCACCAGGCTCGGTTTCGATTCGTGATAAAATTACTTCGAATGGTTTTACTCATAAGTTTACAGCGTCTTTTCACTGGTTCATGGAATACAGAACTCCGAAGATCATTCATTGACCATAGTTCAAAAAATCTAAACAAACTTTAGCCACTGTACCAATTGTTCAGTATGACAACTGGTGGTTCGTATCTGCCGTTTTAGGTATTTCTCGGCTACTAAGGTTGGAGAGTGAAAGTGTGGGTAGGAATGCGGGTGTGATAAGGAGGCGCCTGGTCTTTCTCAGTCACCCGACTCGAGAAAGAACACAACACCGAGGCTAGATGATAGCGTGGCGGCCATTGAACTGGGAGAAAATAAATCTTACGTGACCAGAACGGCGGGCACAGGGGACCAGAAGCTTAATTTCACACAGAGGAAGTATTAAGACCACTTCTTTGGGTGCCGTCGGTAGAGACGTGATGGTAACAGGATTTTATAAACTGTTACCTGTCGAGAAAAATTTACACTGGAAATGGATGCAACTACGGTCGTGATGGTAAAGATATTGATTTCTATTACAAGGGTCTTCCCAAATATTTCACAAAAAAGTGAAAATGTAGAACCTTGGTAAAGCCTCTCAATTTTTCTCTCACTTTCCACCAGCTCAACGTTACTACCTTGACCAAATCCTCTGTACTTTTGAGCACACAATCGTCTACTCCGTTCATTCATCTATCCATATTCCTGTCTCTTAGGCGTTTACAATGTATCTTCATGTCATTTTTTTAGGTTTCTTCTCCGCCGGAAGGAACCACCGGAATGTGATATTTGTGGCGTACGCCACATTTTAACAGACTGTGCACAATTTACAGTTTTAATGTTAGACTTTGCCCTGACAAACTATATGGCCTTTATTTTAGACAATGACACTGGTAACGTGGGCAAGGTTTTAAATTTCCGAGTACTGGCCACTCTCGTGCCAAAAATTTTGTGCTTTATTTAAGATGTCCCCTTTACAGATATGCTTGGAAGTACATTATTTTTAGATTTCTAAATTTTTTTTACGGTATTATAATTATAAATCTGACTGGCCATTTCACAGCCAACCTGACATTATATTATTTCAATTTTTTTAACACCTTGTAGGTAGTTTTACAGCCAGTCAGAGATTATTCTTTTTTTTTTTTTTTTTTTAAATCCTAATTTACCTTTCTACATCCAACCAGACACTGTAAAGATTTTAGTTTTAGAGCCCCTCTTACAGCACACATTTCAGTATTCTACTTTTTTTTGCTGTCGATATGGCCGACCTATTTACAGTCGGCGTTGCAGGTAGTAGCTTTATATATTTCTGAGCAATGTTGCCAAACCTGTTGCTGTTAGGATGCTAGTGACATCGTTATTGAAACACACTAATGCTCTAATGACAACAACATCCTCTAATTTGCAATAATTTCATTCCAAAGTCATTATAGAGGACATCATCAGTGGAGCACAGTGCCTTAATTTCGAAGGAACCTTCGCAGAATTCGGCTGAAGTGACTGTGGGAAATGACGGAAAACAGAAATCTGGATATCGTGACAGGGATTCGAACACGCGCTGTCTCGAAAGTGAGGCCAGGGTGATACCATTAACCAACAACGCTCTGTGCGAAGACGTAGCACCTTGGCCGAATTTATTTGGGAATCAAGCTATCAATACAAAAGCTTCCAGCCTTCTTTCACAACGGCCAAAGACGACACTACTAATACAGGTTTATGAGCGTTTCATAATAAAAAAAATATTTAGCTAAGCAACTGCTATTAAATGGTTATCAGGGAATTAGTATAATTCAACATATTAATAATTAGTTGCTTTTTGTTTATTTACATTGATGTTCTCGTTATATTCTCTGATCGGTTCGTAAGCTAACAAGTATGGAATCACGTGAATTTATTGATGCCCCTGCAGTGGAAGCTTCCATTTTAGAGAAAAAACATCAACATGGGCACTACAGATAGAATATAAGTTTTTAAAATAAATAAATAAGTTCCTTTCGTGAGCGACATGTTATTGAAATCATTAATTCGTTTGGATGAAAGTCGTTCTACATGGATAGCGTGCTACGCGTCCCAGATCACAATTAAAACTATTTCGCAGCATAAACTGTTAATATTTGTTTTCAATTTCCTTTGCTTCTATTGAGCTCATTCTTTCAGAAGCATATAAGGAGTTCCAACGGTGAATGCATTGAGCCTCGAAGTGAATTTTTGTGAGGGACTGGTCCAGCAACTAATTTTTTCACAGCTGCTTAACTAAATCGAATTGATATAAAACAACGCTCAATGCAATTCACCGTTGGAACTCATATGTTTCTGAAATAATGACCTATATATATATATATATATATATATATATTTTCGAAAATTCCTCTGAACCGGTTAATCCCACCCTACGATCCTAAGCGTGGACTATCGTACCCATTAGTGCCCACAGTTCATAAAGCGGAATTTTTGACGCCAAGCCGTACATTCTAATACCTGCCGAGTATTGAAATAGTGAATACTTTGTCCGTAGGTACAGCAAGTTGCTTACAGGGGCGACGCGATGTGTCTTTGGGCGTCGCGACGCCTGGTGATTCATCGGTTAATCCCGATGTGCGTCCCACACGCTGTGACAGCCCAAGACGGCGCCCCTCTTTCATTCCTCCCCGCAGGCAGGCAGGCGGCTTCTGTTGTTTTCTGACAATACACTTGGCCGAATCGGATTACTGCTTGTTCCGGCGGACGAGATGAGGCCATAAATCGCTTTCACCCGGACACGGTGGCGGGTCCCGCTATGCCCTTATCGCGTGTCTGCGCAGCAGAATCGGAGATCTATCGATCATAACAAATATCACAAGTAGAAACAGACCAGGTGCCCCGTGCGAAAATTTCGCGAATTGCATGTATATAAGATGAATAGCGAGGTTTGTGGTTTGCAGTAGGATAAAAGAAGAACCAGCTCATTAAATAATAACAATTGTTTATTTGTCAACAGATACATAGCTAAACACTAACAACGTCTTATGAAATAATTAGAAATAATATGATATTTCCTTGAGAGAAACAAAGTTATCCGTAAAGCTCCTTACTCTAGAAAACACACATCGTTTATCCATATCTCTAAGATGTTGCTATCTAACGGTAAGTCGGTCATTCTTCGTAGGCACCAGTGAAGTCTAGCAGCTTGTCTCTCATTTTGTAATAACAACTGGTTATCCAAGCAAATTCTCGTGCTATCAGCCGCATACTTTCATAGCCCAAAACACCAGCAAAGCTATCTTTGTCACAAATCATTCGTGCTCTGTCTACCAAAATGGTTAACAGTGACCCTGGATACCCTGGATATCAACTCAGTGCGACCTGGAACCCGGCTATCAAAATGCTGAAACAGCTTCGCCTCGGTAAGGAGCAGAAGAGTGGATGACGTCATCGCGCTGGGTTGGGTTTTGTCTTCCATCGTTTCTGCGGCAACGCGATCAGCTATTCAGTAACATCTATGGTTGAAAATGAGGGCTGAGATAGACGCCTTTGAAATGTCCAACAAGTGTGAGTTTCTTACGCGGTTGGAAGCCCGAGAATTTATTTATTTACAACGCCGTGAAAAACGTCGAACTTAAATTTTTTATTTGTTAACTGAAATATCTAGTGGTAATCGACTCCAACAAAGCCTAGCAGCTTGATTCTGAACTGTCGCATGCCCCAGACCTTGTTTGTTTGTAATTTTACCATACACATATTGAATTTTGAATTATTGGCCGGAGAACGTAATACCTAAAATGGTACTTTATTTATCTATTTTGATTAAGTATGAAGGGAAAAAGACGACTCGTCACAAAAAAAAAGAAACCTTTTAGAAATAATTTATATGTTAAATATAAATTTTATGCCTTTATGTGTAACATAAATACCAACTTCGGTGCTTAAGTTTCTGAAGTCAAAACGGTATCTTTTAATACTCACCAAAATCGCCTCTGATCTTCTATAATCCCTTAAGATTCCAAATTCCGCAGAGCGGACCCTTGTATAGGTTAGGTTCGTATAACAGACATATCAGGTCTTGCCCTTATGGCCTTTGACACTAAAAATTCACTTTTTGTCCCTTAAAACTATTTTTTGTCACTTCTAGACAATACGCAACATATTTTTTCCTTAAATCAATTTTAGAGTGTGCAACTACGTCACAGGCTTATGACATGTAACCCTATTTAATTATTTATTTTTTTAGCGCATTTCTGACACTTCTAGACAGTGCAATGTGATTTTGGTTTGAATTGATCTTAGGAGCTCCAACAATAATCAAATTTAAGAAGTAGTTCGGATTGGATCATGCTATCCTGTGACCATAAAAACTCAGTTCCTGGACAAAGTAGGCATTTACTAACCTCAACCTCTCGGTCAGCTGGGAACTATTTCAGACCCGCGACCATACCCTTAACACGGCACGGGTGCACACTTTGTGTTTTATACTGGATATCGGGATCAATAATTAACAAATTTACAATCTTACAATCTTAGTATTGAAATTTTCGAAGCACTGTGCTTTTCTACTGTTCCAAGTAGATCTTGGAACACATTTTCATGTCGTGATTTGGGAAAAACTTGAGACACGTTTTCGTTCAAATCAGTTTCTGACTACTATATCCCGTATCTTACAGTACTTCAAATTGAGCTGAAAAACAAACGTTCTGAAAGGTTCAGGAACACATTGCTACTTCTAAGTCATAATACTTCAAAGCAGCTAACTTTATACCCACGGGAGATTGGCCCCGTTACTATTAGTTTTGCTTATCTCTTGCACCTTATTTAAATTTTCGATTATGGCTTCAGGTTTAAATAAATTTATAGTCAACTTAGATCTCTGTACAATCGTAACCACTGTATACTGCCGTATCAATATTTAACTGGTATTAAGAAACGTTGTTTTGGAAAAGTTCCTTGTTCGATTGCTAATATAACATTTACATTTTTAGATGTTTCGCAGTAAATGATGACATACGAAATCAGTTATGCATTCAGAAATATGTTGTGACACTTCATACGTTCCTCTTTCTGAACATGATTTTGCTGAAATTATGGCATTTAGAGGAGCTTATATTCAACCCGTAGGTTTCTTGGGCCCTTTCGAAGCGGATATAGTTAGACTGGTATTGGAGGTAGAGAGGCCAGTTGCTTTCTTCTTTACCTAACCTGACCCGGTAACCCTATCACGTAATTGGGAACTACAGTTAAATCTGGAATCCGAGTCATGGAAATGATCTGACGTACTTTACATTACGCAGCAAGCTGTGCCAAAGTGAAGGTCAGGTTAAGAGTCTGCGAAAATACCCTCCGAGACATGGATTCGAACCGGGAACCAGGCCGTCAGCCAGACCGTTGATGACATACATTATATCAGAAATTCTAGTTTTGCCGGAATGCATTATTTCTGTTTTTGTTCACTGCATGAGAAACTGTATTACATAGCGAATTTAATACAGTCCAGTCTGAAATATGGATACGTACTGTTTAATTTTACATTTTCTTAAAACCAATGCTACTAACGAGATATTGTGGTTGAAATAGAATAAATGTCTAATTTGGTTAGCAAGTTATGGCAATGAAGTAGAAGGCTTTATTTATGTCTTTTATCAATTTTTGTTTTAAATTAATTAAGTTTCCTGACTTAAATATCACATTCAGAGTAAAATGCAATGATTTTAGAAAAGCGTTTAATTTTATTCATATACTTTTTATATCTTTACAAGCATCAAGAAAAATGATTTTTATGACTTGTAGCTTTTCAGTTACATTTGCTTCACTGTATTAACTACTTTGCGATATAAACGGGTATATACAGTTCTTTTACTTATGTAGAGAAATATTTTTTATTTATTTCTGTTTCTTTCATCCAAGATGTAACTTTCACCTAAGGAGAGTTTCATATCAGACTGAAAAGAAAATTTTTGACAAAGCAATCCGTTTTAGTATTTATCTAGTCATTAGGAGTTAAAGACAGCTACTGCATATTCAGTAAGGATTATAAACAGCAATACTGTCCTATTTTCACGAAGATTCCATTTCTCCCCATAACTTACTCAGACGCAAGTCATATTCTGTTTCATAATGAAATAATAAGGCCATTTTTTCATAAAGTACAGTTTTTTAATGAGAAGAAAAATATTTCAAATATCATCAACATATATTTATTTCCATATTCTACGTACCTTCGTCTACTTTTCTAGACAATTTCCTTTAAAAAAAAAAAAAAAAAAAAAAAAAAAAAAAATGTCACACTGTTAAACAAGCATTTGAATTCCGACGTCAAAGATTTATACTGACTGCGAAAGAAACCCATCCATAACTGCAGTTGACACCTCTTCGTTGTAATTGAACCATTGATCCAGAAGGAAATCCTTTAAATACTGAAACAGGTGAAAACCACTGGGTGTATGGTCGGGAATGTAAGATGTATGTTCCGGCCATTCCCATCCAAAAGTACCAAAACTTCAGAAATCAGAGAATGTCGGTCTGGTCATGACTCATCATGCACATTAAACTGGCCGTCCTAGCAAATTCTCACCTACTCGTAGCATTATTATCGTATACTTCACAAACAAATCTGACTGCGAATAAACGCCGCTGCCAAGCTTCTTGCAGTCAAGAATCAAATTACGGGTCGTATCTCATAGTCGGCGCGGGAATCAATTTCCTTAAACGTTATAAATTTCCACAGCTCAACACTATGACGGACGGCTAGAAATGGCACCTAGACGCGCGGAATTGTATGCTAAGAGCAGATGCGTTTTTTTGTTTTGTTTTTTACCCTTCATTTATACAGCTTAATATCTTAGTGAATAAATTAGGCCCTACATATTAATATTTACATTGTTGATTACATAGTGTTTGGAGATTTGTACAAAATATTTGCATGCAAGGAATTTGCATACAGTTCCATTACACTTTTTTGACTTACTGTCTAATTAATTCTATAATATTACATTTGGTCTTGCTTACAGTTATAACAATTACAGCTGCTATTGCAACATTTAATATTATATTGAATCACAAATATCGCTTATTGTTGTTATAGTGCTGGTGGTTTTTATTGAAATATTCCAGTTATTCTTAGAATATCCCATTATTCAGTTAGTTGCAGTTAACCAAGTTTGTACATATCTTTCTGTAATCTGTAATGTAGTTATACCGGATTACTGGATAATAACAATTGATTATAAGTAACATTTGCAGCATCCCGGCTTACCATTAATATGGAAATTAACTTCCAAATATTGTTATGATTCATTGTGTATCTGTGCAAAAGTCAATGATACATTCCCTCTACATTACAAACAAGATTGTTTTGGCAGTGGTAGAAGCGCTTTGTTTGCTGTAAGTGGTATGCTGACGTTTGCTCATTCTGCCACGCCATCGTTCTGACTCAGGCCTGTAGTAGGTTCGGTTTCGTTTTAACAATGGTAGTATTACTTAATTTAATAGTTACGCATTTAAATTGTTTTTGAAATAATCACCTCTGGTATTATAATCTACTTATCCCCTATAAGGCCTTATCCGTTTTTATGTTACAAAAATTTATCCTCAACGTCTATTCAAATCTAACTTTAAACCTATACTACTCTATCAATACTAATCTACCCACCACCATCATCCCGGGATAGTCTGCCAGCCATGCCCTTCTGGATGCTGCGAGGTCCTCCTTACCGTTATTTTAAACTGCGACAAGAAAGATTGATAGCCCGCTTTACTGGCACTTGGCCCTAATATGCCTTTTTACGGTAGTTGCTATCACCTCGCCGTTTGTATTAATATAAAGTAACTTTTATTACAAAACCTTCAATCATCTCTCAGTTTGCGCAACGGATATTCTAATGCTATGTAAATGACTTTCGCCACACTTTTACTATAATTCACAATTTATTACACTCAAAAATTCACACAAGAGACAATGCTTTTACTGAAACAATATTCTGTACATATTTGCATTACGCTAGCCGAAATCAGTTTCTCCACATGTTCGCCTTATGCTAGCCAAAAACAGTCTCTCTCGCCATATTGGCTTGTTCCTTCCGCGACAACACAACCATACAGTACTGCCAACTCTCGCAACATGAAATTACTAAAATAACTTATAATTACCCCGTTCTACACAAACTACTATGCTGGAAGACCTATACTACAAGTAAAATTATAAATTTATTCACTATCAATTAATAATGTAATAATATAACTCGGTAATGACTGGTGAGTGGGGACCTCACAATGCTTACTGCGGTGATTGCGCATTATTCTCACTCTTATTCACAAAGAGACCTTGTTTTAAAAATAACCCTCGTACTATCGTTGGTCACTATTCACAGCAAGAGCCGCGCTCATCCACTAGTCTACTTGGTGGTAAAGCTAATTAGCATTGTTACAGGGTGATTCGGTTCTGTAGCACTCACCGAGCGAGGTACAGTGAGTGATAAGGAGCGAGTGACGGCGATATTCTCCAGCAGCCAGGCGGACTGGGCGCCTGAGTTATGGGCCACCGTGTGCTTTGCTCCGGCGATCGATGTGAATTTAATCCGCCCCCTCCCACCCCTCCTCGAACTTCATGTAGAGCGGGCGGGAGGAGAGGAGGCAGACAGTGAGGAAGATTAATGCGGGGGCGTCCGTGACGGGGGCGGGCCCAGATACCGGAGACGGGAGGGATCCAAAACACTGTGCGCCCAGATGTGGCCGGCGCTTCTTGTACGGGCGGCAGCTGGCAGCGGCCGACACGGCGAGGACAAGGCGCAGCCGAGGACCCACCCAGCAGAAAAAGAAAATATTCGCGCCAGCGTATAGTGCAGTGGGGAAAGGCTCTCACATCAGGGAAAGGGTGCTTCTTACTGTAACAGTGTTAGGTGTAGAGAGAACGGCTATTGCATACCATAGCAGAAGATCCCTCTGTGTAGAAACAAATAAACACACACACACACAAAGAAACAACTGGGATAGGACAATCTTCAGAAAAGAGCCCGTTTACATGTTAGTGTGGCTAGAATTTTTTTCATATGTGTACTTTTGTGTGTATGTGTGTTTTTGTTTGTGAGTGCAAAGAAACAAACATGCAGAAACACTGAAAAAACTGGGATACGCTCATTTTCAGTAAAGAAGATGTTTCCAAGCGTGATTGCTAGAATTTTTTTCATGTCTGTGTTTTTTGTTTGTTTTTTGTTTGTATTTTTGTTTGATTGTTGCATATTTTTATATTTATTTGTTTGTGTAGGTTTGTTTGAGAGCATTTGTTTGTGTTTGTTTGTTTGTGTGTATGTTTTTGTATATTTTTGTCTGTTTGTATTTGTTTTTCTTCACTTCGTAGAGTCTTCCGAAATGGTAACTGAGAGTCTCTCACTTTATCGTTAACATACTATAATATTACTAGTAATAGCTCGTAGAAAACAGTATAATGTTACACTATGTACCGGAAAACCAAGGGATAGAGGGCTGAAAAGTGACTGGACTAAAGTTGCAGCGAAGAGTTGGTGGGAAGACAGAAGTAAATGTTGTTGCGTATGGGCAAAGAAAATACTGCTACAGGTTTTAATATGTGAAGGACGATGAATTTCAAGACTTTAGCTTTCAAGGACATCTTGAAAACCTCTCAAGCGAAAACTTTGATGTCATAGCCACATAAACCACTGGCTCCTGTCCTTTATCATATATACTATTTCCAAAAGATTTTTTTGCTGTGTCCAGCAAATCTTTCTCCCTTCATACTTAACCAAAATAGGTAAATGAGGTATGATTTTGAAGATTAAGTTCTCCGCTTTGGTAACACAGTTAATTACGAAAGGTATTTTTTTCAGAATTCAGCCCGTAAATTGAAATGGGTGACGGATATGGGACAAATCAAAGAGAACCTGCAAGGATTCACGGGCTTCAGTAAGAAGTGATCACATTACCTATAGACAGTGACACAACATATCACAGAGATATTGAAAAACTGTGTGTGTTTTCTAGAGTAAGGAGATTTTCGGATATTTTAGTTTCTGTTAGGAAAACATTTTATAATTGTTTCGTAATACGTAAGTTTTTTTCTACGTACCTATTTCAGTTGAGAAATAAACAATTGCTACAAATTAACCGGGTCTTCTTTCATGCTAGTACAAACTGCCGGCCTCGCTATTGATCGCGAAATTTGGCATGTACCACCTCGTCTCCTATAAATTCTTGTTCTAATGATCCCACCACCGACAACTCACAAACGAATTGTAGTCTACCTGAGTTGTTAACTCGAGATGGGGACAATGTGCACAACTACCATATCTTGGCGACAAGGCGTTGTTCCTAAATTTATCAGCTGCCGCTGTTTCTGCATTGTTACACAGTGGCAAACAGCGTCACGGTTAAACTGTCGACGGACATCCACGCTGATTCATTTCAGCGGGTGCTGCCTCATTTCTCGCCGACTTTTCTCTGCTACTAATTAACGAGGACCTACGATCAAAACACGAGTCACTAAAAAAAAATATCTGTCGCTGGCCTGCTGGTACACAAATAGGATGCGAGTAATCACAGCAGTCACCAGGGTCCGAGAATTGGGTGAGAGACTGCCTTGCTGGTCATTATAACGACATAAATCGCGCCTCCTAAGCGATGACCTGCTGTAAATCTTCTGGGGACAAAAATAACGGGATAATTGGTAGGTCTGGCGAGCAGATATATATTCGCTGTTCATCTGCTCACTTATTTTTAAAAATATTCCTCTCGACACCGGACTAGGTTGTTCCCAAACTGTGCGAGATATTAGTGGTGGCGGCCATGTTGAATCTGTGACGTCAGCGGTGGCAATTTGAACAGCGCGCTGCGTGGTATCCACCAATCAGGAGTCAGATAGCTGAATTCTTGGTACTGTCTTGTCATGATGAATCTTGATGATCTATGAAAATAATTTGTCAATATTAAGAAATACTGTTTTGGGATAAGAACCAATCTAATTTAATAGTGAAGAAAGTTTCATCTCTACGTTCATGTTCAATCATGGCTGTTCCCCGCATATATGAACAAAATAAACATCGTTCAGATCCCCGTATGTGCAGTATCGGATTAACCACGTAGCAGGAGGTAGCAAATGCTACGGGCCTCACACCTTCCAGGGGGCCTCGCGCCTCCTAGGGGGGGGGGGGGGGGGGGGGGGACCTCGCACCTAGGCTAGATGGGCGACCTTTTTTTGTTTTAGCTCTACAATTTTCCCCCGGACGGCAAAAATCAAGGGCCTCTTCTTCACATTTGCTACGGGCCGCGCGCTATCTTAATCCGGCCCTGCTTATGTGGATGTAATGAGATGGGAATGGGGATATGGACCACATTTTCTTTGGCTGCAAGGATAGATATAACAGCAGCATAGACCCAATACGAGAATAGTTGGTGAGAATAGGCTGCTTTCTATCACCAAGTGTGTCACTTCTCTTTGTCAGGGACGATGCCAGGGTCTCCGTGCTGGTATACAGATTCCTAAAGGACTGCGAGATGAACATATAAATCTCAAGGTTCCTATGGACACTATTGTTTACATCCCCTTGTTTGAAATCGTTAATAACTGAAATATTGTCACCAAGTCATTAATAACACATACGAAATTTCGTGATAATGATCATGTATATGTGATATAACATTCATCATTTATGTTATGCCTATATAGGTTATATTATAACTGTAATCTGAGTTATGGCTGTATTCCAATATATATATTTACTTTTTAAATCATATTGTTTTAATATAAAAAAAGATCCATCCTGGTAGTCGATGAAGTATTTTGCGGAAATCGTGGAAAATCCAATAACTCGCGTCGCCCCGGATGCAAGGCTACAACACCACCGGTCAACCACCACGCTCAGTGAAAGCTACTGAAGTAAAACCACGATTATTCATGACCATGGTACTGGCTTTATTACTAGAAGCTTATTCCAAGAGTTAGTAGTTTATATTGGGGGAATTAATTACTGTATAAGACTTATATAATCATAAAAATTTATTGCTGTATATTTACGTGTTACTTACTCAGTGGTTTATAAATAAGTTCATTACTTTGAATCAGTCAAGTCTTTGATGAAGACGTCGATCAATAGAAGACGAGATGGCCAGTGAAAAATTTTCGCGAATGATATATGATTAATAGCAAGGTTGGTGGTTTGTAGTAGGACGAAGGAATAACCGGCCCATTTATAGAAAAATTTTATTTGTCATCTGAAATAGGTACGTAGCAAAACACATACAACACCTTACGAAACACTCAGAAATGTTGAAATGTTTCCCTTTACAGAAACAAAAATATCCGAAAAGTTCCTTACAGTAGAAAGCATGCACACACAGTTTACCAATGTCTTTGTGGTACTTGGTGCTGCTATATAACGGTAATGCGATAACTCATTACTGACGCCAGAGAAGCCTAGCAGCTTAACTGTGAACTATCGCATACCCGTGACCTTGATTGTAAATAAATTTACAATCTACGTGTTGAATTTCGAAAAACACCTTTCTTAATTAATGACGTTACCAAAGCAGAGAACTTAATTTTTAAAATCATGCACCATTTATTGATTTGGTTATGTATGAAAAGAGAAAGAGGACCTGTCCTGTGAAAAAAAAATTAAAAAAAAAAAAAAAAAATATTTTCCAAATATGGTTACCGGGTAGTTAAAAGCAAGAATAGATTGGGGTAGCAATAAAAGAAATTATAACCAATTTGTGATGTAAGTTTAAGTAGTAGCAGTTAAAAAGTACCTGTTATTGGAATCACGCTGATGTTTACTATTCCGTCGGTCCGATTTGTACCTATTGGTAGTACTTTAAGGGCGAGACAAGTCACACCGACTTACATCTCGTAAGTAACAGCTGCTTAGTCAAACAAGAAGGTCTGCAGGACGCAGCACTTACTAAAAATTTCTCATATTAAACGCTGGTATCCTTAGATCATGTGGTATAACGACAATAAATTTGATTTGCACAATACTGCCCCTGCAACCGATTTCCGTTCGTTTTTACTTAACTGAAAGCGTTTCGTTTCGTTCTGTGAAGCAAGTATGCAGTTTTAGTTTTGAAGTTTATGATAACTTTGTTATTTGTTTTATCAGAAAATTGAATTGAAATAACTGTATTAATTATCTTATACTTGCATTTTCCAGTAGTTTCAAATGATTAAGATGATTACATATTTCTGATAATCGTATATATTAAGAACCTACAGATTTATTTAGCTGACGAGATTACATCCTTGTCTGAACCGATGAGTTTGAGAAGAGCGGACTATAGTGGATTGAAATTTTAGTTGAACTAGATTCGTGAAAAATGAAAAATTATCTCAAAAGACAAAGATGAAATTTCTGAAGTCGAGAACCAATTTAAATGTGTAAGATACTGTAAAATGAAACTAAAAATGATCCATAGTACAATTTCATTTACTGAGTGTCATCATGCAGCAAATTATGATATTCCATATGTAGGCCTATTTCACGCTTCAGAGAACGGAGACAAGAATAACTTGTTTAAAATTTAAAAAAAACACTGTTTTCATTATTTAAAGACCTACCTAATTTATTAAGAATTCAGAAACATGGTTCACAACATCCAATAGACATTAACCCGAGCTGTGACACTTATGTACTATCATCTCACATTATTTTAATTTAGTGATAGTTTTCGAGTTTACAAATTAAATCCATTCTTTCCTTCTGTCTTAATATTTCTATTGTAATGTGCGTTACCAATTTTTCTGCTTATTCTACTTTGTTGTTTGTATCACATAACACTCTATTCCTTCCATTGAAAGCGGGAAACAAATTAGTTGCCTATTTTATTAGTTTAGGTATCTACATAAATTTATTTTATCTATTAATGCTTGCTGGAAAGCCTGTAATCAGTACTTCGTTTATAAACCGAAAACTGGGACTCAAATAGCAACAAATATATAATTCATAGCCATAAGTGGGAAAACGCATTTGTTCACACAACACTCAAAGTAAAGAGTATATCATCAAGAAAATGTTGCTCAAACTGCTTCACATAACAGCCTCAATCTGGCCTATTTGTGTTAAAAACTTCATTTTTTAAGACAATCATTTAATGTATTATTTTTTCTTTACCAAAACTTCTGCTTTCAACACATATACTAATCAGCATTAATTTATATTTTCCCCACTGTTTACATGGTACATTGTTGTGGCTTTTAATTAAAGTAATTGTTAATTATTAACATGAGGGACCAGTTACACTTCAGGAGGACAAGAATTCAGTCCCCGGTTGTGTTATCCAGATTTTGATCTTCTATACTACGCTCCACTCCCACAACCCCCCCCCCCCCCCTCCACACACACACAAAATCATCCAACTTGAGTGGTCCACCAAGTAGCCAAATACTTAGTGGTGGAGTACCTTATAACTGCTCCTTTCCAAGCTTTAAGGACCCTTATATCGACGAGCAATAATGCCATATAATAATAATGTTTTATGAATGATGTATCTTTACGGAGTTCGTAAATAACGCATCAATACTAGAAGTTGTATAGAAAGTCATTTGCACTGAGGTTATAGTTTGTAGCAGAAGAGAAGTATTTAATACTGGTAAAAGTCGTCAAGTTAAAATATCAGCACATAGAGTCTTGTTGTCTGCTTTTGTTGTTTCTGTGAAAACAATTATCATAATCGCTTTGTTTTCATATTTGTTGAATCTGTTTGCAATCCAATAAAAATGATAATATAACCTTCACTTTCACTTGCCTTTCCATCCTTTAAACAGGGAACCTACTTTTTCGAATAATTGCCTACAAATAAAGTAAAAACAAACGTTAATTTCTGTAATAAATAACTCCAAGTCTTTTATGGATTTTAGGCTAAACTAACAAAAATATTAAATAAAATGAATCTATAGACTACAGAGAACAGATTTTTTTAAAAAAATCGTTGACAATTCTGACTTGTAACTACATACGTCTAACTCATAACCTAATTCGGTTATTATACACAAAGTTTTTATGCATGTCTGAAATTCGAGTGTTTGTACAATTAATTTTGTGAATACAGAGACGTCAATCTTCTATTTTCTACATGAAATACCATAGGTAGGGAAACAACTTACTGGCACAAACACGTTTGATGATACAAGTGAATATTGGCACTCAAGCGTTGTGGGTGAGCGCTAATGCTTTGGCCTCTCATTCGGGAGGACGCTGGTTTGAATCCCCGTCCGGCTATTCAGATTTGGACCATGGTTTCTCAAAAGGCAATGTCCAAATTCCTTCCCGTTCCTTCTTCCCCTTTATTTCTCACCTCTAATAATTTCGACGTTGACGACGTGGATACCCTATTTAAGTTCGTTTTATTTCAAAACTTTTTCAAGCTACATATCAAACCGTAAACAATGTTTTAAAATAGTTTTCAATCATTCATGTGCACCGGCTTCTGCCATAAACTATAAGACCACCGTTCGATCCCGGGTAAGGCGAACTGTGTTCTCCCTCAATCTGAAGGTGTAGTATAGGGTCAATCCTTAAGCAACTTCGGCAGATGTACCAATCTTCACGACAGGAGCACGTTCATTCACACACAAGGATGACATATCGTACCGGAAAGGCGAACGTGTGACAAGGAACGGGAAGTAATTCGGTCATGACATTTTGAAAGAACAATTTCCGGAAACCACGGAAAACCTTCCGAATGCCCGTCAAAAAGTGAACGCTCCCCCAGTAGGTTCGGTAAATACTTCGTATTTGTTCTATCTTAAAACCTCGTACATTATAAAGCGTCCGGGAGTTTAAACAAACAGTGTATCTACTAATAAAAATCTAGTTGAGGACCCCTCAGTACGGTTACAAGGTTTCGATCTCCCCAGGCGGCAATGGAGAATCGTTAATCAGATTCGAACAGGACAAGACAGTTGCGTCTGCTTATTACACAAAAGGGGCTGGGTAGATTCTGAAAATTGTGGAGCCACCTTACAAACAATCACATCATTTGCGACTGTCCTCTTCGGGCCTACAAGGGAACTATAGCGGAAATACAACATGCGTCGATCAGTGCAGTTGACTGGATTATAACATTAGATCTAGAGATATGAAATTGTACAAGCTTATGATATGTACTAGCCTATTGTGTACCTTGTTAAATACAATACGATAAATAAAAATAAATCTGTGAATAAAAATGTCAAACTTTTTTTTTTGAAATCTTGTGTATCGAATAATTAAAGATGGATTTTCTTTACCTTCATCGGGAATCTGATCCTTTGGTGTTGCGACATCTCGGCCTAAGGACCTCTTAATCAGCACTGCGGAGAGGCCGTGAAATCGCGAACGTGCGGCCGGAGCTGCCAATGTTTAAACATGCAAATCCCGCGTCACCCCGCTGGGGGTTGCCAGGCCTGCGCGCAATAAAGCCCCGAAATCTGGGAGGCCGGCGGCTGGCATATAAAGGCCGGCCCCGCCTCGTTTGCATGCCATGAATCGCATTACTCGCCATTGAGCGCATGTTAATGTCGGCAGGTAGGACGGGTTCAGACCAACAGCTGTACACACTCGTCTGTGCCAGAATGCAGGCTGCGACCACTCCAGTCAACCAATACCATTAGTCATGCCACCAAATTAGCTCTCTGCGATACCACCTCTCGTTTAATGAGTAAAATAGCTGTATGTGTCTTATTCGCAAATTCAAGTGGACTTAGAATGTTATTACCAGAGTTACGATCTTTATGACAAGCAATATTTTTTTCGTGCATTCTTTTTGCGTTGTAATGCTGAATTAAACACTGATTGAACATTTCACATTTATTTAGATATATTTTACATAGCATATAAATGCATATTCGGACCATTTTCCTAGATTTGGTGATCTATATCTATAAAACGAAAACCGGATAAATTTGACATCTGGATATTGTGGGCCATTTCTTCAATTGCGATAGGATCAATTTTATGAATAATTGTAACGCCAATGCAACTGAAATTGTTGTTTTATTTTCCGAACGCGTTTCGCTTCATTTGCGAAGCATCTTCAGCGGTTCTGTATTATTCTTTGGTCACATATGCTTATAATTGTGACCATAGAATAATACAGAACCACTGAAGATGCTTCGCAAATGAAGCGAAACGCGTTCGGAAAATAAAACAACAATTTCAATTGCATTGGCGTTACAATTATTCATAAAAACGGATAAATTTGTCTTATAAAAACTCGGAAACTTCTGAGCAGATTTCGATGGAGTTTACACCGTTTTAAAGCTTAGAATCTCAGTTCAGTTGCTTGGCACGTCTTATGTTTCAACGTTTAATAACGCAGGAGCATTAAATGAAATTTTGAACATATGATGACAAATCCCAAAGATTGAAGTATTAGATGTTGCACACTTCTCACTAAACACTTAACTACAATGTCTCTGACCATAGCCTTTAATGAAAGCAATAAGATAACTTTACAATAATAACTATTTTGCCCACTAAACAAAACTTGTTCTTTCCTTTAATTCGGGATATTCAATTTTTAAACGCCGCCGACCCCGGTAGCGCGGGGCTAGCGAGCTGGCTTCACGTTGCAGGGGTCGCCGGTTCGAGTCCGGCCCAGGGCATGGGTGGTTTTAATTAAGTGTTGTGTTTGTCCTGTGTTGTCCTGTCACTTGTAATCCTCAATAACACAAGAAGTATATACAGACACAATTGAGAAACAAAGAAAAAAGGATCACAGTTGCTGCCTGAATGGCAAAAAGGCCGAATGCCACTTAAAAAAAAAAAAAAAAAAAAAATTAAACGCCATAAATAGCCGTAAAAACAACAGAGATTTTCTTTAACCACCATCTCTGGTAATAGGCCTACAACAACAATGTCTCTGGCCATCAGCATTAGTCTTCTGTTCACTTCTGTTATTTGTATAAAAGGTTGAATCTGCGGAGTTAAGGTATCTGGCGTTTCGAGGAAAAAGTATATCCATTCTGAATCAAATGTGAATTTGTAACATAATCTAGCGTTGTTCAGTAATGTAGTAATGCAATTGCTTAACCTAATTAACGAAGGTTGATACACATGAATCTTTTTGGACAGATGAAAATAGTGTACGTGCAAATAAACTTCAACCCACCCGTTTCTTGGTAGGGGGCGGGTGAATCTAGCTTTGCTTTAATTACGAAAAAAGTTGGCGCGAATTTATTGAAACTTTGTTCAAATGATTTCTCATTGCAGGAATACAGCGTTCGGCTAAATCTTCGCCAACTATACCGGGCAACGCCGGGAACTCCGCTAGTATTACGATAATACTGGGCTACTGCAAAAGAATCATTCACTTTCAAAACCAGATTTATTCCAAAGTATTATACTAACAAATAGGATTGATACAGGAAAATAAACATAAAATATCCTAGTTTTATGCTCACTCCACAAATGTTCTATGTATGCCCTCTTGGTAACACGACACACGTCCAGGCGGTAGATCAATTGAATCCACACATTTTGTAGCGTGATCGCGTCAATGTTCATCAATGCTTCCCTGATCCGTTTCTTCAGCTCTTCTATCGTTTTTGGTAGTGCCGGTACGTAAGCAATGTCCTTAAAGTATCCCCAGAGTAAGAAGTCACACGGCGTTAAATCTGGCGACCTGGGTGGCCAGGGTAAGAAAGCGAGGTTTATCACCAACACGGCCTATCCAGCGATTCGGGAGTTCATGGTTCACCTGGTGTACAAACTTGAACTAGTGCTGTCACGCCTCCTGGTGTACAAAGTTGCATATTTTGTGGTTATTCTCATTTATCAATCATATCTGTAAGTATAATTGAATTAATCGGGTTTTGAAAGTGAATCATTCTTTTGTAGTAACCCTGTATTTATGGTCATATTTTAATGGACAATCTACTGTTTTTTAAAAAGTACAGGGAATTCACTATAGATAATAATTAATATATATATATATATATATATATATATATATATATATATTAATAGAACTATACTTCTCTTTTAAGTTTGGTTGAAAAAGCAAAAGTAAATGCCAATGAACTGGTCATAATTCGCCAGTCAAGAATTAAAGTTATACATTATTGTCACTCGCTAAACGTTAATGTTCCGCACGCCTATTAATCTCGACAATGCCTCTATCGATACACGTCAATCAATGTCTCATTGTCGCCAGTAGTTTTTAAAATAATCCTCAGTCAGTGTTAAATGGGCAGTAGATTAGTGGATATCGCCATGTCGATGATAAAATTTTCTAAAAGGGCGAAGTTATGGAGTTAAATAAAGGAATTTAGAGAGGAGTTTTTGTTTGTGCAACAATGCGATTTAAAATTTAATCTCCCAATGGTGTAGTGTGTGCACGGAAACAAATTATGCTGTCTACATGAAAATAATATTACTAGATAAAATAAATGATGTATAACTGAGCATGTTTTGATGTGTAGTAAATTTAAATGTTTGGTCATATTTTGTCATTTTTAGGCCATAATTACCCGTTTTTAAGGCCATATTTGCTTGAATATTTCTCTAATTTTTTGTTCATAAAGATCCGAACCCTAGTTATTAACAGACTAACTGAGCTGTAATTGGCCACGGGTTTCTGTGGTTCAGTCTGTTTAAGTGGTGGAAAGGGTAGTGTAGAAGGGCCGGCCTCGGTAGCATGGGGGCTAGAGTGCTCCACGTCGAGTCCGGCCGCGGGCATGGATGTTAAGTGTTGTGTGTCTGTGTGAATGTCCTGTCCCTCCTGTGGTTTCCATACTTTGAAGATACAATATGTAAACACTGGATGACGACTGATTCACTGGAAGCTATAACAATTACATTGAGCTGGCTGTATGGCCTCAGCTGCCGAAAGCCATTAAAAACAATAGTGTAGAATAGGAAGAAAAAATTGGATATAGAAAGTTATAAGTTACTTATAATACACAAACTGATGCTAAAGAAACTTTTCTTGAGCTACCGATGTAACATTACAGAGGATTAACATACGACATCTGTCTGTCTGTCACCGATCGGCGACTTTTCATAATTTCAGACAAAATATGTTATTTATCCCGAAAAAGGTGTTATATGGCTTCCAAACGATACACAGTATTTGCTTGTCAAATTTAATCGAAATTTCCTTAATTCAAAATATATAAAAGATATTATTTTCTGAATTACCTGCCTCGTTACCAAGTTTTAAGAAGAAATTTCTTCGGTTTTAATTAGAAAATATTTCAGATCATGTTTAAAGTTATCAGTCTTTTTAGAGAAAAGAGTTTATTCGTTGTGGAAGAAGAATTAATACATAAGATGCAAAGGATTTTAATATTATCTTTGCACTGAAAATGATTTATAGTCCTTAACGATGTTCGTTTTATATATATATATAACACTGAGACTGAAGTATTAAAGATTTGCTAGTACAAAATAACGTAGGGTATTTACATCGTGCTGCCTTAGCATGTCTATTAAGATATGAATCATATTTCTATAATATCTGTAGTATTATTCTGTAAATAATTGCTGGATTATATTTTTTTACTTGAATACTTTCTCCTTTTCCGTAAAATTTCCCGAGAAGTAAATGCTGTAAATGAGAAGATGAGACTTGAAAAATATAACAGCTTCCGTGTTTCCCCACCTGGTTTTCTATTCTACTTGCTAGTAACGAAAATTCTGCAGAATTAAGGTATTTCTTCAGAAATTTCTGAATATGTTGGAACCAGATTAAGTTTTGTACCAAAGCATTTTTTGTAATAATTTTCATTACAACGGTATTTTTTGTAACAAACTGAGGAAGATGTATGTTTTAAATATTGAATTACAAGTTAATTACCTTAAGATGAAGGGAAAAGTATCTAATAAACACTTATTTCTGTTCGTGTATCGCCGAGTAATCTTTCCACAGTACCTTTCAAATGTGCCCTACCGAATTGAGCTATCACTAAACGATATGACAATATACATTTTTGCCTCCAAGCAGCAAATATGCCTGCACAGCACGATAACGCAAAAACTGTTAAATTAATAGACACAAGATTAAATTACAGATCTGTCACTGCAGATTCCTTTAAATTGTTAGAACTCTCCCCCGTGCAGCATTTGATACTGGTGTGAAGAAAGCCCAGCGTTCCCTGTTGACGTATGTCCTCGCAGAGTGGTTCTAAGTGGCGATACTTGGTGACCGTCAATCAGCTAATGGCTTCAGCAGACCTGAGGCACACACTCAATGGCTTCGACCTTGTCGGCTTATCTGGAGCCACGCCACCTACTTCCGTCGACCTTGACTCAACGAACGTCAAGTACGTACCCACCAGATTTACGTCAAACAAATCCAAATAAGGGAATTTTTGCCTTCCTGAACACCACAATAAGTGCCAATTCTTACCCAAACGCGTACCTTATTAAAATAACCTACGAAACATTTGTAATTTATATCCTTCTAAATCTTACATATGTATAAAAATAGACGTGTGTTTCCCTATATTTCAGATTTCAGCCACCACTACCTAGCACAGACCAGTGGTGTTTGTGTGAGGAAGTAGCTTGGAGTTTCCTATCGTGCACTACGATGACCAAATTCCGATAGCTGTAGGGGTGTGGGAGATATGATGGTTAAAAGTGGTCGATGCAGGACATTTTCATATTTCGGCCAAAGATTTGTGTCTCCTTATACTTCTCTTTCCTGCCACAACTACATAGAATAGACCACTGGTGTTTTTGTGTGGTAGTAGCATCGAATCTCCCATCGTGAACTATGGTGATTAGATGTCGGTAGCTATGGAGGTGTGGGAGATATGTTGGTTGAAAGTGGTCGACCTGCGGGACTTTCATATTTCTACCAAAGACGTATGTACCCCGGTGTATCACTTTTCAGCCAAAACTATCTAGCGCAGATCACTGGTGTTTGTGTCTGGTAGTAGCACAGAGTCACCCATCGATCACAACGTTGGCCGAATTTCAGTAACTGTGGGAGATATGGTGGTTGAAATTGGATATTTTCGTATTTCAACCAAAGACATGTTTCTCCGTATATGTCACTTTGCTGCCCCAGTTACATAGCATACACCATTGGTGTTTGTGTGTGGTAGTAGTATCGAGTCTACCATCGGGCACTATAGTGGTTAGATGTCGGTATCTATGGAGGTGTGGGAGATGTGATGGTTGAAAATGGTCGACCTGCGGCACTTTCATATTTCTACAAAAGAATCATGTGTCCCAGTGTATCACTTTTCAGCCAAAACTATTTAGCGCAGATCACTAGTGCTGCTTGTGTCTGGTAGTAGCACAGAGTCACCCATCGATCACAACGTTGGCCGAATTTCAGTAACTGTGGGAGATATGGTGGTTGAAATTGGATATTTTCGTATTTCAACCAAAGACATGTTTTTGCGTACATGTCACTTTGCTGCCCCAATTACATAGCATACACCATTGGTGTTTGTGTGTGGTAGTAGTATCGAGTCTACCATCGGGCACTATAGTGGTTAGATGTCGGTAGCTATGGGTGTGTGGAAGATATGGTGGATGATAGCAGTCGACGTATGGCATTTTCCTGCTTCTACTAAAGACGTGTTTGTCCCTATATTTCGCATTGCGATCAGAACTACCAAGCGAAGACCACGGGCGTTTGTGTGTGGTAGTAGCCTGGAGGCTTCCATCGTGCACTATGGCGATTGCATATCGGTAGCTGTGGGTTTATGGTAAGATATGGTGGTTGAAAGTGGTGGACCCGATAAAAAATAGGCACGTGTATCTATATATTTCTCTCTATAGCCAAAACTACCCAGCGCAGTCCAGTGGTGATTGTGTATGGTATTAACCTCAAGTCTCCCACCGTGCACAATGGTGGTGTCATGTCGGGAGTTATCGTGGTGTGGCAGATATGGTGGTTGAAATTGGTCTACGGAGGACAATTTATATTTCGACCAAAGACATTTGTGTCCCTATATTTCACTTTGCAGCCATAAATACCCTGCGTAGGTCATTGACGTTTGTGTGTGGTATTAGCCTCGATTCTCCCTTGTCATTCTCACATGTCGGTGCTATCAATCAAAATTTTTTACAATCACGAACGAATTCGTGGGCATCAGCTAGTTATTATATAAAACAATAAAGCGGAATAGGCAGCGGTTGTACTGCAGGTTGTTATTTTTGTGAATTGGACTCATTGCTACTTATGCCATTTTCAGGTTCTTTATTCCATTATTAACATTTGTTACACATTGATGTAAGTTCGCACATTATGTAAGTAAAATTTTGTTACTTATTTTAACATTCTTAAATACCTAAGAAAGGCTTACACGTGTTTCTTCTCTTTACAGGGATGTTAAACGTTATTACAGTATTTGAGCTACATGGGAAGTATATGGCTGGTAATCAACAGCATTCTAAATTTGTTTTTTCTCTCGCAGGTAATTTTTTGACAGCAAAAATATAAATTTAGTATAGACTCAAGTGTATGTATATACATATATTAAATCAGTAGGTTGCAACCTATGAGTCTATTTGCGACTCATGTCTATCTATCGTCATTTTCAATATCGACATAGATATTCAGTTCACAGTACTCAAATATATACTAAATTGTAGGTATAGCTGCTGCCAGAAGTATTGGCGGGTGGCTTCAAACTTGCCGTTACCAAATCGTGCACTTAACAGTTAAGCTTCCAGTAGTAATAGGGTTGTCAGTTAGGGCTGTTGATATTTTTAAAAATATAGGATTTTCGATATTTTAAAAAGTATCAAGATCGGCAGTCGTTATATCGGAAAAAATATCGATATATCGATACTTTCATAAATTCATTTCATAAAATCAAACATTGTAAAAATGAGGCTGTCCACTGATAAATCGACGTGTGATTTTGTTCTTAATCAGGATTTCACTTTCGTATGGTTTCTCTTGGTTACGATGATTGTTGATTTAAAAAAAAAAAAAAAAAAAAAAAAAAAAAAATCATAGAAATTAGTAAAATTTATAATACTCGAAATAGGTTCGAGATAAATCTTAGTGTATTTTTAATACTGATAAGCAATACAGCTGACGAATTTTAGATATTATAGCACGCATTATGGCCAAATTACATAACTTTTTTCATTATTTTTTTTTTTTTCGTGGAGTTTTATTTAGTTTTGTATGTTGATAGCTTACTCTTAGTTGTGTTACTTTTCTTGCTTTCTAATGAGCCACTATTTGTTATTTACACTTCCCAGTATTCCTGCTAACACACTAATTTCCAGTTGGACTTCCCTGGACAGTGCGCACGCTTGGGCTCACATTCAAATCGTGCTGGGCGAGCGATGCCTTGCCTTCACTGTTGCCATCATATGAGTAAACTTGGTACCTATAAATTCCAAATTAATTATAGAAACGTGGTAAGATTTATTTAAGCTATGCGTAACAGAAATTTGACAGATACAGTGTCATTTAGAGCAAATGAAAAATGATAACTTATTTAAAATGTTCGAATCCGATAACCAGATTTCAGTATCGATATATCGTCCTAAAAATATCACTCATAAATATCGATATTTTCAAAAAATAATATCGATATTTCGATATATTATTAACAGTCCTACTGTGGGATGATGCTTGTACTAGTCAAAACAGGACGTTCAGCGTTGCTGTTTTCTAGTGTTAGAGAGAGAGCGTTACGCGAGAATGTTCCGAAGTGCGGCAACAGCGCGATTGCACTTGCCGACCAATATCTCTGGTCACAGCTATAGTAGTAGTCTACATCACATTATTCGTAAGCTACTAGAACAACCATACCTGGCTCAACTGATACACGATGCCCAATGAATGACCGTTATCGGAGCTGTCTGACGCGATGTCAACGGAAGTAACAGAGGTGGAAAAACTTTTGGTTTGATGAAATTCATGCGGGTTATTATTTATACATCAGTATCCCAAAATCTCCTTCCAGTTAAGCGGTTTTGAAGCAATAATAATTTGGCGGGGACTCTATTTAGTAACTCAATTTTTCTCATTACAAGCATATTGACGTTCATTATATTTGCATCAAAAGTAACACATATAAAATAATTTGTGTAGTTTTTCGTTTTCTGCATAGATCCCTTCCTTTCGATACATCATCTTTCACCCACGGAACATGGTGATAAAGACCGGAAGTGATTCAAAAAGTAAAATTTTTTCAAGTTGAATTGGTGTCAAAAAACGCCAACATGCAATTCACATTTCAGCTTGATTCATTGCAATCTCATAAACAACACTGCATACTGTCAGCTGAAAGACTGAAATACTTGTCGCGTTCCCGATCTCTGAGAAATCGTGGAAGCATCACTCAACAGACTCAACCAGGAGCGCTTAACCACCCCTCCGGATAGTAATTTTTTAGACAACAGGTTAGTATGTTGTCTAGTCAAAGGGAGCGAATACCAGCTATGGTTTATAGCGTACTGGCGGTGGCTTCTATTTACTACTATGGACGAAACAGTAATTCAGGTTACTAGGGTAAATTTACGTCAATTTCATAGAAAGCACTATTAACAGAGTCTGAGATATGTATAGAACAACCTACAGCAGCCCAATATCTATGGATGGCAATGCTTGCAGTCTGGGAAGAGGGTGAAAGTCAAAGTTCTGTGGTAGATGCCCGGGCAGTAATTTTTTGTTGTTATTAGTATTTTAGGACGCGCCAAAGCCTGGGTTATTAGCACCCTAGTTCTTTTATACTACCGTCCGGCGACCACCTTTATACAGGGTGATTCAAGAGGGATGGTAAATGCTGAAGGAGGTGGTGCATGAACTATATTGAGTAATAGAGATCATATAAACATGTGTCCGATTTAATTCGTTTTGGAGACACAGGGTCTGGAATTTTATGCATAAAATAATCCTCAGAAAATGATTAAGAACACACCAATAACTCATTAAACAATACCACACGCGTATTTTATAAAAGTTTGCATTAAATTTAGGCAACAGCAGACATCAATCACATAATTTTTTCATGCAATAAATACCAACAACTCCAGGACCAAATGATGAAAGATCTTGCCAAGAACGGCTTCCCCCTTCCGACAAACGTAACCCTCCTACTTTCCAGCAACAACAAAGTAATACTTAGCATTCTCGCCAGATACTTAAAAGATGGAGGGATAGAATTCTAACCAATCTTGGAAGTTAAAACAGAAAATGACTATACTTCAAACCTAAAGCCCAACCCCACTTCCGCGCAAGCTCAACAACTAGCTTGGCAAAATTAACAGTATCCTCACCAATCTACCGATTGAGGCCAACATCAGATAGATCAACCCTCTACAGATGATTTGTCAAAGAAATACGGCGATTTAGACTAATTAATAGAAAATAATGGATATACAGAACCGACGATTACTAAGTCTATGATGTATTGATGTATTGTCTAGCAACTCTTTTTAGATTGCATTTGAAATTTGAATATTGTAAATAGCATATTCCTTCAACATGATTGTAATAAGTTAACCTAATATAGATAAGGAAATGTGTAAATAGATAAGTTACGGAAATGGATGTAAGAAGCTTTGTTTTAAAAAATGTAGAATGGCTGTATGGTCTCAAACCGAATGCCAATAAAATAAAAAAATAAAATAAAAATTTCTAAAATCCCATAGTCGACTTAAGTGCACAAAATAAACTACGTCTTGGTATACTTTTATGAGGGTATTTTTTTTTTTTTTTTTTTTTTTTTTTTTACACACTTCGTTTTTTAGCCTCCCTATCCCTATACACACACACAATCAAAAATCTAATAGGGCACTGCATAACATTCCAGCACCTGTATCTCCAAAACGAATGGAAATCGGACCGTTTTTTTACATGAACTTTTTTACTCAATATTTTTCATATTACCTCCTCCATCAATAATTTCCCTGAAACACCCTGTATACGAAAATTACTCTGAATTTACTTAACGCCACCGTTCCCTCAATCGATACTGCTAGAAACAGAGGCATAACACAGGACATAATTGTTCTGTCACATCAGTCAGTTCTACCAACTTAAGAATTCCTCGCTTTTACTGTGTTTTAAATTAAAATTAAAAATTGGGTTACTCTTGTATGGAGAAACAGGCATGGCGCGTGAAGTGACTTACAAATTTGTGAACGAGGTTTGCTCGCAGGATCTCGGTGGTGAGGAAATCCAGTGTGGCGCCGTGGGTGATGCATTCCGAGCTCGTAGGCAAAGCAGGGAGGCAAATCTGTGCCCGTGCGTGAGCCTACGCGCCGCGTCACGCATAGCCAAGCGGAGCCAAGAGCCGCGACGGAGAGGCAGCCAACACAGGCACAGACGAATCGCTGCATGAACCGACAGTCCAGTAGGAAACGGTCGAACGGTCGCCAAGTTAAATAAACAATTCATTACTTTTTTTTTTTTTTTGAACGGTGGCCATATGTTTATGTGGAAATTTCTTAACTCACCTAATTTCGCGTTCCGCAAATTGAAGTTTTAAATCGTGGATACACAAATTCCGTCATTCCAGTTCCTGATTCTCTTAACTATTTTTTATTCTTTGAAAGGCTTTTTTGCTATGGATTTACGCCTTGCCCCCGTCGAGGGCATTAGAGGCGGGATAGGACTGGGGGCAAGTAACGGGAAGGAATTCTGCCGTAACCTTTTCGGAATCACCACCGCTTATTTGAAAGAATCCGTCCTGAGTTGATCACAATTTTTTACAATGTGATCTAAGTGTGTGGTTGCACATACCAATTTCTTTTAATATTTTATTTTCCACCTCTCGTTATACTTAGTTCACTCTTCGCATTCGTGCATATGGGACCACACAGTCTATTCAACTACGAATTAATTGTTACCCTGACACACTGTCTCTACCTTATTTCTACTAACATCAGTTGCCGATCGCGTTTTTTAATTCTCTTGAATAAATACCCAAACCCGTGAAGGAAGCACCATTTAATGATAACGTTCTCTGATGAGTTTTTAGTTTAGAATTGTACATTGTATTGTTTACTTATAATCTGAAGATTTGTCCCTATTATTTAACATCATTTGCATTTGCGCACACCAATTCTTAAAAGCGCGAAAATTCCTCAAGGGTTCATAATTTATATACAAAATATGTAATGGACTCTACAAAACTATTAGAGTAGATGAAAAAGTGATATGTGGGGTGGAGGAATTCTTAAAAAGGTAGAAAGCAAAGCGTTAGAGTTGGAAATGCAGCATCAGAAGAGGTGGAAGTGAAAATGAAAGGGCCGAAGGGAAGTTTACTGGGTCCTTTGCTATTCATTGTTCTATTGAATGATTGTGTTGATGGTTTACAGTCAAACGTTCGGTAGCTTGTAGATGAAATAATGTTATGTAATAGTATTAAAACGGCGGGAGACAGTGAACTCCTGCAGGGTGACCTGGATATAATATCTAACTCTTCCTACCTGGAGTGAAGATAAATGCCAAGAGGAGTGAGCTTATTAGGTACACAGATAAAAGATGATGATCTATATGATTATAGGGGCGGCACGGAAATACTTGCTGGATGCTTGAAGTCTAGATATCTTCGCATAACGTTAGTTAATAAGCTCAACTGGGCAGAGCATATTGGGTACATGGTAGAAAATGGTTTCACAATCCTTGATTTTCTAAAGTGGATTATGGGAGCATTTACCAGAGAGGGGATTTGGGTTATAAAACTTTGGTCAGACCATTGCTCGAATTAGGTGGTGTAGTTTTGAACTCCTTTTTGTGTATCAAATGCAGCAGTTGAAAGGCTTGCAAAGAAGAGCAGCTAGATTTGTTTACGGAAATTACCGCAAGACCCAGTCAATAACTGATTACATAAAGGGACTGGATTAGGATTCATTGGAAAACAGGAAGATGGTGGAGCTAGTTATGGAAGTATACAAGATGTATTTTGGTGAGGATGTTTGGAAAAATGATGATGCAACAATTAAGAGTAATGAATGGAAGGGATTTGATGATAATCAACACAAGTAAGCACTCGATTTCATGCATAAGGCAGTGGAATTTTTTTTTTTTTTTTTTGTGCTAAGGGTGTCAGGGATTTGAATAAATTACTAAGTGATGAGTCATCTATTAACAAATTTGAAGGAATTTAAAATTACTAAATGAGAAAATTAGATATGTTGGGGAATTTACACTCAAAGTATATAAGACAATAACGATGATAATAATAATAAATAGGAGTATCTAGCTGTCTAGCATGGGCTTCATCCAAATTTAATTAAATTTAATACGATACCTCTCATTAGTAAAAATATGATTATTTTTATCTAATGGAAATAATAGTGTAAGTGTGGAAAAAAAATAATCGCAACACTCGTTAACACCGAAGTCAAAAATTGCAATTTTTGCAAAACTAGACTGTTCCCCGATTTGGTAAATTAAACTTTGCACATCAAACACGTCATCGAATACCGGCGGCGCCAATACAAATTTATTAAAATCCCCACGCACCTTACTCAGCAAATATTTACCGGCGAGCGACAAATTAAATGCAATGTAAACTAATTTTACTGTGTGATGATTGTCAACTTGGTTTATTTACTGCCATAATAAAGTAACGCCTAAGCTAAGGAGCAACCGGCGAGCTATTAAAATAACTAACGGCCGCCGTAACCATAATTTATAGGACCGATACCGAAAAAAACAGAGCCGAACAAATTACGCCGACATAGCATTAAAATCGAATGAATATAAATTACAGTCAAGTATCAATTTAGATAATAATTATATTGCTGACTAAATAATGAACAGTGTAAATTTTATGGCGGGATTATCGGCTCCCAAGTACGTTACGCAACCGGTGAAGTGATTTCGAGTCGACGACAAAAAAAAGTAACTACCCACAAAAAAATAATTATTTCCACTGTGGTAAATGCTTTCGTTTAATCTAAATACGGCACCGCCATCACAGAGGAGGCCATATTAATTGACTTATTTATTACAGTTTGTAATCTGTTTCTTCTCACTTTCAATTATTGCGAGTAAGAAGTTCTCGGTAGCTAATTTCTTTGCATTTTCCGGATACAAAATGATATACATTTTGCATGTCAATTATGGACTATGACATGCAGTATCCCTGAAAGACTATTACACAATTTTGTGAAACTTTATCTGTTACTAATACTAGAATGAGGGAGACATATTCACATAATTTGTTTACCACAGGTATCAATCTTATCACCGACGTTAATAATAGTATATGTTACATCACATTTATTTTAAAAAAAAAGTTAATCTTCTTTTAACGCGTAAGATGAAGAGTGAATTCATACCACAGTGTAACGTAGATGGGTAATAGACATGACATCACCAAGCTATGAAACATATTACACAACGGTTATTTCGCTCATCATATGGGGTGTTTACTACGTAATAGTTGTAGAGTACAAAAGTCATAACGCGTTTAGTTGTGGGCGGTAACTCTCTGCTCCGGCATTTTGGAGAAAGCGCATTCAACTTCTGTATTGTTGTTTAACGTGAAATTAGATCAACGGATTTCTCATAATGGAGCGTCCATAAATTACGTGGCTCGGTCTGGGAGAAGAGTGGGGAGGGAGGCAGAGAGCTACGCTGGGCTACATGGGGAAAAGGCGTGGGGGGGGGGGAGAGTCCGACCACGTAGCTTTTCATACATATTATTTGTCACAAAGTAAGGTACAGAACACAAAACAGCATGTGGATATTTATTTCCGTAAATCCTCTGGCTTCGTATTCCGGAGGAGGTGTGTTGGAATCCCCGTCCAGCCATCCAAATTTGGGTTTTCTGTGGTTTCCCCAAATCACTCTAGGCCAGTGGTTCCCAATTAGTGGTAAGCGTACCCCCAGGGGTACATGAGGTTTCTTCAGGGGGTACGCGCGGTAGTCTCTTGGCTAAGGTGATCACTAAAATAACGGAAAAAAATCCACTTTTATTATCCAAAAGAAACATTACTATCCCCTAAATATATTTTAAGATAAACTGTGTTTGTGTCAATTATATTATTGTAATCCTGTGGTTGTGAGAAGCATTCTACTGGGATGAACGAATTCTTTTATTTATCATTTCAGATGTAAGGGGTACGCGCGGTTGAGCTCCTTCTTGCAGTGGTACACGGGAAAAAATAATTGGGAACCACTGCTCTAGGCGAATGTCAGGATGCTTCCTTCAAAAAGGATATGGCCGAATTCCTTCCTGTTTCTTATCCCCAGGCCTTTCCCGTCTCTAATGACCTCGACGTCGACGTGGCGTAAAGCCACAAGTGAAAAGAAGTGCTTGTCTTGCGTGTGAATCGAAGTCATAGCGTTGAAAAGCACGCGGCTGGCCTTTGAACTTACCGACACGCGAAGGTGCATTACGATTCGAGAAACATTAGACATGTCGTACCTAGACTCAAATTCGCTTACAGATCTTACCCGGGATTGAAGCTGTTTTGATTAGGATCGCCCGTGTTTGACATCACTGCTCGTTGATAAAATAATTCTAATTTTTTTCTGTCAGGTGAATATCAGTGCAGCTCTAATTGTAGTGCTCACTGAAGTGCTATTTCAAGTTCGAAGAGTGGTGTGAAGTGGTACTATACAGCAAGCTTTACGAGACTTAGGGAGCGTTCATAAACCACGTAGCACCATATTGGCCTCCTGAGAACTCCCCTCCCCCCCCCCACGTAACCCACGTGGCTTTTGCCTCTACCCCCTCCCCCTTCCCCCACGTAGCACGTAGCTTTTTTCCCTTTTGATTCCAGAAGACATTTTGTATTGTTTCTTCCTGTCAGACCATTAAATTACATACGGAAATAATTAAGTGAGGGAAATAAATATTCACATGCTGTTGTGTGTTCTGTTGCTCATTTTAACTGTGAAAAATGTTATGAAAGGAAAGCTACGTGGCCTGGCTCGGAAACTTCCCTCCCCCCCCCCACCTCCAACTTATTCCAGTGTAAGGGGGCGTCCATAAATTACGTGAGGTGAAATAGGGGGGGGGGCGGCGAATTCTCACCAAATCTCACCAAGAGGAACGTCGGGCCAACGGAAATCTCACATGAGGTTTGGAAATTTTTGTTGGACAGTAGAGCTAAAAAAAAATAAATAAAAAAGACGCGAAAGTCGAATTTAGAGATGTATTTCGTCGAAAAGGAGGGGGTAACCGGCTTTGGAAGGGTGAGACCTAAAAAAAGAAGGAGGTGTCAAAAAGTTGCGAGGGCGATTTCTAGGGGGGGGGGTCTCACAGACCAGATCTCATTAGTAAGGGAGGGAGGGCCAGATCTCACGAAGTCTCACCAGAGGGGGGGCGGATGCCCGGAAAAACACCTCACGTAATTTATGGATGCCCCCTAGCCTTCCAGCCAACCGCCTCCCCCCCTCCCCTGGACCGAGCAACGTAGTTAGTGTACGATCCCTTATCGGAAATGTTTTTCCAAGGACTTTTCACTTTCCAATGAGTTTTTATAAATCTTTCAAGTAGATCAAATGATCATTACCTTATAATGTAGAAAGAAAGGTGATTTTTTTTTTTTTTTGCGATGCAGGTATAGTTTGTCCTATTTTTTTTTTATCAATTAATGAACTATGATGAATGAGATGAGGAGAATGTTTTTACTAAAATCTCAAGAAGAGACGCATCATTCACTGTACACGAAAAATTTGTTTCCAGTAATTATTCATTTGCAGGAGTGGCTAGAGACAACATTTAATTCACAATATTTAATACTGTAGAAAAGTATATAACGCAAATATAAGATGTCTTAATTTTATAGGTAATAATATTAAAAATAGTATTTAAAGAGAAAACAGTTCACTATGTGTTCAGGAATTATTAGGGAGAAAAGTCACGTGCCGCACTGGGAAGCGGGAGTGGTTTCGAGACAAAAGTTACGTCAGGCTACGTGAGGGGAAGGCGTGGGGTGGAGAGGGGGATTTAAAACAGGCCAAAATGGAGCCACGTAGATTATGACGATCCCTTAGGTATATCACAAACACATTACAAGCTTTTATAAAAGATAAGTTCAGATACCCATAAAGAGTCCACGTCAAAACGAAGACCTTGCCAGATGAATGGTAACCTGAAGTATGGCACACAGAAAAAGTATAAACAATTTCTGCAGAAAAAAAATAAATTTCTACCAAGTTCCCCGTTCTTATTGTGCATGAAAATTTGGAGCAAGAAATAGTTAATTCACATTGTCATAGAATTCATTGCGTTCATAAATTTTTTGTTTGTTGATTTTAACTCCCCAGAATTCGACGGCATACTATATTTTTGAGTAGTTAACTGCAAAAGAAATATACGGTAACATCGGATTTAGAAATTATGGTCTATATTCTGCAAACTTCCTATAGCAACATATGTCTCCCTCTGTAGAGTGTTTTTCATTACACCGCACTGTTTCAATATTGATGCCCATCGTGAAAATGAAAGACCGGTGATACTATCCGACTAGGAAAAATCAGACACACATTGGAAACTGAGAGACCGCAACCGCACAGACTTACCATTCAACATTATCGTACTATAAGTTCGCGACAGTTGATACATAAAATAAATTTTGATTAATCCAAGGAATTAACATTATTTGAAAAAAATGCTAAGTACTTAAACAGGACTTGGAGCTATAAAAATTACCAGATACCGCAAAATGAGAAACATTTTACATATTTCGAATGAAATTTCCAACACTATGAGTAAGTTCAAAGTAAATGTATTACAAGTCTAAAATTTTAGGTTTAAATACTAAGAGAACATAAGCTTTGTTCTCGTAGGTGAAAATGTAAAGTTGTTGCATATTAATTTCCAGGGAAACTTATCGTCGTTTTTAGGCGTAGCATAACTTCCTATTCAACTTTGTCCTAGTAGAAGCTTCCTCTTATTGAAACTTGAGGTAACGATGTGGGAATAAAGATGCAGATTTGCAATATTCAAATGTATTCCCAAAATCGACTACAGAGATACGTATGTAACGTTATTTTATTAAGTGTTTTGTATCAGTTGACAGCTAATCAATAATTAAGAAAGGTCTGTCTTAAATTATACGTTTTGATCTGGACTGTCGCGATTCTGTTTTTATTCGTTGTTACCTGACGCTTAGCTTCCAGGACAAAACACAAACTTTCGCCCAGTGAATACCGCCGTTCAAATGTACAAAGGGATGCTAGCGAAGACAGTGTATTTACGAAACGAAAAAATCAGGTTGTACGTACATGATGTCTGATATCTCTTTAGCCGGATTGAAAGTCACTTCACAATTTTGTTCACACGTATCTTCGACCTGCTGAAATTTTTCAAACTTTTTATCACTACAAATATTAATCGATAAATGACCGATTCCTAGGAATTTTTTTCTTAAGATATCTCGCAAAAACTATAGAACCGTTAGGGATGTAGTTTTCATTGGATATATGGCAACTTAAGAACTGTGACATGTCTTATGACTCTACGTGAACGGTAGACGAAGCAGTAAATGATAATGTATATCGTAGACTAAACAGACAGGTATCAAAGATCACACTATATCAAAAATAAACAATCGTTTCTTAATCCATAAAGATGCCACACAACATTAATGATAGACATTCCTCTCTTAACCTGAACACATACCCAAAAGATTAGATAGTTACATCACTTTACATCAAAGATATACACACCTGTCGTAACCTGTAAAGATACCCATCAAAAATGATATACTCAACAAGGATCACACTACATCAAAGATATACACCCCTTTTTTAATCTGTACAGATTATCACCAAAGATCACAATACATCAATGATAGACACAACACTCATAGGATTCTGTTAATATTGTTGTTGAGTACATAGTTTTAATTATTTATTTACCGAGTCTTTTGAAATACAGAACGTTAAAACAAACGAAAAACGTAAACGAATTCTTTCAGAGACCTGGTGGTTCTCCCAACATATTAAAGTAGTTAGGGGGGGTGCAAACTTCTTAAATGACATTTAAGGGTTTCTTTTTAATACGGTATACTCGGGGTTAATAATCCAGGCAATAGTAATCACGTTACTAGCATCGCACTTGTGAATGCAACTTAAATGATTAAAATCTAAATCCATCGTGTCTTATGTTGTGATACAGAATGTTACTTCTCATTTTAGTCCAGTTTCAGATTCTGATAATATTGTGATTCTAAAATCCAAACATCTACTGTATACGCATTCTTACATAGATCAAGGTTATCCCGGACACGGCTGTAGGTAAATAAGTATGTCTAATATGTCTGTAGCAAGATTAACAAATCTGCTCGTAATTTCGTTTATGGGTACCGGACTGAGATATAACTATGTACATTTTCGCAGCGCAAAACTGCAGAAAAACTTCTTTGGTTTCAAGCCGAGTCAAGGTTGAATCGTTGGGCGACGTCCGGAAGCTTGCACCGTTTCCATGAAGCGGGCCTTGACAATGGAAGCGGTGTAAGCTTCCGAAATGTAGCCAGACGATTCAACTTTGACGCGGCTTGAAACCCGAGAAGTTTTTCAACAAACTGAGATATCTTTGATTTTTTTACACGCAACTAATAAATCGCTAATTTTTCCCGCTGACCATTTTGCATAATCGAACATTTCCAGAATCATTACTGTAGACTTTGTACAACCTGTATAACAAATCGCGTAGATGTGTTGTAACGGAAAGTAAACGCGCATTTCATTCTTACAAATGTAAACCTGTTTGTATTTTACAACTAGCGCCTTCTAAAGGGTGGGGCAAAGAACAGGAAGGATTTCGACCTTGACTTTTTGAAGGAACCACCCCGTCATTCTCCACCCCCATCCTCCAGAATGCGAAGAGAGAGCGTTGGTGACCGACTAAAAGCACACAGGAGACATAAGCGCAGAAGGGTCTTTAATCCTCTACCTTCCTGGACGGCCGAAATTCTCATGAAGAACACACATTCGAGCGCTGACAAGGAGCGCTCCTATGAAACGTCAGACGCTGGCGTCGGACGCCTGTGTCCGCCGATGGAACCGCTTCCTACAGGGTGTCCAGAAAAGGGCTCCCTGATTTCAAAATTAAATATCTCGAAAACAAAGATCGATAGAGGAATGCAGTAAATGGTATGTTTATTGTGACAGCTGTAAGAAGTGTATACAGCAGTGTGAAATAATAGTTACAAAAGCTGCTAACAGATGTACGCTGTACAGCTCATATCAGCATACATAAGTGAAATAATCGTATGAAAACTATCTTTGCAAACAATCACAATCACAATGTTTTCAAAATGTTCACCATTGGCACTACAGAGGTGGCGCAAACGAAGAATGAAATTCGCCATCACATTTCGTAGTGTCTCGACCGAAATGGATTCACATGCCGCAGAGATCGCCGATTCCAGCTCGTCCAGCGTGGCGGGATGCTTCGGGTAGACCATGTCTTTCACTGTGCCCCACGAAAAAAAGTCACAGGGAGTCACATCCGGCGAATATGGAGGCCAATCCATGCCTGCACCAGTAAATTCTGGATATCCCAAAGCAATGACTCGATTCCCGAAGTATTCCTCAAACTGCTGTATACACTTCTTACAGCTGTCACGATAAACAAACCGTTTACTGCATTCCTCTATCGATCTTTGTTTTCGAGATATTTAATTTTGAAATCAGGGAGTCCTTTTTTGGACACCCTGTATAAAGCGGCAGCGACCCGTCTTCTCGGAAACGGTAATAAGAGTACAATATAATCTAACACAGGTTTATTCATATTGTTTACTACCTTAATATCCTTATTATTATATATTTATTATTACAGAAACCTTCCAAAAAAAATACAAGCTACTTCGGGTGGTGTAATTGCAATATACCACGTGGTTAATTGTAATTAAAACTTCGTTTAGTAGTTATATTGTATTACTAATTCTAGCGGATATAGCAAAACGTAAAAATTCTTACATTCCCACAATTTGTATTATTTTTACTTCCATAAAAATTTGACTGTTGTATCTGCATAGGCACTCAATTTTTGTTATGTCTGAAATGGACTTCACATAGAACTCAAACGTTGCTTAGGTCTAACTCTGTAGTTCATGGGAATGTTAATAAAAATATCATCCATTGACTCATCTATCTCATCTTTATCTGTATATATTTATTAAATTCAATATTAATCATTTTCATAATTTTTGTTGCATAACACAAATTTATCAGTTGTTGCTAGTTCTATACCAATCTTCTAACATTAAATAATATCGCGCTCACTATCAATAACCTTCTAGTACCAGATACTGCGCTGCTTACACTGGCGTTTGACGCTGCGTATGAAGCCCACTTCAGCAGGTAGTCGAGGACAGGTATACAACACCCTCCACCCACCGAGCTTGGATAGTGAGCTTTTGGCCAGGTCGTAATTCGGAAGAGTTCGTCCCTGCGATGGGGGCAGCGTTGGATGATGGGTATCGTGGGCCCTGATACTGTTAAGTCGGGTATGCCTGTAGACTAGACCTAATACCCTGGAACATTGATTGTGCACTTTTGTCATACAACCGAGAGCGTTACCGTTCGCCCACCACGCTCGGTGCGTAATTGTGAAGTAAACGATGCTTTCATTAACATTGGCAACCGAGCGGGGCGGTGTAACGGTTAGTGTTCTCGCCTCGCATTCGGGAGGACGGTGGTTCGAATCCCCGTCCGGGCATCCAGATTTGGGTTTTCCATGGTTTCCCCAAATCACTCCAGGCAAATGCCGGGATGCTTCCTTCAAAAGGCCATGGCCAAATTCCTTCCCATTCCTTGCCCCCATCCTTGCCCCCCATCCTTGCCCCCTATCCTTTCCCGTCTCTAAAGACCTCGATGTTAATAAGAGACGTAAAGCAGTTACAAAAAAAAAAAAAAAAAAAAAAAAAAAAAAAAAAAATGGCAAATTATATGTGGCATTCTTTCCTTTATATTACGAAGAAGAGCAGTATGTTGCAGCTTGAGAATATGATATTTGGTATAATTGGATAGTTTACAACAGTTGGATCATTACCGTCATTACAATTAATAATGCGCCATAACACGTACGCAAGAAAACTCACCCCAGGTTCAAAGAAGTAACATGGACTGCGGGTAAGGAGTTAACTCACCTGAAAAATAAACGAAACAAAAAATTTAGTACAAGAGCAGATATCCTTTCTGCCACAGAATAACAACAGTAAATTGATGCACTACATACAGTAATAAGAAAAGTAAAAAATTTTAATCAATTTTATTGTAAATATTAATACGAAGCAAGTATATGAGTTTCACTAAATTAGGTTTACTTAAATCACGCCCAGCATATTTGGTTATTAAACTATTTTATGATGAAAATAAATCTTCTAGCAACCTGCTGTATTCGCAAGTGTTCTTTAGAGTGTAATAGAATGGCCTGGTCTTTTACGTGAAAAATGAATCTGTGCCAAAATTTTATCATCTCTGAAGATAATTATAATTTGCATTTAAGCTACCATAAATACCCAAGTAACGACTTGTTAAAATTTTTTTACATTTTATTCAAGTCGATGAAAACTATCTCTGGACAAAAAATTCTTCCTTTACACTATATTTTTCTAGCTATATCTTCTGAGAGACTGATTTGAATATACGACCACCATTACTATGGTTCTGGTAAAAATTCGTGCATTTCCATGTATAAAAATATATATCACTTTTATTATCCTTACGTATTAGTGAGGGAGTAACTTTTTCTGTAGTTGGGAAGGTTCTCAGTAAGCAAAAACAGTTGATAAAATTCAAAAATCATTGAGATATGAATGGAAAAAATGTTTTTACTCTCTTGTGTGTTTAACCAACGCAACCCATCGACGAAATCTTTATCACCCGTTTGCATTACAGTTTTATTTTCTATCACTGTTCCAATGCTCTACATGTTTGTTTCCAATTCTTTTCATTCTCTAGTGTAAAGTCACATAGTGAATGAACATACAATACATAAAGTGTTCCTTTGATATTAAGTTTAGAATGCCTCAAAAATAGGTAAAGATAAGAAACAATATGCAATGAAATAAAGCCAAATAACATATATTTGAAACTCTATATACTTATAAATTAGCAGAATATGTTTATTGGTTTGTTCGCTAAAGAAAACCATATAAATGAAAATTATTTAAAAGTTTACAATAAGGTCCCGTTTCGAAAAATGAATTTGATGTCGGACATGCCATATCTTATACTTTCGTACAAAATGACAAAAAATATTTATGTGATGAAAAATGAAAGAGAATAATGTGAGCAAATGATACAAAAGATCAACGAAATCAAAGAGTTATAAAAGAGAACAGAAGACTGTTGAAATCAAAGACAATATTTGCATCAGATAAAAAGTCAATAAACGTATTGTAATTAACCATCAATCCAGACACATAATTTGAGAGTTAGCACTAAATTGTGTTTTACCAGTTTAATGAATAATTTACGAAAGAAATCATGGAACTGAAAGCCTCCAAGTACACGAGTGAAGGAATATATTGGAATTTTCTGGTAAACTGAAATAACTTGTCGGTTTTACCAAGAACATATGCAATCACGCAGGTTGAGTTTAATAACGAATAACCAATCGTAAAAGAACAAATGCGTAACACCTTAACAGATTCTGCTAATATTGTTGTTGACTTTTTGCTCTAAGCATTGGTTCAGTTAAGTTACACTAATGCTACGATACTTTATAATTACATTTCCGTGGTATAACGAAACTAACGAATTAATTACCATTGTGAGAAATGCTGAGAGCAAATTTTTCGTTAGATACCGTACTATCTACAATGACGGCAGTAATTTGTCTACTAAGGAAACAGCGTAGAAATAATAACAACTTTTATGCTATTCATTCCTCACGTAATTCATACAAAATGTTAGAAATGATAATTTATAAGTAAGCAAAAAGAGAGTTTTTATGGTCCAGGTAGACAAAACATGCGCAATAGCTAGTATGTGAATTTAATAAACAATGACAATACATCACTTTTTGCTTAAAGAGGAGGAATAATTGAAGATACCCTTATTTTTCTTCGGATATTTCAGAACCAAACTGCGTAATAATGGAACTTTGCTGCGCTCGTATAAATTACATTTTTTTTCGACGTGGGAATCTCCTGTTATCGCCGCAAGTAATAATTGAAAACCGCTCGCAATGAACAGCGTGGAATCTGCAGCTCTCGCGCGAGTCTACAGAACAGCAAGGAGTGGCTGTACGGCTGGCCGGCGAGCCCCACCATCGATCTCTTCCATCACAGGCAAACGGGGCGAACGCCACAGGTATTCCCCACATCTGACACCAATAATAACGCGCAGATCCAAGAAGACCACTACCAAGTACATAGACCAATGAAGTCCAATACCAAGCAGTACTAACAGTTTTAACATCCCCTACTATGCAAACTCGTCTTCATTCTTGATTAGCGATTTTCTATATCCAGTAACTTGAATTTTATAACACTGTAGATTGCAGATACTATCTTGAACAAAAACTGCACCCGTTCGTCAAATTCCTAACCTCCTGATTAAACACATGATAGTTTTAGACACGGTACTGCGTCTTATTCCCCTGATGTTATCCAGTCTATAAATCTAACTTCCATAGGCTGGAGAGAATGCTATTTCATTTAGAAAAACGGAGATGACGTCTTAATAAATTCTGACAGAATCTTAAAACTTGTACCACCTAATTATTACTACTCTAGTATTTATGACACATTATGGGCGGCCTTGGAGCTACGGCACAGATGACCGAGGTTCGATCCCAGATGAAGCCGATGATTTTATTCGAAACTAAACGTCCGAAACGGCTACCCAGCCCCAATCAACCCGCTATCCATTGAGTACCGTCGTGGAAACTCCACTGGAACGAAACGAACGACCTGATCGTGGCGCTTACCCCATCTCCTTCCTTCTAGTACGGAAAAGGATGTAACGGAAATGCAGAAATCTAACTCCGCAAATACCTTGGGAAGCGGTGGTAGCCGTAGGAATCTCGTAACATTCACTTATAATACATATATTTTTTTTCACAAAATACTAAAACAGATGGTACTTTATATAAACTGACTGCACACCTCCGAAGATGTTGCTAAAACATAAAAAAATGAATTTAAAATAAAGTTTGCTTCCGAAAGTCATAAATACATAACTGGATGGAGCATTTCCCTTTACATTTATGATTTTTGGCTTGTGCCTAGGTCTCCCTTCATCATTATCATCATTTTTCTGCTTCTGCACACGTCGTCTATCATCGACTTTCCAAAACTTCTCCTCTAGTATTGTCTCTATTCAGCCAACTCTCTTGGTGTTAAGTCTCCCCAGGCCTGAACCAACTATCTGGTCAGTGTTCTTCCGATAGGTCTAATTCCGTTGTCTTTGCACAAGAGCGCTAAACTCAACATTCTTACTTCCATCATTATTCTCAGGCCATGATTCAACAGTTGCAACGCTTTTATTATTATTAACGTTTATTCTAATCCGTAAATCTCTAAACTCTCCTTGGTACTTCCATTTATGATCCTGTCCTTTATCGTGTTATCAGGTATACAATAAGACAGCGGTTCCCAACCTTTATCGGTACACGACCCACTTTTAAGTAAAGAAAAATTTTCGCGACCCACCTAATATGAGAGTCTATATAATATCAGAATGGGAAATGTACTATTACCTCGAAACGCTATAGACTATCATATCCCACTAAAAGACAAATTTTCGTACAAAGGATATACTACAACAAAAACAAGAACTGCTAATACATAAAACAACAAACATATCATAGACCGGGAGGCGACTGCGCAGACCATCACCTCATCAAGTTGGCTGCTGAAATTCCACGATTAGAGGTAACTCGAGCAGCATATTAAAATTCAAGTAACTTTTTAGTGCAAACCACCTGCAGACCCGATTTTAGTGGTTAATTGGTAGGTTTATCATTGTGTTTTACTTCACCCAATTGTATGAAAATATGGAAGACTGGGAGCAGGAAAAACACAATGGTAAACATACCAGTCAACCACTAAAATGGGATTTGTAGGTGTAGATATGACTTTGCACATCAGTCATCTGCTTTGTTATTAACAAGGATAATTGGTAAGACGCTATGGTAGACTGTTTGTTGGCCTGGCACTGACTATTCCATTGTAGATTTGGTCGAAAGATAATGTCTTTTTTTTATTTTGAAAGAGTTTAAGAGGCTTATCTGTGTACTCAGGATGCTTGGTTGACAAATGCCTTGCTAGTTTAGATGGCTTCATGTTTTCATTGGACAAATTTTCACAACAAATCACGCACTGAGGTATTGGCTCCTCTTCAGTACCCGAAAACACAAATCTGTTTTTCAAATAATCCGGATTACACTTTCGCAGATATGTCTTTTGCTTTTTCTTGCTGCCTGCATTGTAATTACAAATACTTGGTTGGATACTCTATTTTACGGCACGATCCAGTCCTCAACAAACTTTCCATGATCACATTAAATCTACTCTCAACCAAAAAAAACGCAAACAACAACTCACTCTATCAAGCAGAGAAAGACTGTTTGCATCAAAGACTTTGGTTTCGATTCGAGCACAAACAAGAAAATGACAATCAGAGAATTAAAACTGCCGGTGGTATGTGCGCACATCTCCACCTTAGAGCGGGGCGGGAGAGGAGGTGTTCAGGGGTTGCCATAAGGATTGCGCGATTACTGCCGCTGCTGTATCTCACAACGAGGTTATTGCATAATACCGACTGACCGTTTAAGAAAACTTTTTTTTTCGTCACAAAGTTTTAATTTAAGCTAAAAGCTTTCATGATTACTGCACTTGTAAAATATCGTGTTATATTTTTTAAATAGATGAAATAAAATACAGATATTTGGAGCAAAAACCTCGATTGTTCCGCGACCCACCAAAACACCCGCCGCGACCCACCAGTGGGTCGCGACCCATACATTTGGAACCGCTGCAATAACACATTTATTTCACAAATTCGTTGGATACATAAAACAGTTTTGAGATGATATAGTTTACAGTTCCCAGTGCTTAATGTCCAAGCTTTTCACTCTACTAGGATCAAAGCGGTTCCGCTCATCACTTGCGATGTTGGTGGCAATAAAAAAGAGGCGCTCGCAAGGTACTGATGATCCCACTATACAGATATACTTCTTGGCTGTCGAGTAAACGTGATGATAAATTGATTTTTTATTGTTGTAGTCAGTTAAGAATAGGATCATACTTCAGGTGCACAACTACTTGCGATAAGCAGTGTCTCAGTTCTTCGTTTAAGCCCTGACATTCATGTGCAAGTTCATTACATGTAGAAAGTACTTTATCACATTCGATTTTCACGGGTGAAATATCGATTCACTGGATCGATTCAGTACTATATATCGATTTTAAAAATCAATTCTTTTCAGTCCAAAAGATCGATTAATCGATCTCAGATCGCCATCCCTACAATGTAGTCGGTATTTTCTCACAGTTAAATTCCCTCACCCCTCTTAGTTTGTTGTTAATTTTAATCATGTTGCCAATTGGTTCTCTTCATGAGAATGATATAATGGTAGAATGGCATTAGTGATGGCTTTCCCGTCATATTATTCCAACTTCGTGATTTTTGGGACATCTTTTAAATAGCTTACAGCTTTCTATATCCAATTCTAGCAATGAAATTTTACATCCACGCGTACGAATGCGTAGGTAACAGCTAATTATTCAAATGAATGATAATTAATTCCCACCTACCGTAAATCTTTCTCCCTAGACGTTCCACGAATAGGGCACTCTTAAGAAAACTAACATCCTGATTGAAAAGCAGCATCGGAATACGTTTTAATCACCTCTAATACAGGAAATCAGCCAATTGATTTACGACTTTCGGGCTGCCGCCTTGTACAAAAGATCGAGATACGATCTACAAATCACGTACAAGTAGCCTACCGCGAGGATCAAAGAACTGCTTGGAGACGTCTGTACAAATTTGTAACGGTACAGCTAACATTCTTCCACAACAGTAACTGCAAAAAACTTTTTAAACACGTCGACTGCAGCCATACAAAACCACAACAGAGGGGTATGGGAACCGGGAGGATACCACGGATATGCTGATAATTCGCAACACACAGGAACGGCGCTGGTAAAAAAGAAAAAAAAGGTGGGGGCATCCCCGGAACGGAAACCACAACGCGCATTGATAAAGCTCCACCGCTATCTATTGATTCAAATGGAAAATACTCGCACGCGCGTACGCCGACCATTGATTTATCGCCTTTCCGAAGGGATATTTTTATAGCTCTTTCAAAAGCTTTTCCATCGCAGCTAACCCCCCCCGCTCTCCCCTTCACACCTCTTCCGAAACCCTTTCCCACTTCCTGCTACCGCACCCATCCTATCTGATGTCAAAAGAAAATCTTTTATTTTTATTATATATATAAATCTCCCTCTCTCTCTCTCTCTCTCTCTACCCTTCCGTCCCGCCCCGCGGCCACAAATCAAAAACGGCTGAAACAGAAAATAATAACCGGAGAGAAAGGAAGAGGGGAAAAAAAAATGACTGCAGAGAAGGCGCAAGCGTGTTTAACAGAAGGCGCGATCGGCATTCAATTGTCCGCGGGCCACGTGACCCGCTCTCGACCAATCATTGGGCGCGCGGCCAGAGAGGCTATTTAACCGCGGCGATTTGTTGAGTTATTGACAAAGCAGCATCGGCGCCCATGGTAAATGGCTGGCACCAGAGAGCTGATTTATACGCGCTGGTCTTTCCCTACGAATTTTATTCGCTTCATGTTACTAATTTGTTCTCCCGTGTCTGTAAGCGCTATTTAAATAGCCCAGGTCACGTGGCATACGGGAAGTCCCGAATCCTTTTCTTTAAAAATGCTGTGAAACGGACGTAATTTTGTCATGAACTGCTCTGTGGTAATATCTCTGGAGCCATACATCAGTCCCTAGGGATAAAACAAAAACATGTGGCTCACCGAATGTCTAATTCGTTATGATGCATTTTTTTTCTTTGCTTATGGATTTACGCCTCGTCGACGTTGAGGTCATTAGAGGCGGAAAAGGATTGGGTGCTAGGAACAGGAAGGAACTCAGCCATGGCCTTTTGAATTGTGAATTTTCGTTAAGTGAAACACACAGATGGAATTCATTCCAACGAATTACTCCTGGTTCCCATTCCCCTCTGTTGTGATTTTGTATGGCTGCAGGGGATGTGTTTAAAAAAGAACTTTGATACTCTGGAAATGACATACCAGTAGATTGGTGTTTCTTTATAGTTATTGGGTAAAGTATACTGTATATTAACCTCATTAGTTGATTTAGAGAAGATCATTGCTTGCGGGAATTCACACAAGCGTATTTTGTTGGTTTTTTTGTTATTATTTTTTTTCGTTTTCGTTTTATTTCATCTCCTTCCTAAAGCTATATGCTCCGTCGATGTCGACGAAATTAGAAGCAGGAGAGGATGAGGTGGATAGAACGGGCAGGAATATGGCTATAGCCTATCATAGAGATCATTCCGGCATTCGCCTGGATCAATTTTGGAAATCTATATATATATATAAACTGTGGAAAATCGAAATCTGGTTGGCTGGACAGGGATTTGAACCCTGGTTCTTCCTAATGCTAGCCCGAAATGTTAACATTCACCCGCCAGGAAACTTATTGTTAACAGCCAAAGGGATTGCTGATCTATAAACAACACTCGAAAAAAATAAACAATAAAAATTTCAGTGTCTTTCTAACACGTTACATTCTTTTTTCTACCACTGTCTGATACAATCCTCTATTACTTCCTAGCTCAGAATTTTTTCGCAGATAAAGAAAACTAAAAAAAAATTAGGAATTATAAATACGTTTGGCAATTGTCTGTTACTATCGGCAGGTCGACATTTTATTAATATTTCACGCAACGCATCTGTTTTAACTCTCTGTTAGTTAAATGATTACTAAGAATTGTTTTATAGTATATTTCTGTCAAGCTACTGGCCAAAGAGCTGGATGCAAGTAAAGAGTTGGTTTAACATGTTGGTGATTTTTTCGACCCAAGTCCTTAGTTGCTATGATAACTGTTTTGTGGGTTGTTTCTGACTTGCAACTAAACAAAATGCTTTTGATGGCATACGCGTTTCGCCTTTATTCAAGGCATCATCAGTGCCCTAGATAAACATATATACACATATATATACAATGCTGTTGTTTGATTTTTGTACAGTTTTCTGAAAAATATTAAGTGGGTACTTACAGTTTTTATATATTCATTAACACGCGCAAGTTCGTGTTTCCATACCAGCTACTCTTTTCGCACTATCACTACTGTCCCAAGTTTGTGTAGGCTGCATTTTATTTCACAGTTCGTGGCCGGTGAAATTACCTAAAATGCAGGTAATAGTAGTGATAGTGCGAAAAGAGTAGCTGGTATGGAAACACGAACTTGCGCGTGTTAATGAATATATAAAAACTGTAAGTACCTACTTAATATTTTTCAGAAAACTGTACAAAAATCAAACAACAGCATTGTATATATATGTGTATATATGTTTATCTAGGGCACTGATGATGCCTTGAATAAAGGCGAAACGCGTATGCCATCAAAAGCATTTTGTTTAGTTGCAAGTCAGAAACAACACACAAAACAGTTAAAGTTTTTTTTTTTTTTTTTTTTTTTTTTTTTTTTTTTTTTTTTTTTTGTAACAGTTTAACGTCCCTTTTTAACAACGTGGTCTTTAGAGACGGGAAAGGATGGGGGCAAGGAATGGGAAGGAATTCGGCCATGGCCTTTTGAAGGAAGCATCCCGGCATTCGCCTGGAGTGATTTGGGGAAACCATGGAAAACCCAAATCTGGATGCCCGGACGGGGGATTCGAACCGCCGTCCTTCCGAATGCGAGGCCAGAACGCTATCCGTTACACCACCACGCTCGGTAAAACAGTTAAAGAGTTGGTTCTTTACTCTCTCCGACTACGTTTCTGGCCGTTTCGGTCTTTACCTGGCATTGAATCCAACGAGACAGAGAGAAATCTGTGGCAGAGGTCCCTGCTGGCTTTTGGTTCACACCTTTTAGACGAGATTTGAAAGGAAACTGTCCTCGGTCGGGGTAGAATATCAACAAAAGGACAGATGCCTCACGTATCACGAAGCAGCTGCTGGGACGAACCAGAACGTAGGGGACAGACAAGCAGGGTGGAGTCAAGATGTCTGCTTCATCTGAAACTTCAAATCCTTCACTAAGTTTGCTTCAGCTGATTAAGAGAAAAGTGCAGCATCTTCACTAATATTATAAATGCGAAAGTAACTCTGTCTCTCTGTCTGTTGTGATGTTTTCATGACTAAATGGCTGAAACGATCGTGACAAGGAGATACTATGTATCATTAGGAAGCACATAGAATAAGTTTTTCTGTATAAATAACATATTTCGTTACGAAATTTGTAAAACTAACGCAACGGTGACAAACAGACGGATAGCGTGTTTAAGTATGTGTAATGTATCGGTCACACAGGCTTTGTTTCTCTCGCAGTCCGTTTTTTTTACACATTTTACATAACTTGCAGATTTTTATCTCACATTCTAGTAATAAAATTAGAAGTTCACGCCTACGAAGTCGCGGGTTACGGTTAGTGTACCAAAAAATTACCAAGGGAGGTGTTGGACAGTTTATCGAAATACTGATGGAGTTTAAAATTAAAAATCATAAAGCACAATAGTATTAATTGCCGATATAAAACTCAAAGAATATGATAAAAATAGAATAAAATTAGATGTGTCACTTTGCCATTGAATAAGATTAAATTAAACTTAAAGAAAAATTAAATAAAGCAGGACGGGATAAAATAATGAAAAGAAAGGCTGCTGTGGGAAGCATTAAAAAATAGGGCCGTATTTCGTTTGTAATTATTTATAGTTCTGTTTGCTACTGGTAGAAACTATACAGCCAGTCTTGGGATATAAGTAAGTCCGAAAATTTGGCGCCAACAATTCCAAACACTGGTTTATATACCGGAATTGAACGTCCTACATTTTTATGACCTGACTTTATAATACTAGATTACACTACATTAAAAAAAGTCTATGGTTTGTTTGTTTGTCTTTTTAATGGCCTTCGGCCAGTTTCGAATATTTATATTTTTCTTCCATACGTCTCCTAAACATTAATTTATTTGACGTTAAACCATATTATTACTCAAATCTTCTACAACTGCAGATTGTAACACAATTATTTCATACACAACAGTATGAATATGTCATATATTTTTCATGATAAATAATATAAAATTACAGTTTGGCGAAAAATTGAGTTCAAATATGATTTTATACAGGAAAGAAATCTTTAAATCGATTTTAATTAAAAGCTAGTATCTCTCTCACTTAAATAACGGGCTATCATTCAGAACTCATTATGTCTTTCCGTCCTCAGAAGAGTAATTACGGACGCTGGTAATGATGTGTTAAGCTTAAAGACGCTAGTATACAGTTTATTTTGGGGTACCCGGTGAAGACTACACGCGTTTTGGTTGATGCAGACAAACTTTTATTCGTCTTCCGGGCAGAACGGGGAATGAAAAATGCAGATTTTGTAAATGTGGCTCAGGTAGCACTCCTGTTCCAATCTCATACGCATTATGGCGGTTTTATGCCTTGCGCCTAATTTTCAAGCTTCAAATTAGACTTTGGCGGAGAATAAGATTTTTAACTCTTAAAGTTGGACATCAGGAGAAGATATATTCGTAAATAAGCAGAAAATCTATCATTTTCGTAATTCATCTTTAGTTTCTTAAGGATAAAAACAATAATTTAATAACCTCAAAAACTTTTTCAAGCAGCCACGTAGAGGAGTTTACAAAAATTTAACGATTTTTTTTGTTTGCCTATGGCTTTACGCCTTGTTGACGTCGAGGTCATTAGAGGCGGGATGAGATTGGGAACAAGGAACGGGAAGGAATTCGGCCAAGGCCTTTTGAAGGAAGCATTACGACAGTCACCTGGAGAGATTTGGGGAAACCATGTAAAACCCAAATATCGATTCCCGGACGGGGATTCGAACCGGTGTCCTCTCGTATGCGAAGCCAGAACGTTTACCATTCAACCACCTCCCTCGGTGATTTTTCGATTTATAACACTCAGTTATATTCCACAGAGAAGATTTAATGACCGTGATTTGAGATAGCGGGCAACTGATTATTAAAACATGGACAGCTTCGCTAAAGTTGTTATGTCGTATGTGTGCTTGTGGTTCTACGACTTGTCGACATCGAGGTCTTTATAGCTGGAAAAGGACTAGAGACCAGAAACTGGAAGGAATTCAGCCATGATCTTTTGAAAGAATCGACTCTGCCTTCGCCGGGAGTGATTTGGAGAAATCTTGGAAAACCGAAATCTGAATGTCCGAACGGGGATTCAAACCTGCGTACCCCCAAATACCAGGTAAGAGCGTTACCGTTCATCTAATACGCTGGGTGAAGTAGCTGATACAACTAAATCGTTATTTTAACAGTTCTTCTGGTACTCCATTGAATATGTGTTCACAGTAGATTACTAAATTAATATTTTAATGGGGTGTCATATCCTGGGTTAGGCTCCAAAGTATCAGGTTAATGGCTGAAATGTCGCAGTCGTCGACTCCCCGATCCCGAGACACCGCTGTCTCCCACCCACGTCGGGGTAGTTTCTCTGACTGGTCCACTTTCTAAAATCACACGGGGAGGCGACATCCCCGACACAATGTCCTTTTGTCCTTGGAACGAGTCCTGCCGTGCAGCTGCTCTACCTGCATACCGGTTAAAAACAACGAAAATCGGCACATCTTCTGGACAGACAGGGAATTGTGAAAAAGTACGCTTTCTCTCCTCTGTTCAGCATGAAACAGGAGATGAAGTAGCCGAGGGTAGCTGTTAATACACATGTATGTTGGGTGGTTCGATCGAAGATTACTTTACAATCAACTTCTGCTCCACTCTTTGGTGAATACGGTACCGTACAATTTTGTTCAAATCTCTACCACTAAGCTACAAGCATTTACTACAACGCCTATTCGTTTTATCTCTTTTCAGGAGCGTTGGTTCCGACGTTTACTATCTATTTAAAAATTTACAACTTTTCAAAATTCAGTGTTGTTAACTTATAAGAACGAATTTAAAGTTCAAATGATCAACTGTAGCTCGTATCACATAGTAACAGGTTCAATGAACTACGAAAGATAACAGATTGTCATTAGATATCGAAACATTGCAGTTTCATACAGTTTTAGATCTGTATGGTAATACATCGTAATGCTTCATCTGGTAATACCATTAAGATCGCTCTTATACGTACTCGCATTTAGCTTGTTTTTTTTTTTTTTTTAACTGCTTTACGTCTCTCAAGAGTGAAGTCTTTAGAGACGGGAAAGGATGAGGGCAAGGACTGGGAAGGAATTCGGCCATGGCCTTTTTAAGGAAGCATCCCGGCATTTGCCTGGAGTGATTTGGGAAACCATGGAAAACCCAAATCATTTAGCTCGTTGGTGGATTGATGTAAATTCCAAATTTCTAACAAAAAAATATATTCTGTCCGATTGCAATTTACTTGATATTGTCAATGAATTTAATGTTTGAATAAAATTATTAACCGAGGGAGCCGAATAGTAAGTGAAATAGAATTATCTGAAACATAAACAGCAATACATTAATATTGCAACACAAAAATGGTTTTGATTTATTTTCAACCTTACGGCAACCTCATACTCATAAAGATAAACAGTTTAGTTTTTGCTGTCACAAGTGTTTTCATGGAGATAGAAAAAGTAGCAATAATTAATTTGGCACATAGGAATGGCGTCTTACCAAGTCACAAGCATTCGCGTTTTTAGATGGCTAGATGTCTTAAAACAACATATATTTTAACCGTGGATGTATTACACCCAGAAGTAGCACACTGCAGATTATCCACGCGTTTAAGAGCGAATAAGAAGTAGCGGCGGTACCAGCATAGATCCCCGTGGAGCAGTGTTTTCCGGCCGTCTCCATGGCAACTGACAGCCGGCGACGCCTGATTTATAGGCCGCCCCGTCAGCTGCAGCCCCGCACTGTACACCACGGCAACAGTCCGACCACCGTTCGCTCTCCTCAGGTTATCAAAAACGCTACCAAAAAATTAAAAATAAAAACAACTAACCAGAAGTGTTATTCGGCTTGTGTTACTTGCGAGTTTTAAGGCATAAAAAGGATAATCGTGAAGCATCCACCTAGGTAATTACGGAACACCGTCTAAAAACGACTAGCAGGATTACAGGAATGACAGGCTAGATGTATGAAACAGGACTATTGTATCTCCCCAAAATAGCTGTGATTTAGCGACAAGGATAAACTGCAGCGTTATAATTATTTGTCAGACGCAGACAAGAGTCTCATCCCTAATCAGACAAACTAGAGTTTAATCCAGGCGAATATCAGGATAGTTTGATCAAAAGGCCATGGCCGAATTCCTTCCAATTCCTAGCCTTTAATCCATTCCCGTCTCTAATGCAGTGTTGCCACCTTAACGATTTTGTCGCTAGATTTAGTGAATGTTATTGCTAAAAAAATATTTGGTGATTTTTAGTGATATTCAACCTTGCAGAGTTTCTAAAAGCTTGATTGGTAATGGGGTAGGTAATGCCTCTGCTAAGACCCGGATAAATAATGGCGTACATAATATATAGAAAACGGTATATGGCTTACCCAATACAAGAATGCTGCTGGAATAAATACCTTTATGTAGTTATCTGATTTAGCCATATACCATCACGTTCTCACTGGAATGCCGCAGTAGAAGGGATTTTCAGTACAATGAAGTTTCTTAAAAACTATATGAGAAATATAATATTTGTATATACTCTTGATAGCATTCTTTTTATAAGGAATCAGTTAACAATTGTGAAAAAAACCTGCTACAATTGCGAGCTTCCTGCTGATGTTATTGGTAAAGATGCTAAATACTCTTTTATATCTAAGACTGACGATTCATATCATCCTTCCACATCTGCAAGTTCTGTAACTCCAACGATAGATCAAGATCATGAAGAAGAAATATCGATTAAAGAAATTTGATGTCGATTTTTAATACAATGTCATGTTTAATTTAATGAAAATACTAATTATTAAAATATTTTTACATTACTTACTTCACCACTTTATTTTATTTAGCGATTTCTAGCGAAGATTTTAGTTCTAAATATCCCACAATCTAGTGACTTTTGAGACCAGGTCTAGCGATTTTGGTTTTCTTAAGGTGTCAACACTGCTCTAATGACATTGACGGAGACGAGAAGCTAAATTTTAATTAAAACTAATTTTCATTTATATAACAAATTAAATAAATGATAGCAGATCAAACGAGTATCTCTTATGAAAAAAAGTCTCTGATTTTATGATGCTGAAATAATCACAATAACAAATTGCAGGAGTATGGTACATGGTGTGTTCGGAAAACTGGTAAATCTTCTAATTACAAATTATCCATGGATGGAAGGCTGATTCTTATACAGAGTTCTTTCCTCTCTAGGGAAAGCGCTTTTTACTTTTTCAGTTCTAAGAGGCAGAATTCGTTGCAAATTTAAACTATTTAAACTCAGTCACTCGCTGAACGAACTACCCAACGATGTCTTCTGGCCCGAAACATCACAGGCGCTTAGTTTCCTATTTTGTTTGTTTTACTATTTATTTATTTATTTACTAGCTACTAAACCCATCAAAACGACGGGGCTTAAAGCAGTGTTCTAACTGTTCATTACCTTACAGTTGCTTAACTGTAATGAAATGTCATTAAATAACGCTTATAACCTCAATTTTGCAGAAACATCTCTGGCCATTGTTAGTTTTCCATCGAAGGTCGGGAGCGTGACGTCAGCAACACGAACACGTTGACACAGTGATTAAGCTCAGCCTTGTATTAGTAAGCCTATTGAGATCCGCCGGGAAAACTTACGATTACACACAAGCCTATTGATTTTATTCTTTTTTAAGTCCTTAGAACACGTTTGCAATGACAAAGTATCATATACTGCCACACTTTTAAGATTATCCTGTAAAAAATAGCTGATAACATATGCATCAAAGGCAGTATATTTTGCTTCTATTGAATCCTCGTTGCCAGACATAATGCGCTTTATGAGGTCCGTATTTTGATTATTACTACCCGAAACAGATTGGTACTGAAAAGAATTATTTTAGATCGGGAATTGAACACAAATTCTGTTTATCGAAGTCCATGCTACGTTACCATAAAGTGCTGTGTTCTACACACAGAATTTTAAAATGTTCTTTCTGAGTCCTAGATCAAGAGGGCTTTTTTCGCTAGTTATCCGTACTATGAGTCTTTTGGAAAAAAAATCCTTCGTTAGATAGAGTTGATATAGAGCGATGTTTTCTGAGACAATTCTCCTACATTCGGCAACGCTGCACGAGGCGATGCATTGCGTCGGCGTTGCCAGATGTTGCGTGCCGTATTTTCTCCTCGTTCTCCGCGCTCGGTATTTCCGTTCATCGCTCACTACACTTTCGACAATGTGGGACGCGAGTCGCATTGTCGGCGACATAGCAACGGCGGTTATTAATTCGGAAAGTGGCCGGCGGGAGGCGTTGACGTCGGTGTCGATAACATTGCAATAATTGGGAGTGGGAGCCGGGAATTCATTGTGTGCTGCCACTGGAATTACGGCCAATAATTCAACTGCGAGCGAGAGAGAGAGAGAGAGTGTTAGCTGGCCATTCCAACGGCTAAAACCCACCCCACGGACACGTCCCATGCGGTCCGGCATGGGACGGAATCGCGTTTTAATAACCGTAATGAATTCTGATTGACCTATTATATCATTGCTAGGTTTTACAACTCCGATAGGATTAAGCTGCGCACATATGTACACAACGCCCGTACTCACGGGACTTGATAACTGTGTTACTAGGACAACGGCCGCGCCTTTCGTACAACTGTGCAGTACAATTATATTTCACAAATAAGATTTTTAGAAATTGTGAGTCATAGACATAGAAAATAATAAAAGGGCCTGATAATGATTCTTACAAATGGTGAAATGGTGAAACAATTATGTTTTTGTATGTGGGTGGATAGAGTGGCAAAGGAGGAATCGTTTTGCTATTGAGAAAGATACTAAATGGCTTAGTTCTGAGAATATCAATTGGCTATATGTTTCAAAGTATTAAAAGGCGGAATAGATATAGTTATTACCGAACTTGTTGGGTGAACGGTTAACATTCTGGCCTCGCATTCGGGAGGACTCCGGTTCGAATCCCCGTCCGGGCATCCAGATTTGGGTTTTCCATGGTTTCTCCAAATCACTCCAGACGAATGTCCGGATGCTTCCTTCAAAAAGGCCAAGGCCGAATTCCTTCCCGCTACTTCTCCCCAGTCTCATCCCGCCTCTAACGTCCTTAGCCGTCGACGAGGCGCAAAGCAATAAGAAAAGAAAAACAGATAGTTCATCTTCCTTGTTTGTACTTTACCGTCTAAGGCAGGGTTTCCCCACCTGTCGTCAATAATAACGGAAACAGAACACGCGAACTATGCTGGTCCAGGTATCAAATGGCAGTTCCGCCATAGCCAATCTCAAATTATTATTATTATTATTACTATTATTAAGGGGTTAGTCTAATGATTCTCTAATCTCTAAGGTATCCGCCGTTGAAATAGGTTTGGAAAGGTCTAAAGAGACGCAATCAAATATTACTGGTGCACTGGGCAATAAGGGTCTGTAACGATCATACGTCAGGTCGGTCTACAAGTGTTGCGATAAGCAAATGTTTATTTATGTATATTATACTTTTGTGAATATAAAATATTGATGACAAATTTGGGAGAATCATTGACGGCCTAGAGTAAACGGGGCGCAAGAGTACTAAGACCAGAGAGAAGAAGTTATTTGATGATGGTAGACTGGTCTGAATACTGAAAGATGGAAGAATATACTGAATGATGGATGATTGAACAGCACTATGAATTTTGGATGTTTGTAGATGAAGGAATGTTTTTAATGAGAATAATTGTTTTATGAATATATATATTGAAGGATAGTTTTACATATATGGAAGTTGTTTGATATCAAATAGTTGCGGCTGTGGCAAAAGAAAATACTGTGTACAAAAATTATGTTGTATTGGTTAAATCGTATATTAGAAGTGATGTAATGATTTTTTTTTTTTTGTAACTGCTTTACGTCTCTTTTTAACATCGAGGTCTTTAGAGACGGGAAAGGATGGGGGGGGGCAAGGAATGGGAAGGAATTCGGCCATGGCCTTTTGAAGGAAGCATCCCGGCATTTGCCTGGAGTGATTTGGGAAAACCCAAATCTGGATGCCTGGACGGGGATTTGAACCGCCGTCCTCCCGAATACGAGGCGAGAACGCTAACTGTTAAACCACCCCGCTCGGTGTGATGTAATGAATTTGTGATTCAATACACACAATATTGAATATAGACCCTGTGGGGTTTCTTTTTCTGAAAGAAGATTAAGAGAAGTAATTTCGTGTATAGATTTTCTTACATATAAGAAAAAAGGAGAAGATCAGTTTATAACCGGATGCCTATTGTTAAAATACATCTTAAGTGTAAAAGGTGGCAAGAAACGTAAATTTTTCTTGTTGGGAACCACCAAGGAGTATAATTAAGGTATACTAGAATACTTCTAAATATTAAGATAGATCTTGAGAAGTAAGAATGTTAATAGTCGATTAAATAACTAGAGCTAAGATTAGAATAGCGATCAATAGAATAGTACAGGGTGTCCAGAAAAGGACTCCCTGATTTCAAAATTAAATATCTCGAAAAAGAAGATCGATAGAGGAATGCAGTAAACGGTATGTTTATCGTGACAGCTGTAAGAAGTGTATACAGCAGTTTGAAATAATAGTTACAAAAGCTGCTAACAGATGGCGCTGTAATCGCCATACGTAATGCCTAAATAGTGATCCGAAGCTCAGGGCGATCAGTTCCATCATGGAAACGTGCCAATGGTGAACATTTTGAAAACATTGTGATGTGATTGTTTGCAAAGATTGTTTTCATACGATTATTTCACTTATGTATGCTGATATGAGCGTACAGCGCCATCTGTTAGCAGCTTTTGTAACTATTATTTCACACTGCTGTAGACACTTCTTACAGCTGTCACAATAAACATACCGTTTACTGCATTCCTCTATCGATCTTTGTTTTCGAGATATTTAATTTTGAAATCAGGGAGTCCTTTTCTGGACACCCTGTAGTTACAAAGAAGTTTACAATCACGGATAAGAAGGTCTATAAGTGGTAACAGATGCGACAAGATTCCAAAAATGTTTTGAAAGGTTATACATCCACATATATATATATGAGGGACTGCGGACCCGCCAGTGTGGCTTTCGGAGATACAACGGGATAAGGTTCGAGTCCTGTCACTTGCGTACGGACAGTCTTGATGCGTTTTTAGGCGATTTCCCGCAATCCTCTAGGGTAGTCCCGAATGTTCGACTCACAAACTATACACCGATAGCACCGAAATACGATCCAACATCCTGCATAGTGACAGACTCTAATATAATCCCTAACCCACCGGACTCGATACAGTAATACAGGTAAGGTAACAATTTCATTCTGAACAACCAAGAAACAATACTGTATCACCATCGAATTATCAGTCTTGTAACGGATCTCACTTCTCTCTTTCTCTCTCTGACACACACACACACAGGAATTCTGGTAGTAAGGTCATGGCTGACTCGAAGCAGCAGAAAAAGTGTTAAGCTGTTGTGGGCTCCGACTACTCGGCTACGATCGTCCCGACTGAAACAAAAACTCTGCGGTCTGTCCCAGGCGAACAGCTGTCTCGTTGTCTGGGTGACGTCTCCATAAGGTGGGACCGTCTTTAGCATATCCGGTAACGGGCGGCCCACCGGACCGGTCCCTGCATAATGACGCATGCATTACGACCACGCCGTCCGACTCATACCGCGCGAGGTACCTATTACGCTTACATACAGCCACCGGTCATGTTAATATCTCTCAGATACCAAATCATATCCCGATTCCATCTCACCTTCTGTGTTGTGGATTAAAAATATTCAAGCTGAATTTTTTCAGCTTATTCTTTTCGACTTTTGTCTACTGTAGAATAGAGGTAAAAACTTTCTTTTATTTGCACCAAATATTTCCTCGTCCTTTAACTATCCTGAAATGAATAATTATCGGCTTGGCTGCCGGTTAGTTTCTTTATTTAACTCATTACACAACGTTTCAGCAGCAACATCCACTACCTTCGTCAGGTAAGCTGTCATAACGAAGCTAAAATGTACCTGCAAGAGCACGTCCTGGCTTCTAGATGTAGCCCGCTGTCGGAGAGACTTCCGGCTGCTATCCCATTGGTCGGCGCAGTCACATTTTAGATTCGTTATGACAGCTTAACTGACGAAGGCAGCGGAAGATGCTGCCGAAACGTTGAGTAATGAGTTAAAAAAACCGAGAATTATTCATTTCATCTATACGCCGGGAAAAGCTTAATTCTTTAACTATCTTGTTTACTTCTTTCGCTCTTAATCCGTCTAGCGAAGGACCACGTTCCACCGGATCCTATTGTACGCAGTTGCCCAGTGTTAATCATGAGAGGAGATTAACGACTTGTGTCCTGCCGTAATTCACAACGGGTTTGTTAGACCTGGCGTACTTAATCTATAAAAAACTGCCAGTGTTGCCATTTGTCTGTGAAACGTGTGAGTTTTTGTGATATGTTTGATGAGTGTGACATGGAGATTACGAAGCGTCCCAACATTCACCTTGATGGTTGGTTGCGGGAAGCAGCTTAGAAACCACTGTCAGGATGGCCAATACGTGGGCTTCAGAAGTCGAACCTGGCCAAAAAAAAAAAAAACCTCGAAAATGACACAGTGAATGCTTGGACTGAAAGTGAAAATCAACTCTCGAGTTAATAGCCAAGTTAATGAAGCGTTATCATACGATATTTCGCTGATCACATTCACCGTCGCCATCACCAGAACATGGCGACAGTGTCTGTGGTCGCCAAAATATGGTGTGAAAACACTTCGTTAACTCAGCTATTTACCCGAAAGCATTTAATAAAAAAAATATTATATTAACTAAGTAAGCTACAGTCATGAAGCAGTGTTGTTTTCTGCCTTTCTGCCATGCAGTTATGATCTCATGTTATTTTGTTTATGTTATTTGTAATTTTTGGGGTGGTGCCAACATCCGCTTAGGATGCAGCGTAAAACGACCAAAAAACGAAACCTGTTGTTCTCGTATTCCAGGTCCAATATGTGAACTCCGGACCATTGTATCTACCCATGTGTGAGGTTCCCACTCACCAGTCATTACGGTGTTATAGTATTATATTATAAATTGTTTATAAATAGGTCTTTCAGTATATTAGTTTGTATAGTATGGGGTAGTTTTAAGTTATTTGAGTAATTTATGTTGCGAGAAGTTGGCAGTACTGTAATGTTATGTGGTCGCAGAAGGAAGAAGCCATTATGGCGAGAGGGATGGTTTTTAGTTAGTATGAGATTGAGTGTCGCAGAAGGAAGTAGCAAATATGGCGGGGGAGAGAGACTGTTTTGAGCTAGCATAGCGTGAATATGTGAAGAAACTAATTTCGACGAGCGCAAGGCAAATTTGTACAGAATATCGTTTCAGTAAAAGCATTGTTTGTTTTGTGTGAATTTTTGAGTATAATAAATTGTGGATTATAGCAAAAGTGTGGTGAAAGTTATTTACATAGTATTAGAATATCCGTTGCGCAAATTGAGAGATTATTGAAACTTTAGTAATAAAAAGTACTGTATATTAATATATCGGTGAGGTGATAGCGACTACCGTTAAAAGGCATATTAGGGCCAAGTGCCAAATAAAACGGGCTATCAAGCCTTGCTTGTCGCAGTCAAAATAGCGATAACAGGGACCTCGCAAAGTGGCGACGAATCTGCCAGGATAAGTGCAAAATATTGCATTTATTCAATAACGACCTTGGATATTTTTCGACTGGAGCCAGCTAGCAGTTTTTGGAGCAGATTTGGAAGTATGTAAACTCTTCGCAATAAACGAAGTCAGATTGTCGCTGAAAATGAGAAGAAATCAAGCAGATGTTAGGATCTTAACTGTACAAGTAGACGCTGGATTCATCACGATACAAGCAGATGCTATTTTCCGAGGGTCAGCACGGTACAAGCAGATGCTATTCAGAGGGTCAGCACGATACAAGCAGATGCCAAAATTTTAAAGCAGCCTCAAGAAGATGCAAATGGAAAAGCAGGAAGCGGAGTCAAGAATATCCCGCGTCGTGAATCGAGAATTTGCGTGTGTTACGTGTTAAAGTGTGTCGGAAGATTTAAATTCAAGTGTTTTGCAAGAATAAAAGGGTTTAGAATCAGTGAAAAAGTGTTTTAAAAAGGATTAACAATGAAAATGTAAGTACTGTACAGAAGTATAATAATCAGTTAGTATGATTGCGATTGTTGATTGGTCTTTCAAGTATGAGTGCCATTGTTTGAAAAAGCGAGAGCAGTTTAGATCGTAGTAATTGAGAATTTTTTGTGATTTTGTAAGAATTAAACATGGAGAATTTTGAAATTAACTGGGATGTAGATAAGTTATTGAAAGGTTTGAAAAATGTTTTAGACCAAATGAGTGATGAGAAAAGATTTCAGTTTTGGCGGTTAATCAGGGATATGCGAGTTGATATTAAGTTGATTGAAAATAAGGTAAATTTAATATGGGAGTTATCACAAGGGTTAGTGGAAAATAGTATTCAATATGCGACATGGGATAAGGAGAGTTCTAAGAGAATGGTTAATATAAGTTATAATTATGCTAATACTAGAGAGAATTTGGAAGCTAAGTTGATTAGTGAAAGGAAAAAATTAATAGATAAGTTAAAACTTAATTTGGAGAACAGTTGTGAAAAATTCATTAAACTTGGGGAAGATTTAGATGAAGTCTATAAATCTGTTTTAAATAAACTAATGGAAACTCAGGGTAAAATGAATTTTTTTCTTGATAATGAAGTGGATAGAGGGATAGTGGATTCAGAAATTGAGAAGATCAAATTAGAAGTACGTAAATTAGTCAAAGGATTTTTTACATGGGCTGAAAGGAGTGAAAAATATAAGGAGTCTGTTTTGGAACAAATCGCGAGTGATTTCATAAAATATTATGAAGGTTTACTACATGAATTCGATTTAAAGAACAATGTAATTGATAATGTGATTTTGATTCAAAAATATGATGATATTGCTAGTTTAGAATCCAGTAAAGCTGCCGGAATTGAATTTTGTAAGGATAACGATTGTGTAACGTCTTCTGAAAGTTGTAAAGAGCCATGTGTGGTTGCTGAATGTGATGAAAAATGTATGAATGTTGTTATTGAAAATGGGAATTGTTCTAATGGAGAAGTAATGTCAGTTGGTACTGACTTAAACAAACAAGATTATGATATGAATATTAATGAATTTGATGTGAGTAATATGATAACTGACAATGTCCGTATTCAAACTGATCAGGTAATTGTAAGCGAGGTAATTAATGATATTAGGGATGAAGCTGCTGAGCCTGTGGTTCAATGTAATAAAAATGATAATGTGGAAGTAACTGATAATGTAGTAGTTAATACTGAATGTGACGAGAATATTTCTCAAATGTGTAGTGTTGTATCGGAGGATACTAATAATAGTATTGTAGTAAATGATGTGATAATTGATGCAGAAAAAAGCTTTTGTGTAACTGATATGGTAAATGATGATGTTATTACTGGTGCAAATAGCAGTGTTGTATCAGATTTAGTAGGAGATGATGTTTTTCAAAGCCAAGAGCTTATTATAGAAGATGAAATGTGTAATGAAGGTATTGGCGGTGGAACATGTGATGTTAATGTATGTAAGAGTACTGTTGTAGAGATATTTGAGGAAACAAATAGTCGAAATGACGAAAATAACAGTAATTTGTGTAGCGAAGTTAATGATAAAATGATTAATAGATTTGACACTGAAAATAATTTAATGGATGTGGCTGAAATAACAGATTGTGAAATTATTGTATCTGATTGTGAAAATGGTAGAATTAAGTTGAGGAGTGAATCAAATCCCGATGTTGTAACTAATCCTATTGGTGACAATTTGTATTCAGATGTTGGTATTGCTGTTTGTCATTCCGATGGCGAGTCTGTCACCGGAGTATATTTCAACTGAATTAATGTGTAATCAGAGAATTGTGATTAATTTTGAGAATGATGATGTTGACAAAACCAGTGAACTTGTTGTTGTAAATAGTAAGATGTATAGTACTGAAAGCAATTGCAACGATGCTGTAATTGAGTATAACACACGATCTATGACCGATCAGCTGTTTGTAGTAACTCCTAAGCGAGCGCAGGGTATGCAGGCCCGCACAAGTATTTATAACAATGTTTGGTACGCGCAAGCCAAGGGACAGGTCATTGGCTCGTGAACAGCTGTTTTGCGTTTATATAAGAATAGAGTTTGTATGGTACATTAAAGAATTGTGTGAAATAAAAAATTTGACAGTGACAATATGTAATAAGTTAAAGAAAAACTGGAAGTATAAGAAAAAGTAGACCGATGGTTTTAGGGTGATGGTAAATATTACCACACCCAAGTACACACATGAGACGTGTACAACCAAGTGTAAAATTTTAATGTTTGTAGGAATAAGTATTTTTTTTGTATATTTGGATGTTGTAAATTTTCATTTTGCATTTCTTATTGGTATGATTCTGTTACGAATGGTTATGATAATGTTTGCATTGAATGTGTGTAGAGGCGTAATGCCTGGTGAAAGGGTTGAACTTTGCCCCAAATAATCAACTTTTGTGGTTCCCAAAAAAGTGCTAATTAGTGGCAAAGTTGGGGGCATGTGTGAGGTTCCCACTCACCAGTCATTACGGTGTTATAGTATTATATTATAAATTGTTTATAAATAGGTCTTTCAGTATATTAGTTTGTATAGTATGGGGTAGTTTTAAGTTATTTGAGTAATTTATGTTGCGAGAAGTTGGCAGTACTGTAATGTTATGTGGTCGCAGAAGGAAGAAGCCATTATGGCGAGAGGGATGGTTTTTAGTTAGTATGAGATTGAGTGTCGCAGAAGGAAGTAGCAAATATGGCGAGAGAGACTGTTTTGAGCTAGCATAGCGTGAATATGTGAAGAAACTAATTTCGACGAGCGCAAGGCAAATTTGTACAGAATATCGTTTCAGTAAAAGCATTGTTTTTTTGTGTGAATTTTTGAGTATAATAAATTGTGGATTATAGCAAAAGTGTGGTGAAAGTTATTTACATAGTATTAGAATATCCGTTGCGCAAATTGAGAGATTATTGAAACTTTAGTAATAAAAAGTACTGTATATTAATATATCGGTGAGGTGATAGCGACTACCGTTAAAAGGCATATTAGGGCCAAGTGCCAAATAAAACGGGCTATCAAGCCTTCTTGTCGCAGTCAAAATAGCGATAAGAGGGGCCTCGCAATGTTCTCAATGGGATAGATTTAACGCCCTCTGTCACATGATCACATATTTCGTAAATATCCTTTTGTCTTCTTTTTCTTTTCATTCTTCATTAACTGTAAATATCTTTGTTTCTTCTTTACTTCTCTAAGTTAAGATTTTTTAAATAATAAAAAAAAATAGAGTAGGCTAACAAAGACAACTGTTGGATCTAAACTTCTCTTTGTCACTGCCTACCAATCCCCGGCATTAGCAATACTATGGCACTCCCTCCAACACCATCACCCTAACAGATCAATAACTCACCAGTGGGGGAGAAAGTATAAAATTAATAATGCCGCACATTTGCGAGTATTAAAGATTTCAAGGGTGGCAGACCCAAACAAAGATCATTTCCTCGTAAGAAAGATGAGACTTTCCTCCCCTATACACATAGATGAGATTTGCAGACAATACCATCAGTCCCCCTTTATTTTTTAATCTATGGAACCTATTTCATGTCACGGGTGTCTCGTTTCATTTCAGAATCTAATTTGTCGCCGGTGGAGTAATTTAATATCTGACACATAAGCATTCTAAAAGTCAGCTCGTATTTTCATGTCGTCTAAGTAACAAAACAATTCCACCAACATTTAACGGTTTGGCAGGTCGATGGTAAGGAGTCGGAGAAGTACCATATCCTTATTTGTCATTTTATGATCGTCAGCAGTTCTTCTCTGCTAAAGCTCACTCTAAGCAAATAACGGTATGACTCTTCTATACAGCAAATTACGCATAAAACTGTAGATTCAGTTTTTCCAGCTGGTTTGCCGCTTACTTCAGATAAGAACGACAGAGGAGGATTGCGCAGCCAGTTGAAACTCTGTCACTTACGTAGCTCGGGAGCTGCTGCAGATGTTCTGCTTCCAGAAAATATGCTGTCCTTCGTCAGAGTTTAAATAGTCTTCAAAATTAATTTTCAATAAATTCTTTGGCGAAACGTTGTATTTTCAGAATCCTGAAAAGACAGCAGACGCAAACAGACTTCAGAGTGTTGGTTTAAGTCTAAGATTGTGGTTGGATATAATCTTTTTTTTTTAAGTTGACAGTCCTGTCATGGTCGCCATGCTGGATGCACAGTGTTTTTGGTGTCAGAAGTGGGGTGCGCCCATCCATCACTTGTGGGGACGTTAATGAAATTTTCTCCTCGGTACAGGGCGCACGACACGCGTCTTATATCGAGTCCAGTGAGGGGATGGGACGTATTTTTTAAAACGTGTCAGCCGGGGCTTTCAGAACGTGGGGGACGTGGGATGGCTGGGAGATTTACCGCCGTCGTTAATTGCGTTTTCATGGCGGGAGGCTTCGAGTGCGGTTTTAATGAAAAACACGGTTCGCGCGCCGATACGCCCGTCATTTATTGCTCGTCCTAGTCTTAGTAAGAATAAGGGACACTTCGACATCGTTTGCCTTTCCTTTCTTTCCATATTTCCATTAGAGTCAAGTTATGCGACCAAGTATGCTTCCTAGAAAGTAGTAACCCGTCTACGCTAAAGTATTGTAGCACTAAGAAGAATCAGATCAATGAGAATTTTATTCGGAAAAATTTCATTACTAATTGTCTGACAATCCTGCTATACGAATAACCAGTTTTGATATAACTAAACCAAAAATAATATCACGTGGAAAAATATCGGTATTCAATTGCAAATATTTCACTGCAATATTTTTACATTAACACAATTAAAGTCTCGATTTCGTGTATTTTTTAATAAAGCTTTGCGGCTCTTCTCCGTCTAGGTAATTAACGCAGGGGTAAGACTGGGAAGAATGGAAGGAATTCGGCCATGACCTTCTGAATGAATTACCCCGGCATTTGCCTGAAGTGATTTCTAGATACCATCGAAAACAGCAATACGAATGGCCGGATAATGAATCGAACCCACGTCCTCCTGAATGCCAGGAGTTTACCAGTCATGATTTCATCTTACAATCAACGCTATTACTACCATAAATGGATTGATAGAAGTTTATTCGGGAAAAAAATTAATTAGTTATTGTCTGATAAATCTCTCGTATTCCGGAATAACCAATTCTAGTATAACTAAATAAAAAACAGTATCGCGTGGATATTAAGAAAAACGTTTCTGTTGTTAATAATCGACACGGAAATATATATATTTCTTTACAGTGTAATAGTTACAATTTCACACAAATATGTCATCACCGGAGAAATAAAAAACATTCTAAGCCTTTCACCTGAATGAAACCTCCTGGAATATAAGTTTTATTTTTTTTTAAATGTTTCATTCGCTTTTTTGTTCAATCCGAATGAGTGTGCAAATGTGAAATACTAAACCGATTCTCTTTACGAGCAAGATGCCAATGGCAGATGGAAAGTCAGCACAGCAACACCAACATTTCAAGTAATGTAATTATAATTGATTCGACAGTAAAGAATAAAAATTAAGTTTTGCGTAAAATATATACTGACATAGTGCCAATGGTATAGGTATTATGGGCTTAGTAATACATCCAACACCGGAGTGATGGAGATTTTCCCCGAATAATCCCTGTCAACCTATGCCAGACCTGAAGATCAACGTAATGAATTGAACAAATCGGAAAAATGTGAAATGCAAAGTCTTATATCCTCGCAGACCTTACAGGTACCCTTTATTTTTCTTACACAGACCTATTGCTAATATTAATACACCAAAGATCTTCAGTGAAGTTGTAGACATAATATATACATAACGATTTAGTGTTTCCCTATAGTTTAAGTAATAAGAATTCACAAGAACAAAACTTCAATTCTATAATCGAATAAAATAGTCTCATTCTTTCAACTTCTGTCGCAAATCTTTATTTATATTTCCACCTCAGATTGTTAATCACCAACTATTATTTCAGACATAGGTTTCCTGAAAAGTACCATGTCGTGGATGGGTTGCTACTTTTAATACTGTGCATTATGGTACTTCCAATTACCAACAACGCACATTGGTTGGATGTTTCGATTAAAACTCTATGTACTTCTCAGGCCCTTTAAGCACCATTTTCAATAAGCGTCGAAACTGAACAACTAACGAAGTGTGGAGGGAGCCCTTGACCTTGCGATTTCTAACAAGTCTTGTTACGCATCTGACCGTGACGTGAAGGGCGGAATTTGAATGGCCCAGGCTGGGAGGGTCGCCCTTAATGCCACGACTCGCCCTTTTGATTGCTATCCCCAGAGGCGGCAGGGAGATCCCTGCGAGTTGGTCCTGCAGGCTACAACCATCGTCCATTACAGCGAACTGTCCATTAGAACAGCCAGGGCAGTGGCGAGAACCACATTACATACGGTGGCAACAACTCGATTCCTCCTTGTCTACTGCCTTTTTGGCTTTGTCTACTTGCTGAATTGTCAGAACAGTGACAATCTATTACTTTAGTAAGCATTACGATTACCATCCGTAGTCAATTCTAACACTCGTTTTTTTTTTAGCCATCATTGACTTTATACATACAAAAAAATATCCGGACTACAAACCTTTGAATATTTATAGGAATGCTTTGATTTCGCTGAGGAAAATTGGTTATTTTCTTTAAACAAATTTAATTTAAAATCATCCTTTCAATATGAACATTTTTTGTGTGTTATAGAATCTTTTACTCTGCATCAACTGAAAATTGCTTTGAACCGTTTATGTGAAGAAAAATCATGGAAAACTGGTAGAAGGTGAAGGTTTTACCCATTCGCCAACTTCTCAAAAATGGTAGTGCATATTTGATAAAAGTAAAGATTTCCCAAATATATATACAGTATAAAATAATTTCTTTTATTTGTACCTGCCACTTCTGCATTCATTGAGAAAGGGTACCTTCCCCTCCCTATCGTGAATGTAAGTGGAGAGACCTAAGAAACAAATCTTAGCACTATTTAATAAATTATGAATTGATCATTTATTTTATTTTAAATATGGACTGTGAAAGTATTAGGAAGAATAAGTATTTGTAGAAAGTGTCAAAAAGTGATGAAAAGTGTTTGTTCATAAACATAAAAAATAAATGTACAATTTTTCTATACATTGTACTCTATTTTGCAACTTAATACACAAATGAACTCTCATTCTTCCACAAAAGGTGGCAACCCTGGTCTGCATTGATGCTTATAATCTGGACGTTCGGGCCTCGCATTAGGGAGGACGCGGGTTTGAATCACCTGGGTGGCTATCCAGCTTTCGGTTTTCCATGGTTTCCTAAAATCACTCCAAGTGAATGCTCAGATGGTTCCTTCAAAATGCCATGGTCGAATTTCGTGCCCGCAGTCTTTACCCAACTCTCGACGTCGATTATTAGTAAACATTAAACATAACAAATGGTCTTGAAGATAATCTGAAATTATATAAGAACGAAGTCTTTCTCGGCGTTGAGAATGTATAAACTGCTCTCGGGTGACTAGCCGAGTCAAGAGTGCGTTGTCACACGATATTTCGGCGACTTGAATCATTGCCGCCATCTTCTGGTGAAGACTTCACCAGAAGATGGCGGCAATGAATCAAGTCGCCGAAATATCGTGTGACAACGCACTCTTGACTCCGCTAGTCACCCGAGAGCAGTTTATACAATCTGAAATTACTTAGTGAATAAAACCCCCTATTTGTTATTGTTAAACCATCATTGCTTCATACAGAATATTAAAAAAAAAGAACAATGACATAAGGTGAACCGATAAATTCTGAAATAAGTGTTACTAAAAGAACACTGAATTATATTAAAAAAATATGTAGGCTATGTTAATGGTGGAAATGCTGTGGTATTGTTGTAAATCTACCAGAAAAACTTCCGACGTACAAGCTGAACATGGAAAAACAATTTCTAACTGGTAATATTACGGAATGATTCAAAAATATTGTTAACTTAAAACTAATCTTTAATAGTAAATTATACGCGCCAATAATTTATGAATTCTGTAACTTTCTTAAAGCGTCACCTCAACGACTAGCGTAAATGTTTTTGATACTAATACTCGTATGATCAAGAGAATTCTTTCATTGGTTGATACGTGAAAATTATATACTGGAGTTAAAGGAGGGTTCTGAAGATGAACTAGAAAGGTAAAAAATATTAAATGAAGAAGTCTATCAGGCAGTTCGAGGCCAGCATCGGACATGGGTGGTTTTAATTAAGTGTTGTATCCGTCATGTGTTTTCCTAATACGAGTGCTGGTACCGAGCGTGGTGGGTGATCCGTAACGCTTTGGCCTTGCATTCGGGAGGACGCGTGTTCGAATTCCTGTTCGGTGAACCAGATTTGAATTTCCCAGGATTCCCCGAGTCACTCCAGGTAAATACCAGTATGATTCGTCTCAAAGGCAATGGAGGAATTTCCTTCCCTTCCTTGTCTCTAGCAATTTCACGTCTCTCTTCGACGTTGACGAGGTGTAAAGCCATAAGCAAAAAAAAAAAAAAAAAAAAAAAAAAAAAAAAAAAAAAAAAAAAAAAAAAAGAGAGAGTTCTGACTGTATGGTCACGTAGCCAAAACCAATTGTAAGCGTTTGTCTTTTTCTCAGTATGCCTGACGGTTGTTCATACACCCCCTCGTGTATTTTTGTTTTTGGTTTTACTAGACATTTACCATAATTTTAATTTCTTCTTTCCACTGTTTATCCAACACCTCAACATCTGAAAAATCCTAATTTTAATATCGTTAAATATTTACTTATTATTTATACTATTTTTCTTTGTGCCCTGGGATTTCATTAACAGTTATTCAAAACTTTTCAAATAAAAAGAGAGATACAATTTCATTTTAATCTTATTTTTCTTAAAGCCTCCTCTTTCGTATAAATCATTGTATTTTCGTGCTTCCATCAAACCATTCTTTTTCATTCCTTCTCTTCATTTGTCTGCCAAAGATACTCCAGACCGTCAGTATCTATATCACTGACCTAGCCACTAAATAGCCAAGGTTAATACTACACTCCATGACCTTACTTTTATATTAATACACTTGCAAACAAGAACATGGTTTCTAGTAAGGACTAGGTAGCGTACAAACTTTTTAAACATGTGGAGAAAAAAGCAGACTGAACACTCAACAGCTGTGTTTAAGTGAAACTGCCACTAACTTCAAGGAAGGTAAATATCTTGGAGTGAGTCCTGACATTTACCACCAACCCGGTGGAGCAAACCTCCCCTCTCCCAGGGGGTCGCGTGATCCCGGCGTTTGTGCCCGGCGTCGGTCCCCAGACGACGCTCGCGACGCCAAAGACCCCGGATTTGGCCCCGACCCCCGCCCAGCCTGTTGTCTTGGCAATTGATCCACGGCTTTCATCCCCCACTACAGCCGGCCGGCGACCAATAGCGAGGAGCCGACGACGCCCCCACCCCCCGTGACGCCAGTCGATGCGACGCCGAAAGCGAAACCACCCTCAAACGACGCTTCGCCAACTAATCCCGGCAATATAGCAGCCGGCAAGACGAGAGCTGCAGGGCGATCCCAGAGGGGCAGGGGAGGAATGAACAACACATTTGTCGACCTCCACTCTCCTTGACTTTGCCCTTAAATTTGAAGAAGAAGATCGCAATCACTAGTTTCATCCAACATCTCGTCCTCCAGTTTGAGTGACGTCGAATACTGCTTTCAATAACTTAATTACCCTAAGAAACCGAAGAAAGAAAATACTTCATTTGATTTCTTGGCAGTAATTTTTAAGATGCTTGGTAATCTACAAAGCCTGCAGCTTTTTTTCGAGCTATATAGATCAGCAAGTAGCTGAAGAATTTATAGACCTAGCAGTTGAAACACCTTCTTTTCTAAACAGACTCTGATGATTCATACTACTGACAATGAATTTCCTGTAGATGCACCTGCTATTTAAAAAGATCTGTTACACTAAAATCACGTTTTAATAAAATACCTGTTAAACTAGAAAAACTTGTTTTACTATAAAATATGTTCTACTAAAAATCATCTACACTTTGATTTTGTAAACGTGATACATACTAAAAAAATAATAATATTTTTGCACTATATAACCTGTTATGGTAAAAAAAATTATACTAAAATCCTGTTATAGTATATAACGTGTTATTCTAAAATTATGTTACACTGGAAACCTGTTATACTAAAAAAAAACTGTTACTTCAGATCCCAATTGAGAAACAGTACCGTAGGCTAGCAATGATTGTTTCGGACGGACAAAGTATGGGAAAATGGAGAATAATTAAAACACCTGTGTCTCCTCAAAAAATTTTTAGCAAAAGTCAAGGGATAATTTGCGAAAACAAAAATAACCGTTACACATTCTCGACAGCTATTTGCAACTGTTTTTCCGGGAGATGATAGTATTAGCTATTGGTCAATAACCACAAGATGAGGATTGAATCAATCTTTACGCCCAAGCACAGTGGCAGCAATTCGAAAAGTTGAAATGGTTTTCAGATGGTAATTTAGTTCTGGCATTCCACTGCTAACCGGCCCAAGGATTGATGATCTAAGCAACTCTTCTGGTAAACAGTCGAACAAGAACAGAACCTTCTTCTCGTATTGATGGCAGCATCAAACACAAAGTAGTTTTTCACCTATACGCTAGCTGATTGAAGGTGTTGGTAGAATACTTCGATTCCGAGTTGTGGACATGACAGTAAATGAACCATAGTTTGGATCTCACCACAGGAGCGTGTGTATCTGGTTGTTCTCCCAGGCATCCCCATGAAGCGAGAGTGCCTCTTCAACGGTCAACTCGAAGTCTGTTCAGTGATTCCCATATAGACCATGGTTAAGAACAGAATGATTTCACAGAAAATGATATCTATTGACAGTACCTGATTTCTCTATGGACAACGTTCACAGCATTACTACTGTGTACCCATTCCTTGTAAGGTGAAGATTAACAATGTGAGGGTGAGGTTCCTAAACAGGAATGGACTTGGAAGGCCACACTATTGTTGCTGCATCAGGAACTTCCCCCTGGGCCGCCTCGCCCTTTTAATTAGAAGCAACCCCCCGGGGTCAAGTGGACCGGAACGGAGTGAAGGATGGCTTCGAGATATCGTCTCCCCACCAGCTACCACGTTTAGTTACGCTCGTGTCGTGTCCCCTCCCCCAAAATGCGTCATTCCGCCCACCGACAAGATATCGTCCCCGTTATAATGGATGACTATCTTCCACCCTCGGATGATCCTTTAAATTAAATAAGATTTCTCCAGAGCGAAGCAGCAGATGGACCGGAGTCAATTACGTCTCCGCCAGGGGTTACTTCAAAAATAAGTTACAAGGAAATCGTACTGTGGAGAAATGCAATATCGTTGGAAAAAACAGTACACACATACTTGTTTATTTAGGTTGCACACTAAGTCACGTATCAACTACATTACTATTGTTACGTGCGTAACTCCTTGAAATGAGTGCTAGGAGATAAAGTTAAGTTGGATTAGTTGTTTCTTGTCTGTCCGGGTGACGCCACCTACTGATGTATGCAGCCGACGTTTCGACCATCCTTCTGCGGTCATCTTCATGGGCAGAACTGAAGACCGCAGAAGGATGGTCGAAACGTCGGCGTCACTCGGACAGCCAAGAAACAACTGACTCTGGCCGCATAAGCCTACGATTTCATAAGTTGAATTTATCGTATAAAACTGTAGAAAAGACATACCTACAGCACAGATACAATTCAAAGCTATAGAAAAATGCTACACATATCACAGGTACTCCGAGAATGAAAGAATCGCAGATCAGTGATTTAAGATAGTGGTAGTCACTTTTCTCAGCCAGTGGAGGGTGGAATAGTGATAAAATTTGTCTAATCCGGTGGATTCTCCATGACTATGAAGTTATTGCTCCGAAATTCACTTCACATACTGAGACTAATATTTTGTTTAAACTGACTTCTGTGAGGCCTAGTGGTGGGTAAAGGGCGCCTGTCATTGGCCGGACATACACGTGAATGTCTGGTAATCAGCGCATGGACTTTGAATGTTCTCTGCGTGTGTTAGAGCTGGTGTTGCAGTTCTCAGCGAAAACTGCACTGTGGCTCTTTCCTCGGAGCAAGAAGTCTCGTAACTCTCGATCACAAGCGTTAGTTTGTCTCCTCCGATCGTAGCTCGGGAAGGAAACTGCCTTTCTTAACGCTAATAGTTACAACAAATATAAAGGTTTACGGCAATATATCTGCAACGTCCGCAACCTGCCAAGGTCATAGAATTAGAGTCAAGGAGCTAGAAAAAAGTCTGGTCATGGAATTGTGAATTAATCATCGTGGTTTTGTCTTGATTGATTACAGCAAATCACGACAAATCGAGATATGGATGGTCGGGACTTCAGCCGGGATCACGTCATTCCGAAAGCCCGGTCCGAAAATAACCGTTTAACCTCTCTTCTATCATCACTCCTTGTTTGTACGCGACAATATATTTCAGTGCATTGTGGCTTGATCTGATGATGGCTGAGAACGTCACGTGAAGGTAGCGCTCTTGTCATGAGTGCGGAGGTAGAGCTCTACAGTCCACTCCCAAATTTCGGCTCTGAAATCAGGTTGCCTTACCATCAGCAGGAGTGGAGGAGGAGGAGTAAATCTATCAGGTACTCACCGTGATGGGTGAGCGGTAACGATCTCACCACGCATTTGGGGGGACGCGGGTTCGAGTACCCGTTAGGTAGTCCAGATTTGACTTTCCACGGTTTCCCGAATTCAATTTAAAGGTAATGGCGGGATGGTTCCTTCAAAATGGCCATGGAAGAACTTCTTTCCGTTCGTTGGTCCTAGTCGTTTCCGCCTCTAATGACCTCGAAGTGGACATTGCGTAAATACATAATCAGAAAAAAAGATAGTCATCTGACAACAGATGAGTTGTTGTGTGGTGGACGTTCACAAAATTCCTTGGTTATACCAGTATTTTAAAGATATTACAAATATGTTGAGGCAACAAAATCAAAGTTATTGTAAAACTATTTTTTTTACTTATGGCTTTACGCCTCGTCGACGTCGATGTCATAAGAGGCGGAATGGGACTGGGAACAAGGAACGGGAAGGAATTAGGCCATGGCCTTTCTGAAGAAAGCATCCCGGCATTCGCCTGGAACGATTTGGGAAAACGACGAAAAACCAAAATCTAGCTGCTCGGACGGTGATTCGAACCGGCGTCCTCCCGAATGCGAGACCAGAGCTTTAACCGCTCACCCACCACGCTCGGATGTAAAACTCAAAATGCATATATTACAAACTGAGAGTATCAGCGATGTTAATTTTTTGAACTCTTTGAGGCTTCACTAAAATTTGGCATTTTAATTTTTTGGAATAAATTTTCGGATGAACTTTATGTCTGTAAAATTAATTCCTACATCTATCACTGAGCTACTAATCCTATCAGCAGTTCTTCATATATTTATTTATTTTTACAGCTTTAACAATGCTCCGTATTCGGGAGGACGGCGGTTTGAATCCCCGTCCGGGCACCCAGATTTGGGTTTTCCATGGTTTCCCAAATCACTCCAGGCAAATGCTGGGATGCTTCCTTCAAAAGGTCATGGCCGAATTCCTTCCCATTCCTTGCCCCCCATCCTTTCCCGTCTCTAAAGACCTCGCTGTTAAAGAGACGTTGAGCAGTTAAAAAAAAAAAAAAATGCTTGTTTCGGAATGCAGCCTCTTTAAGCCAGATGGGCTATAGTTTCATATATATATAAGCACCCCGACAGTGTAGTAGCGCTCTTAATGATCCATGACACTGGACTACGCGTACAAGTCGTCCTGATTGCGGTTTTTAAGCGTTTTTCCATAATCTACTAGCAGAATGCTGAGACGGTCCGCAATCTCCGCCTTATAAACTACACATTTTACATACAAAAATGCACATATCATAGAGAACATAAGTTACACGAATCGCAGACACTTATGCTCCATCCATTGCTTCAGGAACTGACAACCCATGATTCTAAATACCCAGTGGAAACATTCAACAGATTCATAATTACAAACCATGTTGAGAATCAAGGCTCTGCATGACCCGATAGGGTCCAGTCGCTAGCCTATTGTTTCTGGTGGAAAGCAGCAATCATATTGTAGTTATTAAACATTCGCTGTTATACGTTACCGTGTAATTTTTTTTTTTTTAAATCTGTTTAGGACAAATTGATTGTTATTAAAATCGATTAACGGAACTTGGAATCTGAACAAAATCACATTGTCTGATTTCGTAGGTAAGGATATGATTCTAATTTGAAATATAATCTACGTGCATATGGAGGTATAGATAGACCCTACCGCTGTAAAAGTATTCAAAAGGAAGTTCCGAGTATTAAGGGGATACGGAACCGCCTATCCGCGCAATGTTAAATTATGCCTACTGCAAGGAACAATTTCTTACAAACTGATGGAGCTAAAGAGATAAAAATTTTATTGTATGTGCATTGATATGTTGTAACAATACTGAAACAACATTTTTTTGTCTAAGTATTTATTTACAGAGATATTTTATATTTACATTAAAGTAAATTTTTTCCATCATTTTCCACAAGATAATCAACTCTAAATCTTTTGTAAATCAAGTAATTAAAAAATCGTTGTTTCAGCATATAAAAGAAACCCATGTGACTAAGACCTAAAAATTTCAGACTTCTTGGTTGACCAGTACCTGAGACAATGTTCTAGAAGAAATAAAAAGTAATGGGAAACGGAGAAAGAAGATTAAAACATTCCTGATCAATATGTAATAAGTGTAAAACAAAATCGAAATTGCCGATCTCACAAATCCATAAAAATAAAATAGTTATAATTATAGTAGAGCCATGTATGATACGTCATTTTAAGGAGTAAACTTGGCGTAATATAATAAGCCAATAAAATGAAAACCGATTTTTTCACTCAAAATCCGATTCCGTATCCCCTAAAGTGTCTAAATAAATTCTTTTGATAATTTCACCTCTTTCCTTTCTTCTACGAAGAAACTAAAAGTGCTGCTTATGAATAGATTACTTGTCACATATCAGAAGACTGGTTTCCCTTTTCATTCAAGAACAATGTAGAACTTCTGAATCAGGCTATTCGGGTTTCCGATGTCACGAGTATACGGAGCTCTTCTCCGTCAACACCGCCATATTTTTCTCCGAGATGGCGTCCCACTTCCGAGCTAGACACAAGGCAGGAAGAGGAGGAGAGGCAGCGGGACTCCGGAAGAGATGAGTAAGACCGGGTGAGTCAGTCGCCGATATCCGATTGGTCGGCCGCGGAAACGACATCTACTGGTCGGAGACAGAGAAACGGCGACTCTTCTCCTGGGAATAATACGAGAGAAGGTTCCATTGTACCAGACAGAAATTGGATCCATTACCATTTCCTGAATCCAGCATTGTGACTGAGTGCGTTAAGCCGCCACCACACTGCAACGGGGAGAAACGACGCGTCTAGGTTCAAACTCCGGGTCGCTTGTACCACCTGTCTTGTTTGAGGTTCTTAAGTGTTTTTCCTAGTTCACGTAGGCCAGGGTTTCCTAACCTGTGATCCACGGACCCCCGGGCGTCCGCGGAGCAATCCTAAGGTGCGCGCCGACAAAATTAAATTAAAATAAATAATAGGAACCAGTAAATGGAAGCGTCAAAACATACGAAATCTGCTCACAAGTGTGAGATGTTAGTCCAGCTATCAAATATCCAAATTCCCATTACTATTCCCATTATTATTACTAGTATTAAGGGGCCCACCAATGAAAAATGTTGGTAAAGGCTGACCTAGGCGAAACCTGGGACGATGTCTTATCTCCACCTCGTAAACTGCATAAAAAATACACTAACCATATAAAACACAATTTACGGAGAGCGATGAGCGGCAACGCCATGGCCTTGCATTCAGGACAAAGGCGGTAATCATTGATAGACCATCCAGATTTCAGTTTTCGATGGTTTCGCCAAATCATTTCATGCGAATGGCGGGATAGCTCCTTCAAAATGCCATGGTCGAATTCCTTCCTGCTCCTTATTTATAATCGTTTCCCGCCTCTGATGGCCACTATGTCGACGAGGCGTAAAGCGATAAGAAAAAGGTGTTTTAGCTAAGTTGTTTGTAGGTGAACCTTGCTTTCAAACCAATCACAGCCTAGGAAAATGCTGTGCCAACCCATGTTAGCGGAAACGTTAAAAATGATAATAACGACGTTGATGACTGTTTCCTGACGAAGGAAATTTCTCGTCAACAATGTCGTTAAGAAGTGGTTAAGACATCTGACTAGAGATCGAAGGGTACCCTGTTCGAATCCCGGTTTTGGTTGGAATTTTATGAGGTACTTGCTGTGTAACGAGAAGTACTCCAGAACGCTTCCGTGATTCGGATTGCACATTAAACTGCAGGTCCCTTATAGCTGGTAGGATTACCTGATTAGATTAAGATAGCTACGACAAGGACGGATTTCACAGCCAGTAAAAACTCTATCCTCAGGTCATTACGATCACACGATCACACGAGCCGTAAAGTTTACCGACATGGAAGCGAGAAACTTCCGGGAAGAGAATACCCTAGGGTTGTGGTTAGTGATGACTTGTGAGGTGGACAGTGTTTTCGCTGTGGTGGCGTGTATTCCGAGTGGCAGCATGGCTATCTGATCTGGCACCTGCTCCTTATTAAGGGCGACTCCATTGTCTGTCATGGGAAGGCGGCCAATACTTCGCTTCCTGGGTTGTAATCCTCAACCAGAAATGTCTTGCAGGCGGAGACGACGTCAAGAACCTCGGGTATAAGTCTTTGAATAACACATGTCAATCATATTACATTTTCCCAACGTGTGTCATACTTTCTGCATTTTATCTAACTATACATTCGTTCCAGTACTTCACTGTTTCTTTCAACAGTCTGGTTATTTATTGCCCGTATCTATGAAAGCCTTATAACTTTGTTCCGCTTCAGTTTGAAAGAGGTTTCCTTGTTATTTATTTATTTATTTGTTTGTTTGTTTTTTGTCACTGCATTAGCCCTGGATTCTAAACTATGCCTCAGTCTTCTTGTTGCTTTACGAAATCTAAATATCCTTTTAATAGCTACATTCTTGCAGCACCAAACATTTTTTTGGTATCTTTATTGTTTATCCTATCAGTACTATACTATTACAAATCTTTGACAATGCTGCGTTTAAATATATCTTCGTCAATGCATCACGTCAAAACCACTGAACCAATTTGGATCGGAGTTTCACAGTATGAAAGCTCGAAAATTGTTTATGACTACGTGACCGTGGAAGGGATCAAGAAATGATATTGACAACAGCTAGGTGGCACAGATCATACTGCATCCAAGATGAAACACTCTTTTACGATATATTCACCAAAGATCACGCTACAATACAGATAAAGACTCCATCGTTTGTATTCTGTTGTCTTTAGATTAAGTAAGTTTGTTTACTTAATTCTTCAGTTTTTTAAAAAAATATTTCGGTAGAATACAATGAAAATTTAAAGCAAACCACCATACCAATAAGCATAAAGAAATTGTGGAATTTAACTAATGGTAGTTGTTACAAGGATATTACATTAAAAATATTCATGCTTTGCTCCTTCAAGAAAAACATACGGCAAATTGATTATTTGTGCTTCGAAGTGCGCGCTTATCATTTTCTAATTAACTGAATTTCTTAAATTATTCTATAAATTTTAAAATTTACTTACACCTTTCATCTTTGTTTCGAATTTTTGTGCATATATATATATATATATACAGGGCGTTCGCCGGAAAACGCTACCCTCCCAGTCTGTTGCCGTCGGCAACTTGCTCGGTCAGTCCAGCCAGCAACTGCCGCCACACGGCACCGTGAATCACCGCACTGTTTAACACCTCCGCTGCCCCAACAGTGCATTGCAGTGACCCTTACATTGTTAAGAACGGTTTCTTTGCATTGTAGATAGTTTGTGACTTCAGTCTCTTATTAATCAGTGTTGTGAATAAACGTTTCTTTGCGGTTTGGCTGGTTTGGGGCTTCATACTCTTACTAATCTGTACCGTGTTTGAGTGTGAGTAAAATTATGGTACGTTACAGTTTGCAACAAAGAATATTTCTCTACGATACATATGTGAAGAAGAAGTCGTTTAAAAAGTGTCGCAGTAAATTTCGTCGCGAATTTCCTGGCGCTTTACTGCCAGCTAAATCAACAATTCTGCGTCTGGTTAAAAAAGTTAGAGAAACGGGTTCATTTTTTAACAAAAAGATACTGTCGGTCAACCGTATTCTCACAGAGGAGAAAATTGACGATATCGCTTTTCGACTAGAACAGTCACCCAAAAAATCATTAAGTCAGTTAGGGCAGCGTGTGTCTCGAAATATGTTCAGAAGATTTGAAATGTGCATTACACATGAGGGTCAACACTTCCAGCATCTTTTATAAGGTAAGCTAATGAATTACGTCACATTTAAATGCTTGGCACACAAGTTTATGAAGTTTATGAAGCGTAATTATTATGAAATAGTCCGCGGCCGACGGTCGAACAATGCCGGAAACTGACCCCTCGCTCGCCGGGAGCATTTTCTTCCTTGTAGCGCTAACAGTGGGTTGCGTTTCCCGGCGAACGCCCTGTATATATATATCTGTTAACGGCGATATTTAAAAGTATCGGTAGCCAAAGGCAACTTACGTATTGCGTTTCTCTCCGATGGTCAACCGGTTGAATAGTCTAAGTAAATTTCTGCCAAGCTGATATCATCCTAACTTAAAAGTAGACTGCAAAGTATGTGAAACACGTGAATAGCGTCAAGGAGAAGTATAATTAAAGGCGGCAGGTAGTGTGCGTTTATTTTGTCCCCGAGCGAAGCCGGTGGATTAGCTGTCGAATCCTGGGCCGACATAATCCAGATTGATGGCTGCGGTGGAGGCCGGGGGAGAGGAAATTAAAACTCCGGCGCGGCGCGTGTAAACACTGTCGTTAATTGCTATTCTCAGGGGCGACTGCTTGCCATGCAGACAGTAGCACCTGCACCATCACCCAACTCGTACACTCGCCTCTTAAATTTTTACGATATAGTTAACCGTCGTTAGAAGCAGACTGGTTGAACAAATTTCGAACTATTTTAACTACCTTGCTTGTGATATCAGGCAAGGTAATCACTTTAGGGTCACCAGAAAGAAGGGAAACTGAAGCATTTGAAATGTGGCGCTATAGAAGGATGCTGAAAATTGAGTGCACAGGTAAGTACGAAACGAACGAGTTTTGTAAATGATGGGTGAGGAAAGAAGTTTGTGGAAGAACCTTACAGAAAGAAGAGAGAGAATGGTAGGTCGTATTTTGAGACATTCAGGATTTGTTAACTTGTTAGTGGAGGAAACAGTGTAAGGTAAGAATTGCAAAGCAAGATAGAGATTAGAATGCACGAAACAGATAAAAAATTGCACGATTACCAAAAGCAATGAACCTGTGTAGATGAACAATTAGAAGTATAGGCAGACCAAAGAAGAGACGAGAATAGTCTCTAAATCCTGAACAAGAGGCTTAGTGTGTGGGAAGAGAAGAACAAGAAGAAATGTTCTCTGAAAATTAAGGATGTGGTACATATTTATAAAGCTAGTAAGTCTGAGTTAGTAATTTTTTTAATCCCTCGAGGTGAATTTAGTCCTTATTATTTTCATTTAAAACAATTACTTTTTTATAGATTAAATAAATAAATTGTCACATAATAAGCTTATATATGAGGTGCTAAGTTAAAATCTAAAAACTGTATCTGATCAACGCCATCCATGCAGATAATTATCTGCCAAGGAAATAAAAAATGTGAAATTTTTTGATACATTATCTGTGTTAATGATTAGTAAAGCTGAAACAATTCCTGAAGTTATCTACAGCATATTCCCCATGAACAATACTAGGTTATGTTAAACTTTTTCAGTGAAAAAATACTAACTTCTATGAACTAAGAACCCTTTCATATTTTTACAGTGTTTAAGAATAAATAAAAATGTTTCCTAGGATGAAGTTGTTTTCTTACAACACATAATGCAATTAAAAACTGAATTTTCTCTGACGGCCCAGAATCATTATTTATTTCTGTTTGCGACAAACATCGTAAATCCATAACACACGAAAGCAAATATATCCCTAATAAATGGGAAATTTTTTAGTATACGTACTGGCTTTCTTGAAACCGGGCTTTAGCGATTTCGATAAAAATAAACACCGATTAGGGGATTTTTTGGTATACAAGTCAGGGACTCATATTCATAAAATTTAATCTTTGATACATTTATATTTTTCAAATCGATTTTTTTTATTAAGAAATTTTAGAGACAGGGACATTTCTCAAACATGTCTAATTGCTCGGCTTTTTAACTTGTCACTACAGTATAAAAAGTGATGGGCCAAACTTCTGAGTTTACTGGTGTCGATCACAAAACATCAGTTTCTTTGCATAGTTTGCCAAATGTCGCAATTCCTGGAGTAAGACGCCAACAACACTAAAAGTACTACGACCACAGCAGAATCTACGTCAATTTTGCAATTTAGAGTAGAAAGAGGTCTTGGATAGAGACTTAATTAACTTTAATGTCGTATGAAGTTCGGTCAACCTAGTAATATGAAATTTCTTCTTCTCTTCGATTTGCCCTTCGATGACCACAAGAATTAATCCTGTGCATTCCTCTCGATGCTTCTTTTCTTGACTTCCAGTAGTTCTTCACACTTTTACTTTGATGTTTCCTCCTATGCTGGATCCAGATGTTACTACCATTCCTCTTCTCCTGAAATCCCTTAACATCTTGTATCAATCTTATGAAAGTTGCTCTGTCTTGTATTATATCTTCCGTTATTCCGATCTTTATCATATCTTTCTTTCTTCTTGTATCCACTGGTTGCCATTCTGACTCTTGTAAACGTGGTTGAAAATTCTTTTTGCAAGTCTTCCGTTATACATTCTCATTATGTGACAAAAAAAGAAAGAGATTCTCCTCTTTCCTTTTTTCTTACTTGTATAGATCATTAACCCTCCAGTGCCTAAACTTTCCTTTTTTAGTTTCAATTGTTCATAGTTTTTCCCCAACTTTTTCCTTTTTTTTTTTACTCTATCCCTTATATTACTCCATTTTTCGTGAAGAACTTGCGTTCCGATGCATAAAGACCGTGTGGTTTGATTATTGTGATTTAGGGTTTGATTTTAATTTCCTTTGTGATCTCCTTTAACAAATGTAACATTAACTTTACTGATAAGTCAGGTAAAATTTTTGAATTATCAATATTTTGAGGTTTTTAAACGTAATATGGCGTCCTTTCTTCTGTCACTGCTTTGTTGTGTAGCATCTTTGAATCATCATGGCGTGATAACACCCGTTGTAGGTAAAGTGTCACAAATTTTAATGACGGTTTTCTTAGTAAATATCACCCATAATCTTTTCTCTTCGCGAATCTACGGGACCTGAGCCAATACCGGTGAGTCACCGTGCGATATCCTCCAGTGAGGACATTTGTCCTAATTAAGACGATCGTCCTTGGATTTCCTGGGCGCCAATTAGACGGAGACGAATCCGGCGTGTAAACAGGCGAACAACTTTCAGCACAATTAATTACATCTTGAAAGCTTTAGTGCGTTAAAGGTCGTTTATCATCGAGCGAGCAACCGGCGAAGATGAAAAATAGAAGAAAAGTGTCGTAAATTATGTCGCCCCCCTCCCCCCTTAACTTACGAGTGAGTAATGTTGTGTTTATACAACCGAGTTCGGGGGTCTTAGCGGAGTAAGAATATTATTCTTTATGCTACAATGCCTTCTTAAGAATTGTTTACACGGTAATCGGGAACTTTCCCTTTTTTTTTTTCCCTCGCTTGTTCTTAAGATGTTAGATGCTTGGGCACTCAACACTTTTTCACAAGGCGTTTTTTCCACTCAAGATGTTTGGCGTTGCCAAACTGGGAGGTCCTAGTACTTTCCTCATGTTATGGAGGATGCAACGGTAACTTAAAAGTTTAAACGCGAGCAAAGGTTAAAAATTATTTGATAAGGTTATGAGCATATCTGCTGCCATTGTATTTCAGTGGTAAGCAATAAACTGTACGTATTTATAACTATAGGAGTTAAGACATAAAATAATAGTGATTAACGAAGGGGCTAAATTCCAAATCGATTGATGTGTTTTGACGCTGAGAATACTAAATAGTTATTCCACTGAGAGTGTATATACAAATGAATATGTCGGAATTGTTCAGAGGAATGATACCAATTGTTCGACAGTCTATGTTACTGGGTTTCAATTGTTCGCGCACTACATCACTGTCAATATCACCCAACATTACCCGGTGAAGTTCATAAAGTATTTTCACATTACCAATGTTGCTGTTGTTATAATAGTACACCCAGACAGTCGTAGCAATGCTAGTAACAATTTGCTAGACATCCACTGTCGATTGCCGAATGATCGGTGTTGAGTGACTTTTCGAATAACTGAGAAAGCGAGAACAGTCTAGCGTTATTTCTCTAGACCATATAATGTTTGTACATAGTCTGTGCCTTTGTAAATTCTGTAGAAAACGAGCCGATATACCTACGATATTCTCGGTTTTAATTCTCTTGTTTGCTGGGTCATTTGGAATACCGATTCAGTGCAACCGCAGTGGGAAAATAGCGCGTGTTTTTAATTCAGCTATTCGCCGAGGTCTAGCTGGGAAGTCAAACTGATTGGTTCTTGCTCGTTCGCTATAGATCTACAAAATATACCACTCATTCACCTCCCGTCTACAGCAAACATCATCTAATTTTGCTTTGTGTTTCTACCGCCAATATCCGCGTTGTCTGGTAATTTGACTTAGTAAAATTCGCTAGACAGGAAAACTTGCTGCTTGCTCCGTATGTGTCGCTTTACGTTGATATTCGGTGTCAGATATCAGTAAAGAGCAGAAGGGATTCAGCGCGAGTCATAAGCGAGCCATAACCATTATAAGTTGGAATCTTCTGTGGTATTTATTAATTCACGCTCCTAAACCTATTACAATTGGTGTCAGAATTGGGATAAATTAGTATGTCACGTAAACATACACTACATGGTCAAATTAACGATATAATTCCGGTGCCTGAACAATAAATATATTACAGCTAGTATTCAAAGACTAAGAGATAAAAACCATGCGATATTTAGGTCGATGATAAAAATGTCCGTTACCTAGGGCAGTGTAAAATTTAACGAGCACTGTTCCGTAATTACCCGCCGTGCTTATCCGCAACCAGTGTTCTTGAACCACTGGCCGAGTGACTTAAAAAATAATATAAAATTATTTTGTATAAAGAAGAAGGTATAAAATTTCGTATAAATGGGCAACGCTGTGAGAAAGTTATCTCCTCGTCTATGCCACGGATTTTGGAGATCGTACTTTCACGAGTGAAAATAAAAGTAGCTTTAAATCTGGATCTGATGTATTGTACTTCTGTACAACACCTACATCGAATTATGTATACATTTTCAAGTGCTTCCACCGAAATAAAGTGTGTTGGCTATTATTCGCTGTTGTGTGTAGAGTCTTGTGATAGCAGTTCTGTCAAAATATGAAACAGTGAAAACCGTTCACTGTGACGAATTTATCGTCTCGTTCAGAGATACGGAGGTGTTGGGCTCCTCTTAAGACAGCACTGATAAGTCGAAACCCGTTCCCCTACCTCGGAACCGAGATAGCAGTATCAGTGGGGAAAACACTTTCTGGCTGAGATAATAGTTCGTACACTATCGCGAGGCTAAAGTGCGTGTGGACAAGGTTTAAACAAACCCAAAAGCAATATTTTGAGAAACTGTTCCGTTGAATAACATACGAAATCAGATACGACAGATAAATTTCCTAGAATTTTTGGAATCATCTGCTGTCTATTCTACATAGGTTCGTTTTGCTATCCTGGAAGCGCTGATGGTAACACTCTAGTCCCCCGTTTCAACAGTTTAAGTGAGGTTTAGGTCTATACCAGGGATGGTTTTGATTAACTGCTATGACTGTCTTGTAATGTCATCACTGAGTGGTGCAATGCTTCTACTTCTCTTTCTTCTATACCAAGAATGGCCAACCCAAATGATCTTGAGGGCCACTTTGGAAGTGTATCATAACTCCGCGGGCTGCATGTAAAATTATATATCCCCACTAGAGACATTTTTTCTGAGTGAAAAATTGAAACATGAGTTATTATTGTGTTTACTATTATTCTTACATGTAAACATAGATAATATAATAATAACGATACTAAACGCACATTGTAAAGAAATATATAACACTAAAAATGAAATATAAAAAATATTTTGCAAAAGTGTCATGAATCTCGCGGGTTGGTCACCCCTGTTCTATACCGTTAACTAGGTGGAATACCGTTAATTGGGAGGAATTAAAACTCGAGTTATTTCACCTTGCCATCATCAGTTATTGAAGTGTATTCAAGTGTTTATTGATTTGTGTGGGTGACTATGATGGATGTATGTTCAATGTAGTATGTTGTGAATAAATGAAAGATGGCGAAAGGGAGATGGTGTAACCAGATAACGACTCATTCTGATTTACGCTTCCTGAGCACAGTGTTTGGCAAGATACCCATACATAATAGCGAATCAAAGATAAAGTCTCCAGTCTTACAGAAAAATGAAGAAGATCAATGACGAGAGGGAATGGAGGAGAATATGAAATCAGAAACTGGAAGGTGGAAGGCGTGAATAACGACGAAAGAATAAATGGATGTATGGAGTGCGACAATTGGATATTAGTGTAGGTGGCTACCTGCTGGAAGAAAAGAAGTGTTTCACAAGTTCGTACACCAGACAGACTTGAACAAAGGTATTGAAACTGTCCAAGATGACGAAGATAAGGTGTAGCAAGGAATTTATTTCCTCAGCTGATCAACTGAGTACTGAACTATTAAAATGCTTACAATCTCCCCGTGAGCATGTTAGGTATGTAAGGTTCATTTCATATTGAATTTCTGCGATTAGGGGCTTTTCTTGATACAATGGTAAGCCCTTTTTCCTTTCGAGGTTGTGTGACTGATCAATATCTGAGTGATTAGAGTCATGAGAGGACTAGACTTGGAACTTAAAGGAAATCCATCGCAGCTTTATACTCAGCAAGCACACAGCCAGTGTTTGGTGTCATAACCAAATCCGTATTTCTCAGCTGGGATTTCCCCATCACTACTATCTCAGATGCTCGCTTTCAAATAGAGAGTAATAGATACCCTGCTGTCTGCCACAGGTGGTGGCACCTGGACCCGCATGTGCCAGGCGAAGTGGATACTCCGATAACTCGAAACACAGACATCAGTCGGAATGGTTGGCACCCATTAATGCTAGCAGCTGAGCTGCGTGCAGCTGCTACTTTAAATGGCTGTAACGATCTCCAGGATACGGGTACGGGCCTGTACTTATTAATATGATTATTAATCAAACAATTACGGTGGAGCTTAATGTCCTAGAAGAAATTTCCTTACGCACTTACCTTTGCATTACTCGAAATATTCACTATAAATTCTTTCACTGTAAGAAATATGGGATGGCGTTGTACATTTATAAAATACCTCTTGAATTTTCAGATGCGTCAAAGTGTCGCAATCTTGGGATGATTCGAAGGTCCAGTTAACTGGAGATGCTACACAGCTTTTTTATTTATTTATTGTTTTTCTGCCTGAAAAAGCTGTTTGTTTCTGACAATTCATTCCAGTCACAATCTATAAACAATCTAGCTGCTCTTATAAGGTAACTCCTTATATCTAGTGGTTATTTCAATTGAACGTGAATAATTCTTATGAATCTGGTTTCTTATTTTAGTTTAAGGCAGTTAATCGATGTGCTAGGAGCCAAATATTAAGACTTGCGGTACCAGCTAGGGTGAAGGAGAATCTTTGGCGGTGCGACAAAAGCAGATCACACGTATTGAATTAAGTGAAATAAGAAAGCCAAGACGCGCCTTGCAAACGATGATTTATTGGATAGTGTTGTAAAAAAATGATAGTATTTATAACTTTACATGTTGATATGGTAAAAGGAATTGTATCGTCTGAATACACAGGAAAATACACATACTAAAAAGAGTAGTTTAATTTCAATGCAAGTTGGATTTTCTTGTACTAACGTAACGAAAATTAATGTTCCATCGTCCCTTATACCTCCCATTCCCACCAACTCCTGTGTTTGACACCCACAATCTATAATGTCAGTCCCATACTACAGAACTACTCTCCAGCAAGAGTTTGACGAAGTTATTATATTACCCTTTCCTCATTTTACATGTTTCTGTTATTATATCAAGGGTTATGAGATGACATCAGGTCTTCTATAGACGTTGCTTGCTCGGACAACTTAGCTTTCCAAATTTAAGTCAGATATTACCCGAAAATGACTCAGTCGCAGCGAGAAATCCAATGTGGTCATGACTGAGAGAAAGGAGCTAGATGACTGATGATGGTGATGAATATCAGTTTCACTTGCGAATAATAACATGATGTAGGTATGTAACAGGGAAAAATTTCGGGAGAACACAAACATACGGTTGAAGGGACAATAATAAGCGGAAAATTTACCTTCGTTTCTCAAATTTAGAAATCAAATTAAAGTGAAACATAGCCTATTTTATTAATGGGATTATTGACTGTACTTCTTTCGAAGGTCCATCAAAATCCGATCATGTTTTTCTTTATTTCTTTACTTCCCGTTCCCTCATGGAGATAAAGTTTATAGCACTTTAGTACCTGGGACCTTGGATACACAATTTTTGAAGCGTATGAAAATGGATACAATTGATTTGGTACGATTCGTATTCAACAAAATACAATTCATTTCTCGCAGTTGAAATATATACAGCCAATTACAAATATTTGTCTAGTAAAAAATCTACATACTTGTAACTCAATATGTTTATGTCTCTTATATACAATTAAAGGTTACTGTCATAACTATAGTTAGATATTACTAACTGCGCAGTTTCTTATAACGCCATGCCTATACCATTCTTTATCTTTGTATTACCATTATGCAATTATCTAATCTCTGTCATCATAACTGGTCACAAAAGAAGGGGACGCTAACCTTCAATCACAGACTGCGAATTTAGAACAGGAATTGCACAAGCTGAAGCCAATATGATAACTCTTATCCTCCACGAAAAATACAAAACATGGCACTAACTAAAATATCCCTTCACAAATACCGTCACATTCATTCTTTGCCATAGAATGTTCGTACAACGCACTTAAGGACCTTCATTTTACCCTGAATTTGTGACCGTTGCAAAATTTGGATTATTTAACCCAGAATTTTAGGTATAAAGAAGGTAATAACCCATTAACTGCACGTTTCCTGTAATGGCTGAGGATTTAGCCAAAAACACCTCATAAACTACAACAATAGTTATAAAACTTTGATTTAATATTATGCTGATACAAACGCGATATAGCCCATATCAGAAGAAGTCAAGACATATTTTATACACTGAAGTCATTAGGGAAGGGATTACATATTGTCAGGAAATGCGAAATGGTATGCATTAGGACAATAATTTGTAATTTCTCTAAACCCATTTATTTAATCTATATTTATTCGTCTGTGGAGACCAAAACGGTCTGCTAATTATAAAATTATGAAATTGTCACGGAGCTTCAGGGAACACATAAGACGCATACCAACATCGTGGTAGTATTCTACAAAATATGTTCGTTCGAATCTGACATAAACTTTTTAAGATCGAAATTATTTCATAGACAGGACATTAGGGAAATGAGGAGCTTATATCATACTCACATTGAGGTCATTATGAAGCGTTGAGTAACAACTACAAAGTAGGAGGCACGTTGTTAGTGAATAAACTCTTTTAATAGCAAAGCAGTCATATTGTAGAAATATCAAATTTTTTCATGGCTTCGAGGAAGTTAGGATTATAGATTAATATTGCTTATAGCCTTAAAAGTAAGAGTACTGCATCCATTTTATGTGAACAGTTTTTAATAACGTACTTTTCGTTACGGTATCTTTAATTCAGTTAGAATTTGTCAAGATTTAGTCATGTCTGTCTTGCTATGACGTCACGATTCCCGCCTTCGCTGCCCAACGAACAATGCGCGTTATTTAATAACAGTTCTATTTATTTAACCATCAACGAAGAAATGAAATGCCGAAACACTGAAAGAAATTAAATTATTGATATTATTAGTAGTTTTTTATTTGTTTATATCCGTTTAAAGCACATGTTTTCAATAAATTCTTGAACTACAAACATGTACGATAAATCCTTTTATTTAAGGGCAACAATGTTAGCTGATGTTTTGATTAGACTAAAATTTATCCTGGATCAGAATGAAAACTGGCGTTTGACGTTACAGCAGCGGACATCATTAATTTAAGTTTTTAAAGGAGTAATTTTTTTCATGGACGCCACATTACTTCGCTTGAATGAAAGTAATTACTCACTGATCGCGATCTATGAGGCATGGACAAGGATTAAATCTGATATCCCGCGTCATAACGTAAGTTGTTAAGATTTATTTTTAATTTCCTTTGCGTTCACTGACGTCATATTACAGCGGCATGTAACTATGTCATCCGTTCAGATGTTGTAATATGGATTTGAATTGCGAAATAGAATGATGTAAGAAATCGTGAAGATTTCGGGTCAAGTTATATCGTGATCCTATAAATGTATTAATTCGCATGTGATAGAAGCTTTGATTTTCTATCAGCAATATTAGCGGAGTTTGTGCTTAGTTTGAATTGCAACCTGGACCAGGAAGAAAATAAAGTGTTCGCTGAAGCGTAAGGGACGAGGAACAGCGTTGAGTATAATTTTATAACAATTCAGGATGACAACTGAAATTTTTTGCTTCACAAGAAATTGCTTTGAGCGTTATCCTGTAACAATTAAGCAGCTGCGAATAAATGACTCGCCAGAGCAATCGATTCGACCAGTGTTCCTTGAAGGGCTTTGATGCTAGTATTTTTAATATTCTGTCTGTAGACGTTCTGTTTCACCTTCGTAGACCACAGGTTGCCCTATAGAAGCAGTAACTGTGCCTTCTTTACGCTTATTTTATCGAGCACATTTGGTCGCCCACCGGACAAAGTCCGCTTTTTCCTACTTGTCTACAGGGAACTTTTCTAGGCCGTTGACGATACCAAAACCACGCTGGCGGATTGACACCGAATCACATACACTTGTGCAAACTGAAGGTCGTATATTGAACTCAACATCATCACCAGAGCCTCCCTCTTCCCCCCTCCCCCCCCACCCCCCGGCGAGTCGGCCATAAAGTCGTCGCGGCACTCATAAATTATAGGCTAACGGGACGACGGACGTCGCAGAAAATGCTGCCAACCGCGGAGAAAGAGAAAAAAGAGTGCAGCGCCTCTGCCGGCTGAATCAGCTGGCAGAGCTGAGTCACGGGCGTAAAAACGGCAAGAGAGGTCTACGTCCGCGTCAACTCCGCCAGGAGCGCTTCAAACTAGTCGCATATGATGTCAGCGATATTTAATATCGCACTGGTTTCAGCGTTCGTTTGCAGAGCCACCGATAAAATTTGGTATTTTACCACTGGTTACAATAAAGAAGCTCAAGGATTCCGCGGCTCACTGTTATTCCAAGAGGTGATATGGGAAAAGTACAGTGAAGATACTGGCGAAGCCATGAATCGGACTATTAAAAGAATTGCCACCAAGCTTGGCTGGTAAGTGGTAACGCTTGCGCGTGGGATTCGGGAAGACGCGGGTTCGAATCCCGACCAGATATCCCGATTTAGGATTTCCATGAATTCCTGAAATGCTTCCAGGCGAATGCCGAGACAGTTAAATCAAATTACAATAGCCGAATTCCTTCTCGTTCCTCTTCCACAATCGTCCAGCACTTCTAATGGCATCGACAGTCGGTGACGAGGCGTAAAGCCCTAGTTAAAACGAAAAGCGAAAAGAAATACGAAGCTCTAGTGTCATTCACGCCTACATAAAGTCATAATGGAACAATTTTCGGTAACTGACACGAATGTTTTGAATACACATTGATCACAAATCATGTTAAAACATATTTTTAAGAGTAAATTTAGGAAATTATGTACGGATTTGGTTAGCAGTGGTATTGTACAGTTAAAATATAATTGTTAATTACGCTTTTAAAATTTGGTTGAATTGTAATTCTTCCCACAATACAGCAACCGTACTTCTGAAACACTGATGAAATAAATATATATATATATATTGCAGAGGGTTGTGATGTGGTGGATATTGACTTAATTTGCAACCGAAGTTCTTCAGTAACTGTTATTTACCAAATCGAATAAGAATATTACTTATTTTGTCCACTGCGTTTTCTCATAACAAATGAAATTTATTCAGTATGTTTATCAATAAGTCAGTGATTTCTTAATAACATTAACACAATAATCAAACTTATCGTTTATAGAATTTCGTTGCTCTCTTAATTAAGTTACGTATTTTTGGTTACTTAATCTTGAATTAATGACGCGCACCACCCACACATTGATCTAATCAAAAAGTCAGTTACGTCTAAATCTTTCTCATTTGCGATCTTAGAGCTGGATGGTTTATTTTATGGTCCATGCTTTGAGATATAAACGGGAAAATTTCCCTCAGTTGACGCATGAATATATTGAGTAAACACCAAACATTCCTTCACACAGATTTCGTAATGAACTACTGTACGAGAAACTAAATTAAAAAATAAATTTTTATAGTTCCAGTCCTAAAACTAGATTATGAACAATTTTAAAGATTTTCTATAATGCATATTATATAGCTGCTGAAAATACGACCCAAAAACGTATATATATTTTTGCCGACCACGGTAGCTTTAGGTGTAAGACCATAGTATATTTTTAGTAATAAAAAGAAAAATAATGACGAATTAAAACTGGAAAACTGCCACTGTTGGCAAAAAGAGTTGAAAAAGAGTAATACTGCCAAAAAGGTTACAGTTAAGGAGGATTAAGAAAGAAATAATTAATGGAAATCATACGTCAGGTTACGATGTTGGTAGAAGACAATGTTAAATTTCCGCGTGAAACCTAAATATTCGTGTTAATAAGAGTAGGATTACATCTTCCCTCTCTCATAGAGGAGATAAGCGATCTGCGAGAATTCCAAGAACGCGTTCTAGCTGGCCGACTGCAATTGTTCCCCCTCGCCACTGACTCTCAGTGGTGCCAACTTTAAAGACATTCTAGTTGAGCGCATACCCACTATAACCCGCCACTGCGAGAGTCTAAATGCGTTTTGTCTTCACAGAGAGAGAGATTAAGTGTCAAACCACGACTTCATTCACAAGATCAAACGCCCTCTTGGGTCGTAATTCTTGGTACGTTCTGATTGCGACCAAAGCGAGAAATGTATTCAGCCAAGTCATCAGCTCGATCCCTACACAGAACATTCTCTGTTCGCATCTTTCTGTCATCGTAACGCGTTTTAGCATAGAAAAAATAATAGTAATAATAATCCTTACTGCTCTAGTGAATGTAGTCTGGAAGAATGAATAGATATTTATATATGTAAAAAGATTACTTGTACATAATGATAGGTTAAAAATATCTAGAACTTCAGCATCATAACATATCATTTTAAAATCGATAGAAAAATGACCATTAAATTAAAACAGACATTTATGTTCAAAATATTTTTTAACCATTTATTGATGTGACGTTCAGGTTTTAATGAATTATAGATCTGAAGGAATTTCACGTAATTCCTGGAAATAATATTGTCAAATTTCAGGTAACCGAAATTTAGCAAGTAATGCTGTTAAATTGTGCAATATTAAATTACTGGCTATTGGAAAAGATTTTTTAATATTTATACCTCAGTAATTGATTATTAAATCGACGTTTTAATGAATTATTCCTGTGAAACTATTTGACGTAGTTACCACCAGAAATTTTTCCAAACTGTATAATACAGAATTTTAAATACACTGCATTGGACTGGATGAAATTATATCATCTGGGAAGTACATCGAAAAATTACGAAATACTGAACAACTTTGGCGTGAAACTAATTACAATTGCTGTCACAACGCTAATAAGGCACGACACAAACTGTTTCATCGAATACGGTGGTGTAATTTTCAATTTTTAAATTCCAAATTTAGGATTAGGTGCACAGATTAGTATTTTAAACGAAAATGGATCATAAGCAAAATATCTGCATGAGCAGTCACATTGTGTCATTTAGTTAATTTTCCCAACATTTCAGCTTCAACATAAGTTCATTTTCAGTGATATGCATATTGAGTCTCATCAGGAGAATAGAGCCTCTAGTTATCTTGATGGGACCCAACAGACGTTCCCTGAAGATTGCATCAGGAAGGGGCCGAAACGTTGGGAGTAATAAGCAACTGACGCAGCGTATTACCTCGTAAAGAAATGTGACTGAAACTACGATTGCTGTCAAGAGAGAATTCAGAAACTAAATCTTTACTGATTTATTAATAACTTCATGCATGGTAATATTATTTCACAACTTGAAATAAAAAATAAAGAAGATAAAATGATTTTTTAATCCTGAAATGGTACTTGAAGCCACACCCCCCCTGCCGCAAAATATTTACTTGCCTGAAAACTATGCATATTCGTAATGGATTAAATAAGCGTTTTATATGTACGCTAGCTATTAAAAAATAAAATTGAGATTAAAAATGATTCCAATAATAGTGATACAAATTGACAGTTACACATATAATTATATCACTTTACCTTCAGCTATATGGTGGTAGAAAAATAGTTTCCTCAAAGCTCCCACGACGATCGTGGAAAGGGTGTTTTGTATGTCGAAGATGCGAAGGCACTTTTGTTTTACAGTTTCGTATGTTGGTAACAGTTTTATTACGTCGCAAGTATTACAGATATATCTCTGTCAAACGCATACTTTCACATCACGAAAATTACAGTTATTTGCCTTCCAGTTGCTGTCACCGTTCTATCATTTCGACAAATGACCACTGCACGCTTAACAGTCTTATAGCTGATTCTTACGAACCGAAACTATTATTTCACCAGTAGTGGCAACACTGTTCCATTGCCGGCCGCTTATCTTGTCGAACGGTTTGTTTCGGCTATCGCCGTGTCGGGCACATTTTGCGCTTGCCAGTTCCAGTACGTCGTAAATAGAGTCAGCGTGTGCCAGCGGTGAGATGTAAAGCGTGTCCAGTGAAAGGCCGGGACGCTGATAAAGTCGCCGCTGACTGATGATCGCACTTTGTCACGAAACACTTGTTGTCGGACCCCTGGCGCTGCGGCAACCCCGCGTAACACAGTCTGTACCGAGCAGCTGACGCACTTACTACCACCTGTCCCAGTACATAACCCGGTACAAATATTGTACGAACGTTGAGCTATAATTGATATTGTCTCTGACACCAAAACTACGACCACATATAATTTACGTCCTGGGTTTAAAGCAGACAGATGACCAATCTACCATTCCCGCACGTCAATGTTTATTTTCACCAGGAAAGTGGAGACAATCAGTCGTTCATCTTAAGTTACTTAATGTACTACTTAATATTTTCTTTCTTTTCAGGCACTTTTGACTTCAATTACAACCACCTTCGAAAGAAGACACTTGCCCGGAAAAAAAAGGAAGAAGGCGGGTTCACGCCTACGATATGCATATGAAAGGAAAGCCGGCACCTCAGCTGTGAATGGTATTACAACTCTCTCGGCTGTAGACGCAAAAAGCTTCTCTCCATTGTGGTTGTCGTGAAGAAGAAACAGATGATGATAGCGTGACGAAATATCAAGTCGTCTTGTTCTTTCTGTTGGTGTCGCTGCCCGTTTGTTCTCGGGCCTGACTGTATCTTTTTCTTCTCACAGCGCTGTTTCCCCCTCCTTTTCCAACGACAAAGAAGTAAAATAATTTTATCACACGTAAAAATGAAGGAGTGAAGTTGTTTCGCTGAAACTATGGTGTCTCAAGACAGTGTTTTCAAATGATAGCTCTAACTACCTTTTTGTTCCCTATTTTTATGATTGTCGACTCTACTTTTTATTTCTAAGAGTTATTGTAACTTGAGTGAAGTAGAATAAATAAATCACTCTTTTTATGTAGTAAATATAGAGCTTTTATAAATAGCTACGTATCTAAAATATTAATTTCTTTTTCTAATATAAACTTTTTCTTACTCTAATTCTTCTCAGATTCTCGTTAAAATATTTGGTTTAAATAGCGATGTATTTTAGAAGACAGTACAGGGGCTAATGATTGTCACAGGAAACAACACTTTACGTTCTAAGTCTCTAACTTCAAGTTTCAAGTAACACTCTGCTTGTGCCAACTTCCAATGTTCCTTTGTTGGAAAACAAATGGAATGTCTTTTCAGATGTGGCCAACCACTCGGTTTGTTAACGCATTAAGAAGGCCACGGTTACCGTGGTTTGTTTACACACGAGGTCACTTGTACTGATAGATGGTTGTGCTTGGTCATCAGCAAAGTAACAGTGGCCACGTCGTTGGCAATCGATTGACGGACAGTATCGATTATCATCTGGTGGAAGCTCACACGTCAAGCGGTTGTTAGCCGAGCGTCTCTCGACAAGTTGACAGTCATTCTGTCCAACCTTGAACGTTAGAAACAGCTTTCGTCCAACTCACTCCGGCAAACAGACGACCGTGTCGGAAGCCAGTTACTTGGGAAAGAGACTGGGACGTGAGTTCGGCTGAAATAGCTCGGTTTTGTAGAAAGTTCTTCAAGTATCAGTACACAGACCCGTATAACTTTTAAAGCAGCTTATGACTGTTTCACAGCACACTATGCACCTTTCACAGCATGGTCCTTAATATCTTGAGATGTTACCTTCACACGCGTATGATCATTCCCTAATCAGTCACTCATGTGTCTACCTTAGAACAACAGAGATTAAGTTTTCTTGGAAGCAACATTATTGTCTACCGTCACAATTGTTCAATCTCACACAGTATTCATCAAGTGAGTAATTATTTTACGATTTCAATTGAACGAGGTGTTTTGCTGTCTGAATTGTCTCTAGTTTCAGAAAATTAAAAAGCAAAGCCTCATTGATAGAAAACAACTTGAATTAAATCATCAGATATTAATCTGCGTGCCACAGATAAGTTCCTTACGTTATTTCTACCAGCTGCAGTAAGGTTATGTGGTCGTGAACAGAATTACTTGGGCTATTGGACTTCATACAGGTATTCAGCAGATGTTTGTGACAATCTAATGTGGTTCCCCAAGGTTGTATTCTGGGTCCGTCACTACTTGGTCGTGCAGGTTTCCGAGACGTCCGGAACACGGTGGCCGGTAGTTGAGGGAACTACTTGTTGTGGTCCCGCGACGGGGGCTGGGCTGACTGCTGCGTCGTGATCGGCGTCGTTACGCTTCGCGCGTGTTGTCGGCTCACGTGCGAAGGCACCGCGTCGGCCCGTGGTACTGATGGCGTTCCCACCAGCGCGGCACGGCACCGTTCGACGCCCCTCTCCCTTCCCCCCGACGTCGCGACGGCGCGGCCCGCCGCCACTGTGCACGCCGGACCGACGCCCGCGCATGCGCAACGGGCGTCGCGGCGCCTGGACCGGCCAGTGGACGCTGGGGACTCGTGTGTAGCGTACAATGCTTTGCTCTCCTGCGAGGTTGGCTTACGATTTCGATTGCAGCTTCGCCCTGTTGACATTGCTTAGCTTTGTCGCTGAGGAAATCGTGATTTGTCTCACGTTCCGCAAGCCATAGAATACTAATTTATAGGTTTCTCTACTATTTTCCTCCACCGTTTTTAACTCCATGCTACCACAGACACAATCTCCAATAATACTGTGAGATTTGAGGTAGCTTATTCCATGGTAAATAACTCGTCAGATTAATGTACAATAATAACTGTGGAATTTTTCATGATTTCAGCGTAATGTCTCGACATTTTCTACTTTGCGTTTGAGCCAAATTTGATGATTAAGTGATTACAATATTAGTTATCGTAATTTTTTTATTTTTTATCTGCTTAGCGTCTCTCAACAGCGAGGCTTTTGAAGGAACCATCCCAGCATTTTCCTGGAGTGATCTGGGAAACCATTTTTTTTTGGTCTTCGCTCTATCGTTTCTTTAGTTTAAATATCTTATTTTTCCTTAGTCCCTAACCGTGAAAACAATGCTATACAAACACTTGTGGTTTTTTGTGTTTTTTTCTGAAAAGTAATTTGGTCTCCAGGTAGGTTCTAACGAAAGCTCTGTTCATAGATATGGATTTTGTTGGAGCAACACTGGAGTAAACTGTCAACAAAGGAGAGTTTTCTCTGTTATAAAAAGATAGAATGTGATTTACCGTTTATGATACGTAGATCTATTAAATGACCTGCTTGCGAAAATAAGTTGGGCAAAAATAAAAACGATGTTTACAAATCAGTTTTATAGATTCATATCTTTTTTTAAAAAAAAAAAAATTCTGATTCTTCCTAGTAAATTCACTGAAACGATTAATGTATTCTGCTAAATTTTAAGACTATTTATTCATTTCTGAACTTTGCAGCATTCATATGATTTATTACTAAACAGATAATATATATTGATATAAACTTTTTGTAACAAGTCATCTTTCTTCAATCATATTCAACGAAAATCTATAAATCAGGTGTCATTTTCAAAATTATGTTCTCCGCTTCGGTACACTTCCCGTAAATGGCAATATTATGAACCGTCAAGGTCACGGGGATGCGATAGTTCAGCGTCAGGCTGTTATGCTTCGCTAGAATCGATAAGGATTGATCGCATTACCGCTTGGGAGCAGCATCACATACCACAGAGCTATTGATTTTGTCTGATTTCTGATGTAAGAAGCTTCGTTTCTCTTCTAATTTTTCATAAGACGCGGTGTTTTCTACGTACCTTTTTCTGGTGACATATAAACAATTGCTTCTTTCATCCAGCTACAAACCACCAATCATGCTATTCATCGCATTTCTTTCACAAAATTTGCTATCTACTACTTTAATTCTCAAATACGGAGTTTCGATCATTAACTTGGTTTATCTAACTAGTTGAGAGGGGGAAACCATCCCTATATTCGCACAGTGTGATTTCGGGGAAACTAGACAGCAAATCTGTTATATTCACAATCAGATCCAAAGCAACTCAACCAAAACATTGTAGTAACATATTAGGTATCTGTATGTAAATTGTATCTTCCTGCTTGCTTTTATTAACCGACTTCAAAAAAGGAGGAGGTTCTCAATTCGTCTGAATTTTTTTTTTTTTTTTTTTTTGGATGTATGTTCAGCGATATCTTCACCAATTTTGAACCGATTTAAATGAAATTTTTTATAGTGGATAGAGTATACCTCCAAAGTGGTCCCATTGAAATTTCATTGAGAAACCACCCCTTCTACCCCTTTACACCCCTTAACTTTTATACAAACGCACACTTTTATCCGATTTTGATGGAACTTTGGAAATGTATAGTACAAAATAAACAGAAAAATACTGTCAACTTTTGGTTTGAAAAAACCGAACACCTCTCACCCTATCCACCCCTTAATTTGTGCCGATGTTCTTTATACAAAGCTAAAGTCGACACCATTTAACTGATTTCCATTAAAGTTGGCATATACATGTAATTTTTCATGGAAAAGGTTTCTGACCCAAAAAATAAAAAAACACCCCTCTCTCCCATTGCACCCCTTAATTTTTATACAAACCCACATTTTTTATCCGATTTCAATGGAACTTTGGACATGTATAGTCAAAAACAAAGAGAATAATGCTGTCAACATGTGGTTTGAAAAAACTGAACCTCTCTCACCCTATCCACCCCTTAATTTATGCCAATGGTATTTATACAAAACTGTAGTCAACATCATTTAACTGATCTCCATTAAACTTGTCATATACATGTAATTTTTCATGGACTAGGTTTCTGACCAAAAAATAAAAAGCCACTCCATCTCCCCCTTTACACCCCTTAATTTTATAAAAACCTATATTTCAAATCTGATTTTGATTGAACTTTGCCAATGTATACTTTCAAACAAACAGAAAAATCTTGCCAACATTTGGTCTGCCAAAGCTCAACCCCTCTCCCTCCTACCAACCACTTAATTTTTGTCAATTTTTTAAAAATAAAAAGCTACAGTCGCCACCGTTTGACCTATTACCATGAAAGTTGGCGTTTATAAGTATTTTTTCACGAGGAAGGTTTCTGACCAAAAATCAAAAAACTACCCCCACTCCCCATTAAACCGTTTAATTTTTATACAAACCCACAGTTTTTATCCAGTTTAGATAGAACTTAGCAAATTTTTTATGTAAGACAAAAAGAAAAATAATGTCAGCTTTTGGCTTGCATAAACTGAACCCTTTTTCCCGTTTCCGCCCCTTGACTTTTGTCAATTTTCTTTTTGAAAAGCTACAGTTGACACCATTTGACCGATCTGTATGAAAGTTGGCACATATATGTATTTTTTTTATGGAGAAGATTTCTGACCAAACAATAAAAAAAACTACCCTAGCTCCCCTTTTACATCCCTTAATGTTTGTACAAACCCACATTTTAATCCGATTTCGGTGGAACTTCGCATGTGTATACTTTAAAGCAAATAGGAAAAGAAACATACTACTCACATTACTTTGACAAAAACACAAACTCTATTCCCCTTTCTACCCCTTTAATTACAGTCAATGTTCATTATATAAAGTTACCGTTTCTATCTGATTTTGAAGGAAGTATGCACATGTATACTTCAAAACAAACAGAAAAAGACTGTCATCATTTGGTTTAGAGAAGCCAAACCTCTCTCCCCCTTTCCACCCCTTTAATCTACACAAAGCACAGTTTCTATCCGATTCTGAAGAAAATTTGCACACGTATACTTTAAAAAATACATAACAATTGTGTTTAAATTAGGTTGCAGAAGCCCAACCCCTCTTCCCTTCTACCCCCACCCCTCCTAATTTCCAATGTTCTTTATAGATATATACCGTTTTCATCAGATTTCGATGGAACACTGAAAATGTATACTTAAGAACAAAGAGAAACATTCTGTTTACAAAACCCAACCGCTCACTGCCTTACCCCATTTAATTTTTGTAAATGTTCTTTACACAAAGCTACAGTTTTTATCTGGTTTCGATGGAACTTTGCACATCTATACTTTAAAACAAAGAGAAAAATACTGTCCACACTACCTTAACAAAAACCAAACTATTCTTCACCTCCACATCCCTTAAATATTTTTTTTATACAAACATAAAATTTTTATATTATATCAATAGAAATTTACAAACGTATACTTTAAATCAATCAGAAAAGAGTCTACATTTGATATTCAAAAGCCCAATCCATTTTCTCCTTTACCCCCATAGTTTATAATTTCCTATGTTCTTTACAAAATCCACAGTTTTAAGTACTGTCAAAATCAATGAAGCAATTTTTAAGTAATTACAGAATATATACAAAATGTATGTGTCCTAATGTCTCAACATGTACTTCAGATTTAAACTTGGACCCCGAGCTTTTACGTTGTGAAAACCAATTAAATATCTATATTTTCTGTGTGATAACAGATATATTCCAGAGACAGATTTGTGTATGTTGTATGTATTAATGTCCAGATGTTACATGTTTCGATTATCGAGCAGCAGCTTAAAGAGATGTTATATCGAAACACAGCCTGGATCAAAATGTAAACTGACATTCCTTAACACAGCATCCAATTCACCCCATTCTGAAAGTTGTTGTAACGCTTTGACCACTGAGCTACCAGAAAGTTTGCAAAATGAGAACTGCTGCGGCATATTTAAATACAAATTAACTATAATACAACTAAAAATTTGAAAATAAAATAATTGTTTAAAAAACATAAAAACCGCCTTCAAAAAAAAAGGGCACTAAAAATTTTAAAATAACTTTATACTTTGCTTAGAAGAAATTAAATTTAAATGGACAATATTTTACGTTACTGTTATTGAATTTTTTACATTAATTAGTTATTTTTGGAGTCGGTGCCAGCCAAAGCAAGAAAAACAAAAAGATAAAAACAATAATAAATAACAATAATGCATAAAAAATCATGTTACTACCTACCTACAATTAATTCTATAAATATTTTTCAACAAAACTGAAACATATAGATGATACACCGATATTATACTAACTACAAAGTGTTTACTGCATGATGCAGCCTACCAACTGACACTGTAGCGCCAGAGAGATGCCTAGATAATCAACGAGGCCGAGCTACAGATAACATACCGTTAATTTGTTTCCCTAAGCTGTCTCCCGCAATAAAACTATCTTCCTCTCGACATGCAATAAAATATTTGGAATTTTTGTTCGTACTCTCGGTTCGCCTCGAACACCAAGTAAAGTTCAGTAATTCGATCTGCGTGAACTGACAGCTGGCACCGACTCCAAAAATAACTAATTAATGTAAAAAATTCAATAACAGTAACGTAAAATATTGTCCATTTAAATTTAATTTCTTCTAAGCAAAGTATAAAGTTATTTTAAAATTTTTAGTGCCCTTTTTTGAAGGCGGTTTTTATGTTTTTTAAACAATTATTTTATTCATACTGCAGCCTGTCACCTGTTCCAAATCGAACACGTTTCCATTTGGAGTCTGGGCCTAGCACAGCTACTGTGCGCGTGTCTCCCTTGGCCAGCGTCCGAGCCGTCACTTCCGAGTATCGATCTGTAACTGTCAGTGGTCGAGCGCGGTCGATCTCCGCTATCGATGTCCGTCACGGCGGCTCCGTGCGCGCGTCCTTAATGTCGGCCGCCTCCCTGTGTGGCCCTCTTCAGGACCTGTGACAGCTGTCGCAAGCACTTGTTACTGGGAAACAGGAACGACAGACACCAAGGCCTCTTTAATATCGCCTCTTATAACCCGTGATTAGTCTCGATATCACGTATATTATTTTTAAAAGGTGTTTTTTTGTGACAAGCCGTCTTTCCCCCTTCGCACTTGACCAAAATCAATAAATGAACTATCATTTTCAAAATTATGTTATCCGCTTTGGTACCATCTGTAATTAAAAATGGAATCTTTCGAAATTCAACCCGCAAATGACAAAAATATGTACAATGAAGGTCACAGGAACGCGGTTGTTCAGAATCACGCTGCTACACTCCGCTGGCGTCGATAAGGTGTGATCACCTTACTGATAGATAGCAACACCTGATATCAAACTTTTCGCAAGAGTCACGATCGCATTACCTTTAGATATTTCAGTTGACAAATAAATAAAATGGGACAGCACTTATCCAACCTGCTAGGATTCGCTTACGTCGATAAGTAGCCATCATACCGCTAGATAGCAGCCCCAAATATCATAGAATCATGGATAAACTGTATACGTTTCTAGAGTAAGGAGCCTTTTGTATATTTTTATCTCTGTTAGAGAAACATTTGATCATTTCTAATTGTGTCCTAAGAAGTGTTTTTCTACGCTCCTATTTCAGTTGACAAATAAATAATTGCTACAAACGTGCCGGTTCTTCTTTTATCCTACTACAAACCACCAATCTCGGTGTTCATCATATATAATTTGCAAAATTTTCTCTCTGGCCACCTAATCTCTTTTATAAAAAGAATATCCACTGCCTTGTTCATTATAGAAAACCAGAAGATACATTTTGAATTTTGCACAGATTATCTTTTAGATACCAATTTTTCGTAATTCTCACAACAAAGCATGTTATGCCGTCCTCTGTCATACACGACTATTCTAGCAGCAAACCACGAAACGTTGACTACAGAGATTTTGTAAATTTAATTGTCATTGATATTTACAATAATAAGCATCTATAGGTTTTTCGAGACCGATAACGTATTGTACACGGTAGTATCTTCAGGCGGTAAGTTATTTATTTTTTATTTTTTTTACTTCAGACTTTGTGATCCTTTAACGTTGAGGTAATTAGTCTAGCAGATGATGGAGGATAAGGAATGGAAAGGAATTCGGCAATGGGCCTCTGAAGGATCCATCGCGGCAATTGCCTAGAATGATTTCGTGAAACCATGGAAAAACAGAATCTGGATATTCAGACAGGAATTTGAACCAGCGTCCTTCCGAATGCGAGACCACAGCGTTATGGCTCACCCATCAGGTCCTGCTATGTGAAAGTAAGTTGGGACTAGAACTAACAACGCTATACAATATCAAGCAAAATAAATAAATGTATACACTGGCATTATTTTTTCATACAATTTTTACAAAAACTTTCAGGGTAAAACTTCATAATATTTGCCGGAGAACCTCCGCGATACGAAAGTACCATGTTGAAGGATTTATACGTGTTTGCCCCAGGTTTCACTCTTGACAGTTATTTCATACCCAGAAATCCTAAAGCTTTTATTTCCAGCCCCACGATATTCCCTCTATCATTTTACATTAAGTAATGTCACGTTGTAACTACTCACCGTTCAGTGCCTCAAGATTCGTGAGCAAGTATTCAGCGTAAACTCACCTGGAACAAAAAGAAAAACATTGTAGTAACTCCAACAGCATAATTCATCACAGAAGATGAATGCATAAGGCATCAGAAACAGCTGGAGATTCAGACTATCATGGGACTGAAACGTTCTAGATAGAGGATTACACAATGATACAGACATGCATACAGCTGTTATGAAAGAAGCCATTATTCAAATGATATTTTTCTGATCCTGGGAATACGGGTAGATAGATCTCACAAAAGTAATTAATCCATTTAGAGAAATTATGTTTTTATGCGTCAGCATTAAAAGTGGATTGCCGTTGCTTATACTGAGTAAGAAGAGTTATAAAAAATTCCGCATGAATGGTCAACCTTAGGATGCTACTTCACTTACTGAAACATGTTTCCCACCAGAAAAAAAATTATAAACTTTATATCTAAGATCTGCTACGATGTATCAAAAGATTATAAACCTGGAGGGTGACTCAATCATATCCCTAGAATTAACGTGAGGAAATATACCTGGAACAACACAGTTGAAGAAATTTATGTTTTTCAAATAAATGCGAAACTATTCCATATGCACTAGAATATTATATATATTTTTCCAGATTTTTCTAATCGTATTTTACATCTCCACGCTGGAATTATCGAACCTGGTGGATAAGTGATAACTATCTGCACTGGCAATTCGAAGGATGCGGTTTCAAATACTCGTCCAGATATACAGAATTCGTTTCACCATTTCCAAAAATCACTAAGGGTAAGCGCCGTAATAGTTTCTGTGAAAGGCTGTGGCCGAATTACTCTCCGTTCGTTGCCCCAAACGGTTTCCGGCACTAATGCCTTGTGGTTTCGAAAATTACGACATGGTTCCCTCCGAAATTAGTGAAACATATTATAAAAAGTGTGTTTTTCATCGCTCCTAGTTGGGTTTGTTGGTAAATATTAATCTTCTTACACATGGAATAAATATGCCTTAGCATTACAATCAGAATTGAGAGGCCGATTTAATCCTAAAGTATCTGTTTGAGTAGATAAAAAAAAAAAAAAAACATGTTACAGTTTAGTTCAGTCCGACATATTTTAATATTTTTAAAAGATATATGGCATATGGTCTAGTACACTCGTAAGCACATAGAAGGCAGAGAAGTGCATCGAAGGTCATTAGGAGTACCATCATTCACCATTTCCGGTCAGTACAAAATCGAATATTTTTTTTCGAAAGACTTCGTGTAATGATTCTAATCGAAAATGTCACTGAGTCATCAACAAATCATGTCCAACTCGCTCAGAACTAAGCGGTTTCAGCGTAAGCACCAGTGAACGTATTGTTGCACTGCCTCCCCAGGACGACGTTTCCAGCATATAATTAGGTTCAACGTCAGCAGCGGGCGAACCACACACGCTGCCAGCAGCTACGTGCTTTGCGTCGCGACATTGTGACGGACTGACAGCTGACAGCGACGCGGTCGCAGCCAGGAAACACGATTTGGAAGCCCGCTCTCCACTTTCGGTGACCGGCGCTTTCTACATCCAAATAGTGGTTTCCCTACACGCCTCAACCTGATACTGGATTTCAGCGCACATAACAAATGTGCAAAATGAATTAATTTCCCGATGAAATCACGATTTAACTCAGAACGTGGGTACTATTTCGATTCAATTTTATTTTTAACTAGCTTTTAGCAAATAAGACCGTTTTTAGCAGCTATAAAGATGAGTTAATATAACGATATCAAGCCAGAGATAGCACAAATCGATCCTTCTTCTTCCGGGAAAATCTTGCACGTGTTCAAGCGTAGGTGTTTACCATGGGGGATTTGTACACCCGCATGGGAAAAATAAACTGTGGTGGTTTGCCGTCGTCTTCCTCAGAGTAATAGTATTCTTATTTTTTATTTTTTTGCTTGCGTTTTGCGCCTCGTCGACAGCGAGGTCATTAGAGGCGGGATGGGATTTGGGCAAGGAACTGGAAGGAATTCGGCCATGCCCTTATCGAAAGAAGCATCCCGGCATTCACCTGGAGTGATTTGGATAAACCATGGAAAACCCAAATTTGGATACCCGGACGGGGATTCGAACCCGCGTCCTCCCGAAAGTGAGGCCAGAACGTATTCGTTGTTGTTGCTGCAAGTGTATTGTTTGCATTGTGGATGAGAGGTGAAAGTAGGGAGAGGGTCAAACAAGCCTACTCTTCCGAAAGACACCTGCCCAGCAGCCTTAAAGTTCCCCAGACGATGGACAATTACCAGCTCACTTATTCACTCCGTACACACGGCAAACAGGTGTGAGATTTAACCAAGGACTTTGGTGCAGAGTCTAGTGATCATGAATTGTGCACCACCACCTCTTCTACCCTGCCGGCAAAGTGCTTCCACCACCGTGACTGGAAGCAACTAATCCCGTGTCAGCCTCACTTTCTACAACTACGCGAACCAATGGGGTAGGAGAGCTGGCGGGCGGTGCCCAGTTCCTAATTACCAAATGGTACACAAAAGTCATGGGTTAAACCCAAACACCTGCGGAGGACGTCTGGAGTGAGGGCGCAAGTCACTGTTGATTGTTATTCGTCATGGAGACATCTTAGATGTCTTTTTGGAAGAGTAGGCCTACGATGGCAGCACCTGGTTTAAATCTCTTCGTTCCTTAATCATTCATTCACTAGCAATCCAGTATATTGAACATACACGGATCAAAGTCATCCACCAAAAAACTTTTTTTTTCACTTATGGCTTTATGCCTCGTCGACGTCGAGGTCATTAGAGGCGGGATATGGGACAAGGAACGGGACGAAATTCGGTCATGGCATTTTGAAGCAAGCATCCCTCATTCGCTTGGAGTGATTCGGGGAAACTATGGAAAATCCATATCTGGATGCCTCGACTTGGCTTCGAATCCGCATCCTCCCGAATGCGAGGCCAGAGCGTTAACAATCACCCACCATGCTCGGTCTTCAAGAAACAGAAACACTTCGATCACTGGGCAATACAAGAGCTTTTATTCCTTATGGCTTTCCGTCTCGTCGACGTCGAGGTCATTAGAGTCGGGATGGAACTGGGACAAGGAACGGGAAGGAATTCGGCCATGGTTTTTCAAAGGAAACATCCCTATATTCGCCTGGAATGATTTGGGGAAACCATGGAAACCCAAATCTGGATACGCAGACGGGGATTCGAACCGGTGTCCTCCAGAATGGATGGTCAAAACGTTAACCGCTCACCCATCACTCTCGGTGAATGCAAGAGAAAATCATCCAAAGAGAAGATCCTCTAATTTAAAATAGTTCCAGTTGCCTTTCTGAGCCAATGGAGGATGGAACAGTGACAGAATTGACCTAATATGGTTGTTACACGGTGACATTTGAACAATCGCTCCAAAATTTACTTTAGCAACTTACGCTAATACCTTGTTTAAACTGACTTCTATGAGGTCTTTTGGAAAGTGGGAAAGGCACCTATCATTGGCCGGACATGTGGGTGAATGTAGGGTGGTCAGCGCATTGATTTTAATTTTTCACAGCGTGTGCTAGACGTGGCGTTGGGATTCACTGGGAAAATTTCATGTGGCCTGCTCCTTGAGCGGAGATTCCCCTAAAGCGCAAACACAAGCGGTAGGTTGTATAGTCCGGCCGGGTTTAGGAATGTACTATTTCTCTTAACGCTACAACAAAATTAAAAATTTACGCCATAAGATCGGTTGTATGGATTCCACACATGTCGACAGGCAAAGTTTGGCAATTGAGCTTAGCATGATGTAGATAGTGTTCTTATGTTTGCGTGGGAGGTGACGGGGCCGGATGCTTGAGGATGCGAACTTGGGTTGTCGATGGCGGTGCCGAGTCGTTTCGCGTGGTCAGCGCCGGGCGTGTGTGGCTCCGCAGTAGACACTTGTCTGCATTATTCATGCGCCTGATCGCAATTACACCGCCGGCCGGCCAGCCATGTATTATACATGCGCAGCCTGTCTGCCAGAATGCAGACTTTGTTTGCATTTTCCGTCTTACTGCTTTCCTTCACGGCCTCATCTTATGTCTTCTTTCAACAAGTGCTACCGGCATTACATAGAAAAAATAACAAGGCTTTAGGTGTAATACTAGAAAGGAAAATTGTACAACCTAACTTGGTGAGTGAGCGGTAACGCTGTGGCATCGCTATCGGGAGGACGGTGGTTAGAATTCCCGTCCTATCATGGAGATTTCGGTTTCTCATGATTACCGTAAGTCACTCCAGACCAGGGGTGGCCAACGCAAATGATCTTGCGGTCCACTTAGGAAATGCCTCATAACTCCATTGGCCGCATATAAAATTATATTCCCTCTGTCAGATTTCGAGCCACTGTAGAGATTTTTTTGGAGTGAAAAATTGAAACTGAATGAGTTATTAATATTGTGTTTACTATTATTCCTACATGTAAACATAGATAATGTAATAATAACGATACTAAACACACATTTTAAAGAAATATGTAAGAATAAAAATGATATATAAAAATATATATAAATATAAATGAAATAAATTTTGAAATTATTGATGTACAAATAATGTAATTTTTAATAAATTGGTTTTCACTACTTTCTCCAATATAAAATAAATATATATATAAATATATATTTTTAAAGTGTGCTGATCGAGCATAGTGTGTGAATGGTTAACGTTCTGACCTCGAATTCGGAAGGACGCGGGTTCGAAAAAAAAAGTGTGATGAATCTCGCGGGACGAAAAAATATTAAAGGCGAGCCCTTGCTCCAGACCAATGACGGGATATTTAATTCGAATGGACATCCCTGAGAGTGATCCGATATTGACAAGACGTAAAGCCATTAAAATATAGCTTTTTTACAGAGCCATATCGGGTGATGTAGACTACATTCCTTGATACGCGCACCTAGAGGTTAATATGAAGGTGATTTTTTAAAATATTTTTGCTTATCGTGCCTTGTCGACGTCAAGGTCACTAGAGACGGGAAATGTCTGGGGGCAAGGAACCGGAAACAGTTCGATCATGCCCTTTTGAAGGAACTACCCCGGTTGACTGAGATTTGAACCAGTATCCAACCGCGCCTAGACAGAACGTTAGCGATCCTCCAATGAGTTCGGTATAGTTATATTAAAAGGAATACAATAAATGGTATACAATAAATGTTATGGTATTATTTCATTCAAATTACGTAGTTTATGGACGTTCCCTGACGGACTTTTTCTTTTTTTAAGTTCTGACGCTCGGCTATCTGTTGATGCGACACAGGTCTCTAGTACTCTAACGGAATAAGTTGCATGATTCAAATTTGAACTTGTTAGTTGACGCAGAACCGCATATCATATTTCAAGTTCCTCTTTTGAAATTATGTTTGCGGATTTTAAAGAACTAAAGGTGTCGAAAAAATATTTTCTTAAAATTTAGAGCACGTTAAGTAGATAACCAGCATAATTTGTCAATGATTTTCACTTGAAAGTAATAAATTTAGTTACGGTCAAAGTTCTTAAGTTTGGACCATTTTTGTTACCGGATATATTAAAAAAATGGGATTTCTATGAACATGAAATCTGTACCAAATATCGATGATATTATTATTATTATTGGCGAATGGAGCCTGTTGTTTCACGCAATTCCTTGATTCTCATTATGGTTTGTAATTGAGAATTTGTCCGATTTTCCAATTGGGTACTTAGAACCAGGGATTCTTATTTCCTCTAGTAGGCCTAATTGTGGAGAGCTCAGGTGTTGAGCCATCTATCTGAGATTCGTGTAAGTTACGTTTTCTATGAAATGTGTACTTTTGTTTGTGTATTACGCAGTTTATGATGCGGAGATTGATAATATGAGCGACAAATACTAAAAACCCATACAGTATAGTTTCCAAGTTACTAGCAATACCAGCAAAGCCTTTTATTTTGTGGTTAGTGAAGAAGGAAGTGATTAATTTAGGGAACAGAATCTGAATTGAATGGGGATTTTACTGGGAGTATTTAATAATAAGGTTAAAATTTATATACACCGTAAAAACAGACCATATGAAAATCTTGCAAAGTGTGTCTAGATTATTAGGATAATTCGCAATTTTTTTAAAAGATGTTTTCTAACCAATAATAAATGGAAAAAACTGAAAAAAAATGTTTCGCAGGAGGAGCAGTTAATTCAATTTACACTCACTATGCAGTCTCGATATTTTACAATATCACAGTTCTGTGATTTATAAGAAAGATTGTTAGTTCTTACACAACGTGCGTACACGCATGGACGCACTATTGAGTGTGTGGGTCACGCAACGCGTTTGCCCAACTCTTCGCAACTGCGGGACCTCAAGGTAATGAATATCAGAAGGCGATGCTGCATGCCCAATCGTTTCGGAGACCCTGAAGAGAATTGAACATCGTACACGCATGCGAAGAATGATAAATCGCTGTACAGGAATTTTGTTACCAACCTTAAGCGCCGGTTGAGTATAATCCCGTAAAATGTTGGTAACGTCGCCAACTGATAAGACCAACCTTAGTGGGCTCAGTGCGATAAGCGGCCAACACACCGGAGGTACAACGGTTCGAGTCCTGGCTCCACATACTGATTGCTGTTTATTTTCTGCTTCCCGTATTTGTCTAGGGGATTGCCGGGACAATCCCCAGTCTCCGCCTGATAAACCAGACATTTAACAAAAAGGAAAATACACTTAAACAAACTCTTCTCGGACTTCCGGCCGCGTTAAAATGTCACACATATGCAGTGCTGCCAATTCTATGGATTTATCTGTAGTTCTACGGATTTTTATAAAAAGTTAGGATTTTCGGATTTTGTTAAACTATCGACGTATTTTTGCTACTTTTTATTAGGTGTTTTATTTTTTTATTTTTTAAGTAGCTTTGAACGTCTACTATTAGTGGATTACAGAATTATCAACAAATGTGAATCGTTTCCTTGCAACCGCTCGTCTGAACCAACGATTGAAATGAAATAAAGCACCTGCTTTATAAAAACTTCTCGGGTTTCAAGCGGGGCTTGCCAATAGAAGCAGTGCAAGCTTCCGAAACGTCGCCATACGGCTCAATTTTGACGCGGCTTGAAACCCGAGAAGTATTTATAAAACACATTTTGTTTGATTATACATGTTATAGATCTTAAAACACCGTAATACAGAACTGTCGGCGCACTCTTTATGAACTGCTGTTTAACATTTCCTATTACAGAACATATGCTAAATTTAATGTCAACAAAGAAAATGTTTGGACAGTTAAAAAAAAAAGTATGCACAGTAGCAGCACTTATGAAAGTGACGTTGTATGAAACATTTTCAGAGATATTTCTTACTTTCAATGTAGAATATTATTTTGTATTTAGAATTTTAATGACGTGGAAATATATTCCTAATTTTGACTATCTCTTCAGTAATTATTGTTTCAGTCTTACAGTTAGCGAGTCACTGGACTTTTGTACGCAACCTATGGATATTTTAGCGACCATCTACGGATATTCCAAGCCACGAGGCTGGCAGCACTTGTTGGACGTTTCGAAGGCGTCTATTCAGCCCTCATTTTCACAAGTGTGAATTTTTACGCGCCTGGAAGCCCGAGAATAGTTTATTTATATACCACGCCCTGAAAAACTTCGATCTTACAAAAAAATATACTTGTCATACAGAACACAATAAATTACGGATTTCGCTGATAGATGGCACCACAGACTCATTCCTCTCGGTTAAGTCTCGGATCAACGCATTTCGATGACACTTGGCATTTTTGTCGAGGACCATCCAAGACGAAGCCCTGTACAGGGATTAATGTTTTCGAAAAAAAAAAAAAAAAAAAAAAAAAAAAAACGTGGCCAATGATCATGCCACCGGCTGTCTTTAGTACTGAGGGGGATCAAGAGGTAACCAAAAAACAAGTAAGTTTTAATAGTCCGCGAACTAATAGATTTTGATATAGTGCAATCTAATAAATATAAACCCGTGATTGCGCTGTCCACGTAAGTTGTTCTGAATCTCAACAGATCTCTATCTAGTACTGTAAGTTAATAACGTCAACCATACGGCATTAACAAATATTACATTGGTGATGTTCTATCTAGGCAGTATGGTTTCACTAAGGTCAATCATTACCAACTGTTGTCATCTCTTAAGCAGTCTATTTTGATGATTGTGAAGCCATTTATAAATTGATTTTGATACGAAGTTTGATTTTAAGTTGCAGTTGCTAAAAATACCTGCGAGAAAGAAGTATTGTTATACATTAACAAAACCTTTTAAAACGTAACTTCAAACTGAGTTTTACAGCACATGGCGATATCTTTGACCAATCTGTTGTGCAGATATTAGTTTTAACTGAAACGGTGATAGTTATACTAATGTATTATCTTTTTTATACAAGTAAACAGGAAATAATTTTGAGAAAGATATCAGTAACACCTAAGATTCGGGCATCCAGATTTGGGTTTTCCATGGTTTCCCCAAATTACTCCAGGAGAATGCAGGGATGCTTTCTTCCAAAGGCCATGGCAGAATTACTTTACGTTCCTTGTCCCCTGTCCCATCCCGCCTCTAATGACCTAAGCCATCGACGAGGCGTAAAGCAATATAGGAAAAAAAGCACGGATTGTCACAACATACGCCTTGTACGCTACTATGACCCACTTCAACATCCTCCTGTCTTCCAGTGAATCCTTTTCCAGCTTTTCACCATCCTCCTGTCTTCCAGTGAATCCTTTTCCAGCTCTTTTATCATATCTGTTACTGATTGCGTCCTGTTTCCAGAGATAAATCTAGCGGCACTTCTTTCCAACCACTCCAACTTTTGTATTAAATACCCAAAATATGGATCGCATACTACACCACCACATTCAAGCAATGGTCTGACCAAAGTTTTCTAACTCAATTCCTGCACTTCTCTGGTACATCTTCCCATCACTCTCTCGAATAAGTGAAGTCTTTTGAAGCCTTTTCCTATCACCTGCCCAATTTTTACTACTGCCCAGTTGTGTGTGTGTTCGTTTTTTTTTTTTTTTTTTTTTTTTTTTTTTTTTTTTTTTTTTTTTTTTTTTTTTTTTTTTAAAAATAAATGTAATGGCAAGTTATTTACATATCGAGTCTTATTAACAGTGAGAGGCGTTTTCTATGAATTTAATAAAATTAACAAATTAATGATCTTTTCTCGTGTACGTAAATTATGACAGATCAGCAATTACCCGCGTCTTCGTCCGCTTGGAAGTTTAATATAGTATAAGAGTTTTCTTTAATAATAATAGTAATAGTAATAAATATTGCCACATGTTAATAAAAATTTATTTACGTCCTATAGCAAAAAAAAAAAATCATTAATATTTATTCTCTAAAAAATAAAATTATTTGCTGTTTAGATATTGATTTTTTTTTTACGATATGTTGATTGTATCAGTTAATTCAGCTTTAAAAAAAAAGAAGAAATTTACGTGTCTTAAAATTGATCCTATGTTACATAAGTTCGTGAAAATTATTTTTAAATTTTTTAATTTTTTTTTGCATCTATTGAGGCCATGTTAGTGATGTCTTTATTTCAGCTGCGTGTAGGTAAGTACAACGGGTCAAACTATGATTTTCGAACTCCAATATTAGCGGAGACTATCTATGGTTAGCTTGACATTCGGCACTGAGAAAGAATGACAGCTGCCACGGTTAGAGTACATGGCACAATAAATTTAGTTTTATTATTTACGCGATGTAACATAAGGTTTTAGGATTTCTAGTTAATTTTTAGTTTCGTTGGTTGCATATTGTTGTCGTCATTAACTCAATAATACGTAAGAAGTTCGAACTGAATGGCGATATAAACTACAACCGAAAACGTACAATGCAAAAATCATGGTTCTGGGCGTTATTTAACAACAATTCTATTTAGTTATTCAACTACGAAAAAATTAATTTCCAGAGCCTCTACAATCAACTCGACATTTCTGACAGGCTTAGAAGATAGTTGATATGTAATCACATATTTACTTTTTCCAACTTTGACCTCTCATAAATAGCGACACATGTATTGAAAACAAAATTATTGAGAGAAACCTTAAATGCCATACACTCTTACAATCTGTGCGGTTGAAGCTAAGTAGGCACGACCTTTTTAAAGAATTAAAAAGAGTAAGATTTATATTTCCTACTCCAGAACTATTAGTTTTATCAATTACATTAATTTTAGTGGTATTAAATGAAAACATCATTTATTCTGTCATAACACTCTTGCTTTGCTCTCGAAAAACATTGTACTCGATATCTGTGAAAAGCAATGAACAGAAGTGACAGTACTAGTTATGAAGTAGGAGATTCAGGAGATTCTTTGGTGTTGGCAAAATGAGAATTGATAATTATAATTCCCAGTAGAAATATTCGTTTTAAGATTCTTATTACTGTAACGAACGCGTCTTGTGACCGCTAGTTACATTAATAAACTATATGTTTATTATTTAAAATGTGGAATATTTTAGTGGGCGTTTGGGCGCAGTGTACATTGTACAAGTGTGGAGCGGCAGATCTGAGGAATGCCAGCAGGCCGGTTCCTAGAATTAGCGAGGGGAGAATAGTGAGTGCCTAATGGAGGGGAGATTTGTGCTTGCCAGGTAGACAAACAGGGTGATCGGCGAGAGTTTTCTGTTTTTGCATGTGGCACGACGAACGGGAGAGTGATATTCGATGCCGGCCGGCCAGCACGTTCGGACGATGTGATTTCTGGACTGTCTATTCGTGAGTGGGACTGTTGCTGCTGCCTGGATCCGGACACCCGCTATTTTGTTTGAGCAGATGAGCTCAGGCAAAGGACGACATCTGAGGAACTGTGCTACACTGGTCCATAGCAGAGAAGACCGTCATCCAATGTGTGGCGGCAGACATGTACATTCGGTAATTATACATCGCCAATGAAGGACACTGTGCTAGCTAGACTTTCAAGTTCATAGTATTGCCCAGCTACGACCCTGCAGATAAGAACTCTCATAGCCCGGAGCAAACATCTCTTTCAGAAGTGAAGTCAAAATGTTGACTTCGTTTACTGTTTAAATTTTGTGTATTTTATATAAAATACCCTGGCGCCCACAAAAGGACAACTAATTAATTTTAACGAATTTTGTTATGTATGTCATGTGATTAATTGAAATAAAACCATTTGTGATTTCTCGTATAAAGTATTCAAGCAAGTTCTACCTTTCATGATAGTAAAATTAATTATAATTTTAAATCACGTAATGAGTTCAGAACGTTACAATGGCGCCCAACGTGGGGCTTTTCGATTATTAATTGCAAAAATTAATTATGCTATGAATGAAAGACAGCACTATGTCCTTGGCAACTTTCTTATTTTGTAGATATAAAGTAGTTTGTATTAGTTTGCGTAGTTAATGCATGAATAAATTCATGTTGTACTTGTTGATCTTAGATGCAAGTTGGTTGTGTAATAAGATCAGATAAATTTATTTTGTGTGCATTGCGTGTGCTAAATAATAATTATCTTGTGTGACATGGGAATGTGCAATGGGTTTTGTCCAAACGCACTCAAATTCTGTTGTATTACGGCGTTGTTAATTGTTTTGATACTTTCTTTATGGCAATTGCAAGTAGTTGTTCGAAATATTTGTTTGGATTTCGAGCCATATGTACAGGTTAACGATATCTTTTCATATTTAAACCATTTTTCCGCGAAGGTATTTGATGAGTAAATTCTTCTTGTAATTTTTCCATTGAAATTATAGAATGTGCTGTAGAATGTTCTTTGGGTTTGATTTTATTGTGCATTCGCGGATTTTATTGAGGCATTTTATTTGCAGATTAGTGTAAAGTCTTTCTGATGGTGTGTTTTACAATCCTTATTTCTTTTCCTTGTTGTTGTGTATTGGAACATTCTTTGTGTGTCAACGTAATAGTTGAAAATAGCGTGAAGTTTTAAAGTAATGCGCTTGAGATCCAGTACCATTATTAACATGTCGAAAGAAATCGTGGAAGGGTCAAATTTATCACAGGAGCCAGTACCCACTGATTCAAATACGGATCATATCGGGGAAGACAATAATGTCGCAGAAATAGCGTATTCCACCCAATCACCCGTTGAATTAAGGCAGGAAAATTTGGAAAATTTTCAGAATACCTCCAACATGAGTGCGAAAAAAGTGTCGGTGATTCCTGCATTGCAGACTCAGCAACACCAGATGAACGATATAGCGGCTTTATTAATGGAGAAATTTTCACAATTATCTGCTCAATTTACAACACAATTTCAAGAATCCAATGAAAAATTGTCTGAACTTTCAGTGCAAATGTCTAGTAAAATCGAGAGTCTTGAAAGAAAACAAGAAATGGCTCACAAAAGAATTGAAGAGCAATTTGCTACTTTTCGCGGAGAAATTGGCCGAGAAATGAATGATTTTAAAAAGGAAATTAGCTCTTAGATCACTCTTTTAAGCAAAGTCCAGACGGAGTTAAAGTCTTCTTGCAATGTACTTGAGACGACTAACAATGAAATTTGCCGTAAAGTAGAAGCAAATAAAAGTTCAATTGAACAAATGCGCACAGAAAACAGTGAAAATTTAGGTCAGATTTCCTGAGTTTGCACATTCAATAAAAGATGGTGTTGAAGAAAATTTAGGTAAAATAATATCCGAAGTTGGAGACCTTAAGAATTCCGTGGGAAAAATGGAGGAAAGTCAAAAGAATCTAGAGACCTCACAGCGTAATCTTGCTGCCGAAACGGAGGTAAAGTTACGTAATATGGAACGGAAACTAACCGAAAGGAATAACTCTGCTAACAATGGACAATGTCAAGCTAGTTGTGCTCAGCTGTTTCCGGGAAATATAGAGTTAAAGCTGCCTAGATTTGGTTCCAAGGGGGGGATAAACCCGAAAGCTTACCTCGATGATCTTGAAAGATACTTTCAAATTACAGCTGTTCCGGAGTCGGCAAAACTTTTAATCATTAGCCAGTCATTTTTTGAAGAAGATCGTTCATGGTTACAAGTAGCATGTACTCCAGATATGTCGTACGCACAGTTTAAGGAGTTGTTTTTGAATACTTTCTGGTCAGCAAAAATACAAAACCAAGCTAGGATACGATTATACCAAGGAAAATACAAGCCTAAGCCTGGTGATTCAATGGAAAGGTATGTGGAACGGTTAGTCGTAAAAAGTCGTTATTTTGACACAGTGATGCCGGACGCCGAGTTCATTGATATAGTAAGCTCACATTTCAGCCCGGGGGTTCAAGAACACATCTCGCCTGTATATGTAAAGAATACCACTGATTTATTAGAAACACTGCGGAATCTAGATGCCATAGGACAACGAGCGAGCCGTGAACAGTGCGCGGAAAATGTGCAGGACAATCGCTCTAATTCTCATGGATACTTCCGGCCAAATAATAAGAATAACGGGCAAAGTTTCAAGGGAGGTAAAAATTGGAAGCAAGCCCAATCTGGCGATAAGAAACCTTGGAAGACTGATGGTCAGCGGGATGGTCACGGGCAAACACGCGGGGGTTCGCCAGAGGTTAATGCTATTCTAACCGTCGATCCCGGCAATAACATTCAGAATGAAAGTGAAAATTAATTGAGAGTTGGTGCGGCACGTGAAACATCGCAGGGTGACCAATTAAAACAATGAGATTTCGCAGGGGATGCTGAGGGCTCTCCACAGTTTTTCCTTATTAATTTAACATACTGGCGAAATGGCGGTGTGGAGAATGATGCGATCATAGCAAGACCAAAGCATAATCAAACTTTCACTGTAGGGCAACGAGTATTATTACGCACCAGTCCACAATCATACACCAACAAGATGCTTTTGCAAAGTTTATTATAATATATATATTCCATGCATGGTGAAAAGGATAATCTCAGTTAACAGTCACTTATTCACTAATGGAACCAATGACTTTAACCCCATAATTCACGAAACTTTAAAGAGTATTCTGATGATCTCAAAGTTTTGGTACAGTCGCGCGAGGATCATTTGGTGCAACTTGTTTCTCTTGATAGTGACGATGGGCATATATGTGCCGGAAAAGGATAAAAACTTTCCGAGATAATATGTTGGGAGCTGATTTCTGGCAGACAGAAGGATTCCAATACGTTGGGGTACATTTACAGATAAATTTCTGGAACTTCACAGATGTGTGGCATATCAAATCACCAAGTAGCCAAAGGAAAAGGATCTCCGAGGTATTAGGTAGATAATATTTTATTTTGTTTTGTTCATAAGGAATTACGCGAATCAGCAATCCATGAACAAAATTCTTTTATGCCATGGAGCAAATGTACTTATAACGTTGTCTTGGGAAATCGGGAAGTATACTGGGATGGCATCCGCGTACACTTGATCGAGATCATGTTAATTTAATAATCACGCGAGGTCTGTAACAAGCGGAGATAAAAGGGGATGTAATTGTCATTTTTATACTAAAAGGATGGTAGCGGAAATCCATTACAAATACTTTGCTTCGCGGTGACATAGTAACAAAATATTTGGAACAATCTTGCATTGCTTTGGACAACCCTGCACTTCATAGATGATGACTTCACTGCTTAAAAGTTTTTTATTATTATTATTCAGATAGGATATGTTCTCTACCAGGTTTATTCATTCATTATATATTGAGATTATGTTTGTGTTATCCTATGTGTTGAATATCTATGATGATCACAACTTATGATGTATTGCGTTATATTTATTAAGAATGGTGTAAGTTAAATTTTCAATTTGATATAAAATGTTATTGTGTTAGAACATCTATATCACTACAATAATTTGTTACTTATAAGGTTACATTTGAAATGGTTATATTATGTATTTAAGGCTTGCACAAATCTACCCACAATCAGGGATGGGAGTAAGAAAAGTCTATGTACAAAGTAGCCAAGGGACATACGTATGTTCGGTTGAATATTCATGTCGGTGGAACTTGTGATGGAATAGGTTAGAATAGGTTACCAGATTTATAATTACTGCTAAATTAATGGACGAGGAAGGAAAATTTGTATATTTCTTATTGTGAAAATTTAAATAAAACTAGTTTATTTAAATTTGCCGAACCAGGGGGAATATGTAACGAACGCGTCTTGTGACCGCTAGTTACATTAATAAACTATATGTTTATTATTTAAAATGTGGAATATTTTAGTGGGCGTTTGGGCGCAGTGTACATTGTACAAGTGTGGAGCGGCAGATCTGAGGAATGCCAGCAGGCCGGTTCCTAGAATTAGCGAGGGGAGAATAGTGAGTGCCTAATGGAGGGGAGATTTGTGCTTGCCAGGTAGACAAACAGGGTGATCGGCGAGAGTTTTCTGTTTTGCATGTGGCACGACGAACGGGAGAGAGATATTCGATGCCGGCCGGCCAGCACGTTCGGACGATGTGATTTCTGGACTGTCTATTCGTGAGTGGGACTGTTGCTGCTGCCTGGATCCGGACACCCGCTATTTTGTTTGAGCAGATGAGCTCAGGCAAAGGACGACATCTGAGGAACTGTGCTACACTGGTCCATAGCAGAGAAGACCGTCATCCAATGTGTGGCGGCAGACATGTACATTCGGTAATTATACATCGCCAATGAAGGACACTGTGCTAGCTAGACTTTCAAGTTCATAGTATTGCCCAGCTACGACCCTGCAGATAAGAACTCTCATAGCCCGGAGCAAACATCTCTTTCAGAAGTGAAGTCAAAATGTTGACTTCGTTTACTGTTTAAATTTTGTGTATTTTATATAAAATACCCTGGCGCCCACAAAAGGACAACTAATTAATTTTAACGAATTTTGTTATGTATGTCATGTGATTAATTGAAATAAAACCATTTGTGATTTCTCGTATAAAGTATTCAAGCAAGTTCTACCTTTCATGATAGTAAAATTAATTATAATTTTAAATCACGTAATGAGTTCAGAACGTTACATTACATTTGATTCAAAAATTCCGTTTGTTTAAATGCACAAAACTGAAGAATTAAATAACCGAAGTCAAAAAATAAAGCAGAACACAAAGAGTGGCTGTGTGATCTCTTTGTCGGAGTTTCTTAAAAGGAGAGCTCAATACAAAGTGGTCCGTAGCCCATATTTTTGTGAATTCGAAATTATTATAATATCTCGCTCCGTTACTCGGTACAGACAAATCATAAACTATTTCCCCAGATTTTAATCTATGCCATAAGCTACCAAAATTTGAAAACACCATCCAGATTGCTGCGGTAGTTTTCACGTGATGCCATTTCAAACTCTCAGGCACACATAGATCACTTACAGATTTATGATAGCACAGATATGGCGTAGAAATAGTGAGCCGTATCAAATCGGTTCAAAAACGGACAACTAAAGCACTGATACACAGAGATAGAGAGAGCATGCAAGTGCAGGAGTTAATCCTAGCTGGGTGCGAACTCGCCTCCCTAAATCTTTTCGGCGCCCTCTGTACGTGATCTGCACGGCGACTAGCGGAAGCGGAAGTGTGCCACTGCGCGATACGCTGCGCTATATATATTCGTCGCGTTAAGACGTCGGGAGGCGGGAGTGCCGAGTTGATGAACGTGGAGACGAGGAGGAGGAGAGACGAAAGGCGATACACGGTCGAGACCGGCGGATAAGGGGTGGGGGGGGGGGGTGGATACGTCAGGAGCTTTCGTCACCCGAGATCGCCGCAGTTCGTCTTTCGGCCGTCAGAGGGTGCTGGTGCTGCCGACGCCGCGGTTGGTGATTTGTGATGCTGTGGAAAATGGGGAGGGGGTGCACACGTGGATGTAGAGACGGGTGGGTGAAGTGAAGTATGACGTCAAAATTCGAGCTGCGATTCGAACAAGTAGACTTTGTACTTCAACAGCGTGGGTATATTTGACCTTCCACCACAAAAATATCACTGTCCATGCTTTTTAGTATTTTTTATCACGTTGTAAATGACATCCCTACGAATAGTAGACGTTAAGAGCATCAGAAACGCAGAAACAAGAGGTTGAGAACTAAGGGAAGAGATTAAAACGAATGTAAATTAGACAGGAGGTGACTGAGATAATAAATTGATATAAACTAGAAAGGAGTACGTCATATCTCCAAATAATTGACGCCGGTGCCGGAAAAGTAGGTGAGCGTAACGATAAATACTTCACACTATTTCCGAGTTCTTGGTGGCGAGCTAAGAGCTATATCTCCACTATGCATCATCAACACTAATAAAAGCTAAGTTTGGTCACTGTTTTATTGTATCCGTAACGCTGAAGTCACACTCCACGCATTCGTTGCCGTACTAACAACTGCCAGACATGTTTCTGCAAAATCGAGTTTTTTTATCGTTATTTGATGATAATTCCATTTAGAAGATATGAATTGACAGAACACTAGGAGAAAATTACGTATTTGCTTTAAATCAGAATATTAATTATTAGAAACTTTTTATTTATTTATATTCGTTCAATGTAGTAGATGTTTTATTATACTGTCTGTCCAGATATATCACTGTTACAGTAAACTAAGAAAGATATGTCACACTACTTCATTTTTAAGGTAGATATGGCAATCCCTCATGTATTAAGTTTTCACCAAATAACTACATGAGTAATTTTAACAAATTTTTTCCTTCAGTAAATAATCATTTTTTCGCCTAGAATGTATATATATCATTCAATATAAAATTTCACGAGCCAACGGTAAATATGTTTTAAAAATACTTGTTTCTGAGAAGATTGGAAAACGTTTACAGATTATTAATTTTTAATTGCTTTTTTCTTTGTATATGATTCCTATAAGCCTATAAGCCTTTGCACCAAACGAATCATGTGCTCTATGTATAACATAAAAATATTTTTTATTGGTTTATTTTTTTTTTAAATATTTTTTTTAGTGAATACAGCTTAACACACAATCTACAGGCGGGTGTAATTCACACTTCAGAAGGCTAGTTTAAAAATAATCTACATCGTTCCACACCCATCTCAATGTGAATGTATCTAATTTAACCTGATAAAAACGTATTAGTATAATATTAATATTATGAATCAATATTTTTCAAGTAAACAATTGTTTTCCTGATATAAAAAAGTATCGAATATTTTGGGAGATGATTTAATGCATAAAAACAATACAGAAATGTCTAATTAACATAGGGCCGCAAACATTAACTTTCAGACTTAATGGGTGCGCGATGTGATGTCTGTTCACGGCAATGCATGCCTCTGCCCTTCGGCGCAATGAATCAGCACTCTTTGAAATAGTCGTGGTGTTGACATGTACTAAAGACACGATCCTGGATTGTCTGCACATCATTCATTGGAGTATTGTAAACCAATTTCTTGATGCGGTCCAATAACCGGAGGAAGAGGCGTGCGTTGCCCCGGATGAATCTCACATTGAGCACCTGATTTTAACTCCGGAACTATGTGTTTACGGCCCATTGTTTATAGACATTTTTATCTTATTTTGATGCATACTGTCAAATCCTAAAATATTTTATACTTTTTAGCACCCTGTATATGTCACCATATTGTTGTCGTTTTGGCAGAAGTAGCGGGTTATTATTGGAAGTCGTGACATCCGGTCTATGGATCGCCCATGCTTGTCAACACACCGAAACCTAGCTGCGAGAGCAAAGAGTGGAAAGTTATGTTCAGCATTTCCCTGCTAGTTCATACTGCTTAGCGTTAACCCCTCACATTTCGTTTCCAAACCGGAAATACGCGACCCCCGACTGAACAAACAAGGGTGTCCCGACAGAAGGACTGTGTTGTGTGCACAACGAGCGAAGGACCGACGAGGCGATACATTCTTGACTTCAAAATGAATCCCGAATAGTCAATGTAAATACAAGAGTGAGCGTAACGAAAACCATGTGCATACTACAAATACGAGGCTATTTCGCGTTGAAATATCCTCACAGAATGGCCTTCATGTATTAATCAGGTAGGTGGTCCAAAAACTTCCAGATCCCGAACAATTTTACTGTGACTGAGTACATACTACCTGAAAACAATGTTTTGAGTTTTTTAAATAATTTTTTTTGAATTTGATGATATTTTACAGTTTTTTTTATTTTTAATCACCCTATTGTTTGTTGTTAATTTTTTTTTATAGAAAAGCAATTTTAATTTAAATTAACTGAAAATATTATTATTATTCTGATGTATGTACTACTAAAAACTAACTTAGTCCACAACCCGAAGGTTGGTTGGATCCTCCCGAAGGAGGCATTGTGTCAGAGGTAGGACGGCCAGTTCCTTTCCTCTGGGACCTACAGTTTAACGTGGAATCCGAACCACGGAGTGACCTGGCATAGCTCATATGATCAAAAACAATTCTTAAAAATTCTTGAGCCTGCCGGGACTCGAACCCTGGACTGGAGCAACGAAGCGCCTTCACCACTGAGCTACCAGACAAAACTAAAAAGTAAAAAATTCGTTTGGTACTTAGCTGGAATTTGAGGAATACATCTCTATTGTATAAAATTTGACCTGAAATTCAAACTTATATTATCGAATGAGAAACGGTACAGCGATAAGAAAATTATCAAGACAACAATAAACGGGGACGCATCGTTCTAAATTACATTACCCTGTCGTTGGAAGGACACTTATGTTCCATCACACATTTCAACCGTTGAAGGTAATTACTCCCCATTAAATGAGACTAAGGACGTTTAGCATTTCCAACTACTGTTCATGCCGCGAAAAATTTAAATTCATTAGAATGATTGAATTAATATGAACTGTTTTCATAGTGATCCATTATAGGGGTTATTATAACTGCAGTAAAGCTGTCATACAAGTTCTCGACTCTGATACTAACCTCATTAGTTTAAATGCATTACGGATAAAGTTAAATGATATTTGAGCAAGATATGGTCCAGTGTGAAGTATCTACTTTAATAAAATACTTTCTGTGCAATGTAGTGTGGCAAATTCAAGCGAATAAGGAAGCAAAGAAAGCTGAACAGACTGGAAGTGAATAAACTGAAACAATCTAGCACGAGAGAAAAATTTTCGGAAATGGTAGACTTAGGTCTAAGAAGTAATTCGGAAAGTAGCTCTACGAGGACAAATGGAATGCATTAAAGACCGAAATAATGAAAGCTGGTAAAGAAACATTAGGCTTTAGGGAACAAGCAGCCCGAAAACCTTGGATCACAAAGGAAATTTTGAAACTGATGGATCAGAGGAGAAGGCACAAAAATTCTCAGGAAGAGAGCAATACAGGTAATTTAGAAATCAATTAAACAGGAAATGCAAAAAAGTAAAAGAAAAATGGCTACAAGAAAAGTGTGAAGAAGTAGAAAAGGAAATGGTCATAGGTAAAGTAGATGTTGCACACAGGAAGATCAAACAGAACTTTGGAGAAATGAAGCAAAAAGGTGTAAACATTAAAGCTACCAATGGGAAACCTCTTTCAGGCTCAGACGATAGAGCTAACAGATGGATGGAATTAGAAAGAACTTTTTAAAACTCTGCGTGTGGACTTTAGGAATACCAGAGAGAAGACAAATTGAAGCATTTGAAATGTGGTGCTACAGAAGAATGCTGAAAATGAAATGGACAGACAAAGTACGAATTGGACGAGTTTTGGAAGTAATGGGTGAGGAAAGAAGTTTGTGGATGAAGCTTGCAGAAAGAAGAGGAAGGTAGGTCATATTTTGAGACATGCTGGATTGGTTAATTTGTTTGTGGAGGGAACGTAAGAACTGTAGAGGAAGACAGAGATTATAATATATGAAGGAGATAATTGAGGACGTGGGTAGTAAGGGGTATGTAGAGATGAAGAGGTTAGCACAAGACAGGAAGTGATGGAAGATTGCATCAAAACAGTAGAAATACTGGTGACAACAAAAAAAAAAAAAGTAACTATATTCCATTTTATTTGCACTTAAAAAGAAGTGTGACTGCGGTGCCAGATAAAAGGTAATTTTCTGTTGAAGAAGTAACTGCAAGCAACAATTAAGGACAAAGATAAATAAATTACTATGGGAGAAAGAGAATTAGGCGTCGTTCGTTTAAATTTGCACGGCGATTAAATGCATAAATTCATGTGAGGGGAACAGCATCTGATATTTATTGTGTATAATATGTAGCAGTTACTAGGACCAGGTCACATCAAATCATGAGAAATTTTTTATAGATGATAAGAAAGACGAAAGTTAATAGAGAGATTCCATGAAATCTTTTTTTTAAAATTATGCAATGCTCAGAAACTTTTTCATAATTCCGTCATATTTGATGAGCTTTTTTAAATAAATGCAATTAATTTTCTTAGCCTTTTTTTGCTTATGGCAACAGCTAAGGTCATTAGAGGCGAGATGGGACTGGGGACAAGGAACGGGAAGGAACTCGGCCATGGCCTTTTCGAAGGATGAATTCGCCTGGAGTGATTTGGGGAACCCATGGAAACCCCAAATCTGGATGCCCGGACGGGATTCGAACCTGTTTCTTAGTGCGAGTCTGATTCGTTCATTGTGTATTCTGTTTAACTCTTATTGCGGAACTCCTGTTGCGGAAGAAGTAGCTAAATAAATAAAGATAGGAAGATCTTGATTTTACTACGTAGAAAAAAAAAATTCTATTACAACTTACCCTAGTTGATTACTAATATCAAATCTAATATACAATGAGCGTTCTAGAGGCTCAGTGGTTAAAGTATCTGACAAGAGATCAAAATGTCCCCGGTTCGAATCCCTGTCTCGGCGGGGATATTCATAGGTCCTCAACCCGACCTTCACCTATCGCACTGCCTGCTGTGTAATGTCAAATATGTCAGAACGCTTCCGTGGTTCTGATTTCACTTTAAACCGTAGGTCCTCTGTAGCCGGTAGGATTAATGCATTAGGTTAAGTGGGCTACGACGGGGCCGGAATGAGCAACCAATAATAATCCTATCACCAGCTCATTAGGACCACACAGAATTTTAATTATTTGATATACCAGCAGTTCCAGAAAAGATTCTATAGTTTGCTTAGAGTAGTTTTGTGGAATTGGCAAAAGCCAGCAGACTGCCGTGATAGCCGGCACTATACGCTGGTTCCACCTCTTGGAGACGCCCGAAGACGTGTTCTATCGGCTCACGTGCTTGCAGACTTGCTTTCCGTATCCCCGCTATTCCCTCGGGATCAGCTCCCGATCTCCACAAGCCACCCACCGCCACCACCCCTTTCCCACTTGAAAACCGATCTCAGCCAGTCCCTTCCTCTGTCGTCATTCTGGCACTGCTATATCGCTTAGAGCAAAGACCTTCCTAAGAAAGAAAAATTACGTGAGACGTTTCAGCAGTATATGTCCTATGTATCTGTGTAGTTGTGTGAAACACCACGACAGTATATGCCGTCAAAATGATTCCAAGCTCTTTCTGAAGCTAGTGTTCGCTGGTGCAAACGTTCACAGCGCTACAGGAGTATAATAAATATTGGTTTTATCATCATTTTCAGGATACTATAATACGGTAAACTATTGAAAAGGTAATGTCCGTTGTTTTCAAGTATGTAAATCCAATTATTTAAATTAACGCCAGAAATGTTGATAAATCTTTAGTGCTGGAAAATTGTCATCACATTTATTGAAAATGCTTCAGACTATTAACAAAATATAAAATATTACTTTCGAAAGGTTTATAATATTACAATGTAGATCGAAACTGATTCATTTTTCTTCTTAAAAAAATAAAATAAATAAATAAATAAATAAAATATGGAGAGGGCACTGACCTTTTTTTTCTTTTACGGAGCAATTTAGCTACTACACAAAGAAAAACTTCATGTAAGTTAATTTATTCCCAGAAAACTTTTGGATTTCTGTAACTTACTGTCACAACAAATTAGGTGAACGTATATCACTGTAAGAACTCTCCGTCAAGGAATATTGTATCTTTTACAGAAAAAATGAAACAACTAAGTGGTTCATGCGAACTTTTTTGGAATGACTCACAAATTATACATCAGTGGGTATGGGATATGTTTGACTCTAATTTTGCAATTACGTGCATATTAACTTGAGCCAAAAGTATACAAAAAAAAAAAAAAAAAACTGCATCAGAAATCTTGATGTTTTTATTACTTATGGAAGGTCTTCGTTCATACAACGATTTAATAGGAGTATTTAATGTCACTTTACACAAAAATTTACCAAAGGTTTCATAACGCGTGCGAGAAATACATTTAGTATTTTGTTTAATATTTTACAAGATTCCTGTAACGGCCAAACTGTCCGTTTTCTTCACCACACAAGAATACGATAGCAATTGTATTAACTTCCTATAGTATGTGGAATCGTAAAGTAAACGAAAAAGAAGAGTTGCGGTAAAAAATCTGAAAAGCCATTGATATGTTAGTCAGCTTCATTGTGCAGAAAGACATCGTATATAACACCATTTTAATTAAAATGGTTTCTTGTTATAATGCATGAGTGGTCTTATAATTTTTTCCCCTCGCTTTATGCCTTTATTTGAAAAGGACCTTTGTTAATTTATTATCACAAATTTCTGTTTTTTTTTTTTCAGTTGGTGAAATCTGTACATGAACCAAATAGGAGTTTCATTTTTCTTCCTGAAAAATGTTTTCTTTCTTAGAGCGCTAATGATACCCATTTCATCTTATTTTATTTACGTAAATCATTTTCTTGGATTGAAGGAGCATATTTTAACAGTCATCAGAACCAGCCTTTATTCAATATTAAACTTAGGAAATAACAATAGAGAGATGGAAAATATTAAATATGAAGTTGTATATTTTCCATCTGAATGAATATTGTTTTTACGAAAGTAGGCTGATATGTAATACAAGGGGTGATCAAATGAAAAGGTACTAAACGACGTAATAACGTAACAGTTAAATATTTGCATATTCCGCCATGGAAGAACGTAGCGAGACATCTCGGGATGCGATTGGAGTCTCTGACTGGGATCGGAGCATGCGCGGGCGCCCGCATGCGCAGTAGAGAGCAGAGGCTCTTATCAAAAGCGGCGTCCAAATGATGCGGCAGTCCGTATGAGGACAGGATGGCGTACAGGTGGGGGATGTGTACTGTGAGACACTCCGACGCCTACGCTGGTCCATCAAGAACAAAAGACCGGGGCTGCTCACGGAGGGTGTTGTTCTGCTCCATGATAACGCGCGTCCACACGTCTCCAGAGTCACACACATGGAACTGGCCAAGTTCAAGTGGGAGACGTTGGACCATCCGCCCTACAGTCCGGACATGTCGCCCTGCGATTTCCATGTGTTTGGTCCACTGAAGAAACATTTGAAAGGGAAGCACTTTACCTCGGACGACGTACTCAAGGACGCTGTGAAGGACTGGGTTTCGTCACGGCCACAGGAATTCTGGGAACAAGGAATTCTGCGGCTTGTTCATCAGTGGGATCGTTGTGCTCAGGCCTATGGTGTATATTTTGAATAAAGTCTACATTTGTATCCACCGTGTCGTTTCGTACCTTTTCATTTTATCATCCCTTGTATATGTGTAATATGATCATAAGTAGCATAATGTGTGAAGTATTAATTGAAAGCCTGTAATTTTAAATGTTGATTATAAGCCGCGGTATTTTGAGGATGTTTTTTGGCCATTTGAAGTGTTTTACGTTGTTATTTTTATGTTTAAATTCATATAAACAGTATTAACTTTCATTTTAAAGTGTTTCCTACTGTTTTTGAGTGATTCTGTACTATAATGTGATTGTTTTTGTATGAGTTTGACTATCTGTGAGATTGTTAGCTCTCTAGAAAGCTCTGTCGTCACTCCTTGTTGTGTTCTGAATGTTTCTCTGACACTTATTCATGCTCGCGTCAAGGGCGGGCAGAAACAGTCCTTGTCAGAAGTTTTGGTAATTGTTTGTGAGTCGCCAAGCAGTTTTGATCGCTGAAGTTTAATCGCTGCAATTGTTTTGTAATGTGCTTTAGTATCTTTGGACGAGTCTTTCCTCATCAGCATGTATTTGCTATGAAGATCCCGAAACTAAAAAGTGATGAACAGTGTACTCGGTCGTGTTGTTACTTCGTTGAACTCATAATTGACTTTAGTCGTAGTGCTTATTATCCTTCGGTGAAAGCAGAAAAAAAATCACCTGGAGTCCGGACGGTAAAAACTTGTTAATAAAATAACTAATGAATTAAGTTGCAACCAGCGTTATTTGAAAGGAGCATACAGCAAGAACCTTGTCACGGGATGGATGAATTAATAATTTGACGAAGACTCCACACTATTTTCCCTGACAATATGGAAAAATAAAAAACAAAAAAAATATCTGTTCGTTAGTGCTGGGCATGAAGCCCAAGGGAAGGGGATTTATTAAAAGTTATCTTATATTTTAGGTGCATTGGTTGTGAATAGACTATTAGCTGTAAGTTGTTAATAGGAATAAGTATCTCTGACTCCTTTAAAAAACTAAATGCCTCGTTGTCACGCTACGGTTCGTAAAATTAAAAATATTTTTTAACAACACGTAGCAGAATAAATTGTCACCACAGATTTATATCCTCCAATAAGTTTCTGGTGCTGATAGTTCTTTCTAATGCTGGAGCCCGTTTTGATGTCAATACTTATCTCATGGTCAAATCGTATTTATCTAGTAATGACTTGTAGGAATTTCATTTCATCCGGTACTGTCATACTGCTATGACGTTGCTAACGTTTAAAATTGACAAAGTAACTGTTTATTTGTGCAATAATCCACTATGAATCATTTCTTTAAAATTTGTAAAATAAGCAACTCGATTAGCTTGCATCTCCGTCTCAAGCAGTGCATTTAGTGTTCGTCTATGTGTTGTCTAGGATGCGACGCCGCAAGGGAGCCTCAGAGCAGAGAGACGTCGGGACGCCGTGCGACGCCGAGCGTCGGTCGGTCCCGCGACGCCCAGCAGGGCCGGGATTTATGTGCGGCCCGACGCCCGCCGCTTGGCACCGCCACCGTCGCCGCCGACGCCGCGGAAGAAGAGCCGTCGAGAACGAGACGAGGCCGGCGGGCCCCGAGGAATGGAAGGATTTACGGCAGAGAGAGAGAGAGAGAGAGAGAGAGAGAGAAAGAGTGCGCGGGTGATATTCCTGGCGATGCGCCTGCGGCGCCAGGACAAAACCAGGACACGGGTGTCTAGTTAGGCCTAGCGCAGTAAACCATCTGCATAAGTTATTCACCTTACGGTTTTACGCCTCGTCCAAGTCGAAGTCATAAGATGCGTTCCCACGACGTCTTGTAACAGAGGCCGAACGCCGCACGTCGAAGTGTAGGGATGAGCGCGCGCCGCAGTGTAGCCCTCGCTACCCCGCCACCACCTCCTCACCACGTTGCCTAATGTCGTTTGGCACAGAGCACTTTACAGCAACAGAAGGGTTGCGCACCTCTGTTGCAAACCGATGGCAACAGCGCACCTCTACACACGCCTGTGATGTTTACCGACAGAGAGTGGGTAGCTGCGTCTCATCCCCACTAGCAGAGGTGGCCCTGTTCCCATGGCGTGTGGTTGGGTATCCGTCCCGTCCCGTCCCGGGAAGTCTCCGTTAAGAGATGTCGTGGGAACGCATCTTTAAGAGGCGAGCGAAGACTGAGGACAAGGAATGGGAAGGATTTTTTTTTTTTTTTTTTTTTTTTGTACTTCTGGCTTCACACCTCGTCGACGTCGAAGAGGCGGCAGAGGAGTGGGGAAAGGAACAGGAAGGAATTCGGCAATGGCATTTTGAAGGAACCATCCCGAAATTCGCCTGGAGTGATTTGGGAAAACCGTGAGAAACCCAAATCTGGATGACCGGACAGGGATTCGAAGACGCTTGTGTGAATCACAGACTTTGGATAAGCAAATTATTGAGAATCGTCGCCGAAATAAATTTAGCAAATGGATGAGATCTACCTAAAATAGTACTAAATAAAGCGTAGCAAGTTTTTTTTTTGCTGTCGTCAGTCTTTAGACTGGTTTGATGCATTCCTCCATCCCTTCCTATCCTGTGCTAACCTCTTCATTTCTACATACCCCTTACAGCCCACGTCCTCAATTATCTGCTTCATATATTCTAATCTCTGTCTACCTCTACAGTTCTTACCTTCAACTGTTCCCTCCACTAACAAATTAACCAATCCAGCATGTCTCAAAATATGACCTATCAGCCTGTCTCTTCTTCCTGTAAGCTTCTTCCATAAACTTCTTTTCTCACCGATCATTTACAAAACTCGTTCATTTCTTACTTTGTCTGTCCACCTAATTTTCAGCATTCTTCTGTAGCACCACATTTCAAATGCTTCAAGTTTCTTTCTTTCCGGTATTCCTAAAGTCCATGTTTGGCTACCGTAAAGTGCTGCGCTCCATACATAGAGTTTTAAGAAGTTCTTTCTAATTCCTAGATCAATATTTGAAACTAAAAGTTTTCTCTTTTTCATGAAGGCTCTTTTTAACCGCTGCAAAAGGCTGACGGCAGAACTAGAGAAAACGAAATTATTCAGAAGTATTTACTTTACGAATTTTTCATCTGAATATGTTGTTTTCCTTGGTTTTACGCGTCCTCCAAGTCGAAGTCTTTTAGATGTGTGAGAGGACTTGGGACGAAGAATGGAAGGAATTCTGCCGTGACCTTTAGAAGGAACCATTCCGGCGTTCGCCTGGAGTGTTGCGTGAAATTATTCAGAAGTATTTACTTTACGAATTTTCATCTGAATAAGTTGTTTTCCTCGGTTTTACGCGTACTCCAAGTCGAAGTCTTTTAGATATGTGAGAGGATTAAGGACGAAGAATGGGAAGGAATTCAGCCGTGGCCTTTAGAAGGAACTATCCCGGCGTTGGCCTGGAGTGATTGAGGAAAAGCATGGAAAATCGAAACCGAAATGGTACAGGTTGTTATCTGGCAGCTATACAAACAAAGTATAGAATAGGAGCTGGATCCGTATGGAGATATTATTTACAATATTTCTTGGTACTAACTCGGTATATGGCGGTTTAACGATACATAGATACTACCTGTTCCTGACCCCTTTCACATTAAGTCAATTTTCTTTCGACATATTTTCACTTCTCGTGCAATGATGTTAGATTATCAGCTTTAAAATGCAAGAGCTATTTAGGACGTAGTATGTCGTTTACAGATATTGAAGCTGAATCCGATGGTGTGTCTTAATTAACGGTTCGCTTACCTTCCTATACCATATGCTCGGACGTACTTCTTCACTGCATCACACCTATTTCTATCTAAGAATCTATTACAATGGCTACGGTCAGATATACAGCGTATGAGACCTTCAGATTGTTGAGATTAATCCATAGCAATTCTCTCTTTCAAACAAGAAATATGTTATAGATATTGCTCCATCCATGTTGCTGTTGGTTAACCTTTGTTGTCATTCGCAATTAGCTCTTCCCAAATGTCTTTTTTTGTTTTATACATGCATATGCCGTGGACATATGCCATGTTGAACAGTGTATATGTGAACGTTGTTCTGTGTGCCCCAATTTACCTGTGCTTGCTTGACCCAAGTGTTAGCTGCGCATACAGTAATGCAGGAATTGATTCATGGCATATCCTTACGACCAGCGGTAACATTTTAAATCGACACTCAGCAATGTTTACTCGTATTACCAATGCCACTCTGCAATATACCTCATCGAAATGAGACATAAAATTCAATAGTTCATCCAGATGCATACTATGATAACAGACCAATGACTCTCTTTTGTTTGTATTTTCATAGATCATTGTTTTCCCTTCAGAATCATGTTTCTTGTTTTGTACGGCTCTAAGTTAAGCTTTTCTATCACACAAAAATGACCGAGGCAGTCAAATACATTTTTTTTAAATGTTTGTTTCAAGTTCCTGTGTGCATTTGATGTCGCACAATATGCTTCTCATAACAACACTCATCACAGTCATGGTAAATGACTATGAGAACCTCTTGCAGTTTTTGGTGGATTCATGGTTCAATTCGTTACGCTCCATTATATAACATGTGTTTCCACGGAGAATTGACTTCCATCTAACGGACGGCCCAAGAGAAAATTGCTTTCCTCAGACACCTAGAAACAGGCCATCTTGACTCATTGTCTTGAATTGGCAAGAAAGCTTCAGTCTTGTGACATTAAACGTTTTTGTTAGGAACGGAATCGATTTACCAAAATCGAGGCAGCTTATGTCAGACAGCTGGTGGCTGATTGACTGGTCCATGTATTCATAGTTCCATACGTCACACGGCATTGTCTACATCGTCCAGGGAGAACCGTCACCTATCTAACGGCTGCTTTACTCAGAAAACAAGAAACTATCCAGCTGGACATATCGTCTTAAATGGGTGGAAAAGCTTCAATCTTGGGGTATTACACAAATGAGATTTTAACTTTCCCAGTGAACAGCGCAAACAGAGATTGCTTCAGGCAGAAAACTGGTAACTTATCGGCTTCACCTTTTATAGTTTCGGATGGCTTCAGAACCTTCGCGCAGGCTGTATTACAAGTAACGTCTGAGAGCAGTGGATTTTTTACACCGATGCTACTTAACTAAGATGTTGTTAATATTTAATCCCCTTATGGGCACCGTATTATTATTTGCTCTGATTACAGGAATCGGATTGTCGAATCTCACTCCACGAATTATGCTTGCCAGCTTTTTGCACCCATCCCGCGAGGGACGGGAATAAAAAACGAGACGAAGAAAAATCTTGATGCCCCGCGAGGCCCAGCCACCTTTAATTACACGCTTCCGTGATTTTTCCCCACTCCACGCGACCAGATGAAAAACCGGGGAAAAGCGCAAGGCAACTTTTACGGCGCGAGGAGGCATTGCTGCCGGCGGGGGTAAGAATAAAACAAGTAACTGCGGAAAAAGACGGATGACGTCACGCCCGGGGGCAGAATCTTTTGCGGGGGCGGTGGCAACTTCTTCTTCCCGTCTCGCCCACCCCCGGGGGAAAAGTTCAGCGGCGGCGGGGAGAAAGCCTCTTGTTTCATCCATTAGCGGGCTTTAATGGAACGGGGTGGGGTGGTCTCCGGCAGGGCTGCCAACGACAAAGCGGTAATGGCTCGCCCTGCGTGGTCACGACGTGGTGGCAGCACTGCTAGGACGGTCGCCAAGTATTCTATTACTAACAGGTATTTCGCTCGCAATGGACCCGAAAACTCCTGACGAAATAACTAGCTGAACGAATGATTATTTAATCTTGCGACTACAAAAAGGCTTTTCATAGCGAGTACAAAGTAGCGATACGATTAAACATTTGAGCGCCAACATTAACGTCTGGAATAAAATTACTGGTATACTAACCAGCTTCAGTCGATAATTTGTCCGACTATAAAACTAACACTTTTGTCTTCGCTGACCTTGGGGAATGTAGACACTAAGATTCTACCGTACTTGATGTGACAATAACGAGAGGAGGTTTCATGCTTCAATATGCATCACCCAATTTAATCATCACGTAATGTTGCCTCTTATAGTCACTAGCCCACTGGAAGTTACCGCAGAACGCAATCGGTAACAGATATGATAAAAGAGCTGGAATGGGATTCATTGGAAGACAGGAGGAGGGTAAAGGGGGTCATGGAACTGTACAAGGTGTATATTGGTGATGAGGTATGGAAAGATATTGGTGAAAGAATTGAAAGTAATTCATGGAAGGGAAAAGATCACAATGACCACAAGCTGGCACTCGATTTCAGGCACAAGGGTGTGGGAAGATTCTCTATTTTAGGTAAGGGTGTCAGGGATTGGAATAAGTTACCAAGAGAAATGAAGAAAAAATTACCAATAAATTTGAAAGTATTTAAAGTTGAAATTTGTAGTGGGCAAATGTAGGTGGGTGCAGGAAAGGGGGGAAATGGGAGTGTAGGGAAACTTACACCGGAGCGTGCGATCCATTGCAATTAAATTAAATTGAATTAAAGTTCTACGATCCTCCGTCATGGGCAGTTTTTGTCAGTTATATCCGTCGATCATCCAACTGTCTCAGAGTCTTCTAGTTAGTCTGTGATCATACCACGAACTCAGCTCCAAATACCAATGTCATCTCTTCTCCGAGTGACATGACCAGTCCGATACCATGCCAAAGTGGATATCTTCTCCAAGACGTCTGTGTTCTTTGCAGCTGCTATAATTTTGGTTACTCTCCGTCTTTCCTAGAGAATTTCTTCATTGACATTTCTGTAGCTCTTTGGGCTGTCTAAAGGTTCCTCCCCCCCTCCCCCAAAAATGAGTGTAGGTCTCACGCCAGTATATCAACGCGGTAAGAATGAACTGGTCCTTAAATTTCTTTTCTCCCCTCAGATTTCCTGGAAAAATTTAGTTACGTACCGCGGAATGTTTCCCGTAAGTCTGTCATCCCAGCTTGATGTGACGGGAAATTTTTGGTGTTGTATCTCCTCTCATACCAAAAAGCTGGCTCAGATAGATCTACTCGCTGAAATTTTCTGAAGATAATCGTACATTATCTAATTTTACGTTCAATGCTGTGAAAATTTCCTAAGCATATTTTTTTATTTATTTTTTGTGAAGTTTGACTATCAGTAGACATAGGCAATCAGAGTTTGTAGATATTCAATGCCATTGGCCATGAGATGTCGACGAGGCGCAATGCCGGAAGAAAATAAACGGATACTAAACAATGGCGACAGCTGAAGAGATCACATAGGTGCCATGGAGTACTCTGATACAGGCTGCGACTACACCGTGCTCAAATAGTGGAGCAGTGTGTACAAATATACTTCGGTCATAGGAAAACAATTCCTCTGTAGCGGGTAGAAACGAATTTGAGGAAATATTATTGAGAAGTCCTTTTACTGGCTTGAACTGGTTTCAGGACACCAGACAGTTGCCATCCCACATGTACTGAATTAGTGTGCCTTAGCAACTTCCGGGAAAGCAATTTTCTGGCCAGAATGATCGCGGAAGATTTTCGAGAAGCTGTGGTGTTCCCGTAGCCGCGTGCGGGGACAGCAGGAATGCGGCGTCCCCGTCTCAAAGAAAAACACCGAGGCCAGGGCTGCCACAACACGGGCGCTCAAATACCACCGGCCTTCTATTATTGGTTCCTGGGGAACCTCGCGAGCGAAGACAGCACGTGGACGGCGTTGACGGAAGAGGAGAGACGAAAAAAAAACACTTTGGTAAACACTAGAGACTCCACACATAGCTGCAGAAGATCTGACAAGTTTTGTCAGCCTAAGAATACTGTCTCTTTGCAACCGGAGAGATATCGAGGTCATACGTATGTTAATAAAATTCGTTAATGGATTGGTAATGTAACACGGTGGTTGATTGATGACATTCATTACATATACATTCCGGAGGATGTGGATTCAAATCCCCGTATAGCAATCCAGATTATAGATTTTCTAAACCATTCCAGGTGAATGTCGGGATGATTCCTTCAAGGCTATGACCGAATTCTTTCCCATTCCTTCTGCGCAGTTTTTTCTTTCCTGTTATGACATCGATGTTGAAAAGGTGTAATGTTATAAGAAAAATCTCATCACGTATGCCAAATCATTGGCTGCCCAAAGAGCATACATTTGGAAAAAAAACTTTGTCGTCTCGCAGAACGTGAAAAATTGATCAAGTGGTAGCTTTTCAAGAGAAAAACCATTATCTTGTCACGCTATCCCCCTTTTTTAGCTTATGGCTTTACGTCTCACCGACCGACGTCTAGGTCATTAGATGCGGCAAAGGACTGGGGACAAGGAACGGGAAGGAATTTGGTCATGACCTTTTGAAGGAAGCAACCCGACATTCGGCTGGAGTGATTTGGGAAAACCATGGGAAATCAAAATCTGGATGCCCGTTCGGGGATTCGAACCCACGTTGCGCCAAAACGCAAGTCCAGAGCACGCTTTTCCCGCTGTCATTCATGTCATGAAAAGGATACATATTTGAAGCTAAATCTGCTACCTTTATTATACTCAAGTCCCCACTCCTATCCCCTGCCAAACATTTAAGATATGTGGGGTGCTTGTTGAAGACCCCTTTTTCTAGAAATGAAAACGATATGTAATCGTTGTGAATATCATGTCAGGTTGCTATTTTTCTGTAAATCTGGCAATATAAAACCAATGCAGAGTCTAAAAGGTATAAAACTGTGTTTTTAGGATCACAGATCATAACCGAGTGACATTTTTGAACCTTTTATTGTCAATTTAAATAATAATAAAAAAAACGTAGTTTAACAGTGAGAAAATAACACTTTGGAACAAAAAATAAGTTGTTAAAGACAAAAATAACCACATGCCTTGATACCTGGATTATGAACTTAACCTATATTTGGCACTAATGTTTTGTTCTGCTACACAGTATAATACAATCATTTTCCATAGATCCCAACACAAGAGAATGGTTCTGTACGATGTGCAAAGTTACCAGTTTACAGATAAACAATTGCGTAGCAAAATAGATATTTATATACATCAGAAGATGCACTGTTACAGAATAATACGCACATCAATTGTTTCAACTACTTTTACACAAACTACTGGCAATTATTTTGCAGAAACTTTACAAATAAAGTCTTCGATGGAGTAGAAGTCACTTAAAATATGTTTTAGTTTTTCCCGATTTTAATCTTACCCCTGTCAGATATTTAAGATGTGTTGGGAGCTTATTGAAGATATGTATCCCCGAATACTCGATTCGTTTCTGAACAAATGGGAATGATTTCCTGTCATGATAATTTTTACTACTAGAGCCATCATTGTGTATTTTACTATCTGTTTAAAATAGAATATAGCTGGTCATTAACTGTAATTTTAACTTAAAAATTTCTTGTTGATTGTGAAGAGGTATTAAAGTACAGGACTGACATATTAAATGGAAAAAAATAATGATTAGATATTTTCTTTTATAACTTAGTATATGAAGCATATTGATTATTTTATTATTATTATTATTATTAGCCAGTTTTACTGATGTGGCCTCTTAAAGTCATGGTAGTACTTGAGCAGTTTCCTCCAGGTCGAACGATCTTGTGCGATCCTCTGCCAGTTAACTCCGACAACCCTGCGTATGTCCTTGACCCATGGTCTGGTGGTCTTCCTCTCCGTCTGTGGTTGTCTCTTGCGCTCCACTCGAACACTTTTTTTTTTTTTTTTGTCAATCTCTGATCTTTTCTCCGTGCAATATGGCCGGCCCAATACCACTTCAATGATGCTGTCTTCTCTAAGATGTCTGTGACCTTTGTATCTGACCTAATGCCAGTTGCTCTTTTCATGTCTTCTCTCGCTAAGCCTAGCATTGACCTTTCCATAGCTCTTTTGGCAGTCCTTAGGTTACCTTTTGTAAATTCATTTATAGTCCAGGTCTCGCAGCCGTATGTTAGCACAGGAAGAATGGACTGGTCTTAATTTACTTGCTTTAGATTTGTGGGCGTTTTAGATTTCAGGTTAATAGAATGGCTCCCAGATGCTGGCCATTTTAGCTTAATGTGACGGAAAATTTCTGGTCTTACATCACCTTTCATGTTTACAAGCTGGCCAAGATAAATGTTCTCACTGATTATTGATATGAAGTCTTCACGGGTTCTTCGCCGTATAGTGTTGAAGAAAAATAACAACGAGCTTTCGGTGGCTAGCTCTGCCGCCATATTCAGGTCTGATGCTATGCAGGGCGCACCAGAACTGCACTGGTGCTCCCTGCATAACATCAGACATGAAGATGGTGGCAGAGCTAGCCGCCGAAACGTCGTTGTTGTCTTTCTTCAACACTATACGGCGGAGAACCCGTGAAGACTTCATATTATCGAAACGCCGTGAAAGCCTTCGTTCTCACATCACTGATTACTGATTATTTAATAAATCGTAAATTCTGGAATAATGAAAATTTCTGATTGAAAACTAATCTCCAATGAGAAATATGGGTATCGGTATCAATTTGCGGTTTTGAGAGCTTTGACTAATCTAAGTCTTTTGCAGCTACAAATGACTCGAATGTTTTCCGTAAAACCAAGAACAAAATTAAGATGTACGATGACGTCACGTCGAAGAGCCGGTAAAATAGAAACGGAATGGAGGGGTTCGACCCCAACAGTTTTCACAAAAATTGCGATGAAAAATTTACGAAACGAGATACGGCGCCCGTAAGTGCTACTAGCGCCCTCACTACGCGGTGCGTCTTCGCCACTAAATCATCGACAGCTCCCCGACCAGTCACACGGCTGTCGACGCTCCGACGGGCGCTAAATAATAGAAGACGAGGCGATAAATCCGAATTTGGCGGAATTCTCTTTCAGGGAAAGCGATATTGTATTTCCGGGGGGGGGGAGGGGGGCGTCGTCTGTTGGACATTAGCGGGGGTGTGCGCCGTCACACGTGTGATGCGATGTACGCCACGTGTAAATAACTGATGACGGGGGTGGAAATGCGGGGGAGGAATGATGACTCATACCTCCACAAAAACCCACACATAAGCCATACACCGCCAGCCTTCTCAGCAGTTACTACTTGCAAGGAAACTCTCAAAACACTCATAGTCAAATATACATTTAACCAGGTATACTCAACAGTGTGCGTTAATGCTCTGCACTGTGGATTGAGGAGAGACAAAAAGATCAGGTTCTTAGTCCTGGTCCCAGAGCACCGGCTGCCGTGATAGCGGCTTTAGGTCGTTTCCTGAAAACGGTAAGGTGAGTACTAACACAGTTTCCAATCGCCGCCTCATAAACTACACATTTCACAAACAAAAATACACTAGAACACGAAAGCCTACAAGTCTTGCAACACAGACTTTCTTCGTCTAGGTTAAGTACGTCGGATCTAATAAACACGGTTTGGATTCGAACAGGACTCATGTTTTTTTTTTTTTTTTTTTTATTATCCTCTTTAGTCCCGAGGTATCATATAGGATTCCCCCAGGTATTAATTTATTTCTCGGACGAGTGCGCGGCTGAACTTTTTCTGTCCTGTGGTATCATCTACGACACAAACCGTGCTTCTCACAGCTCATTTGTTCGATCTTCTGCCAAGCGTCACAAGTTGGCAGCACTGATTGTAAACTTGGGATTTTGCAGCTGTACAGCGTGTCTCGTCGAAATAAAGGTAGAGTCATATCTTTTTTGGATTTACAACTGTTTTCACTGCTTTAATAACTTATTAAATCTGTAAAGACGTTTCTCAGTTAAAATCAAACTACAAATTCCATCTATAAAAAATTAATTATTGTTTCAAAAAAAAATTCGTGGTCATTCATTGTTAACTAGCATTAACACAAAGTAAATAACACAATAGTAGTTCACTTGTACTTTTATTATGATCTCAGGACTGATAGGTTATGGCTTCACTCCCCATCGACGTCGAGATCATTAGAGGCGGGAAAGGATGGGGGACAACGAACGGGAAGGAATTCGGCCATCGCCTTTGTGTAGGAAGCATCCCGGAATTCGCCTGGAGAGAATTGGAGAAACCATGGAAATCCCAAATCTGGATAACACGTCCTTCTGAATACGAGGTCAGATCGTTAACCACTCACCCACAACGCTCGGGGAAGACCTTCTTCCCTCTCATGATTGACACAGGCCACCTGTGTACAACAGTTCTTTAAACTCCCCGTTGGCTAAGTGGTTACCAATTTATTCACCAGGGCCTTGCTGGCATGGCACCAAAATCGTGGTTTAAATTATAATCCTCTCCGTAGTGCGTAAGGAATGAAGGAATACACCGAGCGTGGTGGGTGAATGGTTAACGTTCGGGTCTCGCATTCGGGAGGACGCCGGTTCGAATCCCCGTCCAGGCATCCAGATTTGGGTTTTCCAAGGTTTCCCCAAATCACTCCAGGCGAATGCCGGGATGCTTCCTTCAAAAATGCCATGGCCGAATTCCTTCCAGTTCCATGTCCCCTGTCCCATACCGCCTCTGATCACCTTAGCCATCAACGAGATGTAAAGCCATAAGTAAAAAAAAAATAGCGAAGGAATACGACACTGTTGACGGTAATTCTTCCGTCAGATAGGGACCTTAAACACGGCGGACCTTGGTTGTTTAAGGAAAAATAAACCTGTAAACACAGGCACCAATTTTCACCCTCTATATTCACTCTTTATATTCCACTCGTCCCCAACGTAAATAACCAACTAAACTGATCACGTTAAAATCTGAATCTGTGTACCCTTCTATATGCGAAACGATTATGTTTGTTCCGTGTGTGGTAAGTGCATTTTTGTTTTAATGTGTAGTTTATGAGGCAGCAATTGGGGTGTATTACAGTATTCTCCTTGATGATTGCGGAAAACCTTAACCAGGACGGCAGATAAGTGGGTAAGAGGACTAGATCATTGTCCCGTTGTACTTCCTCGACCCAGTGACTGGGTCCTTCACATACGCAGCCACACTAACGGGTATCACATTGTGTGGAATGTGAAATTTTCTTAACGGGAATCTTCTAAGCTAGGCACAAACTTTGCATCTTCTACCTGCGTTTATGTAGTACGCTACTTAGTAAAAATGGTGCGTAATATCAAATCGCAGATAACACTTGATGCCAAAGGGTCCAGTGAAACCATGTTAAAACCATAAACCGAGCCAATAACAATTATGGTTCTAACACAGTTTTCTACAGTTGTCTAGGTCAGGGTTTCTCAAACTCATAGCTCCTACGTATCCATTAAAAAAACTGGCTTTTTATTTTATTTCAAATAAGGGTTTTTTTTGTCCAAAAAAATAATACAGTCACAAGTAGCAATGTCTTGTTAATTAATTTGATGAATTGGCTTGTTTCTAGTCGCAAGTTGAGCCGATTTTAGGAGCTATTTTGCTCATTTTCAGTCTCGCTTCACCATGTTGCGTGTGGCACTCTCGAGATACCCCTCCAGTAGAATGCCGGGATGCTTCCTTCAAAAAGGCCATGGCCGAATTCCTTCCCGTTCCTTGTCCCCAGTCCCATCCCGCCTCTAATGACCTTAGCCGTCGACGAGGCGTAAAGCATAAGAAAGCAGAAATACTCGTCAGTCGCCATAACTTAAATCTTGTCGTGAACCCCCTACGATCGAGTGTTCTTATTAAAAAAAACTGGCCTAGATGAATGACGAGATGCTTGTCAATTTGCGGCACTAAAACTGCAAGTTTCCCTAATTAGAACATAACAACAAAATACTTTCCGACAAAGGTTATATGTCTTTAATAGCCCATACATTAGAGTAATATCCTATTTATTTATTTAAAAAAAAAAAAAACCTGTCCTAAATTACTTACGGTATCTCGAATCCAAGAAGATACACCCACTGGTATATCATATGACGCATACATTCTCACTTCCGCTGGAGAAAAATTTCCACGTGTGCAGATATTAAGCACGTTCAAGACGAAAAATCGAAAATGTCAGCATGAACAGTGTGCAAACTATAACCTTAAATGATGTATGACATTTCACATCTACAGTACAATTAAAAACAAATACTATAAATTACCTTTTTCACACCAGAGTGGCTGCGACCTTTAATTCGTCACTGCATTGGATGGAGGAGGTTCGGGTCCATTCTCCAATATCCGCCTCATAAACTACACGTTTCACAAGCTAAGTACACTCATCGCACACATAATATAGTTACATGTTTCGTAGACAGATGGCAGCACAAAAATTTCTACCCTAAGTTTAAATGAAACAGTCCTAACAACTTCTAGCCATGGTTGTGCTTCTCGGACCCCCGTTTCTATGGAAATATCTTTTTCGTTTTTAAAATCGTAACAATGTATATGGTCAATAATTTATTGTTGAAGTACCCTGACACAAAAGATACAATACGAAAAAAATTGAAAATATTTTTCTTCTTTCTCGGACAAAACTATGTTCCTTTTTGTCAAGCGGGAAGTTCATGCGCCTTGTTTCGAGGTAATTACTACCTGTGATGCTAATTACAATACTGTCTTCCGCTGTGTTTCAGGCAGGACGTCCTGGGGCAGGCGAAAAGGAATCCGACTTCACTAAGGTGCGGGAAGGAGAGAAAGAGAAGGAAAAAATAAAAAAAAGAGAGTGCGAGAAAGACAGACGCGCTGAAAAGGAGGAGCAATCAGATTAGTTCCGGAGGCGGCCACGGCGAGGCGCTTGCGCTGCTCACTTGAGCGACGGTGCTGCACCCTGGCGGATTTATCACCCCGCGGCACGGAACATGAAAGCGAGGAGAAGAAAGAGAGAGACAAGGAATCTGACGATTATTTGTAATTTTTGGGCATATTAACTAGAAGGACGTGTGTGAATGGATTTATTAAAATGAATTAGAAATGATTAAGAAAGAAAAGAAAATCTGTCAATGGACTAAAATGAACTTTTATAAATGTAATTTTCAATTTAAGATCATACTGAATAAACGATTCATATTTACAGCATTACCGCAATTTCTTCGCTGTTGAAACCAATAATTCCATGACGTTAAATCTATCAATCTCTCCTAGGTTTTTTTTAAATGAAAATTGAAAAGAAGAACAATATAAGTATAGTTTCTGAAACCTTCGTTAATGATCTGATTTGTAAATAATCAAACGATAAGTTAACCTGCTTCCCGTACCAGCATTACTACGAAATTAAAATTCGGTAATTCCTCCAAGGATTGTAAATGCCGTTATAATCCTTTGAAATTGAAAACGGTCGTGCTGCTTTCTAGTAATAAATTTATACATCTTCTTTGAAATCATACACGTAAGGTAAAAAGTTTTCTTGTAAAGACTACGTAACGAACGATAAACAAAATGACACACTGAGAATATATATATGAAATTAAAAAATAATCAAGGAATGAGGTTTTTTATTTTATTTTCCATTTATTATTATTGACCTAGAGATCCCTGGAAATCTTTGATGGGAATATATATATATGTATATATATATATATTAGGAATAGTAATCACAGTAAAAAATAAACAATTGAGTCTCAGAATAATTAAATACTCATTGAGCTAATGATAAAGTTTTAGTTTTGTGCAAGTTCTTTTTGTTTCTTGTATTATAATTGTATAGCTGGTAATTCGATTTGAGCAACGTTCTATATCAAAACACATTACAGAATATATGTAGTGAGAACCATTACCAACTTAGAAGGAAGAACATTCTGTTAAGAAAATTTAAATATAAAATTCCTTAATTTTACTACACAAAACGCAGAGAATTCCGTAGATTTACTGACTACGGTATTTATTCACAAAGTCGATAAGAATGGTATAAGCAAGGCAGGTAAGTACAGATTAGCTTCAGACAATGAGACAGGTACATTTGGACTGCAGGAAGGCTAGGCGGAATACAATCCTCTGGTTGGAAGAGGATGAAGCTAGGAGCTGGTTCACTCATGGCTTCTCTTCCTAAAATATCGAAGAGGACCACCAAGGATATCACCCTGTAATACTTACCAGCGCCTGGGGTACCATTAACGCACACTACTTTACTATAAAAGAAAATCTATTTATTTTTTATTTTTAACCAGGTAGCGAGTCGGAAGTTTCTTAAAAGGAGTCGTATTGCGTGAATACGTGTCATATGTACTAGAATCTGGTAAAAACGGAAGTTTAGTAAAAAAAAACAATTTCCATAATATTTTTATTAATAAAAGTTGATTATAGCCATTTTCTTCAAAGGTGTTTAAGACGGCGTATGAAATACATTTTTTTTTCGTCATTACAAATACACAACATTTAACTCGGGCGTTATCTATTTGACAACATATCCTGTCTACATCCCTGGTTATTATTTACAAAGACAACAAAAACAATCACTATTTCTATCCTTCTTTTTTTAAGAAAATGGTTGAATAATGATCAGCCGAAAACTTTTATTGCGTGTTAATGCATTATAAAAACCTAAATATGTTATAGCCTCGATTTAATGTTATCCAAATAAGTGGTTTTGAAGTTCTCATTTAGTAGAAAACTCTGATGCAAAATGCACACACTAATGAAAAGATTCAAATGACGCATCTCTTGTTCGTTCAAGCACGTATTCGGTGTTGTATGGGGTGTTTCAAGATGAAGTGTTGTACTAGAGTAGTACCAAATTCTCAAACACTGTTTAAGTAAAACCATTATATAAAGGTATAGTATTGAGGTTACCTGTATACATTTTACACAAGAACAAAACTGACAGCAGCTTGAGAAATTCTTAATAAGTTATCTTCATTAATTAAACAAACTTTACATGATGCCAAAAATAACAATAAAAATATTTTACTCTCACGAGTATGATTTTGTTGCAGTACATGCAGATGCAGCTCGAAAGGAGAGTCTGCTGTTAAAAAAATGTATATTTTAATTACTCATTGGACCAAAGTAACAAAAAAGTGATTTTTTATGAATAGAAAACTTGAATTTAAACTAAACTAGAACAATAAAATTATACTTCAACACAATGCGTCATTCTTGAATTTTCTATCACTGCACAGCTCTCTTCGTTATTCTTTGGATTTTTTCACCATTTATCGTCGTGCCCAAACTCCCGACTCGGTCCCATCAGCTGAATTTAATGTGCTGTGTTCAAACTAAATATTGCAGTAATTCTTAAACTAATTTTCTGTGCCACTGTCTCTTTTTCAACAAATGCTTATAATGAAAATATTTATTTATCGGCGCTATCTTGTTTGTTGAATCTACATTTTGGAATCTAGGAAGTCAAATAAACTAATTTAAGTATCTCTGATATTGATTGTGATCTCGACTTCCGAGTTTAATTAAAATTGTTTTGCCATCAATCAACTTGTCTTCTGCTGGCATTAACACTTCCTCTGGTCGGTAACCTTTCTCAAAGGACATCCAGTGATAACTGGATAATGTGCCTAAAAAGGAATATTAATACTTCATCAATAAAATGTCCAGAATGTGCCGTAAATGTATATTTCTTCTTTTTATAAACGCCTGGTCTGCGCTCACTGGGAATGTTTACCCCTGCATAGCGATGCCTGGAAAGATGAACTGGGATAGAGTCAGTTGCCTTCCCCTGTGTTACTGTGTTATAAGTGTGGAAGACTGCGATAGTGTGTATGTTCAGTACAGAGTGTTTTTTATTGAGACGAGAGATCAAAGAAGGTAGATGGCCTATTCTTCCGAAGGAATCCAAAGGGTCTCCAGACTTGACGTCCCCATCCGAAAGATGAACCATCATCAACAGTGTGATATCCCATCACTATCTAGGAACTGTGGAAGGTTTGGGAATTAAACACGGAGAAGGCGCTGAATCTAGTGATAAGGAACTGTTGACCATCTCGTCTTCTACTGCTGGCCAAATTCTGAGGGAGAAAATTTCTTCCACCACCGTGAACCGAACTAGCTAACCCCATGTCAGTGCCTAAGGGGTGGGCTGTATATCTATCCACTGTTATTTAATATCAAATCGACAAGAGTATTATAGTGTTGACAGAAAAGTGAGCACACTGCAGTAGCAGGGTACAGTATCAGAAGAAGTCCTTAGAAAAAATCATAGTTTAAGAAAACTAAAACGTCCGCTTTTGTAGCAATGTGAAGTAAAAGGTTAAACATAATTTTTAAACATAAAAGTTTTTTGAACAGCGCTAGGATTTCCCAAAATTCAGTATAATTTTTTTGAATAAGCTTAAAATAAGAATTAAATCACTGTCCAAAAAATTAGCTTCATTAAAAAAAAGTGTTGGGTGCAATCTTAATTTTTTTACGGCTTGCTGTTCATATATGTAGAGTTTATTTCACGCTCTTTTTCATTAAATTTTATTATTTTAAGCATATTCAAAGCGTTATTTGGAAATTTTGGACATCCCAGCGCTGTTGAAAAAAAATTATGTTTAGAAATTATTTTTAATCTTTAGGTTGAAATATTTCTACAAAAGTGGGTATTTTCGGTTTTTTTTTTTTTTTTTTTTAGAAAAGAAACTATAATTTTATTTTTATCTTTTAAGTTCACATTATGAATTTCAGGACGTAGCTATGAAATCATTGTACTGTCACCGGTTATATGCAAAAAATTTCAAATCTGAAAGTGGGTGAAAATTGAATTGACAGATTCCGTTACTTTTCTACTGTTACTGTCAAAGTAAGTAGAATACCAGGACGTTGCTATAAAAATATTGTATTGTCACCGGTTCTTAATTAAATGTGTGAAAATTTCCAGACAACTCGGACATCTGAAAGTGGGTGAAAATTGAATTGAGACATTCCGTTAGATTCGTACATACATACACGTCAAGCTAATATAAAGCGTGTAAAATTGTAAACTTATTGAATTATAAAGGACATCAGAGAAGAAGAGTGATACAAAGGGAGGCTCAGAACACTGGAGGTTAGGGAGAGGGAGTCTAGCAAGTATGACATCAGCTGAAGGCGGTATTTTGGCAAGCAGTGTACCAGCTGGTGCTCTGCCGTGTTTACTACGCGGCCCGCTATCTCGTGCCCCATCTGGACGAACGCGTAGTCCGCTCAAGTCGGCCCTCCTAATTATAAAACAGCGTTCCCGGCCCTAACGGCCTCTACACACGCCAACCCCTGCGCTGCGCTAGATCGAACATTCGCCAGGTCCAAGAGGCGACCCCTCCGCCTTGTTGCTAATTATAGCCGGCACTCGTTCGCATGTCTTCGCCGCACAGATCCTTCGTGCGGATAGGCCGCTCCGGAAGTGGGCGTAATTGAACGAGAAAGGTCGGTGAAGAAGGTACGGAGCGATATATGCGGTGTGTTCGTAGCATTCGATTTTGGAGAGTCTACATCAAGCGGTTGGAAATGTGTTTATCGTTTGTCAGTCAGTACTGTACTTGCCAATACGACAAGTTATACTTTGCGACCGACCGTGGCGGTGTAACGGTTAGCGTTCTCGCGTCGCATTCGGGAGGACGGCGGTTCGAATACCCATCCGGGCATCCAGATTTTGGTTTTCCATGGTTTCCCAAATCACTCCAGGCAAATGCCGGGATGCTTCCTTCAAAAGGCCATGGCCGAATTCCTTCCCATTTCTTACCCCCATCCTTGCCCCCCATCCTTTCCCGGCTCTAAAGACCTCGCTGTTAAGAGATGTAAAGCAAGTAATATATATATATATACTTTGCGGGTTTAGCGAGGCGTTATTATTGCCGCTGCTGTCAACAGCTTGCCGAAATCGACGAAGGAGGTGTAACCAACCATTCGCAGTGGATACATTAATCTCATCCAGTCCTGAAGAAAGCCCTGGTTAGGACCAAAACGTTTCAGGCAGCAACAGTGACACAACGCTAAACACGAAGAGCAGTTTTACAATATGACGACCGCGAAAAGCACCAAATCTTACAATAAGCTACTGTTGGTTGTGAGCTAGAAATTATAAACTATTAAAAAAATAGGCTAACATTCCAATTTAACAAAGGAGTGTTATAGGCGGGTCCTACCTGCAATAGGCAAACTAGATGATTTTCTTCGTAATTTTCGTAATTCCAAACTAAATGGACTTGTAATGTTTCAACCCGTGAAATGGACGTTTTAATGCAACAACCACTATTTTTCCCTTTGCAAGCAACGATAAGGATGGGCCGCAAATGTGCATAGTTAACATTTATATTTTGGTTATATAGCGGTTCTTATCCTTAGTCAAATAATTACAGGAAACTACACTTAACAACATTTAATTTCTCACAAAGGATTCTGATATTTACAAGAACATCATGAATGCCACAACTAGCACTTCTGATACAAACAAACAATGAAACACATGAATATAACAGAAGTCAAGATGTGGTATGAAGTTACTGCATTAACGTTATTCTTCTCAGTCAAAGGTATGCCACGACCAACTAATATGAACTGTCGGGAGGGCGTAGGGTCTCTCGCTATACGGCACTGCAAGGAACAGAATAATGCCGAGCCCATTTGCAATTTGCCTGTATTAATAGGCGCAGGGTGGTGTAAAACTTTCAAGCATTAACACAGTTGAGGTCACACCCACTGCAGACAGGGTCGTCCCATTCCAGGCGCGGCCGCGTGATCCACGACTAGGGAGGAACACCGTGGCTAGCAGGCGAGCGTCGTCACCCAACGACGGTCGCCCCACACGTAATGTCTCGTGGTCCTGGTCGCTAGTTCCCGTTGGAGGCGGAAGTTCTCCGTTGTCACCCATGTGGATCCAGGCACGCAACATCCGAGGCACATAGGTTAGTGGCGTGAGTCGTTAGACTATCACCCATTGAACCAACAATTAAAAAAAGAACGCGCTAAACATTCGGCACTTTTAATACGTGGAAGTCCGCTTACACACGAGATCTTCCTTGCTGTTGCATCTCTTAAGCATGCAACAATAATGGCTTCCCTAGCCTTGGCACATTCAAACATGTCTGAGTAGTGCTCAGCACATCCTAAATGATATGAGTCTTTAACTTTTAATCTCTTAGTAACTTACGAAATATCATAAATGCTATAACTATGAGTCTCGGCAAACCTGTTTTAATTTCTCGAAGTTCACTTAAATTAACTGCAGTAAATTTCTAGTTCGTTTCATTTTTGCATTATAGACATTGTAGAAGGAAAACGCCTGACACCTTTCGGTCACCATCATCGAATCAAAGATTGAAGATGGCCAAAAAAGTGTAAGAATGAACATCATCCGAAAGGAAGAAGACCAACAAGTAGCTGTAATAAAAATGTAGAAGAGGCCATGTTAAACAGATGAATACGACTGGTGGAACAAAGCAGGGGCGGATCCAGGATTTTGTTTTGGGGGGGGAGGGGCCTTGAGCGGAATTTTGGTTTGGGGGGGGGGGACTTGGCTGAGTGAATTTTGGTTTTGGGGGGGGGGGCTGGAGTCGGGAAAAAGGTAGTATTTATAGCCTCCTCTGGCCTCAAATCCGTAGAGCTAAAAAAAAGGTCTCAAAACTACAATTTCAGGGGTGGACCTAGATACGTTTGGGGGCCCCCTAGCCCCCCCCCTGGATCCGCCCCTGCAACAAAGTGCAATGAAAATCGAGAAGCGTAAAACGGCGACAGCCCTAAAATCCGCTACGTCGTGCAGAAGCCGAAAACTTTGAAGAAAACACACAAAAAAAACGTGAAATATTTTCCTGACCTACGAAGCACACAGCTACATCCCTGTGTTAATATCTCAGTTTGTGGAGCAGTCTAAGATGGCGACACCGAGTGTGTTTCTGTGTATGGTAGAGTTAGGGGGTGGGAGAGGGGGGATGGAGGGACCCGCGGCGTCGGCAGTACATCAAGCAGCCGCTGGCGTCCCCGGCGCTATTTTTCGTCTGTCACGTTAGCAGCACTGCGGACTGGACTTTTGTCCTGCGGGGCTCCGGTTTTGTGGCGAGCTTGTCCCGTGGAGGGGCGGACGATGCTTTTAGCGAATTAACAGCATCTCTGATACATGCTACAACACACAACTGGGTATTTCTTTCCTATTCATCTTTTAAAAACTTTGATACAACTGACTACAAGAATAACTTAACTTGAATTGTATTAATTTGCTACTTCTCTCATTTAGTACTCGGCACTGGCCTCCCAGTTTTATGAGTCATATATATTATTTATAACAGGTTCTTTTTCTTTGTAAGCAGCCATCTTTCTCCCTTCATACCTAACTAAAATCGACAAATGACGTATCATTTTAAAGATTATTCTCTTATTTGGTAAAATCATTAATTAAGAAAGGATTTTTTCGAAGTTCATTCCATAAATGGTAAAATTATGAACAAACAAGGTCACAGGTATGAGATAGGCGGGAAGACTTCGATAAGGAGTGACCGAGCGAGGTGGGTGAGTGGTTAAAGCTCTGGCCTCGCATTCGGGAGGACGCCGGTTCGAATCTCTGTCCGGGCATCCCGATTTGGGTTTTCCATGGTTTGCCCAAATCACTCCAGCCAAACGCCGAGGTGCTTCCATCAAAATTCCATGGCCGAATTCCTTCTCGTTCCTTGTTCCCAGTCCAATACCGCCTCTAATGACCTCGACGTCGACGAGGCGTAAAGCCATAGGTAAAAAAAAAGATAAGGAGTGATCGCATTACCGCTAGCTATTTCAGTTGGCAAATACACCATTGTAGCTACAAAATGAGATAGCTCAGAGCCAAGAAGCTACGCTTAGCTGGCATCAATAAGGAGTTATCTCACTACCGCTAGATAGAAGCATGATATTTGGTAGAGACAGGGATTAACTGTGGGTGTTGTCTAGTGTTTAGTATCTTGCTACGTACCTATTTCAGTTGACAAATAAATAATTCCAACAAATGAGCCAGTTCTTCTTTTTTCCTACTACCCACCATCAACCTCGTTATTCATCGTATATAATTAGCTACCTAGTGTTTCTAAACATCTGTCAAGGTAAATAACAGATCAAACCGAAACCAGCTTCCTGCTGCGATATTAACAAAACACCCGTTTCGAATATACAACGACCACGATCACCAGTTTAATAGCGAGACGTGGCTTAAATTGATACAACAGGAGTAAAAATTTAAATTATTATTTGAATTTAACTCGTAGCTAAAAATAAAAGTTACGAAATTGGTAGTAGTTTCTGATTTATTTATTTATTTTTGTTTATTGCTTTACACCCTGTCGAAGTCGAAGTCATTAGAGGCAGGCAAGGAACCGGAATGAATTTCGCCATTTTCTTGTTGAAGGAACCATCCCGATATGAAATGAATTTGGGAAACCATGAAAATGCGAAATCTGGATTGTTGGACGGGGATTTGAACCCACTATCTTCCACATACTAGCCCTGATTACTAGTGTTCAACCACCAGGCTCGCTCTAATAAATTTAACCCGCTATCCATCCACCTGTCCGCTTTCCCTTCTTGCCTCTTCTTCCCTCATTTACGAGTACAATAAAATACTTCGTCCATCAACCTATTGAGATCGCAATGACGATAGAGATGAATAATGAGATGCTGCACTGATTCTTTTATGAATCTCTTTCTTCGCTCTTGCCATTCGGGATCGCAGTGCACTGAGTAGAGAAGCACCCTCTGCCAATTACGATTTTTTTTTTTTGTTACTTATGGCTCTACGCCTCGTCGACGTCGAGGTCATTAGAGGCGGGATGTGATTGGGGACAAGGAACGGGAAGGAATTCGGCCATGGCCTTTTGAAGGAAGCATCCCGGTATTCGCCTGGAGTGATTTGGAGAAATCATGGAAAACCTAAATCTAGATACCCGAACGGGGATTCGAACCGGCGTCCTCCCGAATGCGAGGCCAGAGCGTTAACCGATCACCCACCACTCTCGGTACGATATTGTGAATTGCAGGTGTAACTGTATATGTGCGCTCAGTTTCTCAAGATGATCACATCTCACGAATATCAGCTTTGTGGGAAATTGCCCTACAGTTTATATGATTGCAATAAGGAATTACATTTTGTTCTGTTACCTGAAAATAACTGAGTACCACCACCACCAGCATTGTAACTACGCTGCAGGCATCTGGCGAAGTAACAAAAAATTCAGCGAAAACTTTTACGTTAATTTGGTAGAGGGACCACACTTGCTAAGGGCCATTCGTCTGAATTAGCGGAGCGTTTAATCACGATATGGGAGCGCAACGCGATCAGCTATCGAAAGGCACACATGTGTTCCCCCGGGCAGTACTTACGACTCAGTAATCCCTTAGAAAGGCATACAGCCGCTCTCCTGCTTCATACGTATGTGACAGTATACTCGTACAGGCAAAATTTCGTTGGCAATACTCCTTCTCATAACGAAAAGCCTCTGTGTCATTTTGGCTGTCTGCGATAAGTTTCTTTGTGAAAACGTGGAAGTTAAATGATCTTAACATTACGTATAATTAGCAGAATTACAGGAAGTCTTACATATCACGATAACCGAGCGTGGCGGTGTAACGGATAGCGTTCTCGCCTCGCATTCGGGAGGACGGCGGTTCGATCCCCGTCCGGGCATCCAGATTTGGGTTTTCCATGGTTTCCCAAATCACTCCAGGCAAATGCCGGGATGCTTCCTTCAAAAGGCCATGGCCGAATTCCTTCCCATTCCTTGGCCCCATCCTTGCCCCACATCCTTTCCCGTTTCTAAAGACCTCGCTGTTGAGAGACGTAAATACAATAAAAAAAAAAAAAAAAAAATATCACGATAGGGGCCTATCCATGGCTCGTCAGTTTCGCACTATAACAAGGCAAGTGCGAGTCCAGTCTAGCGCAATTAATAGATGCTAGGTGCCCCGTGCGAAAATTTCACGAGTGGTATGCAATTAATGGTGTGGTTCGTGGTTTGTAGTAGGACCATTTGCTTATTTTTAACTGAAATAGGTACGTAGCAAAATACTTACATCTGGGTGCGTTGTCCATGTTGTCTTGATTGTCCGGATTGAACCGCGTCAATTTATGAAAACCTAACGTTTCGGCCATCATTTGGTGGTCATCTTCAGAGTTCAACCCGGACAACCAAGCAGGGCCAGCGTTAGGGAGGGGTAAGCGGGGCAAAAGTACCCGGGCCCGAGCCCTCACAGAGGGCCCTCCGCCGGGGGTGCCTAGCTAAATAGAAACCAAATAAAAAAACTTTTCTAAAAAGGTGTTTTTTGATTTTTTATATTAAAATTTTCTTCCTGTATCCAATTACTCAAAGTTTAAAGTAAAAAAAAAAATCGGTGATTGAGGGGGGGGCCGAGAACACTTATCCGGGGCCCGAGAATCCTAGCGCCGGGCCTGCAACCAAGACAACACCTAAAACATCCTACGGAACAATCAGAAATGATCGAATTTGTCCCAAACAGATATAAGGATATTCAAAAATCTCCTTACTCTATAAAACACTGTTTATCCGTAATCTGCGAAATGGAGTACTGCTATCTAGCGGTAATTCATTCACTCCTTATCGACGTCAGCGGAGCCTAACAACTTGATGCTGCACTATCTCATTTTGTAACAACAAGTGCTTATTTGTCAACTGAAATATCTAGCAGTAATACGATTATTGCCAGTGCGAAAATTTCGATATGTGGTGCTGCTATCTAGCGGTAATACTAATACGGCCAATTTCGACATGTGATGCTGCTATCTAGCGGTAATACTAATACGGCCAATTTCGATATGTGGTGCTGCTATCTAGCGGTAATACTAATACGGCCAATTTCGATATGTGGTGCTGCTATCTAGCGGTAATACTAATACGGCCAATTTCGATATGTGATGCTGCTATCTAGCGGTAATACTAATACGGCCAATTTCGATATGTAATGCTGCTATCTAGCGGTAATACTAATACGGCCAATTTCGATATGTGATGCTGCTATCTAGCGGTAATACTAATACGGCCAATTTCGATATGTGATGCTGCTATCTAGCGGTAATACTAATACGGCCAATTTCGATATGTGATGCTGCTATTTAGCGGTAATACTAATACGGCCAATTTCGATATGTGATGCTGCTATCTAGCGGTAATACTAATACGGGCAATTTCGATATGTAATGCTGCTATCTAGCGGTAATACTAATACGGGCAATTTCGATATGTAATGCTGCTATCTAGCGGTAATACTAATACGGCCAATTTCGATATGTAATGCTGCTATCTAGCGGTAATACTAATACGGCCAATTTCGATATGTGATGCTGCTATCTAGCGGTAATACGTTTAGAAAACCGAAAGCTGGATGGCCGGATGGGTGTTCGAAGACAAGTCCTCTCAAACGCGAAGCCAGAGCGTTACCGTAACCCCATCACGCTAGGTAATTAAATGCTACAGAAACCATCCGAAAAACAATACATAAAAACGTATCTGACGTAACATAGGAGTATAGAGGATTTCTTTGTTCAAGAACTTAAGTTATATCAGATGTCCGAAACAAAATCAGTTTACAAAAACAGTAAAGCCCAGTGAATGTATGAGTCTTGGAATAACAGAAAGAATAAAAATTGAAGTATTTGAAACGTGATGCTATAGGAGAATATTGAAAATTATTACCTATATAGATACAGCACGAGACAAACTTGGTTTAGAAACGATGGGTGAGATGAGAAATTGTGGAAGAGCCTCACAGAAATAACAGAGAGGACGGTGGATTACTTCCCAATACTGTTGCTTAGTTTGTTGGTGGCATGAACAATCAAAGAACCTAACTGTTGACGAAGTTAAAAATACAGAATTAAAAATATATATTAAGATCAAGATATTAATTTGATATTTCTTTTGTGTTAAGAGTTTTGCGCCTCGTAAATGCTTAGATCAGTAGAGCGGAAGAAGGTTAGGAAGAGCGAAGGGAGAGAATTTTGCCAAAGCTTATTAAAGGAACCATCCCACCTGCTGGAATTATTTCGGGAAACCACGGAAAACCGAAATTAGGATGTGCGGACGAGGATTCGAACCCGCGTCCTCCACTCACTCACCAGGATCGGTCACAGATAGGATTGATTAATGCATCGAACCAGTAGAAGGAGCAAGATGTTAAAAAATGACTTTTAGTATTGGTCATTTAGTAAGGGTCATATGGTTATAGACAACACATTAGTAGTAAGTTAGGATAAGCATATAATGGAATATAAATGTAGTTTCTCATTACATGCAGTTATCTTTCCTTTGAAAGTAACTGTTTATCGATCAGCCTCAATCCCAGAGTTGCAAAGTGGTTGGAATCTAGAACGAGAGATGGCTATCTATGCTAAGGCTATTAACCTCCGGCGCATTAGTCATTTCAGAACAAATCTGCAATCTAAATCTCAACCGCCACACCCGGATAGACAATCGTAGATACAGCTTTCACGCCGCTAGGTTGTCACTCCTGGCGCAAAGTGGTTCACCTCGTATCGCGATAGCATCTCGGCGCCTGGGAGGTCGCTTATCTGCCGGCAGGTACCATGCAGTTACCACGGGGAGGCGGCATGGTAATTGAAACTTGGCCAGGAAGTCACCGCAATTACCAGACACTGCCCCCGTAATTGTTTCGTACTTTTTCCTTTTCTTTCGCTGCAGTCGTTTACCGAATGTGTCTCCCAGTTGGTCGTTAGAAACATGAAAGAGTTGGCCCCGTTTTCTAAAATGACTCACTTTGTCAGGTATTTCGCTACAAGGGAAATTGGTTCGTTAATGGCTTTGAGGTATATCAAAGATTATAGGACAAAAAAAGCAGTGACATGTAGAGATAGTATTTTCGACAGTATAACTGCGCTAACTACACGTACAGATAAATTGCGATGTATAACCAGAAAAACAAAATCATATTCAATACGAAACTAGGATCAGAAATTTAAGGAGTATTCGCCGCTTAATTACTGGATTATATTTATTCCTATAACCACTTATCGCCGATGTTGTTAGTTGGGGGAGCATAAAATCTCTTACCCCTTCTTATACCTCCATCGTAAGATTTAAGAAGAATTAAGACAAAACAAAAAACCACTATGCAGAAATGAGTTGAAAGTCGCTTAGCCATAAACCCATAATGTGATGAAATTATGCCTGCAGTTAGCAGGGAAACACTGTAACGTACGTATTAAGTTAATTCGTTATCAGAACCAGAATAGTAATAGGATTTGACTATTGTACCATTGTAGAGTCTAAACAATGTGTTTCACTAAATCTGTACAGCTACCACCGCACTACTTGAATATGTGTTTATTACCTTCATGTTACCACGATGCTCAATTGCATTCAGCTTTTGACGTAGCAAGTCAGTTCATAGAAATTCATCTACATTTTGATCTGCAAGACATCGCTTAAAAAGACAGAAGGTTAGTAATTTCAAACACTAATTAAAGAATTTTTAGTAAATTTGTCATTTATATCTTTGTGTCTGTCTATTTGTATATACAAAAATAGTTACTTGGAACCTATTCTAGACCTGTAACCCAAAGCAAAATCAGAGGCTAACAACTAGAAAGTTACAGTAGCATTGAGAAAAAAGCAGAAAATAATGTATTTTGCTTTGTATTACACCCTTAAAGGTATGGATAATGCTTGGTGCAGGAATTAGGGCAATGCAGGAAAAGGAAAAGATGACCATCTAGCAGAAGCTGGCACTCGATTTTATGAATATGGGAGCAGGAAAACTTTATTTTGTAGCTAAGGGAGAAAGGGATTGGAATAAATTACAAAGGTAAATAGTGAAGAACGCTGAAAGAATTTAAAATTTGTGAATGCTAAAAATAGATGAGCGGGGCAATTTACAATCAAAGTAAGTTAGATAATAAAAAATTAAAATAATAAGAAATGGGTAATAGTCACCAGATTTTTATATTATTCTGAATAAACAATCTATAACACCGATAGAAAACATTCTGTTTCAGAAAGTAAGGTGAATACACACTGCAAAGCTTAGCTTAGAACAAGATCTCATAATTTTTTGTCACTATACACCCACTAGCCTTAGCCTATTTCTGCAACAATTGTTTTTGTAGGATTTTGCTGTTCGGTAAAAGCACAAAATTTAACCTTTTTTTTAAATTAAATAATGACAGTTATTTGATATAATTTATAAACATGGTAATATCAAACCAAAAATTAAAGAAAATCAATGGACCTACTGTGGCCTAAAAAAACTAACTTAGTCCCAATATCGAAGGTTAGTTGGATCCTCCCGAAGGAGGCATACAAAGTCATTGGGTCAGAGGTAGGGCGGCCAGTTCCTTTCCTCTGGGACCTACAGTTTAACGTGGAATCCGAACCACGGAACGAACTGGCGTAGCTCATATGATCAAACAAAACTCTTAAAAACTCCTGACTGTGGCCTAGAAACAAGAATGAAACAGCTGTCAGTCATTTTACGAAAGTGAACAGGCTTCCACTGTAAGCAAGTTATCTAACACACTTTATAAACGTGGCCCTACTCATCCATCTAAAATAGTCTTAAGTGACGTGATATCCATCACCGTCGTACTATTGGATTCTTCCTTAATGACGAACCACTCTTCAAAGTACAGGCTGACAGCGACAGGTAAAGGGATGATGGAGGACGAGGGAAGGTCAGGGTGGACGAGTAATGAACCCTCAGACAGAACTCGACTAAAAAGTGTATAGGGGTAGAGTGTCAAACGAGTTAGCGGGTGAAGGATGCGACAGAAGGGGAAGATGTGCTGTCCCATTCGTTCTCGTTAGTGTACTGACATCACGTACAGGCAGACAGCTTTAATCAGTTATAACTGGGAGACCAAATTTTAAACCAATATACTGTGGAACAGCAAATTATAAAACACTGTATGTAAATAGAGATACAGAAGGAGTCTTCAGTATCTTGGAAGAGATCTATGCTAGTTTATGATGTATATAGCACTAGAGCAGAGGCTTCGGGAGATCGGAAGGTCCCGAGCTAAAATCCAGGTCTTGATATGGATTTCTGTAGGTGCTTAACCGGATTCATTTGTTTTGTGTATGTTAACTACGCCATAACGTTTTAGTTGTTTGGATTCCCTTTATCTGGTAGGATTACCTGGATAGGTTAGATAAGGTCGAAAGGAACTGACCAATCTACCTCTGATACAAGGTTGCAATGCCTCCTTCGGGAGGGTACAACCAACTTTCGTGTGGAGAACCACGCTGTTGTTTTATACCACTAATGCTTCCTAATTATCATGGCAACACATGAAGCAGCTTATAGTTCCCATGGTAATTGTAGTTTAGTTCTGTTTACATTACCTGTTCCAATCGCTGACTTATCTTCTTCTAAAAGAAACCTCTCCTAATTCTTGGACCAAAATTAGGTCTGTTCAACAAATTACGCTTTTTACACACCCTCTTCACAATCCTCCTGTCTTCTTACAATTCACTTATTCGGCTCTTTTGTCATACCAGTTACTGACAATTTGAATAGTAATTTTCTCAGACAACTCTATACGCAGACCTTTGTACTTCCCAACAGTTCTAATATTTGGTCCTCTTAATGTGATTGCCGTACGAAACTACGATGCCAAAACCAGGGTCTGTCCAACTTTCTGTAGCAGAATTTCCTCACATTCTGAAACATTCCCTCATTACTGTCCAATAAACATCATACTCTGGCATCATTAGCTACAATGTTCCCCACGTCGTCTGAGTTACTGTGGAATATGTATGTATATAATTATTACTACTTGCCAATGGATCCTAACGAATAACGCAGAGCATTGACTCCCATCATGGCTTATAAGTAAGAATTGGGCCAATGTTTCCACTCGGTAGTTAGAAATAGGGATTGTCAGTTGCTACAGGAATTGGTGGAGCTTAGCTTCAGTGTTGCCATCTGTCTGTGATTCGTGTAGCTTATTTTTTATATGATACGCGTATTTTTGTTTGTGAAATTCGTAGTTCATAAGGCGGAGATTTTGGACCGTTCAGGCATTCACCTGGATGACTACGGAAAATTGGGTTAAATGCAATCAGGATGGCCGATATACGAGGTCCAGGACTGGAAAATGGTTCTTCTGTACCTCTCCGATACAGTGTGGTAACGCCCCATCATGCGCAGCCATGCTGGCGTGCCAACATTAACGTTCCCCAAACTTTGCCCCAAAAAGGGGAAATATAGGAATTCTTTCGATAGGAGCATCCACGGATCATCTTTTTATTTACAAAGATTTTCAAACGAATATTTCTAAAGTTTCAATATTGGTCAGGAATCCGTTGTCGATATTTTTCAAGTTCCAACATAAAAAAAGAAACAAAAAAAATATAGAATAATACCAACAAAATAAAAACAAAAGGATGAAATTACAAAAAAAAAAAAAACAACAAACAACACCAAAGAAAAAAAAACAACACACATACACCAAAAAAAAAACAAAAACATAAAAACAGCACACATACACCAAAGAAACAAAAAACAAAACAAGAAACCAAAAAATGCTGATACCAGTTATATCCACCTTTAGTAACTGGGATATTGACTAAACAAAACACCAGCACCGTCAGTTCACAGTAATATGTCTACCAGTACTCCCTTCAAGTAGCTAATCTCGGGGCCGGGTCAAGTTTCCGCTGTCCAGACAAAATTTCTATAGTTTCGATATTGATTAGGAATCCGTTGTCGATATGTTTCAAGTTACAACATAAAGAAAAGAAACAAAAATATAGAATAATACCAACAAAATAAAAACAAAAGATGAAATTACAAAAAAAGGAAAACAAAACATAAAAACAACAAACATACACCAAAGAAACAAAAAAAACAAAACAAAAACAACACACATACACCAAAAAACAAAACAAAAAAAACAAAGAAACCAAAAAATGCTGGTACCAGTTATATCCACCTCTAGTAACTGGGATATTGACTACACAAAACACCAGCACCGCCAGTTGACAGTAATATGTCAAGCAGTACTCCCTGCAAGTAGCTAATCTCGGAGCCGGGTCAAGTTTCCGCTGTCCAGTCAAATGCCAGCAGCCGCTCTTTCCGAAATGCCACCAGACCCTGTCCTCCCCTTACACATTTCCCTCCTCCCTGTTGTTATTGTCGACCAGCAGACCGTACCGAATCGACCTATACTAGACAATACAGTCTCCAGATCTGCCAGAGCGCGAAGTTCAGCAAGTGAAGACCACGAACAAGCAAATGTCGTCAGACTAGTGATCTGCTACTAGACTGATGATGGGAAGTAGCAAGTAATACCTCACTAGAAGCTAGTTTTTTACTCAACTGGTTTTTATTTCAAGCTTCGACCATTGTATGAAACAAAAAAATCCACAAACTACTTGCGACGTCGCACAGCGTTGGGGGATGGGGGGGGGGGGGGTGTCTCAGGGTCTCACCACTCTTGAAATACAGGAGAGCTAAAAAGGAAAAAAAAGGTCTCCAAAATTACGAGGTAACCAGTAAGGGGGGGGGGGAAGAAAGGGTTTGAGATTTCACCTCACCATATTGAGGTGGGATCCTGCCAGACCTCAACAAATTTTACCAAAAAAAAGGGTTACAAATTCCTGAAAAAAAAAACCTCACGTAATTAATGGACGCTCCCTTATATGAAATCTCTCTTTCCTCGGGCCATTCTGGATTGGAATCCACAGAACAGAGATTAGTTTTGGTGCAAATAATCGCCTCTGCCATCTACAAATTTGTGAAATGCAGGAATATAGACGTAGATGTAGATTTGTCGCAGCACCTGTCACTCGTGGAATTAGTGATGTTAAATGTCGCCATGTACCTTTGAAACTTTCAATATGTTCTCTGTATACTAAGCGTAGGTCTTGTTTGTGAATTGTGTATTTTATAAGTGGGGATATTAGGGCTAGACGGTACTGGCCAATAAACAGATTCACAAAAGCATGAAGAGAAGAACATTAATCGGAGTGCCATGTTTCACGATCGTCTGGTGGTTTCCCATCAATGCAATATGTATTTCAGCCTCTGACTTTGCAACATAGTAGCATTTGAAGAGCATGGAGAAAGTTATAATGGATGGAACAATTTAAGGATAGACAAAATTTATTATCTAATTCATGTAGCGATCGTACTTCTCTCTCTAATTTTTATTATTTTTTTAGATTTTAATTTAGCATACTAATTTATTCTTGTATATGGAGAAAAATAGCCGTAACATCCATAATTAGCTTGCATCTACAGTATGCACAGCTTCCAATTGGCGTGGCTGTTGTCAAAGTAATCGTAGACTATTTGAGCTTTCCTAATTAAATTAGTTAACTTCAGCAACCAGGTCAACACACGAACAATCAGATTGAGTATTAACATTTCCGTTCCACGTTAAATTCCAGCGTGTTATGGACTAGAAAGCACATCTCATCATTTAAGCTGCTGCCAGTTAATTTTGAAGTTGAATTATTATTATTTATTTTAGTCAGCCAAAAATGATGGGAACCATTGTTACGAAGAAATTGTCATCACTTTTCCAAAAACCCTAGATTCATTCAGCAGAGACTTCTCACATTTGCGTAGTATCGATTTGATTTGTGATCCAAATTATAAACATATTAATGTATCACTACAACGGAGCTTCAGATATTCACCCGTGCCTTACCGCCATTGGAACTATGCTCTCAGCTGTTTACATTCGTTAGAACCAAAGATCTTTACGCTACTTAACGATAACAGCTTATTCTATCTCCAGTCCTACGATACACACACAATGGCTACAATTATTTGCAAACATGCAGAACTAAGAAAAAAAAATAATAATAAAAAGATTGGTGGGGTGTTCACGCGGCCAAGAACCAGAACGAAGTGTGATCGGTTCTGCCCCAACTCCAGTACTGCCAACCCTCTAAATTCCTCGCGATCCGTTCATAGCGGCGGGTGTCCAAAATATTCCACCCCCACCAGCTTTCTTCATTCGGCAAAATTTATCGTCCGCATTCTGCGCGAGGTTGGTAGCAATGGCAGTGCGGTCCGTGCGAGCCAACCGAAGCTGTCGCTTTTGTTGGTTGCCTGCCTGCCTCACGCCATCGACTCATCCCACAAGTATCGGAGCAGATGATTCGCATGCCTACTTATTTTCACTGGATAGTACGCAAAATTATTCATTTCGATCGAAATTACACCTATACCAGCCATGACAACAGTTGATTTAAATATCAACATTTGCCACAGTTCAAAGTATCATTATGTGCTTTCTATGTTTAAACTTCGTAATGAATATATGTAAACATGGGAATGCTGGAAATGAAATTAACATGGAATTAGATTTTTATGATTTATCGACGTCCTCATCCTTGGGTAGCACCCTTAAAATATATTTGCATCCATAACGACCAGTCTAAAATCTGGATTTTAATCTTCGCCTCTTGATACTTTGAGAAAACTCGATGTTATCAATTTCAGTTTCCTTCTTCCAGCATCAAGCTATCCAATCCTTCGTTTTTTTTTTTTTTTTTTGTTTTTTTTTTTTAGTTTTTAAATGGCATGAGCACGTAGTTTGTATGCGGTACGTGGAGATGAAGACGTTGCAGACAAACAAGTTTAAAGACTATAAATGATTTTGTTGTTTTCGCAGGCGTCATATTACAAATATAAATGCTTACGGGATTATCGCTGCGTTGTTATATTCTTAATTCTTCTTTTCCCGACGTTTCGACCTAGGGAAAAGAAGAATTAAGAATATAACAACGCAGTGATAATCCCGTAAGCATTTATATTTGTAAGTTTAAAGACTGATGACAGCAAAAATAAAAAAAAGACACCTAATTTTCCCTTATCTTTCCTGTCACTGCTGTGACCATAGGTGTGAAAAGTATTTCATTACAAAAGTAAATTAACGTGAGTACTACAACCTGAAAACCAGTGGCGGATCCAGGATTTTGGTTTAGGGAGGGGGGGGGGACTTGAGAGTATTTTCTTTAGGTGGGGGGGCATGAGTAGATTTCGTTTGGAGGGGGGGCTTGAGCGGATTATGGTTTGGGGGTGGGCTTGAGTCGGGTAAGGGTTAGGGCCCACTAGCGCGCCCCCTCCCCTCCTTGATCCGCCACTGCTGACTACCAGCTGTTAGACTGTTAGAATGATTTTATTCAGGTTTGATGTATTACTTTAATGATGAAACACGTATTTCTGAGGTAAAAACAACATGTCACTACCACATTGAATCCCAAGATTAAGAAAAAATTGTTTTGAAATGCTGGACGCACTGAAAGCACGGTTATGCTGTCATTGTGTTACTTGCTTACCAAAAGGAAGAAAGCATTGCAAAGGGAATCAAATTACGACCGAGTGTGGTGGGTAAGCGGTAACGTTCTGACCTCGGATTTGGGAGAACGCGAGTTCGAATCCCCATCGAGGCATCCAGATTTGGTTTTTTCATGAATTCCCCAAATCGCTCCAGAGCATCGCTGGAATTCTTCCTTCAAAAAGACCATGGCCGAATTCCTTCCCGTTCCTTGCCTCTAGTCCTTTCCCCTCTCTAATGACCCCGACGTCGACGAGGCGTAAAGACACAAAAAACACATAAAGAATTTATATCGATTTTGACCTGTATAGAAATATGAAATCGTAACGATTAGATGTTTGGATATATAATGTTGCCGTAACAACAGCTGGAAAAACTACACTTTTGAAACATTAAAGCTGTTAGCACCCAGAGAACCAATTGAGGGACTGTTTTATCTCCGGAGAGCTCCAAAAGGTCACACCATATTAGGAAGCAATTGGTTGATGATCATTATCAGCTGATGGTGATTCGTTAAATGAGCAAAGGGTTGCATATTTCAAGAATTCGAAAATAAATTCTCTAGTGAAAAAAAAGCGAGAACTTCAGCAGCTTAGGGTTCATAAGAGAGGACAGCATCCGCTGACACCTATATGCAAATCTTGTAAGTTCCGTTTTAATGTGTGTTATTATTCTGTTTGTGTAGAAAAAATTTCTTGGCTAAAGAATTTTAACAAACCGAAAGATTATGGAAAGTTGCCAAAAAACCGTACTCATGGAGTATGGTAATGTCAGAAAATTCTTTCATTTCGATCAAATACCTAAAACAAAGCCAGGGAGTTACAAACTTTGTCTTAACCCAGATTTTTGCCACCTCAGAATCTGATCAAAGCCCCAGTCACCACATGTAGTAAATGATGTGGTATATTTAAATTTGTTGCAAGACTTGGTTTCAGAATCATTTCACCAGCGTAATTGCTTTCGTTCTTGATCGAAATTGCCACACCTTCGAGACATCGACAACTCCTTCGACCGCATTCCGACGGATCAGACAGCAGTGCAGATCGAGATATATCGACTTTTTTTCCTTCCCCTATGTGGCTCGGAATTACAAATTTCTCCCGTCGCTTGCCCATTAATCTCCCGCCATTCATACATGGTCATTATTGTTTCCTCTTCCTCATATCACAACTGGTTCTTGTTGACGTCTACATTTACCAGTCCCGGGTTCGGAACCCGCGTATCCCACACCCCCCGTCGCAGCAACTCGTACAATAACGTAGTCGACAGATTGCTAATATCTTACCCAAAATAAGGTATCTGTAAGTCGGTGACAAGTCCGTTGCGATGGGGAAAAACATAATTGAGGGGTAGGTGCTTGAAGAATAAAGTTACTTTTAAGTCACAATGTCTTCAAGATGTCATGAACGGGTTCAACATATTCCCTAACATTTTGAAATGAGTAAATTGAAACGGATTACATGCTTGGGACACCCAGTGTCCGCTCAGATTCTTATAAAAATCTTTACAACTGTGATATCTGTCTTTGCCACCTGCTCTTAACCAGTAAACGAGACCTACAGTTTAATGGGCAATCCGAAACCATGGAGGATAATAGCGTCCTTCATTTACAGTTGTGAATGACCAATTCAGGGCTGGTAATGGAATCTGAAATGTCGCATTTCTATTTTCTTTCATAACTCTCGGTAAGATTCAGCCAATGTACCAACTGAAGATTATTACATGCTGCCGTCGAAACGTTTGGATTATCAAAGAAATGACGTAACGTAATCCCACAATACGAAATTCATTAATATTAATATTATGACGGCTGCTAAAAGCTCTGTAGATTAAAATGACTTTTAGAAGATTTCAAGACAAAATCTGCGCTTAGTAAATGTGTTGAGCTATCTTCTGTGTTAAATTCTCAAATACTTTGTGACCAAGGATTATGGTGCACCTTGCCCCCATCCTTTCACGGGTATCCTCTTAATCGTTAGAGATTGAAAATTTTTGTTTACTAACTTCTTAAAAATAACAATAAGAGAAATGTGAAAGGAATGTGGATTTATTTTTATTTTATTTATTTATTTATTGACATTCGGTTATGTAACCATACAGCCATCACTTGTAACATGATTCATTATCGTTAACTAATAACATGTTTGATTATACTCATTATTATATTGCATCTGTTAATTATCGTTATACTTATGCTACTTACAATTTTGATTATATTGGTTACAATTTTAAATAGAATTTATCTAAACGTAATTAAAGACTTTCAGGTATAAAGCCGAATCGCAGTAGCAGTTGATACAATTCGTTTTCAAGTCATATTGTAGGTATACGTGAGGCAATACCGACATTGGTATTCATGCGTCTAAATTATTATTTTCTTTTGTTCACGTTCGGTTATATGACCATACATCCGTGAATTGTAAGATAATTCATTATGCTTAATTATTGACAGGTTTGATTATACTATTTACAATCTTGCTTATGCTAATTATAGTTGTACTTAGGCTACTTACAATTTTTATTATACTGATGACAATTTTAAGTCATACTTTTCTACTCGTAATCTTTAAGGAATAAAACAGAATCGTTGTAGTCGTTTATACAATTCATTTTATGCTTATTGACATTTTTATTTTTTGATGATGAGGTCTTAGATTTCTATATTTCCATTTTTTAGGAATCTAATAAGGCTGTTGTACACTGCTTTGTCATCGCTAACTAGGAGTAGGATTAGGTTGGTAGGAAGAGGGATTCCTATGTTGACTAAATCCTTGATCATGGTATCCTGGGCCCGTTTAAATTTTCTACAGGAAAATATAATGTGGTTGGTGTCTCCTATAGTCTGATCTGAACAATCACAGAGAGGAGATTCTCTCAGACCTAGTCGATAGAGGTGGCTGGGGAATCTTCCGTGGTTGAACCGCAGCCTGGAAATCATTGTTGTTAGTCGTCTGCTTGTGATCCATTTATAAAACCAAGGTTGAGGTGGAATAATTGGTTGGATGCTTCCATAGTGCGATGCTTTGGTGGTTAGAGATGTTCTCCATTCTTCTTGCCATTTTTCTTTGGCTCGTTTTTTGATTGTGTGAATTATATCTGACGTCGGGAGGTTCATACCATCTTTAAATCCGTTGAGGATGGCCTGTTTTGCTAAAGTATCCACTTGTTCATTGTATTTTAGACCTTTGTGAGCTGGAACCCATAGCAGGTAGGTAGTGATTCCCCGTTCTTTACTGCTTTTTATTTGTTTCCTAATTTCTAAGATCGTCATCGGGAGGTGATAATTCCACGTGTTGTTATGTAGCCGTTTTAAGACACTCATGGAGTCCGTTAATATGATGCTTTTGTCCGCTTGGATCATTTGGCTATACTTAACCGCCTCCAGTATGGCTTTCGCTTCAGCTGTGAAAATAGATGTTTCTTCATGTAGCGAGAATTGAGCTGAATGATTAGTGTTGGGACAGAAGAAAGCTGCTCCTACTCTGTTTTCCTCGGAATTCTTTGAGCCGTCTGTGTATATTTTAACTGTGTTTTTCCCTATCTCTGCGAGGAGTCTATTTAGTTTCTGGTTTAAGGTGGGATTTATGTCTCCTTCCAGAAAGTGTATGTGGATTTCTTCTAGTCGGAGTTCGTATGGTTCTTGAAAGATGGGGTGTATGTCGTAAGAAGCTACTTTATCTTTATATTTAGACCAAAGTTTGTAAGCATTTAGAAGCGGGAGCTTGAGTTGGCTTTTTCCTTTGTTCGCTAATGCTTGCATCCTCTCAAATCGATGGTGGAGCGGGTGGGTATTAAGTACCAATTTTTCCATTATGAATTTTTCCTCAAGATATGATCGTCGTATATGAAGGGGAGGTTCTCCTGCCTCCACTAATAGGGCGTTAATTGGGGTTGAGCGTATTGCCCCGACACAAGCTCTTAGGCAAGCTGCTTGAAGTCTATCTAGTTTTTTGAGAGCGTCCTTTCTAGCATATTGGTAAAACATGGAACCGTACTCTAATAGCGATCTAATTAGTGTTCGGTAAAGTAGTAGGAGCGTTTTTGGGTGGGAGCCCCACCAAGTACCTGACACCATTCTTATTATATTTAGTCGGGAATTCGATTTTGCTATCAGCTGATCGATATGCTGGGACCAGCTAAGGCGGCTGTCCAGCAACATTCCCAAGAACCGTGCTTGTTTCTTAAGTGCCAGTTTATATGGACCTATTTGGATACTGTCCGAGTCATGGGTGATTTTTCTCTTTGAAAAGTAGACTACTGATGATTTTTCCAGTGAAAGTTCAAAACCATTGGTGTGTAGCCATTTGATGAGAGCTGTAATTGCCTTGTTCAATAGGTTATGGACTTCCTGTTGTGACACATCGTTGGCATATATAACCACGTCGTCTGCAAATTGGAGTGAGATAATCTTCGTTGGGATGGAGTGGATTATATCACTTATGTATAGTAAAAATAGGAGTGGGCTGAGGATTGCTCCTTGTGGTAACCCTTGATTAACAATACGCGGCCCTACTCGATTTTTCTTTGAGCTGACATAGATTATCCTCTCCGATAATAGGGAGTAGAGTCCTTTCACAAGTTTCATCGGTACCCCTAATGTCTCCAGTTTGTGCATCAAATGAGGGATTCTGACGTTGTCGTAAGCTGATTGGATGTCTAGGAAAACCGCACCCAAATATTGCTTGTTGCAGAATGAGAGGTAAATGTCCGACGTCAAGATCGCTAGGTTGTCTAGTGTGCTTTTTCCCTTACGAAATCCGGATTGTGAGTTTGGAATCAGGTTGTTCGCCTCCACCCACCATTCTAATCTGTTCTTGATGAGACGTTCTAGTGTTTTTCCTACACATGACATTAATGATATCGGTCTGTACGAGGTCGCTTTGGTGGGGTCTTTTCCTTGTTTTAATATTGGAATGATAACCTGGGTTCTCCATTCCGCTGGAATAGGTTCTTTCATCCAAATCTTGTTAAAGATGTTTAGAAGTCTCTGCAAGCCAGCTGGAGGCATGTTTGTTAACATTGCGTAATGGATTCCATCTATTCCAGGCGAAGAGTAGGAGGATCGCTTTAAAGCTTGTTGTAGTTCTGTCATGGTAAATGGCGTGCATAGTTGGTGGTCCGATGCTTCTTGCGGGTTTAGCGCGAAGTTGGAGTCCTCCTCCTGGACTGTGGAAGGAGCGATTTTGTCTGCAATGTCTTCAAGGGTTGTGGTACTAATTTTAGGGGTTTCGCTGTTGAAACCATTATTTTTAAACTTCCTAATCGTAGACCAAACAGAAGAGATATTCGAATCCTTTCCCAATGTTCACAGAATTGGATCCAATTTTGACGCTTTTGTGTTTTGAGCGTTCTTTTTGTTCGTGCGTTAATTTGTAAATAAGACATATAGTGTTGGAGGTCGGGGTTCTTTCTGTATAAGTTAAGAGCGAGTCTTCTTTGGGCTATTGCTTTCGAACATGTTGGGTTCCACCATATTGGTGGGCGACTTTTCTTGGCGTTTTGATAGTCCTTTCGTTGAATAGATTTGTCTGCTGCCTCTGAAATCACATTTGTCAGTTTTTTATAGCTCTCGTTTCCCGTAGATTGTTCTGTGATATCCTTGGAATTTTGTTCAATTCGTCTCCTGTATTGGGACCAGTCGGCTCTATTGACGTTCCATCTGATTGTTGGATGAGCTGCAGTTTCTTTGATTAGTGGGCATCCGATATTTAAAAGTATCGGATAGTGGTCCGATCCCAATGAATCATTGAGCACTCTCCATGTCGCTATGGTTGCCAGGTTGGGGGAGCAGAGAGTTAGGTCCACTGCCGAGTTGAGTCTTCTTGGTGATGGGACCATTGTTGGGCTGCCGTCATTTACTATTACCAGATTGTTGTCTTCTGCCATATCCTTAATTGCCGATCCTCTCAGGTCATTGTAGTGACAGCCCCAGCTCTGATTATGTGCGTTAAAATCGCCGGCCAGAATCATTGGTGAGTTTATTTGGCCGATAAAATTTGTCCAGTCGTTTGGAGTGATTTTTGTTTTTGGGCAGCAGTAAATGGAAATGATGTTGACTGTTGACTGGGTGGTTCGTATCCGTATTGCTACTGCTTGAAAGGGTAATTTGCTCAAATTGAGATTAATCGGTTCGTGTGGAATATTCTGTTGCACCAATATCGCCACTCCTCCTCTACCATCCAGTCTGTCATTCCTGTACACCTTGTAGGGTTTGAAACTGACCTCTCTATTTGGTTTGAACCATGTTTCTGACAATATGGCTATGTCGATATTGTTTTGAGTGAGTGCTGAAATTAGGCTTTCTCTGTTCGCCCAAACTGATCTTCCGTTCCATTGTAAGATACTTAGATATTGGGATACCGTGGAGTTGTTATTTGTCTTATCCATTGTTATTACTTCTTTGGTTACTTTCTTATTATTATGTTAAAGGGCTCCTTTTGTTTTAGTTGTTAGGTTGAGTTGTTCCAGGATGGGATTGAGCTTCTATTATATGTTGTTCCTGAGATATTGGAGGGCCCTGAGGGAAGTCCATTAACGTAGTGGCAATAAGGTCTCTGATGTTATGTGGTAAGTTACCGGAGAATGCCATTTGTAAGATCACTGTGATCAAGTTTTGTATCTTTTCCACTAGATATTCGTTTGCTGTTTGGGCGTTTTGGCTATGATAGGGACTGATAATAAGCGATAAGGTAGAAAATAAAAGGGATTCTTTGAAAAAACTGTAGAAGGTCAATATCACAAAAGGAAAGGAAGGTAGCAATGTCAGACTTGAAAATTTTGAAACATCATCTTCGATTTATTATGGGTTTTTTTTTTTTTTAGGTCTAATGACAATTAGAATTTTATGATGGTGTAGCAAATCAAAAACAACAAACGCTAAATTATAACTTGTATTTGGTGGGGGATAAAATAGCATACAGTTTGCTTTTGGCTTTATACCTCCTCGACGTAGAGGACTAGGAAGGCTGGAATGGACTGGGGGCAAGAAATGGGAAGGAATTTTTCCATTGCATTTTGAAGGAACCATCCTAACATTCGCCTTGAGTGATTGAGGAAACCCCTTAAAACCCAAATCCGGATGGCCGGACGGAGACTCGAACTCATGTCATCCTGCATGAAGGGCCAGGGTGTTACCAATCACCCACCACGCTCAGTCAGTATTCTCGATATTTTATGTTCACGATCTCTTCCGCCACTTTGAAGTCGACCAGTATTTCGCATACCACTGGTTTATAACTCATTGTATAATCAAGATTTTTCGTTTTATATAGTTTTAAACCGAAATTGGTGCTAACAGTTGTAAATTGCTTGATACAGTTATCTGTTCTTGGTTCACCAGCATGCTGACTCATACATTTTTTTCGCATTCCCTGGGCGGGGTTTGACCACCTGGTGGGGTGCAAGGCGCCCCAGCAGGGGGCTGATGGAAGTTCCGTTGAGGGGTGGTTTTCCCCGAACAGCAGCACCAAGGGGTGGGCAGGCTACCCGACAGCAACAACGACCAATGGCGAGCAGGGCATGTGATCATTAGGGCTCCCACTTATCCTGTCTCTGTACTTATCTCGAAGCAAAATATGTTCATCCATTACTCTTCTAATGATGAACACGGGGAGAAATCAGATAAACTCATGGCTAAATTCGAATCCCCGTCAGGACATACAGATTTGCGTTTTCCATGGTTTCCCCAAATCACTCCATCCGAATGCCGGGATGCTTCCTTCGAAAGGCCATGGCCGAATTCCTTCCCGTTTCTTGTCCCTGATCCCATCCCGCCTCTAATGCCCTCGATGTCGACTAGGCGTAAAGCCATAATTTAAAAAAAATCATGGCTAAAACCTAGAATATTCCAGATTATATGCCGGAATATTTCCGCCAAATAGAAGTCACTTACACATTGGGTACGCTATCACAGTAAAGAATGAAAGCAATATAAAATCAAACAGAGGAATCAGTCACTCTGATAGTTTCGACAAATTGGTTCAGTTATTTATCAAATAATTATCAGTTTATTTATTTATTCTAAAAACAAACCATCAAATACAGAGCTTAATACTGCATAAGCTAACCACTTTAAACCCAGTTCGCCAAGTACTTTGCAAAATCAAGCGTATTCGGTGCTGGTCGAAGCAAGATCATGTCAATGCAGGACGATGGGCACATAGGGCACTGGAGCATATGTCTCACGGTTTGATCCTCACCACATTCACTCTTCATGTTTGTAGCATCAATATAAAACCATTTCGCCAGGTGTGCCTTCGACCAACAAAGTCCTGTCCGCAATCGATTCAAGGACCTCCAGACATTCCGAAGCTCTGCATGAGCAGGTGGCAAGTACTCTGAAACCGTCAGCTGTCCCCAGATGTCACGGGTCTTAATTTTCCAAAACTGTAATTATTCCTTTTGACGTGACCCAGTTAGTTCCCGCGATGTTCGCAGGAAGATTTTTCTCCAGGTGAGTTTCTGGACCGGTGGTGCATGGCCGTACAATGGATGGGCGCTTTCCCATTCTACTTTGCTCAGTGATTCAGTGGATCATAGGATCATAGGTGTTCTCAACAATCCATTTCAACCTTTTATCACTTTCGGAGTATTATTTTACACTCAAATCAACCCTCAACTTTGGCAAAGCTTGTTTTTTAATTGTAGAGTATGCAATACACGTCTCATGGCTCCTCTTCCAGATTACTTTACAGATCCCACCATGACACAAGAATCATGTGCAGATAACTTTAAAACTCCGTGATGAGGAAACACCGAATAACTACTTCTACGTATGTGTACAGAAGATTCTCTTTTTTTGTTGGGTTTTACGCCTGGCCGACGGCGTGTTCATTAGAGGCGGGATGGGATGGGGGACAGGGAACTGGAAGGAATTCGGCCTTGATCTTTTTGAAGGAAGCATCCCGGCATTCACCTGCAGTGATTTGGGAAATCATGAAAAACCCAAATTTGGATGCCCGGACGGGGCTTCGAACCCTCGTCCTCGCGAATGCAAGGCCAGAACGTTAACCGTTCACCTACCACGCTCAGTGGGAAGGTTTGTGTTCCACGTTGAACCGTAGATCTAGTTTCTACAGATATGGAAAACGAGTCGACTTGAATCCGTGTCAGCAGATTGTTAAGACCAGGTAAAGTTTCTTTTCTGATTATAAAAAGTAGCTGGTAATGATGTCTTTCTGTGTTTTACAAACACTCAGGTAATTACATACAGACAAACAAATACACACACCTAGAGAGAGCGACAGGTAAGAGACACATATAATAACCAAAAATCAGTAGTACTACTGGTGGTAAATTTAATAAATTAAACAGCAATATGGCTGCTAGATCTGGTAATGGTATTTCTTGTACCGCAGATATTCTTATGAAGTTCTGCGTGAGACATACTGTAAATAGCGTTTAGCTGTGACTGAAAAAACTCCCCAAAACTGGTTGTTTCGTAATTTCACACACAAATCCACCCCCATCCGTACTGTGAAAGATGACTTCAGTGGGTATACCCAAACAGTTAACTAAATAGTTTCATTTACAGACACATTACCTTTGGAGAAGAGATTGGTATACAAGTCGTACATCAGAGTATACGAATCAGTTTCAAACGTTTTCGTTGTCTTATTCGGCAAAAAATAGGTGCAGAAGATACAGACTAGACAGTATGTGTTGTGAATAAATTACTCAAACACAAATTTGAAATAAATTACAGAAACCAAGCCTAATATATGGAAGTAAAACCGTATAGCTAATTTAAAGTAAAGTAATTGTCTTAGGTACAATACATGTAAATTGGTTGGATATATACTCAGAAAGAGTAGTAAATCAATTATTATGAGGGGTAAAATAGGTGGACAAAGACTTAAATATTAGCTGTAAATGGAGTTAGTAGATTAGAATGGAAGAAATTATATCGGAATAAGAAGTAGAGGATGAATGAATCAACCCAATAAATGGAACATAAAGAGAATATTATTTCCCACTATCCTGCAAGCTTCAGTATTCAACTACAGCATTCGAAACGAGAAGTAGAAGTTGAAATTTTATTCAGGTACTGTTTAGGAGATGTTTGCTGGCCTGAATAGACAGCCAAAAGAAGCATCAAGCCTTCCGACTTTGTACATTGTCAATAATAACGTACAGGAGTTGTCGAGAGAAAATTTCTTCGAATATCAGTTGTTCTGGTCACCAATGGACGAGCTGTATCAAACATTAATCGAATTTTTGTACCATTTTGCTATCAAATTCGATTCATTATTCATTTATTGCTGTCTAAATATAGTCGCAAAACTCATTCTGTAATCCTAAAAACTCATTTTTTTTTATCTCTTTCAGCCTCTTTGAAATGCATTTTTTTTTTTTTTGGTTTAAATCGAACTTATGAGGTCCCAAAATGATGAAAAACGAAATCTGTCTCGTGACCATATTATTTGAACATAAAAAGTAATTTTTGTCGCCAAAATCTCATTTTTTGTTCCTTGAAACTAATTTTTACCTCAAAAAACATGGATTTTTATCACTTTTTGACTTTCTGAAATGCATATTTGAATTTATCTTTAAAGGTACAAATATTTTATAACTCGAAAACTATCACCTGATCACGTTTTGTGTGCCATGGAAGTGTACAAGGCGTATGTTGGTAATGAGGTAAGATATAGGAGGAATAATTAAGAGAAGTGGATGGAACAGAAAATTTGTCCATGACCACGAGCATGCATGCATAAGGCATAAGGGTGTAAGAGAGTAATGGATTGCAATAAATTACCAAGAGAAGTGATGAACAATTTACCAAACACTCTAAAAAAATGTTGAAGTTCAAATTACTAGAGGGAAAAGGTAGGTGAAAAAGGTAAGGGGAAAAAGAGGTGGGTAGGGAAATTTCGACCGGAGGGTGCGCTATATCACAATTATCTTAAATGAAAAATTAAACTCATTTATTGCTCCTAAAAACTCATTTTTGTCACTTTCAGACTCTGTGCAAAGCATTTTTGACCTAAATCGACCTTTAGAGATGCCAGGGTGATCAGATTCACGAAATAGATCACATGAAGTCAGCATATATCTGTCTGAACCTGCTTACCATCGGTGAACTATTCTCCACCCTCGACCGTACACTTAGTCTAGGAACAACTTTCTGGATGTGATATACACGATATTCGGTAAGAGGCTGTAGTATTTTCTGATTCGGTTGAGTGAGGCGTCATTGGTTTGAGCCCGCATTCCGGGGCAGTAGTGACAAAGACCGGATGCCTCTGGGGGAGCGACTTTCACGTAACCCCCCGCGGGGGGCTGGGGCGACGGCTTCATTACCCCCGCTGACAGCTGCTGCAGTCCTGCAACAGTCCTGCCGGAGCCGGGACTTCGCTCGATGACACAGGTACAAACTCTCCGTACTCTAAATATCAGCGCGCGTCCAAATTTAATTTCTTTTAGGAAGTGTTGAATGGCGATTTTGAATCACGTGTATAGTTTCTATCATTTTTATACGATGCTATAATGGTCTAATTACAGCTAAGTCGTCAAAGCGGTTCTATGCTAGAGGTGATACATAGGTTTCACATCATTCTCGCTTCTACTTACTTATTATGTAGTAAGATTTTTTTGTTGCCATCTCTTGTTCGTGTAATTTTTTATGCTTTTTTTTTGGGGGGGGGGGTTAGCTATATACCTCTGTTATGAGAAACTGCTTGCTATGAGATCCCAAAAGTTCTCGACCTATTTCACAGATGGGGTAATAGATGGAAAGTAGAAAGTGCGAATTTTACAAAACTTTGATCAGCACCACTCCCTAAAGACACATATGTTTCCAGAGATATTTGTTAATAAATTTTTTGTTACGACCAGTCAGCATCCACAGCTAGGTTCGGAACTAAGATGTTTTAGGATAGGGCAATAATGAGCCAATCCTCTGTGAAATAGCCTCTGGTAGAGGCAGGTATTTCTACGCGTATAAAACAGTTATCAGTAAACTTTGAAGCAAACTGACGTCACAAACTTATGATAGAAATTCATTTTGTAATTAGTGGAAGAAGGTTGTCTTAGTGACTCATTCTTCCTTGAATTATAGTAACAGGCTCATTTTACGACAAGCAAATTAAGTCTGGCATCTTCCTCTATATTACTGAGGTATGTAGCTACCATCTGTGGAGAATGACATGTTCTATTAGAGGGAACATACGTAATCATCTTGAGTAGAGAGATGGTAAGATTATATTGCAAGTTATTTTTTTCATTATATGTGATCTTAAGGTCTGCTATTTTGCATGCCGAGAGTAAAGAATTCAATTTCACCGACTGTATAACGTATTGCCAGACATATTTATCGCATTGTCATTTAAAAGAGGAATTTAATTTCATTGTATTTTTGAAACAGAGTATAATTTGCACCATTAGGATGTCAAAGCTGTATATACACTTGATGCTTTCAAGATAAATAACGGTCTTTAAGTTTTTTTTATATAATCTTGTTGGCAAACTGTTAACGATATATTAAAAAGAACGGAATGTAATAGACAAAATTATTACTGTCAAAAGCGTAAATTTCTTTTCACTTCCTATTTGATTCAAGTAAATCTAACGAACATTTTTGCAGGGATAAATGCAATGACAACGTCATTAGTCATCTCTAAATAAAGCTACTTTTCAGTCTCACTGGTGGTGAGTATCTAAACATTAGACTCGAATACCCTTAATGTACCAATTTTTTTCAAATTAATAAACAAAAAAATCAGTACTTAATCACTTCACCGATGATCAATGATTTCAGGGAAAGAAAGGCCAGTTTCAACAATTCAAGATATTTTTTATGTTTGCTACTATTTAGAAACGTTTGCTGTTTACAACATAATGCCTCTGCGCCTAGATTTGGTTATGAATAGCATATTTTTGTTTACATGAAATTCTAAGAAATAACAGACCAATTAGCAAAAATTGATAGGTGATCTTTTCCACCTGGTTTAAATTCTCAAGTTCGGATATTTGTGGCAATTTTATTTAACAGTCACATTCTTTTTAAAAATATTCACACAGATTGTGAATGATTTACTGAAATATTAATGAAAATCTCGACGAAGAAAATTTTTAAAATTCATTATCGTCACCATTATGTGATTGCCTAAGAAACACATAGTGTTCACAATCGCTAAAATCATACTTTACCTTTTTTCGTTCTTCTGGGTCATTTTTTGTTCATAAAAACCCATTTTTGTAACTTTAAACTGTTTGCAAAGTATTTTTATTTTTAAAATAATTATATTTTATAATTGATTAACATACAAATCGTTTACAGAATCTTACTGAGCGTGACTTTTTTTGAAAAAGACTACATACTTTTCTTTGTTGATTTTTTCATGACCTACACCTTGATTTTAGCTGTTAATACGCGGTCTTCTAAATTCCTCTTGTTTTGTTTGATGTCGAACGTTGTATGGCCTAGTATCCGAGTTGCGTTTGTCCATTTGTATGTCTTGATGTCTGGACGAAATAGTAAGCTGAAGGTGATACTTGTGACAGGGCTCTATAGCATGTTTTAATTTAATTAAGAGGTTCAACAATGCTCAAACTCAAGAAGTAGATCATATCAGATCAGGTTACATGATCATGACCTGTAATCCTAGAGTCTCCGACCATGGACAAATGGACATGGCCATGATTTTACTTCTAATATTGTATAAATGCGCAGCTTATAATGAAGACAAAAAGAACGTTCATTTGTGCTAAACGACAAGACTTACTTATTATTCTCAATATAAATTTTATTTTCTAATAATGTATTTCTCCAACGCAATCTGTAGTTACTTTAGCAGACTGTATTTCATTACACCCTCCTTTACAAAGAACTTGATACAATTGTGACGTGCCCCTTGTTTAATCAGGGTACTCCGTACAAGGATCAAAATGAACGAATATGTACTTCTTATCCCTTTCCCCCCCCCCTTTTTCCATTGCTCAGACTATAGTAAGTTGCTGATTGTAGTGTTCTCCATACGTAAGTCAGACTCAAATCTCGAGAATTGAAGGCTAGTCACCAAATCAGCGTTTTTTCAATTTAATATTTTTATTATGGTGTTATGACACATTAAATAGTGCTAAACTGTAATCAAAACGGCATTTTATGTGCCAATTAAAACAAAATCAATAAAACTTTCTAGAGATTTGAGGTTTTTACTACCGCGAGTTGCTTCTTTTGTTTTTATTGTGCGTCACTTGAAATATAAAAACGTTTGCTTATGCCATCTCGAAAGAGATCTAACCTGAATTCGTAACAACATACCGCAAATTATTTTTTGGTGCCTCTATTAGTTGTTTTTGTCATTAAAACAATAAGTTTGCCGCTTCACAAAAATGTGATTTTTTTACGTCTACCGCTCATTAGCTGCAACAACGTCATACCTCAAAAATCACAATTTTTCAGGAGATGCATATGAGGTTAAAAGTCACATTGTTAGAATTGTCCCTGTGGTATTATCTCAAAATTAATGATTTTTTAAATTATGACGTTGTTGCAGCAAATGAGTTTAATCATGAAAACACTTTTATGAAATTAAGATTTTTTTTAATTTTTTTTTTTTTGCTTATTATCTCTACGACATCGAGGTCATTAGAGGAGGTAAATTACTGGGGGAAGGAGAGGGAAGGAATTCGACCTTCTTAAGAAGGAACCATTCGCCCTGAGTGATTTGAAGAATCTATGGAAAACCCAAATCTGGATCTCCGGACGGAGATTCGATCCCGCATCCTCCCGAATGCGGGGCCAGGTCGTTACCGCTCACCCAGTAGGCTGTATACTTGAGATGTAAAATTTCTTCTCGAATTTCTAGGCCCAAAGATTAAAAAAATATATTATTCATCACATGTTCGAATTTCTTTAGGTATGACCTTAAGAGTTCGTTAAAGTCTGTGTGAAATAAGGGGGTTTAGATTTTTGTAAGTTTACTTGTGTAACAATACATTATTCTAGAAACACGGTACATCCCTTTAGTGAACTTGGGCTTCGAGAGGATGACAAAGCTTCCCCCAGTATGAGGGGTGCTCGGCTTTCCGCTGACTCAGCATTTCTGGGCGTCTTCAACTTCCGGTGTCGCAAAGTGTTTTCCGCTTTCCCCTCCAGCTCGCCGGGTCCCGTAATGTGGAAATATAGCCACACTCGTGGCCTGCGAACAAGGCTATGCTCCAGCGTGAGGCGATAAAAACCACGAGGCACTTCCGTATACAAGTGCAAGGTAAACTCAACTCACACACAGATGTAAGTCCACTAAGGATGACTCCGCTGTATACGATTACACTATAGCAAATCCAAACAAAATAAAGGTATTCGGGTCTTTCATATATAGATTCGTAAGAAAGAAGTTTTTCTAGCCGTTTAGAATTAATATAAAGTTCTCGATGACTAGCTAAGATAACGAGATGTTAACACACGATATTTTGGCGAACAAATACAGTGTCGCCATCATCATGAGATGATGGCGACAGTAATTTGATCGCCGAAATACCGTATTCAAAAACCTCCTTAACTTGGCAAGTCACCCGAGAACATTATATTATTTAGGGATTATTGAAAGGATTTCTTTTATACATAGAGAGGAATTGTTACTAAATACCAATGTATGAAAATATATTTTCTAATAAAAAAATTGTGCTGCTAGAATACTGAATTCCACGTTCCACATAGATTTACAACGATTTATACGTATCTGTTGAAATATTTTAAAAATAAAACACATATTACATAAATGATTCATCTATCCCAGGTAATGTACGTTTACATTTTTTAAGTAATTGACAAGAACAACTGCTAGTATATACAAAGTCATTTCATGCACCTTTTTTTAGATATAATTCACGCTTAATCGGCTGCTTCAGACTGACGTGGTAAATATGAAATGAAACCAATATCATCTACTTAGGTAGCGATCTGGTGGCTTAGTGGTTAAGGTGTCTGTCAGAGTCGAAATGTCCCTGGTTCTAATCCCCATCTCGGCGGAGATTTTCATAGGCACTTAACCCGGCCTTCACCTCTGGCACAGCTTGCTGTGTAATGCGAAGTACGCCAGAACGCTTCCGTGGTTTGGATTCCACGTTGAACTATAGGTCCCCTGTACCCGGCAGGATTGCCGGGCTAGGTTGATAGCTAAAACCGAGCTTCTAGCAGGCGAATGCTCAAGTTACTCCATTAACCAAATAAAAACAAGCTACTTCTCATACCTGTTCTTTTCTTTTTACTTAATGGTGACGTATTAACTTTTACGTATTCGCTTTAAGTGAGAGGTTGATTGGTATTGCAGGCAGCAACTACTGTATTAGTCTTTACTAAAATTCGTTGGAAAAATGTCATCATTTGAATATGCACAAGCAATTTTAGGCGAGTGATATTCATATTTCCAAGGTTGTTTTTATTAAGCCAAGTCAATTCAAATTGTGATAAATATTTCAACTCCAGCCGTATCTGCAAAAATTAAAATTATTCTTCCAGATCGGTATCCAATCAACGGAGGCATTGTCCTTTGCGCTCAGAATTGGATTCCTTTCGACCGGAGAAAACCGGGAACTGGGAACAGAGTAAGAGGGGAAGAACGGGAGACAAGGGCACAGTCGCTAATCAAAACCGCCCCTTCCGTGTCGTACGCGGCGGACAGAACCGCACGCAACGCACGCACTCTACACACACGGAGAGAGCGACACAGTACAGACACTGCGAGTTGTTGCTGCGGACAGAATGCATCAACCCCGGCCGGAGTACAAAACACGTGCTGCCAAAAGCGAAAAATGAAAACAAAATACTGCACTTCACCTCGCGTCCTGCATTTTATTTTTTTGGTGCTGATAAAATTGAAGACATCTAAACAGAATAAAGACAAGGAGAGGTGTTACTGCGGGCAGAAGGCATCGGTCCCAGCCCTGACGATAAAACAGCTGTTACCAACGACGAAAAATTAAAACTTAAGATACTGCACTACAAATTTCATAGCATACCTTAATTTTTAGAACTGATACAATTGCAGCCCTGACGATAAAACAGCTGTTACCAACAGCGAAAAATTAAAACTTAAGATACTGTACTACACATTGCATAGCATACCTTAATTTTTAGAACTGATACAATTGCAGCCCTGACGATAAAACAGCTGTTACCAACAGCGAAAAATCAAAACTTAAGATACTGCACTACAAATTGCATAGCATACCTTAATTTTTAGAACTGATACAATTGCAGCCCTGACGATAAAACAGCTGTTACTAACAGCGAAAAATTAAAACTTAAGAACTGTACTACACATTGCATAGCATGCCTTAATTGTTAGAACTGATACAATTGCAGCCCTGACGATAAAACAGCTGTTACCAACAGCGAAAAATTAAAACTTAAGATACTGTACTACACATTGCATAGCATGCCTTAATTTTTAGAGCTGATACAATTGAAGGCATCGTGAGAGAGTACAGTCAATGCAAGTTGCTGCGGACAGAACGAATCAGCCCCAGACCTAACGGCAAAAAAGGTGCTACCAACAATGAAGAAATGAAAAAGACTACACTCCGCATCCCACACATTAGTTTTTTTGAGCAGATCAAATTGAAGGCGACGAGTGTAAACTTCAAAATTATCACTAAATTAGGCATCAGTCTTATTTTTAGAGCTCTACCACATTGGATACATGTACGTAGGCCTACATAGATCCTAATTAGGAACGTCCTGATTACGATTTTTCACAATTAATTAAGTGATGGTTAACACGCGTAGTGCGTTAACGGTAAAGCTTTGGCTTGTCGTTCGAAATGACACTGGTTCGAATACCCATCTTGCCAGCCCAATTTCGGTTTTACGTTTATAATTCCACCACAGGCGATTGCCGGGACGGTTTCTTCAAAAAAGGGCACGGCGAAATTCCTTCCAGTTACTTCTCTCCGGTCCCCTTCCACCACTATTGCCGTTGACGTTGACAAGGCACACAGCAATTAGGAATGTAAGGACGCATTTCCAAATTGCACCTCATAAATAACACAGGTTACCTTATATAACGCAAAGTTTATATAGAGATAAATATTCTCACTGTGCTACCTCAGGTTTGATTGTTCCTAATGACTACTATCTATCAATAGTGTTCTGAACCAAATGAAATATGTAAATTTTTTATTTGACTAAAAGAGTCTGCATCAAACGTAAAAAACCAGACAGGTTACTACAATATACGTAAAAATCCAAATCGTGTTCACTACATTCAGCATATCACAGGTAAATTGCCATCTATTGAAGTTGACTGAGGAATGACGTATCGCGACCATTGAAAAATCTACATTATTATCATCAGTAAAGTGTTTGATCAGACTTCTAAAAGACGAATTCAATTTTTTTAATTTTTTTTTTAATCATCGATGTCAAGGTCATTAGAGCCAGGAGAGGATCGCAAGCAAGGAACGGGAAGGAATTTGTCCATGTCCTTTTGGAGGAACAATCCTGCCCTTCGACTGGAATCATTCCGGGAAAGTATAGAAAACGAAATCTGAATGACTGGACGGAGAATTAAACCCATGTCCTCCCGAATTGCAGATTGCCTGACCCGAGCATTACCGCTCACTCTGTAAGTTGCCACAGTTCTTCTCTGCTTCGAGTTCACCACCCAGTGTGGACGGCGAAAGTTGAGCGAAACACATAACAATAGACTGGAGCCCGTGACGCAACTTTCACTCTGGGACAAAGGCAGGTGATCTCATTGTCTCCCACTGCTTTTGTAGTCGTCATGTGTTTCTGACCAACTGGACAGAAGCGGTAACCAGCTGTGGCAGGTGCTGAATCTGATTTCGGCTACCTGCAGTCTCTTCTGTTACCTTAAAAATTTGCCTACTCACTTTCGGACTGTCTCAAACAATTGAACGGATTGAAACGTGTCATTATGACTCGTAATTTTACGAAAACTCGTGACAAAAATACAGTGGAAGATACAAATGGTTTACAACAGATTCAGATCTGTAGGCATGATAGTAATAAAGAACATAACCTACTACACATATAAAAAACACTTATCATAAAGACTTGTTTTGAGCAATATCGAAATGTGAAAGGCAGCTACCAAAGATGATTTCGTTGATTCATGGTGCGTATAAGTTTCCTGAGTTGAATGTAAGGTTGTAATAGCAACAGTTAAAAAAAAGTTCAGAGTAAAAAAAAAAGAAACTGGTAAAAATATTTGCATACACCTTGCTATTCATCCGCTAAGAGCAACCAATAGAAACTCACGGTTTGTATAGCAATTATTATTACGTTGCTACAGTAGTAGTTTTTTTTTTCAAGATATAGTCTTATTAAACCGCACTTTAACTTGATACAGGCAATAGGACTATGTAAAACATTGCAGGAAAATTCTTTTTCTGCCATTCTTTCCAATTCACAAATCTTCTGTCTCAATTCTCTGCAGAAATTCGTCTTTATCATATCTGTGGGTATTCGTTGAATGTTGTTCATAACATAATTGAGTTGAGTATTCCTGCACTAAAGAACTCAGAATTACTAAGAAAAAAAACTGATAAATACTTCTATTTGCTCGTTTTTTTCCGAACTCTTCTTCTTTCCAGGCATGTACTACCCGAGTCCTCCCGACTATAGTGACCACTTCGTCGGCCAAGTCCAAATAAATATACGCTCTTATTACTTCGTATTATCAGTCTGAACGTTTTTCCCCTTCCCTTGATAAATCTAGTTCATTATCCGATTTTGCGAAATTTTCTTTTATGTGGTTGGTATAAATCAAACAAAAAAAAATTAGATCAAAAGAATTATAATAGTTCCTAGAAAATATTTTTAATATAAGATATTTTTACAACATATTATCATTCGAATAATGTATAAAAAAATTATCTGATGAAGTTTCGCATATCTGAAATCACTCATTTAATTATTTCCGCGAAAATCATTAACATCATAATGATGCCTGTAAAATAATTTCCCTAAAAATCATTTCTTTTGACCTAATAGCTCATTTATAGCCGCTTTTAGACTCTGTACAAAACATTTCTGGCTAAAACTGACCTTAAGACGTCGAGACTCAAGAAATGGATCAGATGGGGGTCACTTCGTCATGACCTGTGGTAGTGAAAGCTCATTTTTTGTCCAAAACATGCCATTTGTTGAAACATAATCTTCGCAGGTTCTCCTTCGTATGGTGTTGAGGAAAGAAGAGTTTTCGGCGGCGTGCTCTGCCGCCATCTTCAGGTCTCGTGTTACCGCTTTGACAGAGCTGCACGGCGTTGTCTGCCGTCGGCGCGTCTCATAGCATGGCGCACCGACCCCTCAGCTCTGACTGTCACAGTGGTAACACGAGGCCTGAAGAAGGTGGCAGAGCTCGTCACCGAAAGCTCGTCTTTCTTCAACACCAGCTGCCTGAAAACACGTGAATATTATACTTCAGCGACACGCTGGGAAATCCTTCGTTCACATGCCATTGTTGATTATTGCCAAATTGTTGTCTGGTGAGGTTGTTTTTGTTCCACTCATAATTTTTGGAACACCCGAGAGAGTGGCGAATTTCCTTTTTACGAGGAATGGAAGTAGTTCCCTGTCATGGAAATTAACAAATGACAAAGCCACACACTGGACAAAGTAGGCATTTACCTATCTGAATCTGTTTGCCAACTAGAAACTATTCTAGCTCCTTGACAATACCGAAAACACGGTCAGTGGTTTATACCTAGTCACGTTATAAATATACCAGGTGGCCAGTGCAAAATTTTTGGAAATAATATACGATGATTAGCAATATCAGTGGTCTGTGGTAGGGTGAAAGAATAATCGGATCATTTGTAGCAATTATTTATGTATCAATTGAAATGTGTACGTAGCAAAACAATTACAATTTCTTACGAAACAATTAGAAATTATCAAATGTTTCATTAACAGAAACAAAAATATCGGAAAAACTCCTTACTGATATCTGGTGTTGCTATCTAGCGAAAGTGTGATCACTCCTTGTCGACGTCAGTGGAAGCTAGCAGCTTGACGCTGAACTAACACTTACCCTTGATCTTGATTGGTCATATTATCGTCATTTACGGGCTGAATTTCAAAAAATTGCTTTATTAATTAACAATGTTATCAAATCGGAGAACTTAAGTCTTTAAAATGACACCTCATTTACCGATTTCGGTTAATTATGAAAGGAGAAAGATGGTTCGAAACACACAAAAATAACAATTTTTAGAAATAATATTTATGATTAGGTCAGTGAGAACTGTAATAGCTTTCTAGATTAAAGTTTCTGAAGTTATGAGCCTATGATATTGTGACAGAAAGACAGGGAAGTGAATGGTTCCAAGCAGTATGAGTGAAACCCAATAGGTAGCGCTATACACCTTTACTTCTCACTAGAAACAGTATTTGGTTGTATTATAAGTTGATACTGTAGGAAACTGATCACCTACTACATCAGAGAACCAATCAGGCATATTACTGAACTGGTAACGAAACTCTGTGCGAAATCCTCAACTTGACCGCCAGCCCGCAATGTGTTTGCCACTTTGGGCGCTCCATCTGTGGTCATCGTGATAGACTGGAACTGCCGGAACTCGCACGTTAGGAGACCTGCGAGCTAAGTGGCAAGAGCTATTCGAAGCGGCCCATAGAGCACAGTCTGCCATTAACACCCGTAACTCCACTGGCGAGTCGGAAGTGCTTGATGCCTGCAGGCCAGGCTGGACAGAGCACTCTGGAGAAAACAATGACCTCATCCAATGGTGCCAACACTGCAACATAACAATCCTCTAACAACAATCATGTTTTCTGTGTAAGATTTTATAATTTTCGCAGCTATCTTGCTTTGCAGATGTAATTACTTTACGGGTATTTTCTTCTTTGGCTATTGCTGACGTTTCAGTCCCAAATTGGTAACTTCTTCAGGGCTTCATCTAATAGTTAATCTGCTGCAAATGGCAGATTATGCACAATCGCCTACGAACTATGAAGGGTGTACAATCAGGCTTTTGCAATAGAAGAAGCCATGAAAAAAATCCTAGATTTGGATTGGAACATCGACATGTTATGCAGTAAGAAATTCAGTAAAGTTTTTACAGTTGAAGAACCAGGTTTTCCCTTATTCTGCCGATATTCTTTTCCAGTAGCAACTTTTTTTTCCTCAATCTGATCCTATCTTATGCTTGTCGCGTCATTTTTCTGCATTTATTTCGGTGACCATCATCAAGAACACACTGCAAAAATGATAAACTATTTTGCAAAAGTAGGTGTTCTTTATGTTTTTCTGCCTTCTGAATTCGAAAATGATACTCAAAACATTGTATCATCCACAGTTTTGGTGAAAATCGTATATTTTACCAATATTGATATCACATATTGAAGTAGTACAGATACATGGCACACGAATTATGCTGGAATACAAGTTTAAAATGACAACATTTTGAAATATGCACACAGTGAACAGATGGTTACAGAGAATTCGGTGCAAAACATGCATTAACCTCACTCATTGCGTGATTTTTAGTTGTTGTAGCGTGGTCCCAGCTTTTGTGGGACATTTCAGTGTGCTCACGGTGAAGCACCCAGCAGTAGTCATCCATCATCCAAACACCCCAAGTTCTCTGGTATCCTCGTTCCATGTGCTTGATTACCTGATGGAATCTTTCCATCCTGTTCGTCACTTACAGAGCCAAAGTTAGGAGGAAAAAAGTCAAGGTGTAAAAAAATTAAAGGATCGAAAAAAGGTAAAGAATTCATATAAACGTGATTACGGTCCACTGTATCCCTCACCTTGCCTATCATCCAACTGCTTTATAGAAATGATACAGTTATTAACGAGTTGACACACTAAGAAATTGAGATGGGTAAATTCGGTGCAAGTTTCTAGTGATACACAGTTCAAAATATTCTCTTTGTGGTTTGTGGCTTTCTACAAAGATATTCCATTTTGTTTGTTTATTCCATACCGCAATAGGTTTCCATTGGTTCTATGAGTTTGATAAATTCTTTCACACTCTTTGCCCTTTCTTATAACACTTACTGATTAGTAGACTAGGTTGGGAGTCTCTGGTAGATAGACGACACACGTTTCGTTTAAACTTATTGGTAAACATGCGTACTCCCACTTTCACTTTGAGTGTATTGAAATACTTCTTCCACCAACCTATTTGAGTAGGAAGGACGGGAAAGATAAAATTAGAGAAATAAGGTGCCGCACTGATTCTTATATGAATTCTTTTTTCCCTCGTACCATTAGGGATTGGAATGCGCAGCAAAGAGATTAGCTTTGGTGCTGAGCACCCTCTGTCACCCACAATTTTGTGAATTGCAGAGTATATATGTAGATGTAGACGTATAAATTTCTAGGTGAATTAATCAAAAGTAATGTCTGTTTCAGCGTTAATGAATAATTTAGATGAGCACAGAATTAAAGCAGCGATCTGTTACGTTCCAGAAGTTTTGCTAAAAACCAAGTGGAATGAGAAATTATAGTCATAATGCTGTTCGAATTCCAGATGGAGGACACGTTGTGTAGAAAGTAAAACTTAATGAATTATTTGACGGTTTATAGTCTCTTTTAATCACAGCTTATCACCACCGTGAAACTTACTTCTTTTAGAGATAGAAACCATCAATACGAGATACCTTGTGTCTTCGCAACCCTTTCTAAATAAAGTGAACGCCATCACCAAAATTTGACCGGAGTATTTTCGGTGGAATATGTTTCGTCAGTACCTATTAACGCTATAATGTTTTACTATAGTTTATTGTATCTGTAAAACTTGCATTTTTGAGAAATTAAGAGGAGGATGGAACTAGTCTTCGAACTGAAACATATTTAACAATAAAAGATACACAAATTTGTCTCCAATCTTCAACAAGTCCACTTCCATAATTATGGCACCTTCGATGAAAACTTAAGTTGTGCTCCAGACAGACACGTATTACTCATTCTTTGCCATAAAGCCGCTTATCTACACCAATATTATAAATGCCAAAGTAACTCTGTCTCTCTGTTTGTCACGTTTTTAGGAGTATACGGCTCAACCGATCTTGATGAAAATTGACAAGGAAATATTTATCATTCGGAAGGACACAGGATACATTTTCCAAATAAATAACATATTTTTTCATGAAATTTTGAAAACTGCTGACAGGCAGACGGATAGCGTTTATAAGTATCTGTAAAGGCTTTCTTTCTCTGTCAATCAGTTTGTGGGGTACCTTTCACGTAATTTGCATCTTTCTATATACATTTATAGTAATAAAATTCTGAGTCCACGTATACGCGTAACATCTAGTGTTGCCAAAAAGATTTGAAAAAATAAGATTTTTTTCTTTTGATTCTGTTGTGGTCTTTATATATATGTAGCTGCCATTTCTGAAATATGTGAAATGACTTTCAATCGAACGAATACAAATCGACGAGCAAGACTTGTATGTTTTTGTATGCAGGCTGCGTTGCTGGCAGATTGACGTCAGGTATAATACCCAGACACTTTGCTATCTACACAGGCTGACAGCTTAATTAGGGGTCCAGCGTTCGACCTCCACAAGAGCCCAATCGTTATTTTTTACACGTCAGCCGAAGAGGCGGTGCAAGGAATCAAAATTTAGGTTCGACGAGATATGGAATAACTTCACACGTCATACAACGTAGTAGGGACCTCAAATGAAATTCACTTGTGCATGAACAAAACGTTATTGGATCAAAGGTTTTATTTGCTTTTCTTGCCTTTGATTGTTATGTCAGTCAGGCATGTTGAGTAGCTTCGTGTAGCAAATGACTGTACAGGACAGACACCAGACACAATACTTAATTAAAACTACTAATTACAGAGGAAGGACTCGAACCGATGACCACTACGTTGCGAGGCCATCACTCTAGCACCTTGCCAGAGCTGGCTACTTACTTAATTTCTGATAATATATATCAGACTGGTAATATATATCAAGCACGTAAGCGCTCAAATATCATGCACATGCCATCTGGCGGTTCGACCTTTAACTATCAATAGGTTCAATCCTAACCAGACCCGATAATTGAATTTTGAAACATTATAGTCAACGTTTAAGAGCAGACGAAAGGCTACGCGTTTTCTCTAATAGGAGGACTCTGTACACCTTGAAATATTTTAAATATATATTAAGAAAGAAAAGTGTCCGATGTCTTATCTTAACAAGCTGAAACCAATAAATCTGACTTCATTCCTTAACAATATAACCCAAAAGAAAGAAAAGAAAATCATTATACGGCACAGACATTCGTTAGTAAACTTATGTTATAACATGACTATTCACCAAATAGCAAACAGATTTTAATATCGTCTTCTTACTGTGGTATTGTAGGTCTATAGGATTCGTGTAAATAGTTACAAGAAAAAAAATGTTCGCGTTTATTATTGAACTAACCATCAAACAACACTACTTCACAATCTGACTATCCTCAGACAGAAAAACAATTATATGGCACGGATGTTATTGTAACACATATTCAGTTCTACAGGTATATTTCGTTTAGTATACGAAAGAAATCCTATTAATCGATTTGTTTTTTAACGACGAAGCAATATGGAAGCATAGCCGAGATTGTAGTAATATTTTTGGAACATACGATCTACAAAGATATATGTTATAGTTTTGGTACACAGCATAAAAATATTCATTTAAAGGGAATTAAACAGAATACTGTAAATAAATAAAATAGAAAAAAAGAAAAAGTGAACAAGTTCCCCTACGAATTTGCGTTACGAAACTTCTAGATAAAATTCTTTCTTACTCCATACAATGCTTCAAACCAATGTGCGGAGAAATAGCACTTCAAAGTACTAGAGTCTTTTCAAGTGAAATATGAAGAGAAATGTGACGTGTATGTGGGTATGAGTTTTAACTTGTCCAGCATTGCTTCTCGCTTGATGACTAAACTCACCAGAGACGGCTTCCGTTAGTCACAGTCAACAAGTAGTACGTGACTACATACCTGAAAAAAAAGAGAAAATATATTAAGAATCTTTTCTTGATATAACTTAGAAAGTTACAACATGAAACCAAATTCTATTAGTACAATTCCGTTCATGAGGCGCAAAGTAAGCTTAGAAGAATTTGGGCAGATCTAAAATTCACTAAAACCAACTCTGGAAACAATAAAAAAACGATGTAAAAGAAGAGAAGGTTTAATCAGAAAAGTTTTATATACAAGAATTATTCTCAGTTTTCGGTACATAAGTAACATACTTCGTATGTAATACGACTAACTTATTATTATAGGTATTTTAAGATAGATCGTCGTCATTGTATATAATTGGTATGATAGTGGTAGAGTTGACAAACAAGTAGCTTTGCTATAGTTGTTATTAGCTTCAAAGGGTGCGTCATCATTAAATTATTAGCATCCTAAAATAGAGACAGAAGCTTTACCAAACCTATCACTGACAATATAAACTAGTTTTTCACCATTAAAGCTGCACTGTTTCACTATAAATGGCACACAGAAACATCAAAGTAATTAAATACAATAAACCAGAACTACTATAATTAGGATTTTTTTTTTCTGTAATTTGCACTTAATGACTTACTTCCGCTACAGTAGTATGTCCATGGCTTAAGGCTGCAAATAGTGTACCAAACAAAATTTTTAACCATATGTTTGTTTGTTTGTCTGGGCAACAAAGATAAGGAATAGAAGTTTTCTTCAAAGATTTTGCTTTTGCATTTATACTGCATGTATTTTCAACTACTAGGTTAGCTAAAGTAATCGCCAAGAGCGAATCACTGTGAGAATCGCCATGGTAAAAGAATAAATACAATAATTATTCATAATTGATTTCGATAATTACTAATTTCAGGACAGTTGTAAGTGAAATGTTTCGACTGCCGCATTTCTGTGTATTTACGACGCTTAGAAATTTTTTTGGTATTCAGAGTAATGCCAAACTTTGAAAATATTCATTTCATTTAAAATTATATCTATTCGTTTAAAGTGTGAGTAGAATTAAGAATGTTTTAAGTTCTTTTATAAGAATCATCGTGTCTTGTTACAGAACAAGCAGGTGTGCCTCTATATATGATTCAGGAACTTTCTTTGTTGATCCATGTTGTTCCGAATATTGTTTGTTTTTAATGTATCCTGGTGTACTGTTTTTTTTTTATTAAACATATAATAATATTGCACTTCCCGTTTTTTATTTATAAATCTACTTTGCATTTAATTTCGAAAGATATAACAACTCTAGTGAGAGAACGGACAATCAACCAATCAATTTGAATCTTCAAATAAAAGAACATTTTCCTGTCTAAAACTGCTGAGTGAGAAGTTACAATTATTGCATAGCGAGAACAGATAGGCACCACAGATAACATTGCATTCAGATGAACACTCTTTTACGAGATACCACCAAAGATCACGTTACAATAAGGATGATCACTCCACCCTTCGGTTTCTGTCAACATTGTTTTTCGATTAATAACTTGAGTTATTTATTTCTTCAGTTTTCCGAAATATTGTAGTTAAACTATTTGTTAAACGTCGATCAAATCATTACATCAAAAATTAACACTCCAATAAGTGTAACGAAATTGTGGAATTTAAATCAGTGTAAAGTACGCAGAGATACTACATTAAAAACGATTATGATTCGCTACTAGAAGAAATACGAAAGGTAAACTCATTACTACGCACACTAAGATACGCGCGAGCGAAGCAGCCGGAAAATTTATGTCCAAAATAAAATATATTGTTTTTAAAAGTTCTTTTCTTTGTAACGAGATATCTTTCTCCTTTCATACTTACCCAAAATCGATATATGATTCAGCATTTTAAAAATTAAGTTCTCAACTTTTGTAACATATTTAATAAAGATTGGAATTTTTCTAAATTAAATACACAATTATGAATAATCAAGGTCGTAAGTATGCGACAGTTCATTGCCAAGCTGCTGGATTCGCTGACATCAATAAGTAATGATTTCATTACCGCTAGATAGACGCACCGCATATAAAAGGTGTCCATAAACTCTGAGTGTTTTATAGAGTAAGAAGCATTGCGGATTTCTTTTATTTTTATTTTATATATTTTTTTTTTCGGTAAACATTTCATCATTTTGTTTTGTAAGACGTTGAACAAGTGTTTTCACATACCTATTTCAGGTGAAAAACAATTGATACAAACGAGCCGGTTATTCTTTAAAGCTTCTACACCGCTATTCAGTGCATAGCATAATTTAAATTTCAACTGCCCTGGTATAATACGACCATCTCACAAACAAAAAATATATTCTCAAGACAAAATTTCGTTTGACGAGGACAATCTTCCTGTACAGTTGGCCGCGCCGTTTGGCCAATCCTCGCGTTGTGGGAAGTATGCAAAACAGGCCGCAGACACAAACTCGCCCCCTCATCCATTTTAATTGGCTTGTGCAGAGCCCTAAACACAGAGACTTGCTTTACATAAGGAATTTGGCATATTGACTACTCTCCAAAGGGAAGCAGGCGCCTTATACATATTCATTCCATATTTAAAATTCAAACCCCCCGACGCACCCCGTGCCGCATCACGTCTGAGAGTGTTGCAGCAAACAACCCTCCCACCCCCCAACCGCCCACCTCTCACACAGCCCGTGAATACACATAAATTTACCCTTCTTTCTGATACCGTAACAAAGCGTGCGGTTGAGAATAAAGAAGGGTTGACGCCTCCTTCGATACTGTACCAGAGTCTTACCACTGTGTGAGTGGCGGAGGGTACTAATCCCCCACGCTTAACACTTATCATGTCACCGACGACGGTGACCTACGCAACAATGTTTATAAGGCATGAAAACTCGCCGAGATACCAAGTCATTATTAATGTTATAGAATAGCTACATATTACCTTCCCATCATCTTCCTCAGTCTGAGTATATTTGTGTATACAAAGGATGCTGGCAAAAAAAAAAAAAAAAAAAAAAAAAAAAAAAAAAAAAAAAAAATCTGTTTCGGTTACCAAGGAGCATGTGAACACAGGCCACTGTTAGCACAGGTGTCAAATGTGAATCATGAGGGGAGGAACTGAATTTCCTGAAATCAAAGCGGTAATTTTAGGCCCAGCGCATTTAATCTATTGGAGGGTAGCCCATCTGTCAGCCCACCTCTCACACAGCCCGTGAGTACTTATAAATGTACCCTTCTTTCTAATACCAAGAAGCCTGTGATCACTGGCCACCTGTTAACACAGGTGTCCAGTGTGAATCATGAGAGGGGAAACTGAATATCTGAAATCAATCCGGGCGCATTGGAGGATAGCCCTTGTTGCTAACTTTCTGCGCAACGTGTAACTGTGTATATTCTGTTTGAAAAGTGTTTTTTCGTTTGTGAAATATGTAGTTTATGATGCGCATATTAGGGACCGTCCCAGAATTTGCCTTGATGACTGCGGGAAATCGCCTAAAAACAGCATTCAGGAAAGCTATATATATTCAAGTTTTTCCTAACATTTTTCTGTTGACATGCGAATTGACAGATGAAGTAAATACATCATATTTCGTTTCAGCCAAAAAGAGATTGTAAGTAACAAGCTGCATTCACATTTCAAATGTTTCAGTGCATGATCTTTCCCATTATATTTAGAATCCCGTCGAAATAATTCTTTGGATTCGAGCTGTGTAGAAAAGTTTCAATGGTGTTACAAATGTTAAAGAACTAACATTATTCTCAATTTTCATCAACTCTAAGGAGGGTGAGGGGGAGATATGAGGAATTGATTAAGTTCTTACTAGATGAATCAATCGAGGCAAAAACGGTGCAATATTACAAAAATTACAATACTTGAAGTTCACGGCTGAAGATACAGTTTTAATGGGTTTACAGAGAAGACGTTTTTTCAGTATAGGAAAAGATGGACAACCATATCGAGCTAGTCTAGAGAATGGTGAGTGAAAAATAATGACTCTAATTGTACTTTAAATAATTTTAATCAGTAATATGTCACGAAAATACATTAACAAAAAGCTGAAACGTTGAGTAAAATCCGCGTTAAGTGTGTTTCATTTTAAGGTAGATAAGTGCAAAGAATCTGTAGTGAAGGAAATTCCCTGCGGTACGAGCTTCCAAAGCAGTCAAGAATTCAGAGCAGTGGAGTGTACCACTGGTAGCCATAACTTGCAGGGGCGACAATTTGTGAAGTGGCCGACGACCTACCGCAGTGCCATCTCGCGGCACCCGCCCCCAACCGCGACGCCCACCCGCGGCGTCGCACCGCCCTCCATCTGCCGGGCACCCACCGGAACTACCAGCGTCGCCAAGTTCGCCTCTGAACGTGTGGTCTCCGGGAGGGGGGAGTTAGTGGCCATGTAAATTGCTATCATTATGGCTGTAACAAGCTGCGCCTAAAAGGCCGACCGCGACCTGCCCCAACTAGCGAGGGAAACTCGCCCGGCAAGGCAACATCGGGATTGTAGCACTGTTATTTCCGTCCAGTTACTTTTAAAAAACAGGTTATCGTCACCGCACTGATAGTGGATAGGCGGTTTATACAAATTTCAGAGTTACTTACAATCAATCTAGCAGAGTAAAATGAGAGTATGTGTAAAGGAGAAAATTTTACATTTATTAACCGAAATCAGGCATACTTCTTAAGAACTTAAGAAAACATGTGAGTTTGGTTTTTCTTGAACTGCAACAAATGAGCAAGCAAAATTCAGCACAATAAATAGTCAATTGATGACTGAATTTTTTTGACAAGCTCTGCAATCTCGCATACCATCTGATGTTGTTTTTCGACGATTAGTGTATGAATTTTGAACAGAAATATTTTCTGAGAGCAATGACAAAGATGGACATCAACTACCCCGGTTATTTCTTTTCGAAATCTACTGGATTTCCACATTCTGCCATTTTAAAATTGAAAAAAAATGTGAATATAAAAATTTCGTCAATAACTAGCTTCTAAGATAATCAAAAATGACGGACTGAACGCACATTTCTGTTGCATAACTATAATAATTTTTTATAACCTAAAATAACTCATTCCCTTTACTGTAAAGACGAAAGCTAATATTTCTGCACGAAAATTATCGCTTTTATCGCACGCGAAATAATACAAGCACTGAATCGCGGTATAAACGTGATCCCGTTTCCTTCTTTACTATAACAACGGTCGTAGAATATAACGAAAGCATCTACATCAAACGAATACAAATAAACATAATCCAACTAATAAACATAAAAGTATCTATTCATGTAATGGTGTGTAGTAATGGCAACTTTTCCGGATGCTAATGTATCGTCTAGGTTGGTAGTTGGTTCACAGCGGTGGAGGCTACTACAGGGAAAAACACACAGTGTTAATATAATTCGAAACTCGAGGCTGCATCATTTCATTTAATTGAGATGGAGCACTCGCTCCGTTGTTAAATTCCTTACAAATAAGTTTTCCCCTTTTTCGCACCCGCTTACTTTTGTCCTCCACGAATATTAATTTTAAATACTTTCAGCGTTTTTGGTAAACTATTCATCGCTTCCTATGGTAAATGATTCCAATCCCTGACCTCTAACCTATGAAAGGAAATTTTCCCATCCCCTTTTCCCTGGAATCGAGTGAAAATTGTGGTCATGGCTTCCTGACGTTTCCAATACCTGTCCTCCGAAGATCAGACATCATCAGCGGAAGAAGGTAAAGCACCAGCTAGAGATCCAACTATGGACTGACCTGCAAAATTTCCTTTGCCACGATTTAAATAAAAAAAACCATTAGCTATTCTGGCCGTTCAGTTGGTTCCCTCCTTAACCCTGCTATGGAATGGAATGGAGGCCACAGTCGCAGTAAATCATGACACAGAACGGGTACCTGGTAACTACCGGCTGTTGGCAGGGCAAAGTAGTATTGGAGCCAATTAAACAACTTTAGGACAGACCATACTCTGTGCAGTGCAACTTGCACCGCTGGAGATTAAATGAATGTGGAGCAAGTGGTTGAACGCATTGTGGAACATTGTCCCACTACGTATTAACTGGGTGATCTGTCTTCTGTCCACTCTGCTACCAGAGGTATAATCGAATGGATAGACTCTCTCGATTTCACCCTGTAGTAGTAATAAATGTATTAATGTGGGTAAAAAGGTGACACCATTTAGGTCTGATTTAATGATACCATCCTTAGAACGGTAGATTCCTCTAAATACCTCGTGGTAACAATTCGTAATAATTTGTCGTGGAATGAGCGTATCGAGAATATATTTGGGAAAGCAAATCGTACGCTTCGATTTCTATGTCGTAATTTAAAGCAATGCATTCAGGAAATTAAATCGATTACATGCAAGGTACTAGTCCTCACTTAGAATATTGTTGTTCTGTATGGGGTCCCAATCAAAAGGGGTTAATGCAGGCATAAGAGAAATTCCAAAGAAGAGCCACCCGATTCGTGACAGGATTATATAGTTGAAGGGAAAGCGTAAGTGCTATGTTGAAGGAGTTTGATTGGAAAGATCTGGAACATCGAAGGCGTTGTTCTCGACAGAAGCTAATTGAAAAATTCACGACTGACGTATTTCGGAATGAAAAATATTGCTATCAGCCACATTCACATCTCGGAATGACCGCGAAAATAAGATAAGACAAATCAGGGCCAGAACCGATTCATTTCTGTGCTCATTTTTCCCACGAGCGATTAGGGAATGGAATAGAAAGGATTTACCGGGCGATCAAACTTAAAACCCGACAGGGGTAGCTTTCGATAAAGCACTCCGGCAATCCTAATCTGGGTTTATCATGGTTTTTCCGGAACTGGGATGGTTCCTACATTAGCCCATGGGCGCCTCCTGCCAATCCCGTATACCCCTTCCAAGCTATTACCCTTCCGAATAGGTGCAAGCACCCTCCGCCACATACTTTTAGTGTGATAGTAATAATAATAATATTGCCAATGATATTGAAATACGCATGTGAGATACAATAACGATAATAATTTTATATTGGTAATTTATGCGAATCCCTGGCTCCTTTACAGACGAAAGAAAATTTTCCAAAAATTTTGTAGCTGAAATCGGGTGCAAGCTTGTGGGCACGGTCATATTTTCCCTTCCGAGCACTACTGTTAATTCCCTTCCTCCGACAATTGACACAACTTGACACGCCGGAGAAATCCATCACGGACAAACCGCGCCTGACCGCACGGCGCACGGGGACAAGATTACGGGCCGGTAATGGACCGTTAAACGCTTCATTAGGCAAATTGCAGTGGTTACCACGCGGCGCGGGCGCGGTTCTTGTTTTTCGGCGCAGAACCTGTTCCCCGGCGCCTCTAACGCAGCGCACAGAGATTTATCGGCACCGTTTACGTAATGTTTCAATTAATGAGCGCCTTCCGGGACGACGTGGGCGAGGTAAAACTGTTTGCGCTAGGACAACAGACGCCAGAATCGACGAAACGCGCGACGGAAACCATTTCTCAGCCATAATCCTGCACTGGACATGTCGTCTACAGGAGCGAACTGGTTACACAGTGGTTATGGCAGAAAACGTTTAGTAGCAAATGCAGTATCAAAAGAAGTGGAAGTAAAAATGGGAGTGCCGCAGGGTAGCGTGTTGGGACCATTGCTATTCATTATTCTAATGAATAATTGTGTTGATTGTTTACTATCTGAAATTAGATTGTTTGCAGATGACATAATGCTTTTTTTAATGATGAAAACGGTAGAGGACTGTAAACAGTTGCAGGGTGATCTGGACAGGATATCTAGTTGGGTTGGTAAACATGGGATGAAGATAATTGCAAAGAAGAGCCTGCTTATTAGATACACAAATAACAAACAAAAGGTTGATTATGATTATAAGGTGGGGAAAGAATTGCTTGCTGAAGAATTGAAATGTAAATATCTTGACATTATATTCTATAATAAGCTTAAGTGGGCAGGACACATTGGACACCTGGTAGAAAAAGGTTTCAAAATTCTGCCCTTGTTGGAGAGAGTGATGAGGGTAGGTACGAGGGAAGTAAAGGTGTTGGGTTACGGGGGCTTTAAGGGCGCGTCTACAACTGGGTCATTAGCGTGTTGGGTTACGAAACTTTGGTCAGACCATTGTTCGAATATGATAGTGTAGTTTGGGACCCACATTTTGAGTATCAAATATAGAAGTTGGAGAGGGTGCAAAAAAGGGCTGCTAGGTTTATTTCTGGAAATTATCGCAGAATGCAATCAGTGACGGTTATGATAAGGGAGCTGGAATTGGATTCATTGCAAGACAGGAGGATGGTTTAGAGGGTCATGGGAGTGTACAAGGCGTATATTGGTGATGAGGCATGGAAAGATATTGGTGTAGGTATGAAAAGTAGTGCATGGAAGGGAAAAGATGACCATGACCACAAGCTGGCACTGCATTTCAGGCAGAAGGCTGTGGGAACATTCTCTTTTTTATGTAAGGGTGTCAGGGATTGGAATAAGTTACCACGGGAAATGATGAGTGATTTACCAAAAACGTAGGAAGAATTTAAAGTTTAAATTTGCAGGGGGAAAATGTAGGTGGGTGTAGGTAAGGGAAAATGCAACCGGAGCGTGCGCTCTATCACAATTTAATTGAATGTTATTACTATATTACATTATTATTAATTGTTTCTTCATTATTATCGTCGATTAATTTAATTGTCCTAACTGTACTAAATTTTGCACTTACGTTTGCCCATCAAGTATTAAAATCACTAATTTTTTTAGAAAAGGACTTTATTTCGTACTTTGATATCGATTTCGTTTTGTGGATATGTCGATTCGATCAATTAATTCTGCTCTGAAACAGAAAATTGATCATTTCTTAATCACGATTTGACGATAAAATTATTAAAAACTTCTTTTAATTTCTCAATCGTCAAAGGAGTTGAATGTCCGTTGGCCAGTTACTATACTTGGATAGGTTGAGGCTGAGTTATTAAAACAAATCCAAACGTATTAAATGGTTTCGATAAGGATTAATCCTTCACTATTTGAACATACCAGAAACTATACTAAAGACAAGAATGCAGTAATTTAATTACGGGTTAGTGAAAAGATTCAAACGACTTTAAGATATATTGAGTTTATGAACTGATTTATATTTTCTGCTTCCGAACGATTAGTTTATCAAGTAAGTTACATCTGTTTTCGCACTTTTAAACTGAACACACCATTGAATACGTCATAACGGTAGTCCATTGATCTCTGATAGCAGTGTATTTACATAATAAGCAAAGACTAAACGTGGCAATACGGTATACGAAGTAGGGGACTAACGTTAGCGAAATACGAATTGATAATGACAATATCCAAAGTAACTATTCGGTTTTGCGGAATAAACACTATCGTATATTACTACCCAAACTAATTACTAACCACGCGCCAAATTTCATTTCAATCTGTTCAGCAGTTAAAGCGCGATTTGAGGCAAGTAATCCAACATACAATCGTCCATCAATCCAAACTTTTTTATTTAATATTATTAAAATGAAGCAGTTTAGTTATTTCACTGTGAGCAACGATATATAGACCATTATGCAGTACGCTGAGTATCTGTTAGAGTATAATTGGACGTCAATTAAAGTGAAACATGCATCGAGCCAGAGTCTATCTACATGCTTGGCTACTGCTCTCACAGTACTGATAAAGCCCCCTTCTTGGGAGGCCTCTTAAGTGTCCCGCTTACCCTCCACAACCCAAGATAATGAAACACATTCGACAGTGGCCAATGTCATTAGCAAAGTAAGTGGTTTTCTGTGTTTATAAATGGAGGTTGATTACATATTTCCTTGTCAGTCACATACAACACAAAATGCTGATTATACAAAAACTGTACACAAAAATTCAGCCTTTCCTTATGAGAAAGGCAGGCAGGAACGTAGGATCAAATGAACCCTACACTCATTGTCTTTAACTAGAATGGATGTAGACAATTCTAACGTTTTTTAATCCATTTTTTCCGGTTTTACTTTCTGTTCATGAGGCTGTACCACAAATAACGTCAGGTCGACGAAAAGGAAGAGATTATTAAAGCTAATTTTGGAGTATCAGACTGCAAGTATATGAAATCTGTACAGTTGTGAAATAAGAGAAAATTAGATTAATTTCATTTGAGCAAAGGTGCTGCAGAAGGAAGTTAAACATTAATTGGTGGGACAAAGTTACTAATGGAGAGGTTTTTCAGAGGGCAGGGGAATATAACATTATATGTAAGAATATCAGAAGGCGGAGGACAGTATTGACTGAGTATATCTTAAGGCATGAGATTTTAGTTAAAACAGTATTGGAGGAATGTAAGAAGGAAAGAGATGCCATGGAAGCCCATGATTAAAATACATCCAGCAGATATTGGAAGATGTTGGCTGCAGGAGAAACGAAGATAGGAAGACGAGGGCATAGGTAAGGTTTGATTGGAGGGCCTCCTCAGACCAATTCCAAGGACTGAATTGCGAAGAAGACATGAGGTTGTACATGTATGTAACGATACGAAATTTTGTCTGTCTGGACCAACTATTTCCTTCTTGGTAAATTTTGGAATCTACAAAACGATTTTTTTGCTGTGTGTGTGGAGGTGGGGGGGAGGGGGAGAATTGAATGCAAGAATTTTAATAGTGCAGAGCAGTCAATCTTCTCAGTGTCTATCAACCAGTAGTCCACGAAGGCAGGACAGGTAGTTGGCAAGCATAATATTAAATATTTAATTCTAACTGAATAAAACTACCAAAGCAAAAAATTAATTAATGCTATTAGTCTTTCTTTCTTTCTTTATCACAGTTTACTCTCTTTTTGTAGTTCCATATCGTTATCATTCATTTGGTTGATAAATACAGGGCTAGTCAAAATAATTGCGGTGATTTCAGGAAATTACTACAGATTTATTATTTGACATATACTTACAAGATTACACAGATATATAAAAAACCGTGAAAGTTTTTTTGAGTGTTTACAGATGCTCAATACGTGCATCTTTAGTGACTCTGCACACATCAAGTCTATAATCGAGTTCTTCCCATAACCGATGCAGCATATCTCTGTCAATGCATGGCCTCCTCGTTCCCCTGACCTAACCCCCTGCGACTACTTTGTTTGGGGTTTCGTAAACTCACAGTGTTCGTGCCACCAGTACCAGCTGATCTGCCAGACCTGCGGGTTCGCATCACCTAAGCATTTGCTCTCATTGACAGAGACATGCTGCATCGGGTATGAGAAGAACTCGATTATAGACTTGATGTGTGTAGAGTCACTACAGGTGCACATATTGAGCATCTGGAAGACACTCAAAAAAACTTTGACAGTTTGTTTATATATCTTTGTAATCTTGTAAGTATACGACAAATAATAAATCTGTAGTAATTTTCTGAAATAACTGCAATCATTTTGTCTAGCCCTGTATTAAAAATGTTTAATATAATTAGCTTTTAATAGTTCACTTGCAATTTCTAACTGTTTCCGTAGGAATTCAAATAATGCTTTTGCATTTATTGCATTATGCAGATTTTTGATCTGCTACAGGCTGCTAGGTTAATCTAACGACAGTCGCTTCAAATTCTAAGCGCATGAAGGAGCACATATTTAAATTTTCGATGTTATTTGTTAGTACAGTAATGCTGATTAGTAGCGACGTTAATAACGTTACATTTTTCGTGTTTTCATTTCTTAGGTTGGTAGTCCTAGTTGTGACCTGTGGTGGAGTAGACCACTGTGCTCTAGGACAGTGCTCCGCTTTTCTGCTTTGTGGTCCCCGTTGCGCCTCTGCCGGCCGAACAAGTGGCCTCAATTGAGCCAATGAGAGCCGGGTCCGCCTGGTCCCAGGTTCCACACATACCGCCTCAACCCACATACACGGCCTACAACTTTCTGACATTAATACGTCTTCCAAGTTCGGTATTGGGTAGCATCACATAATTACAAGTGAGATTAAACTGTCAAAAGGTTAGTACTCAAAGACTACTGAAGGGAGAACAACTGGGTGAAAAGCGTTCGTCGGAGAAAGCATGAAAGGGTCAGGTTTATTAACCACCATCATCCAGAAATAACAATTCAGCGCCAGCCTAGTAGCCTTAGTTTCTCAAAATTTTAAGTACCATTATTAGTGACAATGAGCAGAGCAATATTCACCACTGTGCTAGAGAATAGATCCTGTTTGTTTGTAGCGCAAATCTAATGAAAATAGAATTTCTGCCGTACAGCGGACAATTTGGTACCATCTTCAGAGCGAAAAAAGATAGTGTTTTAGGATCGATTCCACATACAATGCTAGCAGCCCTACTTTGCACCAACCCCGACACCTGTATTTGATCATCCATAGTGCAGGTGCCACCATACGCCACAAAAGTCACCAATTCCTTCCCAGAAACGCCCGTTATCACCATATCGATGGACCGCAGAACTTTTAAACTTTAACCTAATTGAACTCGATGTGTACTGCTCATTTCAGTTTATTATGAAATGATATTGTAATGTGTTTACATTTTCTACGAATTTCGCATCAGGCTCCCCACACGAAAGAGGAACTGCTTTCTATATCACCAACATTTTAATATTCAGTATTTGTTAATTATAATTTATTAGCTTTTTTTCAAACCTGAAGTAACGAAGCCTCTTACAATAATGAAATCTCACCATCACGAATCTTAACGATGTGAAACTTAGTCATGACGCCTGCTCTAGTGGCGGATTGGTGACCCTCTGGCTTGCAGGAAAGAATCTATTCTAATGGGATGATCTTAAATAAATCTACCTAGTGTAGTGGGTGAGAGGTTAACGCTCTAGCCTCGCATTCTGAAGGACGCCGGTTCGAATCCCAGTCCGGGCATTCAGATTTGGGGTTTGCATGGTTTTCCTAAATTACTCCAGGTGAATGCCGGGATGCTTCCCTCAAAAGGCCATGACCGAATTCCTTCCCGTGCCTTTTTCCCAGTCCCATATCGCCTCTAATAACATCGGCATCGACGAGGTGTAAAGCCATAAGTAAATAAAAGTAAATAAGCCCATTCGTGTAACTTATATTATCCCTTTATAGGTATGTTTATGTTTGTGAAATGTGTAGATTTTTACTGAATAAATTTATTATAAGCTATGATGCATAGTTACACATTTTTTTCATGACATACAATCTTTAAAGCAATACATTTCTTGCAGCTAGCACATCTGATGAATCTAATTTGTTGTTTACAGAGCCGTTTGAACTTCGTTCAGCCAAATTTTACACTACCATTTTTCTTTTTTTTGTCTTCTTCAGACTCTATTTCCGCATCAGACATTTATTTTCATATTGTTTTGTTCACAATTTCTTATAATTTACGGACTTTTAGTTTCCCTTATCAAGATATTTTCTAATACAAGTACCCGTAATTTTTTCAATTTTTTTAGAGTGGAATCTTCTATTATTTTGTAGCTACAATGTCTGTCTTCCTATTGTCATAACTCCGCAGAACACTGTTATAGACCGAAATTCCCCCTCGTTAATAATTCGGCACGACTGAAACCATCAGTTTCAACCTTGATGCGCCGTGATATCAGTATCGAGAACATCACCAGCTATGTTTGAAGTGGGCATCCTCCTTCTACAAATTGACATCCAAATCTTTTTATTCGGTTAGTTGGTTACCGAGTTACAGAAATTTGAAAACTCACTCGTTTTGTATCAGTTGTTTTCGTTAGTGTAAGACGTTCATAATACATGCCTTATAACTAGTTCCGGCTGTTCATAGGTCATCAAGACAAGTTTAGCCGTCATCTTCAGTACCCGATGCCAAGAGAAATTAAAATTAATTTAGAAAGATTCCAGGAAGCTAGAGGACCCTTAACAGAATAATCCACATGATATTATTGCTGTGGTGGAATTTTCCAAGCAGGGGCAAAAACTGAGATATTGTCTCCTCTTCTGTTATTATTTTGCCGCCTTCATCGTCATCTCTAAGGGTAGTAGTGGAGCAAAAGAAAAGGTCGCAACGACATAAACTACCTCCCTTCAAACACGATTTTTCCGCCCCCCTGAAGTTGTCGCCCGGGCCGAGTGCCTCGGTTTGTCCCCCCTACCCTCCCTAGATCCGGCACTGCATTATTGGCTGGAAGAAACCAGTCAAAACGCATAAGCAATCCAATACAGTTTCCTGGTGCAGGCCCTTAGTAGAGAAGAGCTGGGACAACAGGGAACAGAAAGGCACCTTTCAAGATGACAAGCGTTTACAAAAGTTCCGCGCTTAGTGGATGAACACGTAAATGGGGCGTTTAAAATTTTGACGGATTGAAAGTGAGGTTATATCTATTGCCGGTCTGATGGCTTAACCCAGACAACAAACAATACCGTGAGCTGAATAATAATGTTTTGTTCCAGGCTCAAATGATCTTCTAGTAGACTCATATCTGTGATAGAAATAACACCGTCTGATGGCTACTGGTTGACTGAAAAAAGTAAGAACGTATTTCGCAACAGCAACCAGAGCTACCAACTTAGCACTTAACATTAGATTATTTATTATCGTAATTTAAATTTGATACTACTTGTATAAACTATTACTGTTACTCACGGAAGGTGCGTAGCACATGTACTATATAATAAAAGGCTGCTTTAGTCACTGTGTCATCGTATACATATCGCTGACGTCACGCGCCCAGCCCTCGTTACCTGATTAGCTGCGGGCAGAGATGTTACTACAAAATTGAGGTTATCTACAACTACATCTATACCCTGCAAATCACAAATACTGTAGGTGGCAGAGGGTGCTAAGCACCAATCCTAATTCTGCGCATTCCAATCCTGAACAGATCGAGGAAAGAAGGAATACATAAATGAATCAGTACGGTATCTTATTTCTCTAATCTTATCCCTCCTGTCATTGCGACCTAAATAGGTTGGCGCAAGAAGTATTTCGTTGCACTCGTAACTTAAAAATTTTCGCATATTCTCCAGCAAATTCAAACGAAAACGACGTCGTCTGTCCGCCAAACAATCCCAGCCCAACCCACGAATCAGCTCTGTGACACTTACGTAAGGACTGTAACTAGCAGTCACGAATCGAGCGGCTCTTCTCTGTACTTTCTCTAATGTGTCAATCAATCCCTTGCGATACGGATCCAAAATTCCACAACAGTATTCCAATTCCGGACGCACTAGTGTTTTGTACGCTATTTCCTTTTTATGAGCATTACAACTTCTCAAAATACGTCCTATGAATCGTAGTTTGGAATTAGCTTTGCCTACAACGGAAGGTATGTGCAAGTCTCATTTCATGTTGCTTTGTACTGTTACGCCTAGATACTTCAGGGAGGGTTATGAGCGATTATTAATAACAATTTTACTTACTGAAGCTACAGCGAAGAAATAAACAACCAGAGTATGGAAAGTATGTATTACGCTTAAATTAACATGTTAATCATTGTGAAAACGATGGATTTCACGGCGTCTCGACGATATGAAGTCTTCACAGGTTCTCCGCCATATAGTGTTGAAGAAAGACAACAACGAGCTTTCGGTGGCTAGCTCTGCCGCCATCTTCAGGTCTGATGCAGGGAACACCAGAGGCCAGTGCAGCTCTGGTGCTCACTGCATAACATCAGACCTGAAGATGGCGGCAGAGCTAGCCACCAAAAGCTCGTTGTTGTCTTTGTTCAACAGTATATGACGGAGAACCTGTGAAGACATCGTATCATCTTAATCATTGGCTGCCCTTTGTTTACTTATAATAAGTGAAAGTAGATGACGTCTTATACGCTCTTTCCAGAGATATGACTGTTACAATAAAGTGAGAAATATTTACAATGTTACATCACTTTTCAGGTTCAAATCGTTATTTAATAACAATCGTATTTGGTTAAGTAACAGCAAGAAATCAACTGCTAGAACTCTGCGTTAAACCCATCAAAATAACGGGTTTACAACATAGTCTGTACAAAGAGTTTCAGTGTTGTAATCCTTAAAAATCTGCTGGCCTTTGTATCTGTGTGCCAATAACAACACAGAGATTGTCATCTAATTAAGTACCTTGTACTGTCGGTGTGAATCTTCCCTCGGCAAGTTCCCAGACAATCTGGACTACACAGCAACCAATCCGACTATCTCCCAATTTTTTTTTCAGCCTAAGTGCTCCGCGCTGATCTCCCGCCGGTTTGACTCGAGCGCAATTACGCAATCAGCTTAATTAATTTCAATTACAGAGCGTTCCCGGGCTGCAACGCAAGGGGGAGCGCAATTATTCTTATTAATATATTTTTATCTCCCTTGTTGTCGTCAACTCCATTGTGGTCCCTCGAGGGAATAAAAAAAAAGAGAAGTGGCGACGTTGTGGGGGGTAGGGGGGAGAGGGAATTTATGTGACGGCGAGGCGACGCTAGAGTAATAATGGGTAGGGGCGAAAAAAATGGTACAGGAAAGGTCAGATGCTTATCTGTTTGTTTCTACAGCTGGGCGCAGTGAGGGATTAGTAGATTAAACGCCACGCTGAAAGCTACTGTCCACTCCAGCTCGCTGACACGAAAAGGAGCCTAAAACGCGACAGCCAACTACTGTCGAAGACCTGTTGACTGTGGTTTTGTATAATTCTTCTGGAATTGAAAAAACATGGAAAAAGGGGGGTGGTGGAATGTCTTGACCGGTGTCAAATTTTGGTTATTAAGGAAGTTTGTGCTAAAGGATTTCGAGTTTTTTTTTTTTTTTTTTTCTACTTGTGTTGATTGTCCAGACAGAAAATATGAAACAGCATAAAAAAATAACCCAACAGAACGCTTAACAGGAGTGATCAATTTTTTTTCCAGAGCAGTGTAGAAATTTCTTAATTTTCGATTGCATGATTGTATATCAAATAAATTTTTAGTAGTAGTGGCAGAATAATAATTATCCTATTTCCTTCAGTTCTCATCTCTAAATCTTCTACGAGCCGAAGGCGCAAGTTGGAAAATGTCTACATTTAAAGCGTGTAATTCATTTATATTAGCCTAGTTGGTACCGAAGATCATTTAATCAACGTATTATTTTCTTCTTATGAGAATTAAGGCAGGGTTCATAACCCAAGTGTGGGAAGAGCTGTTGACCCTCTATTTTCTTAAAACACTGCGTCTAGTTGAACCTTTGTCACGAATCATCACCTGTCCTATGTTCCATAGATCACAGTTCAGTTACCCATCCAACCTTGGAAGCACAAGAGAAATTCACCAGCCTTTAACAGAGCTTAACGGAAAAGTGGTTAATATTTGCGCTTGCTTTCGGAGGGTTTGCTGCTCTGGTCCCCGGTTCAAATCCCAGTAGGTGCAGGAATTTTTAGACCTCTGCCTGATCATATGAGCCACGACAGGACGTTCCGTGGTTCGGATTCTACGTTAAACTGTAGGTCCCAAAGGAAATGAACTGGTCGTCTTACCTCAGACACATGGCGTAGTATGCCTCCTTCGGGAGGATCAGGGCCAGCGCTACGAATTTCGGGCGACCCTACAGCCGGTGATCGGGGCCCCCCATCAGCCGGCGGGGCCCGGGTACTTTTGACCCGCTTCCCCCCCCCCCCCCCTAACGCCGGCCCTGGGGAGAATCGAACTACCCTTCGGGTTGTGGAGTAAGTTAGTTTTATTCTGGAACAAGCTGTTTCGGCTATCCTGATTTTCAGATTCCGTAGTTTCCTTATCATAAAGGGCATACTGATTTCCGTATTTTTATTATTACCCCGCAATTAACTGCAAGTGTGTGGAGGAGGATGCATTCCAACTATCCTATAATCGTTTATGCACCGAAATGGATATACTTGACATAGAAGAGGCGCCCATGGGCCATTTTGAGTAATCATTCCGGCATTGGCCTGGAGCTATCTAGGAAAACCATGGAAAACCCTACTCCTGTCGGATTCTAAGTTATCTCGCTCGATAAACCCTTCTTATTACATTCCCTAATCGCTCATAAAAAAAAAATAGTTTAGAAAATAGTCGGTTTCAGCAGTGATTTCTCTTTGGGTCATTCTTAGATATGATTGTTGATGGTATGTCTGTCGTGAATTTTTCAACTAGCTTCTGTTGAGAGAAACGCCTTTGGTGTTCCAGATCTTCGCAATCCTATTAGTTCAACATCACACTTACGTTACATATTCCTCTCACGAATCAGGCGGCTCTTCTTTGTAATTTCTGAAATGCCTCCATTAATTCCATTTGATGGGGACCTCATACAGAAGAACAATATTCTATGTGAGGTCACACCAATTCTTTTTATGCAATCGATTTAACTCCTGGCATTCACTGTTTTAAATTACGGCATAGAAATCGGAGCACATTGTTTGCTTTCCTAATTACTTTCTCAATATTTACCGTTTCTTGTCAGCAAAAGAAGCAGATCTTGTAATGACGCCTTCTAAAATCAGCTGGCTGGAAGAAACATGCCGCTACATCAACCCCATGAAAATGTTTACAGTATGGAGTCGCTTCATAGTCGTTGTTCGCTACTAATTATTAGTGCTAATGTTTATGCTAACACATTTGCTTTTGTTAGATGGTATCATGGTTGATAGCTGAAGCAGTGATTAAGTGCAGAAGTGGAACCCCGTAAAAACTCGGATTTGTTTCAAGTATTGTATAACGACAGCATGGTGTGAAGAATGCTATAAAGTAATATTTGGAAATGTTTCAGACTTTTGATTAACATATTATGTGTTATGTGGTGGTTTATAAGCGCTTCTTGACTAGTATAACAACTTACTTGAAACCTAGGCTAAGATGTCATCATCTACACTTCACTAACAAAATATTCGATGGACCATTCACTAGCAGCTATTTAAACTGGTGTATCATGTGATAGATTTCATACATCACTACCCTTATCTTTTAAAGATCCGAATTGTAATGTACCAGTCGGATTATGCTCCATATAAGCCACCCTACCTTTCTTTGGTCATACTGATTACCGAAGATTGCTTTCACTCCTGAGCCTTGACCCATACTTAGGAAAATACTAATAGCATAAATGGTACATACTACGGAAATATTTTAAAGTTTACCTCCTCTTATTTATTCCACAATCTGTTAGTCTAACTGTATAAATTACAACAAAAAAATATGGTAATGCACAAGCAATGGAGACAGCGTACAAAACTCTCATGCGTCCACATTAGGACTACTGCTGCGCTGTTTGGGACCCGTTTCGTAGAGTGCTGATTGACAGTATAGAGAAAGTACAGAGAAGAGCAGTTCTATTCGGGATCGCTTGCTTCAGTCCTAATAAAAGCGACACAGAATTGAATCATGATTTAACTGAGATACTCTGCCAGAAGTAGGCTTCGTTTCAACTAATTGGTAAACAAGCGAACACCCACTTTCGCAAAGGAGTGCGATGAAATATTTCGTCCTCCAACCTATTTGGGCCACAAAGACAGGAGTGATAAGATTAGAGAAATGTGATTCCGCACTGATGCTTGTATCAAATCTTTCCTCAATCTTAACTGCAATACACTGACTAGAGATTAAATTTTTGTGCAAATCACCCTCTGCTACCTACAAATTTGTGAATTGCCTAGTACATACATCTGGATTCGTATTTGTTTAAGACCCCTGACTGTTGACATTCGGCTTTGGCAAAACTTTATTTTGTTCATGTGAGCTACGCTAGGACGCACCGCGGTTCGGATTCCAGATAGAACTGTGGGTCCCCTTGATCTGGTCGGACAACTGGGTTAAGTTAGATTTTTCACGTAAGGAGCGTGTCTGACTGTAAGTCTATACTTGGTAACTTACTTTATTCGACTGTGGACTGGTCCAGGGAAGCGCCGGATGTGAGACACTAGGTGTGCCGTACCACCTGTGCTGGGGGCGGACGGACAGATTTATGCGGTGTCTGATGGTATCACGCACTCAGCATGGGAACCTCGTCTTCTGTTCTCACTAGACACAACACGTATAATTACGCCGCTTGTTCACGCCGGCCAGACGCGCGACGTGTGTGCGTGATTCATTGACACAGAGATGAATGCGCCGTGCCGTATACGGCTCTGCCCTAACCGCGTACTGAGGCTTCTTCCCACTCATACATCGCCCAGTTAGTAACTTGGCGACCGGCTTCCAGGACACTAAGATAGTGTCATCTTCACTTTATAACAACAAGAGAGCGGTAAAAAGACTGCTGGTAGTGGTTATGAGGACTGGATGGGTATTTTGAGATGAATACGAATAGTAAGTGAATGAGAAGAAATAATAATACTGATTTCACGTTTACGTGGTGTGGGAAAGATTTTATTTCTGGATAAGAGATTAAGAAGTGAAGTAAATTATTAAGGAAGCTGCTGGACAAATGAAATATTTACAGCAAAAACATCGCTTAGTATAAAAATCAGTGTGTGGGGAATTTACTTAATTGATTAATTTTTAAAAGGTAGAAAACAGAAAGTTAGGGTAGGAAACGCAGTATCAAAGGAAGTGGGAGAAAAAATAGGAGTGCCACAAGGTAGCGTATTGGGACCATTGCTATTCATTATACTAAAGAATAATTGTGTTGATTGTTTGCTATCAGAAATTAGATTGTTTGTAGATGATATGATGCTATAAAAAAAGATAAAAACGGTATATCACTGTAATCAGCTGCAGGGTGATCTGGACAGGATATCTAGTTGGGTTGGTAAACATGGGATGAACATAAATGCAAAGAAAAGTCAGCTTATTAGATACACAAATAAAAAACTAATGGTTGATTACGATTGTAAGGTGGGGAAAGAATTGAATGTTGAAGATTTGAAATGTAAATATCTTGGCATTACATTTGATAACAAGCTTAACTGGGCAGGACAAATTGATCAGGCAGTAGGAAAAGGTTTCAGAATTCTGCACTTGTTGGAAAAAGTAATGAGGGTATGTACGAGAGAAGTAAAGGAATTGGGTTACAAAACTTTGGTCAGACCATTGCTTGAATATGGTAGTGTAGTATGGGACCCTCATTTTACGTATCAAATACAGGAGTTAGGTGCAAAAAAAGGACTGCTAGATTTTTTTCTGGAAATTACTGTAGAATGCAGTCAGTAACGGATATGAGAAAAGAGCTGGAATGGGTTCATTGGATGGCAGGAGGAGGGTGAAGAGAGTCATGGGAGTGTACAAGTGTTGAGGCATGAAAGGATATTGGCGTAAGAATTAAAAGTAGTACATAGAAAGAAAAAGATGACCACTCGATTTCAGTCACAAGGGTGTAGGAAGATTGCCCTTTTTGGGTTAGGGTGTCAGGGACTAGAATAAGTTACCAAGAGAAGTGATGAATAATTTACCAAAAACGTTGAAAGAATTTAAACATAAAATTTGCAGAGGGCAAATATAGGTGGGTGCAAGAAGGGGGAAGAAGGATGTGTAGGGAAATCGCAATTTAAAATGAAATAAAAAATTCATAATGAATAATACAAAAAGGTCGATTGATTGGTTATTGATTCCTGAAAATTCTTTAAATTTATAAAATTAATATTATGTAACTTTCAATTTTTCATAACTTGTTGTTCTATAAAAGTATATAAACGTTGTTAGATTTTTAAGACGTTATCGCAATGCAGTGTTAAAATAGCTCATGTAGTGATAACATTTTAACAAATAGACAGATTTCTTAGATGGCACGAGAATCTAAAATGATATACAACTGCTAAAATAGTCTTGCAGATATCTTAGTATTTACTGAGAAACTTTACTGCAATTTGTAGGTTAGCGGTTAGCGTTCTGGCCTCGCATTCGGGAGGACGGCGGTTCAAATCCCCGTCTGGGAATCCATATTTTGGTTTTCCATGGTTTCTCCAAATCACTCCAGGCCAATGCTGGGATGCTTTCTTCTAAATGCCATGGCCGAATTCGTTCCAGTTCCTTGTTCCCAGTCCTTTAACGCTTCTAAAGACCTCGACTTCGACGAAGCCATAAGCAAAAAAATATATCAAAAAAATAGGAAACAAATTTTGTACCAACAGTTGGGATATTGTTTGAGTTAGGATAAAAATCAGTGACATTCTAATTGCAGAACATACTGAAATCAACGAAACAGAACTTATTAATTTTAACATGATTTTTGGAAAAGTAATAAGGAAACTTATCATTCTACATACCCTTAAAGGGCAATCTGACTTATGTTCATAATTTTTTGATTTTCACTGAACAATTCTACGACCCGCTAAAGATAATACAAACACTCTCACAATAGGAAGTAGACGAACATACTGTTCATTTAGAAGGACCGCATGATGGAACTTCCAACTTTGAAACAGTGAGAAAATTCAGGAAGTGTGACAACATTTAAGAAGTAATTATCGATGCAGAAATAAAATCAAAGATTTTGCCCACCAACAGAGTAAAAATGAGAATGGAAAGAATTCTTAGACGCCGATCACTAAAATGCAGAGCACTCTAAGCAATACTCACAACTGAGTTGCAGAATGCCTGTGAATCCAGAACCTTTAGAAGATATGATGCAAATAGAATAGCAGCAACTAAGAGAAGGGTTCTTCATAATATACGTGGTGAAACATGGAGAAGCGGCGGAATGGAGAGAGAGGAAAAATCTCGAACAGTTGAGGAACCAGTCGTGAGACAACAACGGCTGGTACTCAATGGACGAAGACCGAGTCCGAAAGAGATCGTAGTTTAAAAAAAAAAAAAAAATGATAAGAAGGAAACGTATCTCAGAATAACTAAACCGAATTACTTCCAGTTCCGTGTCCCCATTTCTCCCCTACCTCCAACAACTTCGACGTGGACGAGGTGTAAAGTAGAATAAAATTGTTGAAAACAGGGAAGAATTCGTCAAGGAAAGCAGGGTGCCCGAAGATTTTGACAAAGTGTCGACTTTCAAGCCCTGATTACGAGAAGAAGATAGCAACATAGTACAGATCTTAAAACACAATACCATATATAATTTTTAAAAAAAAAATATGAAAAAACCTTGAAGAATACTAGATTGAAGCAAGGACTTTAATATTAGGTGCATGTACGTCTCAATTGTGACTTGCAATTACTTTTTAAAATTAATTACACAACAAATTTAAAATGACGTCAACGCACTGGAAAGGTGTTTCTTGTTTTAAGATCTGGGATCAAGGGAATTGATACACTTTTTCAGGAGATTAAATTAATCTTAAACTTAAACTTAAGTGCTTTCTTGGGCTTATTCAGTGAATATAAATTTCTTCATTTAAGTGTAAGTTTTAACCACGAAAGTACTGACAGTTTTCTCACAGGATGTCATCAAATTATTTACACAGTTATCGTCATTAATTTTATACTGTATTTATTTTTTGTGGGTACCAGCTACATTTTCCCCAATTTTTCGTTTTTTTTCCGTAATACGTGTAATATTGATTTAACAACATGGATTTGGTTCATCTTTCTTAGTTCCCGCTCTCTATTTATCTCCTTTCCAATTTTTTTCTGCTGCTTGATTCGGTCACTTAGTTCTTTAAGAAATTCCCTAAAGTTTTCTCTTGTCACTTTATCTTGCTTACTGTTTATTGTTGTATGCCAGAACTCTGTTGTTCAACTGGAATATGATTCATACCATGTTAAGTATAAGACAATCCAATTCTAAGAAACTGAAGCAAATTATTACTCAGAAGAAGGCACTACGATTAGGGAGAGAAAACTTTTCAGATCTGGCAATCTGGAATACCTGGCATCGAATCCAGGCCAGAATACCTAATAATTGTGCTTAGGAGTTACGCCAAATCACTGTGGAGCTGTACACCAACGTTGGCAATAATCACTTTCCTTTTTTGTTCCTGGCGAATAGCACTAACAACAGAAGCAATGACGCGAAGAGATATAATATGGTAAGGAAATAAAATAATGCATGCCACCAAAACCGCAACGGAACAATTGTGAGGGTCTTATTTCGCAAGGAGAGCGTCTGTCATAACACAGAGTGGACGGACGTAGTTAGCGGCAACAAATGATCCCCGTGGGCAGGACACACGGTGCGGGGAACAATTGTCCATTGTGTTCAGCCGAGGAGCTGAGAGAACGGAAAGAAAGAGAGAGAGGGAGAGATAAAAAAAAGAACGGACTCAGCCGAAACTGACCGGCAAACACTTTAATTACTCCGCTTCTATTGTTAATTACCGCTGCCCAGCTGATGTATTGCGCTGTGTGTGTGTGTGTGTGTGTGTGTGTGTGTGTGTGTGTGTGTGTTTGAGTGAGTGACTCTGTATGTGTGTGTGTGAACGTGGACCTTGTGACAGCTGATTTGCTCACGAAATTTGGGTTGATGTCCAAAATCATGCACAAAATAAAAAAAAAAATTGCACACAGCTAACTTCTCCATAATTCAACCATGTTGAAACGATAAATTTGTTGCATAAATGTTTATGAATTAAACTCCGTCTATAAACAACTAGTTGTTAAAAGAAGGAGTTTAATTCATAAACACGTTTAACAAATCTACAAATTATTCTTTTTTTTAAAAAAAATATTTCTTCTGGTTTTGTGAATCGTCGACATCGAGGTCATTAGAGGTCAAAGAACCGAGGGCTAGCTGCAGGAAGGAATTCGGTCATGGCATTTTGACAGAAGCACACAAAGAATTTACTTGGAGTGATTTGAGGAAACCATGTGAAACCCAAATGTGAATGTGTGATCGGGGATTCGAACCCGCAACCTCCAGAATACGAAGCCATAGCGTTACCACTCACCCACCACGCTCGATGCATTATTCAAATGTCATCTGTTAACCGAACTACGAAAATTACTTCGGTATGGAACGGTGTGAAGATTTCAAGAAGGTGCAAAGTGGGGTTGAGGGGTAGCTCTGGGCACTATACAGAACATATTTGGTAACAGGTATGGTAAGAGATCCCGTCCTTTTGGCTCAGTTGATTACGACAACGTGATGGTGTCCGCTGCCTGACGCGGGGTTAGCTGGTTCCAGTCCTGGTAGCGGAAGAAATTTTTATCATCAGGACTCGGCCGGCAGGGTAGAAGAGGTGGTGACGCAGAATTCCTAACAAAAACGTTGGGGCCAAAAGTCCTATACTGCGTTCAGTTAAGAGAGGCGGCTCAAGGTCAGTCTGATCTGTCCCCACTCCGTTGCCTTTACCCCTACATACGAAGGGGAAATGTATCATTCGCCCGCCTGGATACAGCGTACGGCGCGGAGAGGTAGGAAGGGAGGGGGTAGTGAGGTGAAGAGTGGGGCGAGGGGAACACGACCTTGAGCCGCCAGTTCGGAGTGAACAAGGTATAGGTTAAATTGAGTGATGACACATAACACTATTGATGGATGAGGACCTAAAGGTTGGCGGCCCATTTGGTGTCTTTTGAAAAAGTAGGCCTGAATGGGCTAGCACTAGGTTTCACACTCTCCTTACATACATGTTTCACTCGTTCACAACGCAAACAACATACTTCATTGAACACATCAGTCGCTCACACAGAATAGCAAACATATAAATACACTTCCATCATTGGGGAAGGTAAAGGGCAAAACTTCACAGCTGGAAATTTAACCAGAAAAAATATATCCACCAACCTAGCGGTTGAAGAGAAAAACAAGAAGTAAATTATGAAAGCTCTGGGTAGGGAGTCATTACAGGACAGTAGTGGTTTAACTGAAATAAGGCATACGTTACCAGTGAGGCATGGATGAAAATTGCAAGTATGTGGAAGGATAAGAGTTGGATATCTTGCGGTCCCTTAAAATGACCTTTACCTCTAGCAAACCATGCTTTTAATATGTCAAGTGTCTCCCCTGTTAGGATTCCTGGATGAGCTGTAACTCTCACGGGATAGCAACTAGCCGTCCTGTCAATGACACGCTGCGTACTTCATGAGGATTTTTCAAATATTTCACTTGTGGAGCAAATAAATTTTTTTTACAGAAGGCCGGAGAAAATAAGTAGTAAGTTTCTTTTCATTTTGTGTAACGGAGCCAGATACACTAATAAGTTACCAAGGCGATACTAAACACTGTACCTTAAAAAAGTGACAGAATTAAAATGCGTACAGCATTAACAGACATCTAGTGAAATCAACTCGAACGCTATTAATAATTATAACTAGCATTTCTCGACAGCTTCGACAGCACAATGTTTCATTTCGCAGATTTAAAGAAGAAATCACATTTTTGTGATGTGGTGCCAGCAGAGAAAACCTTGAATTTAGTTCTTAACAATTAAAATTGCCTTAATGAGTTACATGTCACTTTATAACAATAATTATGTTTTCAATATTAACACAAATAGCGGAATTTTATTATTAATTTTAACTGCGATGGAGCTAACGCTCCGCTGGCAATTCCCCTAGTCATCCAATATATATATATATTTCTTTTATAATTGAAATGTTAAATTCCTCCCCATTTACGTTTCCGATTTACAAATTTAAATTTTAAATTACTTATGCGTTTTTGGTAAATTATTCATCACTTGGTAATTTGTTCCAATCCCTGACACGCTTACCAACAAAAGAAAATTTCCCCACTCTCTTATGCATGAAATCGAACGCAAGCTTGTGGTCATGGTCGCCTATCCAATTCCATGCTCTATTCCTAATTCTTTGACCAATTTCTCTCCAAGCCCCATCACCAACATACAGGTATGCTCTGTACTGTACATTTCCAGCACTCTCCTCACCCTCCTCCTTTCCTCCAATGGTCCCAATCCCACTCCCTTATCATATCAGTTACTGACTGGGTCTGCGATAATTTCCTCAAACAAATCCATCTGCTCTTCCTTGCACACCTTCCAACTCCTGTATTTGATAATCAAAATGTGGGACCCAAACTACACCACCATATTCAGCCAATGGTCTGACCAAAGTTTTGTATCCCAACTCCCTAACTTCTCTGGTACCTCCTCTCATCACCCTCTCCAGTAAATGAAAGATTTTGTAACCTTTTCCTACCAACTGCCCAATGTTGTCTGCCCAACTGAGTTTGTTATCAAACATTATGCCAAGATATTTACACTTCAAGTTTGGCTCCTATCTGTTCAGTTTACGGACAGATTATTATTTATTCCTCCAATCATAATTTTAAGTTAGACCTTAAATTTTCTGATTGAGAAAACTCCATTCAAAACTGCCAGTTAATTTTTATGTGATGGGTGGACAAAGAAATTCCATGGAAACTACCCGCTAACATATTTATTTAAGTAGTGAAGTGAAGATGACGATTGTAATGCCAAAATGCAACTGACATTATTAATGATAGTCCAAGTACCGAAGTGGTATACAGCTACGGGAAACCATGGAAAGGAAAAGATGACCATGATCACAAGCTGGCGCACGATTTCATGTATAAGGGTGTGGAGAAATCTTTTTTTGTGGTTAATGGAGTCAGGGAATGGAACAAATTACTAAGGGAAGTGATGGGTAATTTACCAAAAACGTTGAAGAAATGTAAAATTAAAATTCTTAAATTTTAAAAGTAGGTGGGTGGAGAAATTTGACACTTAAAGTAGATATATGAGATAATTATAGAAAATTAGAAAGGGGTAATTACAGTATATGCGATAAAATCCACTCGGGTGTCCAGCCGGAGAGTGTTGTATAAACACAACGTTTCGACAGCTAGCTCTGTTGTCTTCACCAGGTGTCAAGTAGTAAGATTACGGAAACTGTCACCGTAGCATGCACTCCATCACAATTAAAAATTTAGTTCAATACAAATTCAATTCAATCAAACAGTTATCAACCCACAGTGTTAACTGTGGATGGAGAGACTCTATTTATTAGCACACAGCTGATGTGCGGAGATGCTGGTCGTGAGTTCGTTTCCTCCAGATTTGCATTTCACACCTGATCGACAATATTGCAAACGGGTGGCTCAGAACTAGTGTTGCAAACTGAAAAAAAGAAACAAAATGTTTTTTTTTCAGATTTGTGAAAAAAAAACCTAGCACCCTCGTTTTTTTCTAAATTTTTTTTCAGGAAACAATATATTTGATAAATTATAGTTTTATTTATTGAACTTAAATTTTACATGTGTGTTTTAAACCTTACTAAATCATATAATATCTTACATAATGATTCATAAATGTATCTATATAGGTAACATAATTTTTTATTCATCTTCTATGTCGGTACCACATTCACTAGTATCAGTACTACCAACACTAGTTGGGTCGGAGTTGGAATTTTCTGTTTCTTCTTCTGTCCCCTCTTGATCCATAACTTCAAAAATAGTTACATTTTCTTTTACTGGTTGTATTGCATGCAAAAGCTTTTGAGATTGCAATTTTAAATTGTGAGCAAGGTACACACTGTGAATGAAGACTGCGCCGATATCTCGTATTACGGCCTTTTATGTTTGAATTTAAATCTATTATCATACAAAATAGGAGCTTTATTTGTTTTCAATCGTTGGTTTACGCCAATGGTTGCAAGGAAATTATTCATAATTACTGACAATGACTCAGTATTATCACTATACGCTGCGAGTTTAACAAGTATACGAATATAAGGAGAGCACAACAAGTAATAAAAAGAGGCAAAACCATAGTTAAATTTCCTAATTTTTTGAAAAGATTCGTAGGTCTACAGATAAAATTGTAGGGCCTGGCAGCACTAGTTCAAATAGCGAGTATCAATCCAAACAATGGGGAACGGGGATTCCTTCTCACGCATCCTAGCCTTTTCGGGAAGTCCCCTTCCGTAAAAGAAAACTTCAGTCAATGTTACCAATATTTTTGTAATTTTTTTTTCTACTGAACCAGAAAGATATAGTAGATTTAAAAGTAGGCTAAGTACTTAGTATAAACTCTAAAACAGTCATATTAAACGATAAATGCATTAAAAATTTGAAATTTAGTAGTTATGAAAAAAAACATGTCCCAGAAAAAAAAAACATGTTTTTTTCACAGTTTTTTTCATGTTTTTTTTTCACGTCAGAAAAAAAAAAACTGTTTTCTTACAGCACTACTCAGAATACAAAACAAAAGTCGAATGAAGTCTTCCTTCTATATCGTCGATGAACATCAGAGACAGGAAGTTAAATTGCCCCGTGTTCTTTGCTGGAAGTACTTACAAACATAAAAAAAATCTTTTTTACAAGAGAAAGGCTCCTCGTGCTACAAACAGGTATTAACAAAGAACTTACAGAACAGACAGAATAACGAAATTTAACTCAAGAATATGGAGTACAATGACAGAAAAACAATTCAGGTTCATTCTATTTATGTAAGACACGAATCGATAAATTTCTAACAAATATATTTTAACTTACCGAAAATACCATCCGCTTATCAGTTACTATGTATGAATGTTCGTTTGGGCCAAGTAGGACGACGTTAAGGCTTCGTTTTTCTTGAATTTGCTTTTATATGTGTATACATCAGTGTTATAACTAGAATTATTGTTTAACGCGGAGTTCGAACCATGGAAAGATAATTTGATCAAACACTTAAAAATTTCTGACCTCATTGGTATTTGAACCAGAGACCGGGTCCCAAACTTTTATTTAAAAATAAATAAATAAATATATTGCCTTAACCACTGAGGTATCAGGACAGTATCCTGCTGGTGTAGTTTTAAAGAAAATCCCCCGTAATAATAGCTTAGTTGTAAAGTAACAGTCTGAGAGAGAAAATAAATGGCTGGCAGTTTGTGTCTGGTCAGGGATATTCTGCGTGCTTACTACTGGAGTTGGTAGCGCCATTCCGTCTCTTGGTAGCCGCGATATCATGGCTGACCAGCACCCTCGGTTGTTCCCCCTCTTTAGGGGTTGTCTCCCCTAGCCGCCTGCGGCCTTTGTGTGCAGATACGCCGACATGGAGGCTTGTGCAATTGTCAGCATCCAACTTCGCCATCGGTCACCGCCACCGACAATTCGCAACCCTCTTTAATTAAGACTGTTGCCTGATAGAAGCCTGACAAGAAACACTGCTGGAAAATCCCGATTTACCTAACAAGTAGGGGGGAATTCTAATAGATATATTAAAATGTATTACAAAACCAAAAGTTAACAGAAAACAGATAATTTTTAATACATCTGTAGATGTTACTAGGGTTTTATGGTGCGTCATCACCGGAGTCATTAACGCCGAGGGAACAAACTGGTATGGCTAAGTGGCTATAATCGTGACCAGGTTCCATAGTGTATGAATGACTGTAAAGACGTCTACTACACAGTAAGTAAAAGAAATGATAAGACAGTAAAACGTCGGACTATAAGGAGACCAATCGCAATGAAAACAAGATTATATCTGGTTGGTTGTAGAGAGACCAACAAGATTCTTTTATATTTTCTATTCATTAGGCCTATCTTTTCCATCGCTTATGTAACCTTTAGCTGAAAGCAACTCTTTGTTGTAGTATTTCAGAGTGGTTAAGTCTGAAAATGAAGCAGAATTCAAATTTGAATTAAAATCTATTGCAAATTTTGAAATTAACTGAAAACTAATAATTTTAATACAGCTGTAGTTGTTAGGGTTGAAGGGCGCACTGAAATCGGAATGATTACCGCCGAAGCGAAAAACTATTATGGCTATGTCGCTAAAAATATGGTAAGATTTCTCTTTCTATGAACTATGAATGACTGTAAAGTTGTCTACCATGAAGTAAGTAAAAAAAATGATGAGTGAATAAAATATCTGGCTGTAAGGAAGCCAACCACATGTAAAACAGAAACCAGATTTTTTTCTTCAGTAGGCCAATCTTTTCCATAGCTTGCATAATCTTTGATGAAGAGCAACTCTTTGATTTAATGTTTGCGAGTGGTTATATCTGAGAATGCTTACTAGTTGAAGTGTCTTTCAAGTACTACGCAATTTACCTCACCACTACTTTTTCACCTGAAGAAGACAGCAGAACAAGCGGTCGAAACATTGCGTTCTTACAACTTGATATAGATAAAGACTACATCTTAATAAGAGTGTCATTAGTGATAGTTAAAATCTGGACCCTGAAACTGACATCAAAATTTAGTACCATGTAGCCAGACTTATGACTGTGGTCGTTGCGGTGTTGTGAAGAAATCTGGCACCTGCCATGGTGTTAGCAGGTTTCATGCCCGACAATGGAAGAAATTTTCGCAATTCGGGACTTAGTGGTTAGCAGAAGTGGTAATGTATGAATCGGAATCACAGCACAAACATAATGGCAATCTCTATACTATTATGTCAACGTGAAACAAATACCTTTAAAAAAAAAAAAAAAAAAAAAACAACAACAACAACAACAACAACAACAACAACAACAACAACAACAACAACAACAACAACATAGAAGCTGGATAGGATACAAACGACGGGAATGAACTGCCTGAGAAGGGTAGTAGGATTTACCAAATTCGCAAGGAAGTAATAAAACAGAAATAAGGGATTTTAACAGTGAAAGACAAAATACAAGAACACAAAATAAATGGTGTGAACATGTACTAAGAATGAGAAACGAGAGTTTTCCAACGGTGGTTATGAAGTATTACTTTAAACGAATGTAAAAAATGACGAGTATCACCTATAATAAAAAATAAGAAAAACTGTTATTCATTATCCTTTTTACCAACATTTTTCGAGAAGTGAGTAATCTTTCTATGATTAGATTCTTGGAGTATTTGGCTTCTGATGTTTTTAAATTAAATAATTGCATTTGATTTTGATGACAAATGTTTATAGCTATGAAAAAACTGTAGAATTAAAGTATAATTTCAAAAAGTAATAATAAATACTTATTTTATTGATATATTTCATGATTATCTATGTTTCGCGTAAACTTTCTATAAGTTCTAATAAATATTCCTTTTTGATATTTTCCTTCCAAAAAGATTTAGCTTATGTTTTCATTTGGTTCCAGCAAATCTGCAGAGAATAAAGCTAAAGAAAAAAATAGATCCTACTCTTCCTTTATAAATTTCTGCGTCTAGGCGTCGTAAATAAATAAAAAACAACAAATAAATTTAAACAAAAGTTAATTATATCTTTTTTTAAATCTCTGCGTTGCATTATAATCTTTGTCTCTGCTACGGGACAGAAAATTATATTTTAGACGGTATCGCAATTACACAAACACTTTTTTTTTTAAGAAGTACAAATAATATTTAAAAAAATATATAAATTTAGACTTGCCTTTAACAATATAAGCGCAAATAAAATCAAATACACTTATTTAATGAAATTTATGGGTAGAAAGCAGCGCTGTGGTGGCAGCCGATGTAACTAACAATTCGAGCATTATCGTGAATCGCCGAAAGTTGTTGAGCTATTGAGGTAGGTACAGTCTCCACGTTCAATGCATTTTATTAAAGTGGATTAGCTGGGAGGTAAACGAGACATACGAAGCTCTCGTAATAGGTGCTCTGAAGGATTTGAATATGCCAGACGGCCAAATGGTGAAAAAGAAGAAGATAAAACATTTCTTTGGGTAATATTACGGTTCTAATTTTGATACTCTACTGATATTTATGGCATTTTTCCGTTTCTTTCGTTTCCGTTAAGCGAAATTCCTCTGTCTCATATTGCGAGCAAAGTAGTAGCATGCCTTCGTCCCTCCTTCTCTCGGAACCACCCCTAATGACCGCATGCCTTCTCCGCCAACCCCGGTCGGAAGAAATCATCCCCTCTTCCTTTGTCGGCCGTCGCTGGGGGGAGCAGGCATTATATTCCCGTGTTGTCAGCAACATCGCCTCGCCCGCCCGGCGGTATATCCATCAGGGGCGGAAATACTTGCAAGTGGCAGGCGCAGGGTGGGGGTAGGAAATTGAGGCCGAGACAAAGACTCGGCCCCGCTGATGTATTTCCAGTAAGTGAGCCCATCCATCAAGAGGGCAGCCAGCGAGCCTCGGCGGATTAGAAATACCAGGGGGAGGAGGGGGCGGGGGCAAAACCTGGACATCGCGTCCGCCGGCAGAGGCGCTGGTGTCGATCCGTTGTTGCTACACAAAACACGACAAGCAGAGACCAAATTGTCCATGACAATAGGAGCAGATTAGCCCAACCATCTTGATATATTTTTCCTGCCTGATACCAATCTTTTCTCCATTCATGAGACTGATGGATTATCAGTAAAGGTCCTTCCTATGATTCTAGAAGACTCGGTTTCCATAAGCCCCCCCCCCCCCAAGAGAAGGCTGATATATTAATAAACTGCTTGCTTTCAACTGTAAATTGAAAGTTTTTTTACCCACCTTAGTGTATCATTCTTCGGTACGATTATTCCAAAAAGTATAATTTTCACCCATAATTTCCAAAATGTGCTGATTCTGTACTTTATAAACCCACTGAACAAAGTTCATTGTACCGAATCACCTAGCAAATGCTTCTATTTTTCTTTTGTTTATCTTCTCCCATATGTTGTGTAGTCACTGCTTCCATGATGCAGTACGAATCAAACTTACAGTTTTGTACTTTAATTTGTCGTAATTATTAAAGAGATCACTTAAATAATTATATCTGCATAGTGGCGATAAAGGATCAGTTTCTTATAAAATTAAGCGAGACAAAACATTTCTGACGCTTTAGTTATTAGAGTGAGGATTATGTACTGTAGAAACGTTTTGATTCGCCAATTCTCGTAATGCCGTTAATAGTTTCTCGAAAAATATTGAACAACGGATTCTCCTTCTCGAAGCAGGAATGAAAATTTCAGTTGTTCTCAGAATTCACAAAACTAATAGATTGAATTTGTGGAAATATGACGTCATTTTCTGATATCCCAAACCAACAAAAAAAATATTTCAAAACACGTCATTACTATAATCGAGTAATTCGCTTTAATTCCACCTATCGATTGTTAAAAGAAAATTTCTGTTTCATTCCAGCAAAAGTTTTAGCGTGTTTTGTAAGGTTTTTAAAACATGATGCATTTCTTTCCAAAAAGTTAGAAGTCTACTGTCTGAAATAACGTCGAATTGCGTGCAAATGGTATTCATTCGTACAGAACTATCAGAACGTTTGAAATTTAAATGCACAAAATCTGTCCTTTTTGAAAAGCTACAAAATTTAGTCACTTATGTAATGTGTATACTTTAACGAAACGAGAAGCAAGGAGAATTTTTTGTAATGTAGATAACCTTCAGTATTGGTAGAGACAAGATCATACTACTAGTTATCTTTCTTTTAAGTAGTCTTGGCTTAAATACTATAAATTGTCGGTTTGATATACGTCGATTGAATTTGTATGTATAGAGTTCTTTCTCATTGCCTTACGCCTCATCGGCGTAGATGATATTAGACGAGAGAAATGACTATGAAGCAAGGAACGAGAAGGAATTCAGCCATGGAGTTTTGACGGCACCATCACGGCAATCGCCTTTAATTATTGTGGGAAGCCCTAGAAAATGGAAAGCTGAATTGCTGGACGACGATTCGACATCACGCTCGATGAATCTAAAATAGAATAAGGAAATATGAAATTTCACTAGTAACTATTCGTTGTCGGAAGATGTTACTACCAAAAAAATAAGAAGAGGAATTTTGTCCATTATTGACCAGATGTTAGTTCAAACCGTTGAATACTGCTTTACACCGAATAAGGCAGTATACAGTTATCAGGAAATCTAGAAGCTTAATGGTTGTATTATTTATTTGCTCACTTCTTACTTCCTAAGCCATTCATGTGTAAACACTGGGGATCCATGTTCTGATTGTACGCTCTCAACCAATCAGCTGCGAGCGCGCCCGAGGCGGCACAGGCACCTGGCGTCCGTTGCTATGGCAACAACCAGCGACAGCTGCTCGCCGGCATTTGTTACAGTATGGCGGCGCCGCGCAACCGGATAAACAAGTCAGTTCAATGGTGTAAAAGTAATTGATACACTGAATAAAATCTTCACGAATACAATATTAACATAATTATCTATGAAGATCTCAATGAAAAACAAATCAATTCGTTTTATACCACCTAGAGTCTACACGCATGTAAGCACTGCTACAGACAATGATCTCTTTCGTCAGTGATTAAGGCACTTGAATAGAAAAGTCAGGAGTCAGCGTTCAAATGCCCACGCGTTACTTTTTTTTTTTTTTTTTTTTTTTTTTTTTTTTTTTTTTTTTTTTTTTAAGAGGTGCCATTTGTTAGTTCTTCCGATTTATCGTTAAATTGTAGGTCCACCCACGACAGAGGTGAAGTGGGTGGCAAATTGATACTGCCACTCGTCGGTTAAACTACACGTCCTGGTTTCCCAACCTGAAATGCCACACTTCCCAGTTTTAGTGTTACAGAACTTTACGGGAATATAGATTTAAGAGTTAAACTGCAAAATATAACTGCCACAAAACAAAAACATGTTCAATTAATAAACAGTGATCTTTCAAGGGGGGGGGGGGAGGAAAGATTGAAAATGTAGATTAAAATGGACATTGGAAGTATAAAAAGAAAAGTTTCAGAAAATTCAATTATTAGTTTCAAAACGCTTTGTGTACATTACGTACAGAAAAGGAGTTTGTTCTACAGCCGTAATTTATCTGACAGGTAATATGTTACCTCTATTTTATGTTACATGTGGTTTTAAATATATTTCAAGCTTTAAGAATTTTTTAAAATTATTATGAAGTAAAAGAAAATTGAACGATCACAAAACTAGCATACAAACTTAAAGGAAGTTAACAACTCAATATATCAAACAGATAGCTGTAAACGCTGAATTGAGTGTTGCCAACATTTTAAAGATCTTTCTTTATTCCATTCAACAGCACCCTCATTTTTTTCGCAGTCTGCTTATATGCCAGCGCCTCATAATTTGCACCTTTATCTTTATTACAATTTAAGCTATGATTACTATATTCTACATGACCTATTGATTATAAATAATTTTCCCTTAAAAACACTCCCATGTTTTCTCCTGCGCACTCTTCAGATAAATTAATCATTTTCAACCAACTATTGAGGAATTTCTAAAACTGTATGGCACGATAAAGTGAAGTGACGACGTATTCTCGGAATAATGGGTGAAGAAAGTAGCTTTTGGAAGAGTCCCACACAAATAGGAGACTGGACGGGGAATTATATTTTAACCTACCGGAAAATGCAGGTAAATTTCTCACCAGACCATCGCAAATAATCACTAGTCATAGCTAGTTGATTTGTTCGTGGACGGAACAGTCGAAGATGATAATAGCAGAAAAAGACAACGATTAAAAGTGTATGAAGACAATAATTTACGTTGTAGGTTGTAATCAATATGTTGACATAAAAAGATTAGGTCAGGATGTGAGTAGATTTAACAACGCATCAAAATGGTCCAGAGAATAATGGAACGAAAAAAAAAACTGCTTTGTGAAATCGAAGACTTCGCAGTTAGGAAAAAAAGTTTCTATTTTATACGGATTGGGCTGGGTCGTAGTATACTGGTGACGACGGGTGGAAAGGAATTGGTGTAACAATTAAAAGTAATACATAGAAGGGAAGAGATTACTATGACCACAAGCTGGCACTCGATTTCGGGCACAAGGATTTGGGAAGATTTTCATTCGTAGATAAGGGGGGCAGGGATTGGAATAAATTACCAGAGAATTGATCAATAATTTACCAAAAACGTTGAAACAATTTAGAGTAGAAATTTGTAGAGTACAAAAGTTGATGGGTACAGGAAAGGGGACAGACTAGGTGTATAGGGAAATTGATACCGGAGCGTGCGCTTTTCATAATAAAATTAAATAATTAGATTAAATGAAATGCCGATGTTTCGGCACATGTACTTCGGTCATCTTCTGGAGCAAACTGCACTGAGCTGCGTTATACGCGCCGTACTATAGAAGGACGCTATGTCACCAGACGAAAATAGAAACTCTGATCTGGTTAAAGTGCTCAAAACTTAGCTCTTCCTTGATGTAACATCCATCTTCAATAATTGTAATCAAAGCAACTGTCCTGCACCATGCAATACAATAAAATTTAGATGTCGTTGCATTGCTTTCGTAAATTTCCAGAAATTCTTCTGTAATTTCCTGGATCCCCATTTTCACACAGAATTGGTAGGTTAGTTTCTTTGCAGTAACATTTCCGCTGTGTTTTTGCTGCAGGTTAGTGGGTCCAGCCAATCGGCACGGGATGCCGTTCCCTCCCCCAGGTTACCTGTCTGGACCAACAGGTAGTGGTCGGGACCCCACACAGCTTCCCAGCCTATCACTGACCTCTAACCAACCGGTGGGCCAATTACAGGGATACACGTTCTACAGCTGTATAAAATTCTGAATGGCATATACTTCATATACGCTGCCAGAGCTATGGTGGATTTAAGCAGTTCAAGATTGAAAATTACGCTCCACATGTCATATCATATGGATCTGGGTTCATTTTTCAATCAACAATTTCGGTTGGTTGACATTAAGATAGTTAGGAAGTTAAATTATTGCAAAGTAAGTGTTACGGAACATTGCTGAAAATTATCAGTGACAATTTAATTGCGGTAAAAAAACTTGATGATGCAGAAGTGATAAAAATAACCGGGATAATAATATTTGAAATGAGCGCCACCTGGAAACGAATGTTTTAGCAATGTTTGTTAGAAGATTATTACATAAAATCAAGAGATAAAACTGAAAGCCACATTCATTAACACTTAAGTTTAGCAGCTGAAGTGAAAAACGATTCAGAAAGATTTGACTAGCTGAAGCACAGTGAGATCGTCTTTGTATCTCTTCAATACTTTAATAATTTGTTATTTTATTGCTTCTGGTTTGCACCCTTTCGACATCGAGGTCATTAGAGACATGAAAGGACTAGGGGCAAGGAACGGGAAGTAATTCGGCCATGACTTTTTAAATGAAGCATCCCGGCATTCGACAGTAGTGATTTGGGGAAACCATGGAAAACACAAATCTGGCTGTCCGGACCGGGATTCGAACCCGCGTCTTCCCGAATGCGAAGCCATAGCGTTACGCTCACCCACCACGCTCGGTAATACTGTCAGTACTTTAAAGTCGTTTCAAATGAAACAGAAATTCTTCAAGTTTTGCAAAGTGAATCCATCCCACAGTGTCAATTACAGCTCATGGTCGTTTTTCATTCAGAACATGACACGTAGTCATGAAATATGACCCCAAAAATTCGTTCTTCTATTCTGAAAAATGACCCAAAATGATTGTTTCCAAAGTGTTGTGTCAGTCTGATAAGGTAGAGGTTGTGTTTATTCCTCGCATTATCCTACGAGCACCCGAAACATGCAGTGACCATCTTTTTCACATCGAAAGGAAGCAGTTTCCTGGCATTAGAATTAGCAAGTGCCAAGAGCTAATCCTGAACATAGTAGGCATTTATCTACGAGCTCCTGTATGATAGTTGGGAGCAATCCTAAAGCAGCGAACACACACACACAACATGATCATTAGTTGGCACCTAGTGTTGAAATAATTTAAGATAGACGGAGATGAATACTGTCACCAAGTAATCCAAAAATGCATGAGGGAAAAAATGGTTTGTACGGCACTATTCAGAAACAGACTACTTGCAACAAAAGAGGTTAGCTACAGGTAAATTAAGCTGAGACAGCAAAATGCCAAATAGAAATCAGAAGTGCTTAACAGTTCCCCCGATGAGGTTTTCTGCAGCTATACTAGTATCATCTCAATTGGTAAAATAATGCTATGCTAACTTTTCAATAAATTGAAACTCAGAGGAATTTGTCTTTCTACAGACTTCTGTTCTAAAGCAGGTCACAAATTTCCGTAAGAGTTAGTCTAACCATTCAAATTGCACCGTCTCTCTGTGTTAGTATTCTATTCGCCTTGTTTATGAGAAAACAATGGTCGATTTGAAAACTTTTTTTTTACTTATGACTTTACGGCTCGTCGACGTAGAGGTCATTAGAGGCGGGATGGGACTGGGGACAAGGAAGGGAAGGAGTTCGGCCATGGCCTTTTGAAGGAAGCATCCCAGCGTTTGCCAGGAGTGATTTGGGGAAACAATGGAAAACCCACCACGTTCGGTCGCGATTTGGAAAATACAACTAGCGAGACTATCAAATACCAAGATATAAGTCCCTATGGAATGGATAAACCAGCACCAACTGCGTAGTAGGCAATGATTGCAAACCAACTGTGTTTTCGGATTCAAACAGGCACTTTGTACAGAATCTGGTGAATTGTACCCCAGTAACTCTCCCATCTTTCGGGCTAAATATTGGTAGTGGACTTGCGCCACCGTGGATCGAGTCGCTTATTCCTTTAATGTGACTGAGAGTGGTATATAAGCGGTAACACTCCGGCGTAGCATTCGGTAGGACGCGGGTTCGAAGCCCATTCCACTGATCCAGAATTCGGTTTTCTGTTGCTTGCCTAAATTAATCCTAGTTAATGATGGGATAATTCCTTTAAATTCCTTGCTGTTCCTCATCATCAATCCTCTCCCCTCTGACATAGACGAGGTATAAAGCCATAAGTAAGATACCAAAGCATTACTAAGTGCTAGATGCAGTACATCATAATGCTGGTTAGAGAGTAAATTTTAAACGTTCTATGCTAATTTTTTAAAAAGTACTTCCACTGACTTATAACACTAACCTAATCAATTACTCTACGGACCAAACTAATGGCTACATAGTGTAGGCAATAATAATAATTCCGTATGGTCGTAATGACCTGGCGGCAGGGTTTCTATTGGCTGCGAATTCCGCACTTGTCTTTGCCGCCTTAACATATCCCGGTAGTCTTGCTGGGTACAGGGAACCTACTGTTTACTGTGGAATCCAAACCACGGAAGAGTTCTGGAGTACACCATACACAGCAAGCTGTTCCAGAGGTGAAGTTCGGGTTAAGAGCCTATGAAAACCTACGCCGTGATAGGGATTCGAACCGTGGACCCTAAAATCCCCAGTTAGACACCTCAACCACTGAGCCACCAGACCTCTCATAGTGTAGGTATATGACAGTCTCTAAACTGAAACATTTCATCCACTGGATGGAAGTAATGATATCCTTCAATATTGAATTTTCCCAAGACTATTTATAATGAGCCGTGAACAACCTTGGGACCTGAAAAGTGACCTTGGCACATTGTGTGCTGTTTTAGCAGTCTTTGTTATCTGGCTCAGGTACCTCCTGCCTGAATCTCTATTGTGTGTTTTAGTTTCGCAGTCGGGGTCAGAGTCTCAAAGAACCTCCAACGAAGCCGCAAGGTCGGCCGCCAGCGTACCTGCCCGGAATTTCCGACTCATTTTTTCCTCTCTCCTCTTCTTGCTCTTTTTCGCTGCCCGCGGGAATGCAGGCCTATCTGCTGGGAATGTTCGTCACGGGGCCTTATCGGAATTAAACTACTTGCGGTCTACCGGCGATCCAAAAAACATATTCTTCCGGTATCTAGTTTGAAGTCGGAAGGTAATACAAGGACGGTTGATGATTTTAGGAGGCTCGTTGCAACTGCGACAAACCTTTATTTCTGTACATGCCTTAGAAAGATTTTGCCATTCGGATTTTCCCTTTCATCTTAATTTGATTTTATACACGCTCCGGTAGTAATGTCCATACAACTCCACCTTTCATGTCATGATTTTTCACCACCTCACTTACCCTGCCCTTCAGTTTTGTTTCCCCCCCCCCCCCCTCTCGTCTGAATTCAAGTGCCGGCTTTTTATTTTGGCCATCGCACCTGCCGCATACAACTCTTAATCCTTTAACTAATATCCATTCATGCATTATCGCGATTATAAGCCTAGAATAATTTAAACAGTTTGTCTTCCAATGTAGACACAGCTCCTTTTGCGTATCAGTGACTGATTGCATTCTGCGGTAATTTCCGCTAACAAATCAAGCTTCTCTCCTTTGTATCCCATCCAATTCCTGAATTCGATACCCATAATGTGGGTCCCACACCAACATACTGAAGCAGTAGTCTGACCACAGTTTTGTTACCCAATTCCCTCATTCCCCATTCCGCTATCTCCCTCTTCAGTAATTGAAATATTCTGAAACTTCTTCCTAACACCTGCCCAATTGAGTTTAGCATCAAAAGTTATGCCAAAATATTTACAGTTAAGATCTTCCATAACTATACTCACAGAAAATGTTTACTTTTTTTTATACGTATACCTAATAAGTTGACTCTTCTTGACATTTATTTTCATTCCGTGCTTAACTACCCAGCAAGCCGGCCTCGGTAGCGTAGGGGCTAGAGTGCTAGCTCCGCGTGCCGAAGGCCGCCGGTTCGAATCCGGCCGCGGGCATGGATGTCTAAGTGTTGTGTGTCTTTGTGAATGTCCTGTCCGTCCTGTGGCGTCCATACATTGAAAAAATACAATATATATACTGGATGACTACTTACACACTAAAGCGATAATAATTACATAGAGCTGGCTGTATGGCCTCCGCTGCCAAATGCCATTAGAAAAAAAAATACCCAGCAAGATATCCTGTTCAGATCTTAATGTAGCTGTTCATAGTCCTCTCCTGTTTTAATCCTATTGTATAACATTATGTAATCTACAAACAATCTAACTTTCTGACCTCATCCCGTCAAAACAGTATTTAATTAGAGTAATGAACAAATTAGAATCCCGTATATCAGGTAAAATTTCCGGGGGAGAAACATTACAGAGACGTTTTGTGCTGTAAAATGAAAATCTGTCATTTTGGACCTTTAAATAGCTTAACGGTACCACCCATTAATTAGTGCCATACGTAGTATTGTCAATTCCAAACGAAATATAATGTTGATGGATTTGAAATGCGAGGGTGGTCTCAAAAATTCTGGTCTGCATCATGGATGGGATACTAGGAAACATGAACATTCCGGAAATTTGGTGATCATCAGATAAATTAAATTCTTTTATAGTGTTGTGTAAATATAGGTTTCAGTTCGCTTTGCTCCAATAGTTGCACAATCACTACTTCGTAAGTAACTGGATGCCATATTCTTTTTCATTAATTTACATTCACATACGAACAGCAATAACGGCCACAGCTATCCACGCTTAAGGCCAAGAAATTTCGGATTATCATCCTCAAATAGATAGCAAAAAATAATAAAAAACATTAACTCCTTTCATGGAGAACAGTCAATAAATATGCAATTACAATGTCAGTTCTATTCGTACTGAAGCATTCAGTTTCTTTACCTGTTCGAATCGCTCAGTCGATAACACTAATGAAATAAGATTCCGTACTATTACCATCAAATACTCGCACATGTCCTTACTTCTGAAGGCTTGAAAGGGTCTTAATGGTTGTACAAAGCTTCCAAGCTTCCCCAGTGATACGCAAGCATTAATGTGAAATCAACAGCAACGACTTAATAGAAGACATCTTCTATATCCTGATATCAACACTTTCAGCTGTTCTGCATTTTGAGTTGCCAGTCACAAATTAATCTCTAAATTCCTTCATCTTTCTAATATGTGTCTTCAATACCTTTCTCTCTCACCAAGAATTATACAATTTATCATTTACATTCTGAAAACCTGTAATTAATAGTTATACCACTCCGACAAAAAAGATAAAATTATAAAACACTTAATTTGTCACTTGTGATCCTTAGTCCTAGTGATCTCAGATTTCCAATCCGTTTTGTTCACCTTTTATTTACGGCTCCTATTGCTTTAAGTCTCGGTGACGTTGTCCCGACATTCGTCTGGAGGGACTACGGCAAAGCCAGAAAAAAAAAATCCGAAATCTGGATGGCTGGACGGGGATTGAAACCCATGTCCTCCCGCAAACCAGACCCGTGCCAACAGAGTCGGTTTTTCTTTTTCCAACATTAAGATACATAATGCGCAAATTACTTGTCGCAGTAAGCCGAATGTCCAAGTTGCCATCTAGCATTAACGCTAAAACATTGTAATAAAAAAGAGAAAAAAATGTTCAAATATAACATGACACATTTCCCTTAAGAAAATCCAACCATAGTCACTTTACCATCGATGCTAAATAAATTAGGAATAAAACCAAACATTAATCATTACTAACAGCTGCAGCTCAACAAAAAAAATAAAATAATAATAATAATAATAATAATCAGAGGTTTAAAATTTTTGCATTGGAAGACGACTAACAAAACTTTGAATTGTTTGTCATATGTTACACTCTTGTTATAAGCTAAAAGCAGTCAAACAAGCTCTGATAACAGTCATGATAGCCATGTTCACAAAACCAGTATATATTAGATCATCTTTTGTTTTCTTTTTTTAAATTTTAAAATAATCATTCTAATTGAAATAATAATTAATTTGCCAGATTTTAAAGACATCACAGTATACCGCGCTATAATTAATCTTTTGATGATATTCTTAAAGGAACCTCTATGTGTGGCAAGTGTTATCATATTGACCTACGACGCTAAAGTATGACGGAGAAAGTACCAATCGGATATTTTTTTTAAGGCAGAGATAAATATTCCGCTTGGAGTAAAGTAATGAAATTCATTATGATCCGTCCAAATATTTACATGAAAACATCCATTAGTTCGCTGACCATACGAAAGATACACGATAATTTAGCTCCAAAAGTTTTTTTAACAATTGACTGTTCACCATATTCATTCAAATTAAAGGGAAAAATGGTCATTTTATACAGATGATTAATTTTCACAAAGACCAATTTAGCTTCCTTTATCTTAGAAAACTAACCGTTGTTTTCTGCACATGCGCCTAAGTAGAATTAAATAATTTCCTACACTATAAGTTACACACCTTAGTTTACGGAATACATAAAAAATTAAGGAACATCCACAAAATATTGTAGAATACATAAAAGCGTAATATGCTCCATATTTTATACGCGAGTAGAAACAACTGCTCCAATTCTGTACAAATTATCTTACAATTTTAATGAAATAATTCACTCTAAATTCTCATGTGATTAATCAGAAACACGGGAAAGCATCAAAAACAAATTTCAACTTACCAATAGTTCATTGCGAAAAAAACATTCCCAGGAAATCTCATTTTTGTGTTTAAATACGATAAAATATAAACAAATATACTGCATACTCATATCTATCATTCTACTATCCTACATCAAAATTGCTATTTCTCATGCCACAAACGTTACAGATTTTCAGCAACCTACTTCCTGATCTTTTCAGAAATCACTCCAGGTAAATGTTGGGTTCTCCCCTCACAGAAAACGTGGAATTACTTCATGTATCTATAGTATTATGATCTGTGTGTGGCTGAGATTTTGAAAAAGCAAAACACAAAAACTATGGCACCAATCTGGATGAGTATTTCACAATTTTAAAAATTGTAATCCAGCTTAAAATCTATGATAAATTTTACTATTTTCTACGTGACCGGAGAATAGAGCAAAAAATGATAATTCCTTCGTACCGAGAACAGGCAGGTGACACAGATTACATTGCACCTCATATCTACTATATAATTTCCTAAGCTCACTCACTCACCTCGATAGCTATTGGCTGGAGAACGGTGTCACGTGTCAGCCTTAACTCGCAAATTAACAGCGACCAGAGATATCATTAGAAGAAAGACGTCCACAGTTTAATAGCTGAGCAACTGCTACCAAATTAATTGCCGTAATACATTCATTAAGCTTCCTTTTCGTAGCGTTTCATAATTAAAAAAATATTGAAAAAAATTTGAGGATAAAAAAATGTGGATCTCTTTTCAGTAACATGTTGCTAATGACAGCAACTTAAAAAAATTGTAAAAATTAAATTACTCATGGTCTCAGCTGTAACTACGAATGCCAATTGACATTCGGGCTTAGGATAAATTTAAATTTAATTAAAACTTTCACAGACGTTGTTGATGACCAAAGTTTATACTTTACTGTTTATTTGATTTTTAGGTATTTTACTGACCACTTTTGTTAATGGTCTTTGTTCATGTTCACTGTGAGTGAGTTATTGGGTTATTTTAAGTGGACATCAGACCAAATATGTTAACAAACTAATTTGACAATTCATTTCTTCGGAGTTGCTCAACTATTTAATGATATGGAATGTGTATTAAGTTCTCTATCCGTTACAGATACTATGACCAATGATTACATTATGAGTGTTTGCTCAGTCTAAATTAAGAAACAACGTGATGCTTTCGAAGCAAACAGGAATTTTAAAATTTTGTAAGTCAGGTTTGTATTTAAGCAATTATACGACTGCGCTATCGTTCCTGTTCGTGTTTAATATCTACCTCTACTAATGCTTCTCAGTTCTTCAAGCTCAAAGGATTTTATTCACCATGAAACACAGATCAAGTTTATATTTGGTAAAATCAAGTCAACCTGTCATAATCTTTCATCCTAGAAACTGGAAATATTCTAGATCCGTAACAATATGCAAAAAACGGTCACGGGTTTACACTAATCAACAATATTTTACGCTATTAGAAGAAAAACTAAAGACAAACACTTTACTACGCAAACTCCAAGCAAAGCAGGGGAAAATTTTTAGTGTTATATGTATCAACGCAGAAGGCCAAAGGCAATATACTTAAAAAAAAAAAATGATTCAGTACTTTTCCTCATGTTGAATCCGTATAATGTTACTCCAGACAGCATATTATTCATGAATTTTATCTGACTTTTCCTGACAGACGAGAAGATTACAGGTTTCGTGCCAGCAATCTAGTGTACGTGTGTGTGAACAGGTCAGCCTGACCTTACTTACAGGTGGATGGAAACAGGTTCCAGATGCTAATGTCATGTTTACCCTCAATCCTGGATTACGCATTCCCAGATTAGCTGTGTTAGTCACACAGAACAACCTGTTCCGAAATAAATCGACGAAAGTTTGCGATAACGAATTGCGTGGCAATGGAATTTAGAGTCAGGGAGTAGGCGACGGGTTAATGAAATATGGGTGCTAGGTTTAAGTGGTTTGTAACGGGACTCGATTGCGACACGGTGGCCGAAGTTAGGTAAAAAACGCGACCTTGTACCACTTTCGATCACTTCCAGCTCCAAACATTGAGAACGCAGCAACAGTCAACAGTCTTTTGCAAATGAAAACAACCATCAAATATAACTTTAAAATGCAGACATTTAAAAATCCGCGTACTTATTGCAAAAATATTAGTTATTACGTGCTATTATAATTTCTTTTTTTTTCCCTGATTCTTATAGTTCTATTTTGGCGGTGTGATGTTGTCGAAATCCCAAGCGTGAGGTTCTTTTAGGAACCTTAACAATATTTGTTAATACTATTAACATATTGAATCGTTATATAGCAAATCATTTGTATAAATATGTATCACAAACATTTATTAATATATTGGTAAACAACTGATCAATTTGAAAATCCTAAGGGTTATTGGAAATTACTGTTAATATCAATATACCATTGCGTATAACCGGTAGAATATTAATTTGTTCCGCAGATTAATGTTCCTGCGAGAAAGATAAGTGTAGAAGCCTTATTATTTCCAATAAAAGAAAGCAATGAGCAGATTACTCACACTTTTATGCAAGAATTCATAATAGATAAATTCGGATACCAGAATCAAACAAAATAACATTATTTAATTCGAAATAAGTATTTTTCAGAACTGGCTTTTCATTGAGTATTAAAGTGAATATTTATGAGTTTTAAATGGAATCAGCAGTGTAAGATTCATCTAAAGGACCTATTTTTTTCCTAAAAAAAAAAAGAAACTGGAATCAAACAGATCAGTTTAACTGTAGATTTGAAATTTCTTTGGCCTTCAGGTAAAATTAATACTGAAGTATAACCATAGTAAAAATATTTATTGCTATTGGAAATTCTATAATTTTTATTGCATTACTTCTCTTTGTTAGACAAAAAAATAAATAATAAAAAAAACCAAAAGTTTCTAAAATAATGACATATTTATTTTGACGGTTTACGAATAGTTTTTCCCATATCGAAAACCTAAACGTTGGCTCTTGGCTAGATAGTTCATTTTAAGAAGTACATAATGTAATCCAGAAACAGAAGCGTTTGTGTCAAAAATAATAAATTCATTATCTACAAAATTTTATTCACCTCTTCTAGCATTAAAGAGGTAATTAATAAATATATTCTATAAATTCATGGCTCAAAATCTGCATTTTCAGTTTGGAGTTCATACCAAAATAATACCTTTTGAAAGCTTCTATTGAATGTGAAAAGATGCAATTTTGTTTTAAAAATGAAAGCTGGAATAAAATACATTTTTTTTTAATACACAGGTACAAGACTAATGAAAAGAGAATTTACTGCTCACTTCAAGATACAAGTAATGAAGATGTCTATAATTTAAAAAGTGGCTATACTTTTGACACCTAGAAAAATGGATAAGTGAAACGAAATTGACCCTTCAAATCCACAAACTTTCCGTAAGAAAACATGGAATGACAGAAGTTACATAAAGATAATATTTGCTACCACCAATTTATTACATACTGTAATAACAAAAGTGATAATGTACCAAAATTTATTTATATAACAATTTTTGTATACTTTTCCTAGTTAAACTCAAAGCGCACGAAGAAGAAAGATTTTCCGTGTCAATTTTCATCCGAAATTACTGCAAGCAATATGCTACATTATGATAAAATGACAACTGTAATTATATAAATTCTGAAATAGCCGATATCAAGTTATTTCTTATTGGCAAACTGATAAGAAACGAACCTAATTCTACTTGTCAATAACATCAAGAATCAACAATTATTAGTGTAAGGCCTATGAAAGATATATAATCACATTCCCTGAATGACATAATTATGCAGTAACAATTGGCAAAAATCAAGATCATCTGCTAGTGAAGGATAAAGTTTAAAGCTATGTCGCAAAAACTCACCGCATAAGACGATGTCGCCACGGTAGCACGCGCATAGTCGTCCGAAGTAAACGTCACCAACAATTGAAGGTCGTAACGGCCGAAAACAGCTGACGATCACACCGTGCTTCTGTCAAGCCACAGATATTGTTTCTCTGCGGTCAACGATTAACTTTGGTGCAACAGATTGTAACTAAACACCACGACGTTCTTCCTTTTTTTTGCTTCTAATCTTCGACAATCATAACCGAACCGAAATCACTAGAGCGAGAACAAATGTCCAACCGGCGAGACATAAATACCCGACTAACCGCAAGTCCGAGTAGCGCCACTACAGGACTGCAACTGAACAAAAACAAAACTGACAGCCACGAGTGAAGTTTTTTGTTTCACAGACCTAAAAAAATGGCGGCAGTGTTGGTTGTGTGGGCACACGTTACACTGTCGGTCTGTCTGTGTGTTGGCTACGCCCCCTCGCGGGTCCCCCCTCCCCCTCACGTCCTCCCCCCTCCCCCGCCTCATGCCCCCTCAACAGTCCGTCACTGAGCCAGCTAATTACTTTGCTGGGCGCACGCAGGATAGTCCCTTGGCCACGTGGAGTCGAGTGTAGCGTAGCGTAGCCAAGGGGCCTGGTTGCCAAGTCGAAAGCGATGTGTCCCCAGGGGCTCAATTAGAGATGTCAGAGGTTCAATTCGCGACTGGGCTACAAACGCTAGGTTGCTCTGAATTGTGTACCACTAATTTAAGTATGCAGAGGAGGTTCTCTTAGGAAGGAAAAGCTTACATTCGAATTGTTTTGTGTTTCATAGGTTTTTGTTTTTATGTTTGTTTTGTTTGTTTGTTTGTTTTTTGTTTGTTTGTTTTTTGTTTTTTTGTTTGTTTGTTTTTTTCGTGATTTACGATTCGTCGACGTCGTCGCCTTTTGAACCGGAAAAGGTTAGGGGACAAGGTGACCGGTTTGTAGGAACCATTCCGGTATTCGTAATACGGATGTTCGGACAGGAATTTGAACCTACGTCCTCCCGAATTCCAGGTCCGAGCGTTATATTTTGGGTCTTAGGTTATGGAAGAAAATACGGAACTCTTTCGTTGGTAGTAACTTCCTGTGGGCTTTCAATATTGAGAAGTTTAGTGCAATTAAAATTTGAACAACCTTCCTCGTTGTCCTACGTATCTAAGATACAATGACAGTACCTGGCGTTTGGAATTTAGTCGGTCGGAGCTACGTTGGTTAATATAGGCTATATATATATATATATATTATTCAGTAGTGGGCAAATAGGTTAGAAGAGGGGGTGGTGCTTTGTTCCTAACTTCCATATTACGAGCAAAAGTCTTAAGCTAAATTTCAAACTTTTTTTCAGTGCGTATGGAGCGAGAACATATGACATTCTCGATGGTGATTCATCCGTTGAATGGTGACGTAAGACTTGGTGGAACTCTTCCGTCATTATTTGGAAGAGCAAGATTAAATCAGCAGAAATGGATTTCCACCTTCTCCCTTGCTTTTTTTCATCAAAAAATAAAAAAAGCTCTACATTGAACACACAATAATAGTTAATAAAAAAAAGGTAAAAAAAAGCCTCTGTTGACTAAGGAGAATTTACTACTTCATAGATTTAAGAAACTTGAAGTACATAGTAACACAGTTTACGCTAGTAAGCAGCAGTTTAAACAGATTCTGATATTTCTAATTATGGTATGACTAAATCTGACAATTTTCAGCAGGACAGTCCTTAAAATATGAAATAAAATCTTCTAACACTATTTCGGTAAATAGGAATTTTAAGTCTTAATTATGATACGAAATAAGAAAACTATACTGGAACCTAGGAGCGGCCTAGTATCAATTACAATCTAAAAAGTAGAAAAAGAAAACTGTTCAGATAGTTTACTGACAAATTGTAATGAGACAGAAAATATCACTAGTGTTGCTGACGACTTAGATTTTGAAGGAAAGATCAGTATTAGAACATCATTAGATAAAATTTAGTCCTATGAATGATATTTTGAATTTGTAATACTTATATTCATAGCATGCTCAATAGCAGAACCAACAAATTGATTAAAGTTACATAAAGTCCAAGAAATTATTACCGGTATCAAGAATGATTATTATCTTACAGTGGAAAAGAAAAGAAAGTAATATCGTAAAATAACAAAAGATATTAAGAAAGCAGTAGGAGTTTTAAGTGATAATAAATATCTGAAGATTATGTGATATGAATGTTTTGTTAGAGGAGATGGAGGAATTAAGTGACATTTTTAATTAGTCCCTTTCTGTAACCAAAGATAGAACATAGCGTTGACACTTACAACGCATAATACAAGAAGTTAAATTCTCGTATTAAACATTCTGAAAAAAATGGATGTTCAAGAAAACTTGAGCATTTCAGCCAAATAATCTATTTTTCAATTTGTCAGACATTTACAATTTAATCTGCTATCCATAAAAGGTAATAAAGTGTATGACAAGATCTACCATTAATTAATAAATTGCTAACAAAGCTCACAGGTAATTGAGCTCGTAAAATTAGGAATTAATCATGAGTGTGACTTAGTTTTTGAGTAATCAGATTACAGGAAACTGGTTCTCATCAGCTTGATAAGTTATTATTTGACGCAGGTTGTTCGCTAGACATTCGTAGCTAGTTTAATTTTCCATATAATGAAGTTAATAAAACTACTCAGTAAATTAGTAATTTAAATCGCCTAAGACACTTATTAAGTTATGGAAAATCTAGAGATTTATGAGACGGATATAGCAATTTAATACGGATTTCAGACAAACCAAATACTGTAGACGTTTCAGTTCATACGTCCTCTCCCACAACATTTATGCATCCTTCAAATATAAACATAGATGGAGACTAACTGAAGATGCCAGAACGCTCCAGCTGAAACGTTTCGTAATTTTTAGACACCACCCAAACGTTTCTCAGATACCTACTAATTGAAACACTTTTCGAAATAAACTTAATCTGTCAAACATGTGTATTAAACCTCAGTTTTCCCCATGTAACCTGCCTAGAAAATCACACTGTTCCGCCTAAAATAGAACTGGCAACGGCTTCTCTGAAGTTGATCTCTCGCGGTTCCATTTTCTTTTGGCAGTGACTGTACGCTAATTTTTCTTGTGACCCGGTTTGCGTTTTAGCCCGGTGGTTCACCAGACAGTTCGGAGGCCTTGGGTATCGTACAGTCAGACGTGTGACGAGGAGAAATGGAAAAATAAAAAGGTAGTAGTCCCCGCCTGAAGGTTAGGCGATATTTCACTGACAGCTGGCCATGTTGTTAGGCGCCTAATGAAATCGGCCGGCCCAGTGACCTATAACGAGAGAGATGCAATTTGCAGATTACCCGCGTCGGGCATAATTACATGTAATCTTCGACGCATCTCTCAGTCGGCGTACGGAAAATTCGCCCGCCGGGCTATTACGGTATTAGCTGGTGGCAGCGTATGACAGGTAGAAAGTTGACACCTTGTCGGCGAGCAACTACTGACTACCATGTCCACAGATGTTACGACCGAGCTTGGTGGGTGAACGGTTAACGTTCTGGCCTTGTACTAGGGAGGACGTGGGTTCGAATCTTCGTCCGGGCATCCAGATTTGGATTTTCCATGGTTTCCCAGGCGAATGCCGGGATATTTTCTTCAAAAAGGCCATGGTCGAATTCCTTCCCGTTCCTTGTCCCCATTCCCATCGCGCCTCTAATCACTAAGGCGTAAAACCATAAGTAAAAAAAAAAAAAAAAAACGGATTTTACGGATTAGTAGAAATTATAGTTTATTCCGGTGGAACTGGTGTACTAAAAACTGATAGAAGGTAACTCTGTTTTCGTGTGTGGACGTAAGATTCAAGGCGGTGTACGAAAATCCTAACTAAAATTTGCTGGAGTAAGCTTCTTTTCACTCAACCCGTTGGCTCAGTTGGTTGAAGCACGTGTTCGGCTCTGACACGATAGCTGGTTTGAGTTCTAGTGGTTGGAAAAATTTTCACCATCAGGACTCGGTTGGCGGTCTAGGAGAGGTGGAGGTTCACAGTTTCAATGGTACAGATTGTGCGCCAAAGTCCTGGGTTCGATTCCAAACCTCTCCGCAGTGCCAATAGAGTTAGTGTATACGACAGTGTTGATAGCAATTCGTCCGACGGATTGGGACTAAGCTTCGCGAACCTAGTTGTCTTTCGGAAGTGTAGGCTTGAATGGGCTGCACCGTATTTCACCCACTCGTTTCTTTGATCTCGCATCCATAGCTCAAACAACACTCTACACCGAACAAAACTCTTACAGACACTGTGACGCTCGTGAAGGCAATGGGCGACCAACCCAGTTCATCTTCCTATTGGTAGCCGTAAAACGTAAGTATCCCGCCACGTAAGCGCCTATGCTTGGACGCTGGCAACGAATTCATACGAACAAGAAGTTTCCTGTGATCTAAGTAGTGGCAGTCTATAAGCGCCTAGCGCAGTAATACAGTGAAAAGCGCCCCTTGCCCATCCCGTTCTTGGGGTATACCAGTTCATAGATCTTGGTTAGCATAGCCTTCGGACCGATTTTTATTTCAATGCCGCCACTATAGGGGCGCTACGGGGGAGAATGTGCCATTGGGGACTAAATGCCTAACTCATGAAATCAATGCGGGAAAATTCTGAAAAAAAAATCCGGGACGTGCACATTGCTGCAGGAAATATCTAGCATTTTTGTGGAATATTTTGGCGCATTTTACAATGTTTTATCGAATTTTGTTTATATTGAGTTCCTAGTAAACAAAGTAATTTACTTGAGTGACAACGTTTAGATTTAGGACCCAATGGCACATTCACCCCCGTAGCGCCCCCTAGAGTGGCTGCATTGAAATAAAAATCGGTCCGAAGGCTATGCTAACCAAGATCTATGAACTGTTATGCCACACGAACGGAATGGGCCAGGGGCACTTTTCACTGTCATATTCCGCTAGACCCTTTATTGGTACTTACTATAGTTTAAGGCTATGAAGGTTGACACTTACAGCAACGATAATAGCCTCATGTGCATTACGTAGCTACACTTAACCGGCAAAAACATATCCACAGCCGTTTTTACACCAGAGGTACAAAATGTTTCTACCCCTAGACCAATTTCCGACTTATTATTTTTTTCTGTATTCCCCCCTGCCCGCTTAATAATCAACTTTTCTAAACTTTATAACGTCAAATGTGTTTTCTCACAGTCGATAACGATTCTCATGTTGATGGTTCTTTCTTGTAGTGTGGTCTCCAATAAAAAGGAAAGTAGTTACAATCTTTGTTAAGATCTTTATTGAAACCATAAAATTGAAAGTCTTATTGTATATGTCTATTACCAAAACAAATAGAGCATCACAACATTTTCATACACACATTTTTTTTTATTTTTATTTTTTTTTATATCCGAAGATTGGTTGGATTCTTCCGAAAGTGGCATACTAAGTCATTGAGTCAGAGGTAGGAGGGCCAGTTCCTTTCCTCTGAAACTTGCAGTTTAACGTAGAATATGAAACACGGAACGACCTAGCATAGTTCATATGACCATGAAAACCTACATTTCAGCCATGACGTTTTGTAGGAACCATCCCTACGTTCATCTGGAGTGAGTTCCGGAAACTATGGAAAACCAAAATCAGGATGTGTGGTTGGGGATTCGAACCCACGCCCTCCCGAATGCGAGGTAGCAGTATTACCTCTCATCCACCATGTTCGGTATGCAGGTCGAAATAGACCCCTGTAGGTAAATTTTTTCCACTTCGGGAATCGTTAATTTACAACCAAAGAATGAAATCGCCACATAGCTGGGCAGGTGTAGAGCATTCCCACTTTCCCTTTATGCGCAGTCGTATCAGATTTTCATCTGCCTAATGCCGACCACACCGCGACCAAATTAATTTACTCAGTCTGCTCGGCCGTTCATTAAATTCCCACCAACCAAAGCACTCGAGCTCTCACAGCGAGACGGTAATGAATTAATCTGGGACTGCGACGAAACATCACGCGCTAGAGAACCTGGAAGTGGACTGAAACCGACAACACATACCAACTGCTACGATATTAAAGTTCTAAGGCTCTAAAGTCTCATCTGTTTTTACATTATCCTAAAACACAATACTGACAATGACATGAGTGGGTGAAAGATGCTTAATCGGAAAGATCACTTTTCAAAGCCCTGTTTCCCATGGATTTTTTAAGCCCTATTTCCCATGGAATTAAAAAAATCTTTTCCTATTCTTTACGTCTAACAAAGCTTTCTCTGAGTTTCTGTAGAATGTTTCCATGATTAGGATTCCACGCTGTGTATAGATTCCGAATACAGGATTACCGGCTTATGTTAAACCAAAAGAAACAAGGTTGACTGTGTGGTCGACTGAAACTGATTGACTTCGTGGATATTGTCGGGTAATGACGTCATTAGATCGATTAGACCTATTATGTTTTACGAAAATATCTCTCTTGCTAATTTGTTCATTTCATTCAACAGACCTTGGTATCCGTATTAATGCGTTTCCCTTTTATTTTGCATTAACTTTGTAGCCTTAATCATAAATTAAAATCCGCAAATTCAACGACTATTGGATGAGGTTGTTAGATTAACGTTTCCCACGTAATCTAACGTAGTATAAAGAGTCCATCTCCTAAAACTGAAGAAATAAATAACCAAAATTACAGAAACCATAGAGTCAAGTATTTATCTATGATGTTGTGTGATCTTTGGTGGGCAACTCGTAGGCGTTCATCTGATATCTGTGGCGTCTATCTGTTCTCGGTACGAACGATTTACCATTTCCTACTCCGTTCTCCTATCATAACATACACCACAGATTTCCTTCCCGTTTCTTGTCCCAAGTCCTGTCTCACCACTAATGACTTCAAAGTAGACGAGGCGTAAAGCCTTAAGCAATAAAAGTTGAAATCGCCTATTTCACGGGACCATCCCTACAGCGATTTCTGGAAAAGATGTCGGTCCATAATTCTGCCGTTATCAACCAGGCTCCGTGGATTTTAGATAAACAAAATAAAAATTAATTAATAGATACTTAACGTGTTGGGTTAAAGTTGTTTAGAAACTGATGTATTCACGATTCTAGCAACGAAACCACTGTGTCGTGTTTATGCAAAGCGCGTATTAAATATAAATCTCTCCAAGTCGAAGCCATAAATAATGCCCGAAGGAGATATATCGTACCTGGACAGAAGGAGATTTATTCAGTACCTGTCTTGGCAGGAGGAAGCGCTCGGCAAGTTTCAGCTGAAAAGTTTATTTCGTCTGCGTCATCAATCATGCGGCGGGCAATATTGATAAAACTACCAGCACAAAGGAGAAGGCAACGTGATCGAACGGGTCTGTAGGGGTACGGGGGGACCAATCAAACCCTATCAAAACATTCACGAAAAAAGGAGAGATTGCTAGGAAAAGTCTTTGTAAACATCACAACAATAATTTAGGTTCAAATTATCAATAGATGGCCATTGCGAAAATTTCGCGATTGATATACCGAACACGGAGGTTAGTCGTTTGTAGAAGAAACGGCTCATTTGTAGTAATTGTTTATATGTGAAGTGAAACAGCTAGATAGCAAAACACAGCATCTTACGATACGGTTAGAAATCATGAAATGTTTCCTTAACAGAAATAAACAAATCCGAATAGTGTCTTACTCTAGAAAGCACGTGCAGTTTATCCAATATCCCTGGGACATGTGGTACTGCTATCTATGGGTAATGCGATCAATCCTTATCGACGTCAGCGCAACCCAACAGTTTGAATCTGAACTATTGCATACCCATGACCTTGATTGTTTATAATTTTGCAATTTATCTGATAAATTTCGAAAAATAAATTCTTAACCAAAAATATTACCAAAGCAGAGAACTTAGTCTTTATTGTATCATTAATGTTCATTTATATTTTGGTTAAGCCCGCAAAAAAAAAAAAAAAAAAAAAAAACTTATAGAAACAAAATATATGATTTTTATTTAGCTCAAAATTGTATTATATTGTGACAGGCTTGTGTCTTTTTTTTCACTATCGCGCAAAAGTCCTTTAATAAATTTTGAAGTGAATTGTACAATTTGTAAGCTTACGATCTGAATTAAAATCTGATGTTTTTCTCTTGAAGCCGCTTCATATGACAACGGAACAAGGAATCAGAATCCCTTCTGAACATAAAATTCTTTTACAAACAAATTTTTATCTGAGATGGTACCAGAATTGAGGACGGAGCATAAAACAGCATATAACAGTGTCAAAGAAATCTGACGCAATACTAATGACATC